>CM041635.1:37542205-37831596 GCA_023333625.1 Bothriochloa decipiens | reverse complement strand
TGTGACTTCCATGAACTCCTTCTTCAACACAAATGGTTTGTGCAACACCTCTCTCACTCCCCTTACCAACCATGACTCCATGCATATCTTTGATCGCACTTCGTTTAAAGATTCAAAAAACAAAGAGAAGTCACGGTCGTAACATTTGTTTTAGATAGAAGCTCGCATGAAGTTGTTCCTCCTACATTTGTCGTGTGTGCAAGACACTAACATGCAGGAGTTAACAATAAATGACTTGCTACACAACGACATGCTACTAAAAGTAACGGACTTCAACCCACGCCTTGGTAGTCACCTGAGTTGGAAACCAAGCCACCACAGCGACAACTCTGATGCTTCATCCATACATGCTATTGGTACACACATTCAGGTATGTCAAGTTAATGTTGACCAACCCATTCACTCATATCTATCTCTGTTGAATGAATCTTATTTATCTTATGATGACTCACTTTCTATGCTAATAAGTTTTAGTTCGGAAGTAGTGGTTACGCATCTTTCGAATTAAGCATGGTGTTTATTTGAAGTTTAGATGTGGATAATGCTTCTTTGGGCATGTTAATTTAAGCATGGTGCTTAGATTAAGTTGCCTACCTAGACCAAATTTGACATGGTATCTAGTTTGATCTTTGAACCAAAGCTGCTAGCATAGATTTTGGTTGATCTTATAGACTAACCCCTTGCAGGAATTTATCAACTTCACAAGGGTAAGTCTTTGAGAAGACAACAGAGACAAACATTTTCTTTGGTGAACCTTGAAAAGAAAAATATAATAATAGGTAAAAACATGATAAAAAAGTAATATACCTTTCAATCCCATGTTTTGTTATTTTGTTACCTTGATGTCACCACAAGATAAGCTTAGGGAGGGAAGCCTCCTAGCACGCTCAAGAGAGGCCATGAACGGCACATCAGGCTGAAGCACCACCAACTAGCGGCACTCCCAGGTGAACTACATGGTAAGTCAAGAACAAGCTTGGGGGAGGACTCCCACAAAGGTAACTTGTATCTCACATTTTCTTTTCAGTTAATTCTCTAACTTATAAAATGGTGAGATATGACTAAATATATTTTTCTCTCTCATATGTGTTAAGATGTGTTAGTTTCTACCATTGTTAAAATAATAAACAGTTGCTCTGTCTTGTGTTTCACCTGTACCCATTTTATAATTGAGCTTCCTCTAAGATTTGGGATTATCAGCTAAAAATGTCTCATCCTAAAAACTTAAACTAGTGGGTTGCACATGCTTGATCTTGTCTAAGTTATTGCCGGATATGATATAGTGACATGGGCTGCGATATGACTGTTCTGAGTGAAACTTGACATCTTGAGTTTTATTTTCAAAAACATTCAAAAACAAAAGTTCCTTAATGATTATGAAATACCTACCAAGGCCATATGACATGTTTCATTTATGCAAACCTTTTAGTCATATGCTGCTGGTGGAACATTGAGTTAGGTCAAATTGTTGTGACCTAAGTGATGTAATGGTCATGCACCCATGATTGAGATTCACAAGCACCCACCAAATAAAGCCAACTCTCACCCCGAGAATTGCGCACAATATGCACCCATACATCCACCAAAAATATGCCAACTCTTACCCTGAGAGTTGTGCACTCTTCCACCAAATAAAAATGTCGATTCTTACCCTTAGAGCCGCGCATTTGTTATCCACCAAATAAAAATGCTGACTCCTACCCTGAGAGTTGTGCATTCATTTTTCACCATATAATTACTCCTCACATTCCATCATGACATCTCTCCATCCAAAGTTCTTCATATACTGACAAGAGATATGGGCTATGATAAAAAAACCATGCCAAGGGGCATGTAATAAACAAACAGAAAAGAAAAGTTCCAAGTACCCGTTCAAAAAAAAGGAGAGAGAAGAAGAAGAAAAAATATGGATATATGATATTATAGCCTATATCCCTCCAAAAAGTTTGATTCCATCCAATAAAGGAGAGAGTCATGATGCATGGAGAACCAAAAATATTTAGAATTAGGTTTTCACCATCCTCATACCCCACACACTTGCACATCTCAATCAAAGTGTATGACTTGTATCTCCTTGTGGTTCGGTTTTTAACTTAGGAATATATGTGATGCAAGCATGCCCACCTTTTATACCTGCCCAAAACTTCACTCATAAGCCTTAGTAGTAGGATATGAAAGGCAACATTACAATGCCTTTGGTAAGGTATTCATACACATTGAGTGATTGAGTGAATCATTTAAGGAACTTAAATTTCTTTTACAAATCTTTCAAAACCTCTGGAAAGATGGTTGATCTTGGGATGAATGATAAGCAATGCTCATTGAACTGTTCTATCTTGCAATCGCCTAAGACCTGAGATAGCTCAAAAGCCCCATTTGTTCCAAGATAATAGCAGGGTGGATAACATGCTAATTTATTCAAATTGCAGTAGAAAACTTTATTATAAACTTGGTACATTTGAAATATGATCAGCATTGTAGCAACTCCTGATCAACAACCATTCTTAGCTATTTTCTCGAGATGAGCAAAGGTTAAGCTTGGGGGTCTTGTTGGCGGTCCTTATGGATCATTTTTTAACCACCAACTTATGCCTAAAAGGAGAGAAACTATCATGCTTTAACACATAGACATATGCTATTAACAGAATTCCACCTGTACCGCTAGTGCTCACGTTTTTGTAGGTTTATTGACGGAAACAAGTGGGAGTGCACAACCCAAATGAGAAAGCACAAAAGTAGACTTCGAATTCAGGAATGTGCAAACAAAGAATAACGAAGAAACGTAATATGAGCCAAAGGAGCAAAGGCCCAAATAAAGTTCAAGTCCATCTCATGACTACACGAGTAGGCCTGAGTAAATCAATCATTCCAAGCTCATCCGAACTCCGTTTTGGGCGATTCACTAAAAGAAATGAAGCTAACAAAAAGATCTACGGGCTCACCAAAGATGGGCTTGAAAGGGCCCAGCTAGGGACCGGCTGCCCCTGGGGTCGACCGCCCCCTAGTAGGGCCTCTCGAGCCCAGCTTTCCCTGGCGGTTCGTAGGCGGTTCTACAACGACGGTCCCACCTACGATTGATATAGATGGAAAGTGGAAACCGTCCTTTAGAGGTCAGTTTAGATCCTTCCATGTGGGGATAATCCTTTTGCATAGAGCCCCCTCCTCTCAAGCTATAAAAGGAGGCCTCCTCTCTTCACAAGAATTCATTCATCAACACAAGAGGCCACAATGTAGAGAGAAAGAGTAAGCTCCATTCCATTAGCTTCTAGCTAAATTAGTATAGGGAGTGAGAGAGGGAAAGAGCTGGAGAAAGAGTGGAGTCAAAGCAGTTCTACCTCCGGGCGGACGAAGTGCCGGACTTGTTGACTCTCACTCCAACTTGTACCTCTACGATCGACTTGCTACTTGGAGTAAGAAGTTCATATTCACCCTTTGAATTTAAGTTCTTAAGTAAGTTATCTTTGTTTGCCTTATTCTTGCGGGATCATCGTCCGTCCTCGTGGTGGTTGCTCTAGTAGAAGGACCCCTTTGAATTTAAGTTCTTAAGTAAGTTATCTTTGTTCCCCCTGTAGCTCGAAATTCGTGCTGAATTTGGAAAAACCTCAAATATGAAAAATGTTCATCTTGACGAATAGAACATTTCATATATGGGAAGTTTTTGCTAGTTTGACCTAGATTTGAAAGTGTGAATTTGGGTTAAATTTGAATTGTAAAAATATTAATTTCCAATATTCCTCTCATTGTTTTTGACCTTTTTGAAGGCCTTAAAAGCATTTTCATAATTTAGTGAAAATAGGAAGTTTGTTCCTTACATTTCTCTC
This sequence comes from Bothriochloa decipiens, assembly GCA_023333625.1. Classification (NCBI taxonomy): domain Eukaryota; kingdom Viridiplantae; phylum Streptophyta; class Magnoliopsida; order Poales; family Poaceae; genus Bothriochloa; species Bothriochloa decipiens. Next base: position 37,827,775 of record CM041635.1, on the reverse strand, counting down.
TACAAACTTTGTTAAGTGTACAAATTGAGATAAGCACTATATCTACCCTTTCTAGTTTAGGTCGAGCAATCACAATTAGGGTAATGAAATCCTAATTTTGTAATACTTGATTTTGAAACCATACGAACAAGCAAACATTGACCCTAATACCCTTCTAAACATGTTTAGGTCCTAATCACAATCATTTGCACACCAGTTCATAACTCTACATCTAGGTCAAACACTTCAAATGAATTACGACAAGCATCAAGGCAAAAACCTGTCAAAATGTGATTTGATGCAAATGATTTGATTATGCACATGATATGCAGTGCAAAGATGTGGTGAGCACCAGGGGTGTTACAGGCTCCATGTGTTATGATCTTTGGAGTAATCGATCCCGCTTGATGGGGTAGAGATTCGCTCGATCATGGCTCCGTTGGAGTCGTCGGGCAAATCGCACCTAGGCTCAATGGGAAAAGGAATGATGCCATGCAGTCTAGTGAACTTGATCCCTTCATCATCAGAGAAACAAAGATGGTCAGGTGAAATGTTCCCCCTACTTAGGCCTAACGTTAGATAGGTTGTTCGCCCCTTTAAGGATCCATCCCGTCCAAGGTCTTGCGGGCCTTGATAACAAAGGCTTGATGACGTGCTCTGCCCGCCATCAACGAGTAGGATAATGATGACAACCTATACAATGGGGAACAAAAATATTAGAACCCGATGGGTACGAATTCATGAGAAGTGCCTTTTGTTCCTGTTTATATAGATAGATGTTAAATGATTTTTTTATTTCAAAATAATTGTGTTCTATATTGTAATGCCACACAATAGTTGATTTGTGCTTGTATGTTGTAGTGATTTGTTTTCACATGATATAATTGGAGTACGGCGATTTTGTCTATCATGGTTAAGAGAAGTATCCAAACTAAGTTTTGGTATGCTAATCCTCCTTCGATGTAATTAAGTTTAATTAAATAATTAGCACTTTGAATTTGTTGGCGGCTCTATCCTTTAAACAATTGTATACATTCTTATTTTAGAATTTTTATGCCTTTTGTTCGTTTGTTTTAACTTGGAGTAGTTCTACACAACAATTCTATGCATTTTATTATTTAATTAATGTTATGTAGGTGTAAGATAATTTATGCATCTTATTTATTGTATGTGTGATATAATTTATGTGGAAGTGGCTTCTTGTATGTAAGACCGTTTTACTATTATTTGATTGTTGCATGCAAATTGATAAACTAGTACTTTCTATCTAAAATAATATGTGCACATTTTGTGCAATTACAATGTAAACTAAAACCATTTGAAAGAAGGCAACATAATACTCAAAAGGAAACACATACAAATTGAACTATATATGTGAAACATACAATGAAACACTAAACTCTGTATATTCTTAAGTTAAATTTCACATCTAATGGTAAAATGCTCTTTTCATCACCCTGCCTAACACCATCACAAGTAGAAAACTGGTGGAAAAGCCATTAAAACAATGAAAGATGATTAGGGTAAAATAGGTAAGTTCAAAACTGCCAAGGCCATGAAAGGATCAAGGCTTAGTTTTAATAGATCCATACAGGGACTTTTATCTATATTAGATATAATCTCTCTTACAGTCAAGTTTAATTAATTCACATAACTTTACTCCTAAATCCATTATACAAGCTCCACACTGAATTTAATTAGGGTATTACTCCACCTCAGAGGCCCAAACTAGCAAAAACTCATGTGTGCACCATGAGTATGGCCTATTTATGTGTCATCTGCTCGAGGTCTCCTCGTGTGAACCTCTACGGTACATAGTTGACATCACAAATGAAAGTACTACTCAGTGCCACTAAAATGAGTAAACTAGTAGCACCCCATGTGTTGCTGAGGGAACTACTAATTTAGAATCAAATTTAACTATTCACATAGTTTTTAGGAAGAGATTAACTATTTTAAACTAATATTAGTGGATAGCATGCCACGCTGAGTGGACAATTAAATGTATGATATTGGATGATGTGTCTCGCTGACGTGGATGTCATAATTGCTTATGCTAGTGAACTTTAATTATAAATGATATTGGGTTAATGAGGTGGATACCTTGCATATCAAGAGAATTGCTTAGTAGGGTTTTGCTTTATAAGAATTATATTTGGTGGAAACTGTAACTTTTATGAAAACCCGTGCAAACCACGGTAAAAAAATATTATAAATTCACTAAAAAATAACAAATGTACATGATATGATGATACACAATTTTGTAAAATATCTTGTCCAAACTCGACATTATTTGTGAGATATAAAATAACAATTTCTTAACATATCATCTAGACAACTTTCTGGCTTCAAATTTATTATTTTTATACTCACAAACGATGTAAAGTTTGGACAAGATATTTTACAAGGTTGTGTATCATCATATCAGCTACACATGTGAATTTTTTTGGTAGATGGCTTTTTTTTGCCATTGTGGTTTGCATTAATTTGATATGTTCCCAAATAACATTGGGTGGTTTTCCCCATGAAGTCATGGTAATCTAGAGATGCAACTAAAAAATGGAACATGATGACATCAAGGAATAAATCATAATGCTCATAAATATCTATACATTTTGCACTAGCATGTACATTCATATATTCACTTAGATCAACCTTGCGGTTCCTTGTTCCATTGCTGATTCTCTCCATGTCTTATTTGACATTTGAATCCCCTCACCAATAAGTGAATTGTCACCAACACTTGTTGCTAGAATTCTATTACGCCTCCTAGCATTTTCTGCCCAATTGGTAAGGCCTTCATCAATATTTTCATCGAAGATCGCCTTCTTGAAAGAACTTCCCATCTTCATTAGTGCAAAACATTGATCATTAGCATCAAACTAACCCAGAGTATGATTATATATTATACTAAAATAGTTAAAGCAAATAAAAATGTAATATATTACCATGTTGATGTACACTTTATAATAATCATTTTTCTACTTAACCAATTTAAGTATTGTTCAAACTATCTAGTGCATAAGTTAAAATAAATCACCAAAAGGTGTCTAAACAAAATGAGTTCACTACAAAGCTAGTTTAACCAACTTACTTGAGAGATGAGAGCATAGAGCGGTAGGGTGTTGTATGCACATAAGAGTTGGCTGATGACACTGAAAATGCATACAATATATGAATTCCTGCTTCCTAAAAAATTTAAAATGGAATAATTGACAAATATTATAGGTTACATTATCACCAAATGAGTAATAACATATGCCGGTTTTCCCATAATGCAGGAATTAAACCCATATGTTACCTGCAATATTTGGTGAGTGCTAAGTCGAGCTTGTTTGATATATATTCTCGAAAGCAAAGATAGGAAATTCTAATACTAAATGAAACATGTAGAAGTTTGGTATCATGTTCTATATGTTTGGGTATCGATTTGATTTTTTCATGATGACTTAGTTTTCATCAAACAATAGTGTATGATGTAACTATGGATTGTTTCAAAAAACCATCATACGATTGGAGGGATAAAAAAAATGAAAATGGCAATGTGTTCTCACCAACAACCAAAAGATCAATGCAATTTCGAATGCATTTTGGAACATGATGATATGAATCAAGAGAAGGACTAGTTTAGGCCAGTGGAACCAAAAGAGTTCATCTGAAGGAGTCACAACTAGAACCCCTTCTACTGCCTGTATGCTTCTGGGTAACCTCGAGAGCCAACTCTGTGATAATATGCTCCATCTTACTTCCGAGCACAACTAGGAGCTGTAGGGAATAAAACACATCCAAAATATATATGTTATGATTTACTAGTGACTAAAAACTTTATGCAGTAGATATATTTGTAAAGAAACAAATCTACTACAAATGCAAGAATATGTATTATTTATATTTCTATAGATCTAAAAAATAAAATATTTTGGTGCAAATGCTTTTAAATTTTTATCTTTATGGCACACATGTTGTTTACTTACTATAAATGGGACTGTTGTTATCCAAATGTAGATGTACCATCCTATGATGACAACAATAAAAGAGTAGTGTTAGTCTTGCACATAAGATATTTCATTTAACATAAAAGTTAAAAGAGATATACATGATGCAACCATATAGGTATGACAATAATACACCATCAGTATCATAACTTATTTATGCATATAAGTGTAAACATTTAAACAATACTAATGGAGCTTAGGAACATACCATGAACATTAAGTAGCAAGAATATAATTAGCATAGCCCAAAGGTACCAGCTGTGACAAACACACATACATTTATTCATCAATCATGTTGTTTCACTATTAAGGGACTATGTGAACAATATGCACATTAACATAGTAGCTTTAGTTGTTTACCTGATGCCAAAGACTTTCTTGAAATCCCCTTCTAATGCTCTATTCATATAATTGTAAAAGTTGAATTTTGGATGTCCCCTGCAATGTTTCTACAAAAACCAGACAAAAAAATATAAACTTCTTCTATGTATACTACATGAATAAATTAGAAAACAAACATGTATACAGTTGTTTGTCAGGCTACCATGACAAAGCCAAGTCGTAGGGTTGTGTAGTCCTCCTCGGTGACTGGCCCATAGAATTGTTTGAAAAAAGAACGCTGGAGTAAAGTAAAAACATTATTGTTAATTTATATTAAACTGATGCTAACAACATAAACTATGAGCTAACATTTTAAAATAAATGGGAAACATGCAAGATATATATACCAGCCAACCGAATATTTGCCATCGTTTTCCATGACCTCTGAAGTGATTTTTGATGAATTGGAATTCTTGCACATGCTTGATGATTTGAGGAGCTACAAAATTTGGCCCCGATAACACATTATAAACATAAAGTTTATATAAGAATTTCTATATATAATATAATAAAAAAATGTGTAATTAACTTGCTAAACTAGGCAGTATATATATATGTATGTGTGTATACCACTATCATCGTTTTGCTGGATCTTGTCCTCCCAATATTTCCAGTTTCTTGTCTGAATAGAATGAACAATAAAATATTTAGGAAAAGAATGTGATAATATATATTTGAACATAAAGCTTCACATTATCCATATATACCTGTATGATTCCAAGAATAATTGTAACAGCACTGAGAACCACATGCGTGACTAGCAAGACGAAGATAAATATGTGTAACTGATGAAGAGCTTCTATCGAAAGAATTGGAACTTTGCCCTGTAGAATATGACGGCATACAACCAGGTTATGAAAGGTGAAGGATAATCATATACAAGCAAAATGACAGTATAATATATCTTTTGCAAGCAACATTTGGGGGAGTGCTTTTCCTTGAAAAAAAATCAAAAAATTGCAGTGTTGTGAACTTACTTTTCGAGGTAAATAAATAAATGTACTTATTGTTGATATCATTATAAAATGTCTAATTAAACACTGCATTAAAAACAGGTGGATGACTATAAATTTCAAACTACTGAATTTCTTATTTTCTGACATCACAATCCGATTGATTATTTTTGTTGATGAAGGGAGTACCAAAGTACCAAACCAAATTAAGACATGGTCAAGTAGTCAACAACAAGCTAGGTGAAATGGAAGCTGGTCAGCCTACAGCCTAGTAGATTTGATTTTTCATCTTCCATTCTGTTCCGTCTGGGGCCGGGGTTTGGCAAAATAAACCCAAAGCAACTCCAACGGTTTTATATTTTTGTTTGGCAAAATATGGTATTTGCCAACTCTCAAATTAATATAGCAAAGGTAAAAAGAGTCAATCTCCAACGGTTTTACATTTAGATTTTGCAAAACTAAAAATTATGGACGCGAGAGAGAAATATCCTGCGGGAGTAGCGCGAGGTCGATTGCCAAACGAACCGTAGTTTGACATATATGCCAAGTATCACCCGTGTCTGCCAAGTTGCTAGAAATATCAAGCATTTGTCAAACCATTAGATATGAAATTTTTAGATTTTTTTAAAAAAACAAGAATGACAAGCCTATTTATAAAACCGTTGGAGTTGCTCGCTCTACGGCATGGCGACGCGCACACACCTTTTTGAGGCAGTAGTCACTGGAGGCGCCTCCTCCCGCTAGGAGCCTCCTCGTGCCGCCGGCGAACATGAAGTGCTCGGTGGTCTTGGCGGCGGGGAGCGGGCAGGGCAGGAGGTGGTCCATCACGCTCTGCCGGATGCATATCTTCTGAATGGCGCCCTGGGTCACGTTGAGCAGCAGGGAGAAGAAGCCCATCAGCATCAGCTCTGCGTTCGTCGTAACACAAACAGTGAGCACAAACAGAGTAACACAGAAAGCGTGCATATGAGCATGATGGTAGATAGATGCTGGTAGTAGATGCATGTGTGGAACGAAACGAACCTTCTTTGACCTTGAGGAGGGCTTCATACAGTGGCTTCCGCCGGCCTTTTGTTAGCCTCTGTATGATCAAGCAAGAAGAAGAGAGAGTTGATATGTATTTGGAGTATGCGTAAAGCTGAATCAGATCAGTTGATTGGACGACGATGACGATCGATGCATGAAGATGATCCATGTGGGTGGAGAGGGTGGACGTACCTTTCCGAGGCGGTGGAGCAGTCGCTCGAAGAGCAGGGAGATGACGACGATGCAGAAACATACGGCGGCGACGATCCATGTCGGCGTGTGCTCCAGCGTTATCTCCTCCCCGCCACCGGCCTCGGCGCCGCCTCCGGCCATGGCCGCCGATCGAAGCCCAGCTCCGGCCGCAGCCGCAGGTCCTTTGCTGCTTATGCTTACTCCGTCCGGCCCCTTAATTATTGACGCCGCCTAATCTTCGTCAATCGGCACCAATGTAAAATAATGGGCCAGACTGCTGTATTCGTGGCGCGCATGAACATGAATTGGATGAATGGGTTGCCTCTTCTTATATAGTAGCTACTATTGGCCAGTCTGAAGTTTGACTGCAACATATATAGCATTAACGATAAGATACAATAATAGTCCAAGAAAGCAATACATGCATGCAGCAGGAAACAGCTTGAGACCTACCTTTCTATATTTTACTGGGCAAGTAAAGCATATGGGCATGTATGAACAAAATTGCTGCCAACAACCAATTAGAAACGTGTATTTTGTCTTCTTGTTAGTAATCCAAGACTGAGATAAACTAAATTCTCCCGTTCAAGTCAGCGGTGAGCGCTGATAATACGTTGGTATGTTCTCATTGGCTAGATAGCTATTCCCGTTGGAGGCGGGCGCGGATACCTCTAGCCAGATAGCTGCGTGCTGATAACACGACGCGGCGATGGATCGGAGGGAGAAAAAACATTGACCAATTGAAGAATGACCAGATCAGAGAGATGATTCAGCGGTATTTGGGTTTCCATTTTTCTCTCCGTGTACGGTGATGAGATCTCTCGCCTGGACACAGACAGACCATGGATGCAAGGAGACCTGTTCAAACATGGGAGCCGGTCACGCTGTCGTGCGTGCTGGTGCTTTTTTTCCGAAAGTGGAAAGAATAAAGAAAAAAGAAAAAAAAAGGCAAATGCCCCGCTCAGTTTTTGAAGTGGAAACTGGGCGAAAACCACATATACAATTGTGGAGGGTACACTACTCCCTCTGCACACCTAGGTACCAAGACAACTCAACTCGCGCCATAACAAGTGCCAACTCAACTCTATTCAACTCCATGCTTGATCGGACTGGGCATCGACACAAGGCTCTAACCACTAGAACTCGGTCGGATTGGGTCGTCGACACAAGCCTCCACTTTAAACCACTAGGAGCTCCACTACTGAGGCAGCAATCAACTGAAGACTAGGAAAAACAACTAAAACACAAAAAAACAAGCTATGCCTACTCCACCACTGGCACCAACCACGAACACAATGGCAGAAACGACGAACTAGCACTGCCCAAGACATCCCAACCGAGTCGAGTTCCACAACGACGCCTAAGCGCCGTCGACGTCCGTCCACAGCAGGACAAGGTTCTCACCCATGGAGTGCGCTGGAGACACGACGCCCTCAACAGGAGAGCGGCACCCGCAAGTGTCGCCGTCGCCAGGCTTTCGCCTAAAGAAACCCCAGCACGGACATCGATCAAGATGTCGTGTCCCCGCCAGCAACAAAGACGACGCTACCGGCCATCCAGAAGAAGCCTCACCGGGGTCGACACGCCGGCCACGTGAGCAGCCGCAAAGCTGCGCCAGCACCCCGCCAGACCACCTGCCGAACACCAACCTCCTGCCATCGTGCGCATCCACCATCCGCCCGCCGAAGCCGCAGCCGCCGCCGACCACCACCGCCGACCGAGCCCCCGTCGCTGGTACCGCCATTACCCTGAAAGTACCAGAATCGGGGCGAAGCCCCGAACCAATATCTCCATGGACACCATGGCCTCCATCCTCATAACGGCCGCACCACGACAACAGTCGGGGGCATGGGGGGAGACGGCATAGATGAAGACCGCCCCCCAACGCCAGCACAACCCCAACCACCCCACAAAACTACCACCACGAAGAAGAAAGCAGGGGCGAGCAGAGAGGGGGAACCCCGCTGCTACCCCCTGCACCCGATAAGCAACAGCCCCGCCGGTCTGCTGACGAGACTCAAATGGAGAAGAGCGGCCTCCATCCGGACCAGGCACCACTCATAGCACCACCATGGCACCACCGGCGTGCTGAATCCACGACTGCCATGCCACCATGACATCGCCGAAGAAAACAGCTCCCAATCTCCAGAGATGGGCTCGCCACCGAGCCGTGCCTAGCACGGGGCCATCCACCGCCGCCTTCCCCGTGCCATCCACAGCCTAGGGGACCAGATCCGGTCGTCGAGGTACCAGATCCGTCCCCAAGCCCGAGCCGCCGGAGGCAGGAACCCCAGGGCAATGTCAACGAGCAGCGCCCAACAAGGTAACCACCTCCACCGAGCCTCCTCCAAGCCACCGCGCAGGGAAGCACAGCGGCCTCCACCATTGGCTCCACCCACGCCGACCACCAGGGCCTCCCACGGCCAGGGAGGGCGGAGAAGGGGCAGGAGCCCCGGATCCGCCGGATCCACACCACCCACCGCAGCAACGGCCAGGGGAGGGGGTGGATCCGCCCGCCCAGCGGCGCGCAAGGCTAGAGAGGGCAGAGTGGGGGCAAAGAGCCCTGGATCCGCCAGATTCCAGCCATGGGGGGAGGAGGCCCCCGCCAGCGTCGCCGTCCTGCCGCCGAAGACGCTCTCCACCGCCGCATGAAGACACGCCCGCCGCCGTGCCAACTCGCCATACGAGTGGGAAAAGGCCCCGCCGCCGCCGTCCTTGCGTTCGGCCGGGCTTCCGGCACCCCGCTCAGGCGGCGGCAAGGATGGAGGGATGGGAGGTGGGGGGTGGCGGCGGGGCTAGGGTTGGCCCGCCCGAGCCGCCCCCAGGAGCGACGCGGGGGGAGGAGCTACTCTTTTCGTTTCCAGACTGATTTTTCTTGCGTGCTGGTGCTTCTGGTGAAAAGCACGTCCAACGAACAGTCAGCATGTTTGTTATCTGTTGGCTTAACGAGTAGCAGTAATCAATTAATTAATTAATTAATCAGAAGTTATGTTAATTAAGCAGCAGGAGTCCAATCTGAGTTGAAGATAAAAAAAAAACCAAGGCATTGTTTGAGTTGGATCCGCCAGCAGGTCAATGACAGGCGAAATAGAGTGAAGAGCAATGATCATCATGTTCGAGGCAACACGTCAGGGTTACCTTTTTCTAAGGACTTGTTTATTACTCTGGTTGGATAGGAGTATTAGGGACAGAAATAATCTTATCTTGAAGTCGTAATCTAATAATTAAGCCAATGGAGTGAGATGACCAGGCACACACTAGCTAGTCGACGTCGCCTTCAGCTCGACAGATAATGCATCGATCGTCGACGGAACTACTATGGGATCGTGGGCCTTCCCAGATAGACTTTGGAAGCACTCGGTGAACTGGTCATCAACCACTGCATATGGGCATATGGCAGAGGAACACAAGGAAAATATATAGTTGAAAAGGCAGCAAGTTGGATAGCACACATGTAGCACAAGGTGAGGTGATCGAGCCGCTGAATCGATCTAACGCTGAGACGAGCGATGCACATAAACCCCTGTGTGCCATGACCGTACGTGAGCTACCTGGTTAGCTAGGACGGTCCGACAAAAACACTGCAACTGCAAATAAACGCGGCTGGTTGGAATTGCAAGCAAGCCGTTGCTGGCTAGTTGCATTGGGAAATTCAGCCGTCGCCCCTTGACGCGTACTGGTACGGTGCGGGCAAGGAATGAACAACTGCAGAGACGAGCGTCGATCGGACGCGGACACGCGCGGTGTGTGCAATGCCCAGTACTAGTCCAGGGCGCGCGGCGGGGTCGGTGGTGGCTGAGGCACAGCGTCGCTAGCTCGATCGCGCGACGTACGTTACGTGTACGTCGTCAAAAAGAACTGTGTGAGAAGAGACGACGAGGAAGACGTCTCTTTGTTCCTCTCCGTTAAGATGTTTTGACCTTTTTTATAATGTATATGTATAGTTTTTCTATGCATTTAGATATATGCTATATCTATATATATATATATATCGTAAGAGCAATATATGCTAAAAAAGTTTAAAATATTTAAATGTACATTACATAACAAAAGCACTGCAACTCATTTTCATAGCTAAGACTTTTCGGCGGTGTAGATCAAACAGTCCCTTCCCAAGGCTGCTTCAAAACCGGAAACCTTGGGGTCCGAACGCTCGGACCCCAGTCGCCGTCCGAACAGGCACGCGGAAAGCGTCCGCGCGGGAAACCGGCGCGCGGGAGGGCACGTTTCATAACAGGCCTTACTCTTTTCACGGTCCATTTGTGGACTATTTATTTTTTTGCGAACAGAAGAGTTTGGGTGTCGACGAAATATCGGCGGCATTCTACCTAGGGTATACCTACGATAGTAGATTATTGGAGGAGGCACGCTAAGATAACGAACTAGATGTAATCAGAGACACAAGACGCAAGTGTTATCCATGTTCAGGCTGCAGATTGCGTAATACCCTACGTCCTGTGCTCTGATTGATTATGAGCTACTATGCGAGATGAGATTTTTTTTTTGGTGGGGTCCCTGCCTGCCTTATATAGTTTGAGGGGCAGGGTTACAGATCCGAGTATCTCGGGTTGATTGGTTACATGCGGGATAACAGATTACATGAGATCATATCTCTAATTATCTTGATATATTTTCTATCAACCAGGTTTTCTTAGCCGTCAGGTCCTTCGTCGACCAAGTCTAAGCCTTGATTGGGCTTCGTCTCCTGGGCCGAGCCTTCGGTCCCGAGCAGTCCCAAAGGTGGGCCATGAGGGTATAGGGGTTAATACCCCCACAGCTAGTCCCCGAGCACCATGTATCATGAGGAAAACACCGTCTTGACCCTTGTCGACCAGCGGGGCTTGAAATCTTGTTTGCATATTCACCTGGCGACCAAGTTACTGTTGAATCAGCCGCTGTGTCTTGTCAAGTGTAGATGTTTGACAAAAGATGCATGTTGTTGTTTAAAAAGAAAAAATCGCCACACATCTTGTGACGTGGGCCCACAGTAGAGAGGAAAACATGTGTTATTGTTCTCGTGTAATGTTTCTGTGGTGATGCTTCCATGGTGCGGAGGTCTATTGAAAAATAGCCCAAGTCATTGCTAAGTGACGTGGGCCCACGTAGTCCCCGAGCCTGATATAAGGTGTGAAGTACGTTGTTTCAGGGTCCAAGAAAGGAATGAAACCCGTGGGTATTGTAATAGTCCTGGTCGGCAACTTTGTTGCCTGGCCAGTCCCCAAACATATGTCACATGTAATAAATCCTTTTAAAAAGGAAAAAATACAGAATGATGGTTATACTATTGTATAGTGTTACTGTCGACCAGTCCCCAGCTTTGCTGAGTGAAAATATCGACCACAACTTAGCTATGTCTAGACCTTACAACTTTGTTGTGGACTAGTGAACATGGCAATTGCGCAAAAAGAAGATGGGAAAAATAGCTATGTTATTTGTTTGGAGTGTAGCTTAGCATACCAACCAAACCCCGAGGGCCATATGTCGAAGATGAAATATAAGGGCCTACTCAAAATCCATAGTTTAACTATGGGGGTGTCGATAGCTGTGCTATCAGTGCCCAGTCCCCAGCTTCGCATAGGGCTAATTAGACGGCTACAAATGATGTATCTTGGATACACCCTTGCGTAAGGCGCGAAAATCATAGCTTTGCTATGACACAATAAACTCTTGCTTCGCAAAGAGTGTTAAAAGGACCATAGTTGTGCTATGTTATGCTCGGAGCTCTGCAACGGCCCAGAAAGAATGGTAGTTGCCGAATTAGTGAAGTAGGGAAAATGGCTAAGCCATAGTTCTATCCGTAGCTACACTGGTCGGTCAGAACCCCTTTTATCATCTGTCAATGAAAAGACCACTGGTAATCTTAACTTAGTTAAGAGAGATGAGATGGCTATGCCCTCTTTACTCAGTCCCCAGGCTATCTGTAGGACTAAACCAATAGCAAAGGTGAAACAAACTTGTAGAATAAGCAGACTTTGTCGTGCTCAGATTGGTGGTCAATAACCGAAAAAATGCACTCTTGTATAAGCGTGCGTCCACGTCATACACGAAGAGATTGGGCTGTTACTATTGTTGCAGGGAACAATTTGGCCTTTCCATTTTTTTCCAATCAATTATAGTGCAAAGATGTGTGCAGAATAAACTCAGTTCCTAGTTTAATAACGGGGATGAATCAGGCATGCGATACTGGTCCCGGGCCAAAAAGAACAAAAGGCCCATGTGCGGCCCGATGAAAAAGTAGCATTTCGCCGGAGTCAACAGGGTGAAAACCTTAGAAGTCCACGGGCCACACCGCATCGTATATATAGGAGGCGGCCACCGCTTCAGTTACTGCTCCACTCCACTTCCCGCATTCATTTCCACCCAAACTGCTTTCACCCGTGCCGTCACTCTGCGCATTTGGAGAACCGTCGCACAAACCCTAGGCTCCATCCACCACAGTCGGGTGATCGCATTGAGCTATAGCACTGCCACGGGTTGGGTATTGCAATCTTCTGGCGTGGCGTGCATGGCCTCGATGAAGCAGGGAAACCAAAGATGGCTGGAGGCAGCACACATCGGGCGAAGACGGCGAGGGAGAAGTTCATGATGACACACTGGACCATCAACGAGTCAACGGCAGGGACACTTCGTAGCCTAGTGAGGGTGGGCTACTGCTGCCAGAGGAGCGTGGAGTGTGGTGAGCACCACTCACAGGTGAGAGGTTCCCGAGCCCTCGCGATGGGGAAATCATAGTATACGAGGATTATATCCTCCGGGGATTGGGAGCGCCAGTCCATAATTTCCTGCATGATTTGTGCATCCATTAGGAGATATCGCTGTGCAATTTGCATCCCAATTCCATTCTTACTGTTTCAGAGTTTATCACCTTCTGTGAGGCATATTTGGGGATCCTACCCCACATCAATCTGTTCCGCCATTTTTAATACTGAAGAAAAAGGGGGAGGGAATGGAAGGTTCCCAGGTAGCAAGCAGATGCTACATTGTGTTGCGCGATGGAATAAAAGCATAGTGGATAGACATTCTGAAACGACCTTGATTTCCACGAAGGGAAATCCACAGTGTCGGAGTGTAATATGACCATTTAAATCACATTACCCGATAACAGTTGATTCCATAATCCATACATCGAACAAAAGAGTGCAAATAGAGGGAGTTACAATAACTTATTACATCGCCACAGGGCGGAATCAGAGTTCATGCAGCATTACAACAAAAGCTTGAGGTGCGGAAGCTATCTTCTTCTCTCCAACTTGAGCGTAGGCACGAAACCCTCAATCGCTGTACTCCCCAGATGAGTACTCACTCCTTGAACCTGAAACCAAATTTTCAGTACGATTTGTACTGGCCACACTCCCACCCTATGCATTGCTTTGTGGAAGTGGGTGCAAAATAAGGGTATCTCAAAAGGAACCTATAAAGGCTGGGTTTTCCTATGCAATGTTCAAGTATATAAAACAAAAGTATAATAAACAAGTTTTAAACACAAACCCATTCCCTTCATCTATATCCATCCATATCTGTAGCATCATCTCATCTCATCTCCAACACCCTCTCAGACTCTGGTCGACAAGCCAACTCCCTCTTGGCTTGCCTCAGCGGCCCGCAGCCCTCAAACTGGCTCACGACCGGGAAACACACTCAGAGGAAGGTAGAACACTCCACTCACTAGTCCGGTGCATGCGAAACATAGGAAAGGTCCATAGTCGAAGATTCGGCATATGTATCGATCGATCAACCATACACTCTGCAGAGGTTTCACTAATCCACCAGATAACCATCATCGATGCACGCGCGCACCTAGGCAGATTCCGAGCGCCTACTGCCATAGGCGATGCCACTCTACCATCCAGCACTGGATCACTGGAACTGTGAAGAGAGCATGTATCCGCTCCCGAAGAGGATGCCATGCCATGTACCCACTCCCGAAGGGGGTGCCATGATCGTCTCGGTAGGGTGTTAGCTCCATCCCATGCATATACCTTCCTATCACTTCTCGCCTAGCAGTAGTGGCATCGACCTATCCAGCGGTTCGGCCGTCTCCCCCCCATGGAGAGCGAGTGGAAAGCAAGAGATTCCTAGGTCCGGATACCAGCGCAACAGTTCCTAGATTTGACCAAACCGAGATATCTTCATCAGGGTTTATCTTTAACGTGCTACCATGGCACCTTCATCCCGGGCTCCACCTTTCCGAGGATCACACCCAAGGACCACCATCACATCTCAGTTAGCCCGCCACAGGCTCCTCACATGGGAATGTCCAGAACCATTCCCTGGCAAGACTTGCTCCAAAAGCTCGTCGTAGATCCCGGCTCGATCGACTCAACCCTCACCCTACTCCCTGCCGTAAGCTCCACCCCAAACCCGGATATAACATCATCAGCTCACATACTCATCTGAAACATCAACTCACACATCTAGCCTGGCACCCTCCAGGCCTTCCCCGGGTTCATCACGTCGCATCAAAATATAAGCGAGTGAAGTATAGAAATTATAAGTATAGCAGATAAGCAGGTGGCTAGCATAACAGCGGGTAAGCAGGTGATAGTTTACAACAAGGTAGGGCTCATCAAATACATACTCTATCATGCAGTCCTAGCACAGGCATAGCATTATAGCAACATGAATTTAAAGCACTAGCCATACTATAATTGTCATGCGTAATGGGATCTACGAGGTTGGATGGTGTGTGGCACCTTCACTGACGTAGCTGTCGGACTTCTCCTGGTAGTCACTGTCGTCAAGCTTGTCCTCGCTCGAGCCTGTAACGAGATTTAACGGTCGCGGAAGCGACCCCTATAGATTAGCACAAAGAAAAAATGCAAAATAGAAGATCCAAATACACTCAAACATAGCCTAGATAGATAGGGCTCGATTTATAGAAAATTTGGATATGTGGATCATAATTTTCTGAGCTCGTATGAAAAAGATATGAATTTTCAAAGATTTAACCATTTTCTGAAAAGAGAAAGGGGCTCGAGGGGTTACGGTCTCAAGGTTACGGTCTCGAGGGTTTCGGTCTCGAGGGGGTACGGTCTCGAGGGGTACGGTCTCGAGGGGTACTGTCTCGAGGACACTGTCTCGAGGTGTACGGTCTCGAGGGGTACTGTCTCGAGGGTACTGTCTCAGGTTACGGTCTCGAGGGTTAGGTCTCGAGGGGTACTGTCTCGAGGACACGATCGCGAGGATGCGGTCTCGAGGGGTACTGTCTCGAGGACACGATCGCGAGGATACGGTCTCGAGGGGTACTGTCTCGAGGACACGGTCTCAGGTTACGGTTTCGAGGGTATGCTCTCGAGGGTACTCTCGAAGGCGGGGAAACTGCTCTGCTCCCACAACGGTGCTCGCTCTCGAGGGTACTGTCTCGAGGATTATGCGCTCGAGGGGTACGCTCGAAGGCGGAGAGACTGCTCTTCTCCCACAGCGGAGCTCGGGCGGTGATGGCGAAGTTAAACATCCGGCGAGGGGCTGCTCCAGGACTTCGCTAACTCGTGCATCGTCCTCGGGTTGTCAAGGCGAACACGTAGGCGGTCATCGAGTCAGGAGCTTGGTTTCGGCGACGTGCTTTATAGCGGACAGCGGCTCGAGGGTGACGGTGCTCGAGGTGTAGAACTCGAGGGTCGATGCGTCGAGGTGTCAAACTCGAGGGTCTGTCCCCCGACGGGTCGAACTCGAGGGTCGATTTGTCGAAGGGTCGAACTCGAGGGTCGGTTGTCGAAGGGGTCGAACTCGAGGTTCAGCTCGAGCGCGTGATCCGTCTCGGACGAGATCGGCTCGAACGCTGAGTTCCTCCTCGGCTATCGACGGCGGAAGAACCCTCGATTCCTGGTGCCACAAAGGATCTCCGGTGCCATTAACCCGCCCGTCGATTTCGGGACTTCACGACGGTCACGTCGATGGGCTTCAGGGCGACAGCTTCACTTCCGTGTCGAGCTCGACGGCAGACGGTGGCTCGATGGCGCCGGTGCTCGATGTACACTTCACACCGAGTCACCACAGCTCCAATTGGTGGCGTCGACGGACGGTTGGAGTCACGCAACGCCTGCTCGAGGTGCCGGCGGTGACCAAAACACACGGCGGAGTCCGCGCGGGCAGCAACTCCCACGGCGGAGCTTCGACAGGTCCTCGGTGCACGGCAACGGCACTCCGAGAGGGTCCACGGTCTCCCTCTTGCCCACTCGATGCAGCTCGTCACGGCGGAGCTTCCCGGCTTCTTCCTGCTCCTCGAGGGTGGTCGATGGTGGCAGGAAACGACGGTGAACGGCGGCGTTCTGGAGCGGCAACATACTGACACGTCGACGACAAGGTGGTTCGGGTCGATGCTCTGGTGAGGCAAACGCAGAGCTAGGGTGTGCACGGGGTCCGTCTCATCAAGGCGAGCGCGGATCCGGAAACAACGGAGGTCGAGGCTCATCAGAAAGGCGACTGGGTGATCTCGCCACGGCGGAGCTTGGCGCGCGGCGATGAACTGGGCGGCTTCCATTCCGGTATCCTCCCGATGCCGTGGTCCGAGGGGCTCGGCTAGTCTCGTGTGTGTGTGCGGGTGTGTCTAGTGAGGTCGGTAGTGACCTGGGCCTACGCGCTCACGGCGGAGCGCCATGGCCAACAGCACGGCGGAGGGTTCGAGAGGGCGGCGATGGCGGTGCTCACCGACGGTTGAAGAGGATGGAGGTGCGGTACAAGTCCAAGCGGCTTCGGCTCGCGGTACTGCTCCTCCTTCCTGCCCTCGACGCAGCAGCAGCGGCTCCGAGTCGACGGTCTCCCTCCTCAGCTCCGGCGGCGGCGTCTTCTTCTTCCCCGACTCCTTTCTTCCCCTTCAGCTCTTCTCCAAACGAGGCTGGTAAGGTGGAATGGGGTTTCACCAGAGCGGTGGCGGCGATCTAGGAACCCTAGGATGCCGGGGTGCTTGCTTTATAGGGCGGACGCGGTGGTAGGTAGCCGACGGACGGCCGATCACAGCTTTGCTTGATCGAGCGGTCAAGGGATGTCCAAGTCAGCAGCTGGGGTTCGAATTGGGTCCAGAGAACAGCGAGAGGGGGCTAGGTAACGCTGGGTGTTGAAGTTCTTTATGGCGGCAGCGCTCCACTGCGGCGATAGCGCAGGTGCGCGCGCGCGCAGAGAATATTGCTTGCGGCCGTGGGAACTTTACGCGGGCTGGTCGGTCCAGGTGGCTTGCGGGCGCGCGTCGATGCGGGGCGACACTGGATCGAGCGGTCGAGGGAGGTTGCTTAGGAGCGACGCCGGGGAACAGTGCTGACGCGAGCGCGCACGGCCGATCGGGTGACCTCAGCGGGCGCGATGACACGTGGGTCCCACTGCGGGGCCCCGTCGTCAGCGACTCATCGGCAACGGAGGCTCGGTGCGGCGCGCGGACGCGCGCGGCTCTTGCTGGGCCGTCGGCCTGGTTGGGCCGCGCAGCGTGGGGTCGAGCGGCGAGCAGGGGTCGAGCGGCGAGCAGGGGGTCGAGCGGCGAGCGCGGGGTCGAGCGGCGAGCAGGGGGTCGAGCGGCGAGCGCGGGGTCGAGCGGCGAGCAGGGGGTCGAGCGGCGAGCAGGGGGTCGAGCGGCGAGCGCGGGGTCGAGCGGCGAGCAGGGGGTCGAGCGGCGAGTGCCGGCGAACGCGCGCAGGCCGGGTCGACGGGGTTGCTCGGGCCTGACTCCTCCTTTTCTTTTTCTTTTTATTTTCCTTTTTCATTTTCAAATATATTTATATATATACTTATATATATATGCAGTGTGCTTATTTTGTGCTACAGAATAGTGAGCATACATGGCCCAAATACTTCTAGGGTATTATTCCCTTAATATTTATTTGTCAAAATAAATATTATGTTGTCATTTTTAATAATCAACACATAAACCAAATAAAAATCCAACTCACTCTTTTAATGCATCATGATGATTAAACAAATGAAACATTAAAATGTAACAAGCGAACATAGAGCATTGTTATGAGATATTAATTAATTTGCAACATGTG
Source organism: Bothriochloa decipiens (assembly GCA_023333625.1). NCBI lineage: Eukaryota > Viridiplantae > Streptophyta > Magnoliopsida > Poales > Poaceae > Bothriochloa > Bothriochloa decipiens. Next base: position 37,809,274 of record CM041635.1, on the reverse strand, counting down.
AATGCCATGCATGACATGCTAGGGTTGATGCATATGTAAGGGGTAGATGATGACATGTCACACCACATCACTCGAGGTTTTGTCGAAAAATTTTGTAGTTCGAATTTTTGGGTTGTTACACATTCCACACTCCACCTTGATGAAATTATGGTTCCAAAAATGGTTCTACATGAGGCAGAATCAAGAGGGGAAGCCGGTGCCTTGCGATATGACATTAATCCCCAAGTTCAATGTCAAGTGGCCAGCAAAGCCCAATGTGTCGGAGATGGAGTAGGTGACAAAATTGCTGCCGTTGATAGACGCGGAAAGGGTACAGGGTATCATGGTGGCCAGTACTTGGTGGCAACGCTGTTTGCAGCCGTGTCGGGAGAGGCCTACCAAGATGTACGAGTACCGAGGTCATAATGACCCATCATGGGAGGTGGAGACCGATGTCAGTATCGACATGGTCAGGTTGTGGTGCGCTGAGGTCTTCCACAACTTTAATCCATCAAAGGCGGCACCGAAAAATCCTCAACACTCATTTAACTGCACACATCGGCCACCATAGGTGTGTATGACTCGATGTCGTTTGCTGCAAATTGATCAGTATATAGCTGAGTCTTAACATTATACGAGTTGCTGACATAATGTAGAAAATTGGTGGACAGGACCGAGCAGTTTTTGTCTCAACCGTTCCAGCTGGAGACTGGCCACGCGGAGAGGCCCTGCGCTGGGAGCGAACGCTTTCTGGCCTAGTCGACAAGATGGTCGATAGTGACAGCGGCAGCAATGGAGGAAGAGGAAGTGGAGGCTGTCAGGCAGGAGACAACCCCGCGTGGTGAGACGGCACAACGCCGAGTTGCTGCGAAGCAACCATTGTCGTGCTCGTCCCCCTTGAAGAGTGGCGTCGCAAGTCCCTCGACCGCAGGGAGTCAAAAGGGATCGCCACCAAGGTCAACAAGAAGAGGGGCGCAGTGGTCTTATCATCGTTGTCATTGGAGGACTCAAAGATAATGTGCCGCTGAGTCAAATAATCAAGAGGCCCCGAAGGACATCCCCATCGGGTCCGTCCTAGCAGATGACGCCACCACGGGTATCCCCACCGCCGAATACACAAGGTGTAACACCGCCGACCAGTCCCCAGAAGTCGGCATCACCTGAAGAGGCCAGTGGGCTGGTCGGCGATCATCATCGGTCATCATCATTGGTTGCGAAGCCGTTGCCAGAGTCTAATCTGGTGGCAGAAGAGACCGGCCACCGTCCTCCATCACCAATGCATCTGGAAAGTCCAACCGAGGAGTCATTGCCCGACGTCATGCCGCCTACACGATCACCTGTCTTGCCGGAGACCATTGCTCCATGGGGTGATGACCATGTTGAAGGGCAAGAGGCTGGCAGGGCCGACGATGGTGTGGATGCCACCACGACGACCACAATAGACATAAGGGCAACAGATCATGCCAGCGATGCTGGTCAACAAGAGGTAGCCGGCGGAAGTCATCGGCGTGGACGCTTCCAATCGTCTTTCAGCCGTTCCACCATGTAAGTGAGGTTGAATTTTAGGGAATTAGATCATTTGATGACCCTGGGAATAAACATAACATCTTTGTGTTCTATATTATGAAGTCCACTATGACAGCGGAGGAAGCACAAGAGCCGACAGGTGGCAGCGTGGAGCTGGGCATGGGCCCAGTAATTGAAGAGAGGACCCCCATCATCCCTGCTGGCACCAGCGGAGTGATGGTGGTGTATGCGCCCATGATGGTACCACCACCACGCCCGACCACTACCGAGCAAGCTAGGACATCAGGATCTGGTCAGTCAGCACAGACGCATGACGTTGGTGGAATGCAAGTGGAGGAAATCGCTGACGACGCCATGCAGAAGGTGGAGCAGACAGTCATGGACTTAGTCCGTCAGGTGCAGGTGAGTAGAAACTGGCTGATTTGAGGAGTACTGTATGTCTTGTGTCACATTATGCTGATGTTCTTTGCATGTGTTAGGATATCACCAAGGTTGCCGAGCAGCGAAAACAGGCGATTGACCGAGTGAAACTCGCCCTAGAGGAGAATGCCAAGTTGCGTGGAAAAGTGGAGCAACTGAGGCGGACCGTGCAAGGTCTGAACGCTGAGCTGACAACGCGGGTGGTGGAGCAGGAGAGGACGGCTGAGCAGGTGACATTGCTGCTATGTCAGAAAGAAGGTATGTACCTTAATTACTGTGGTGACTTTATGCTGTCAACGAGGTCACCATGCCCATTCGCCCGCAAATATAGAAGTCCGGGAGAAGCACGCCCAAGAGCAGATCATGCAGCTGCAGAAACAAAACGCTGAGTTGGTGGCCAAGCATGCTGCTATGCAAGGTAAAGAGTACTGCTTGGCATGATGTACCATATTGCTATGTCATCATGTTCTATTTTCGTGATACAGAACGTCTCCATGTGGCACAAGAGCAAGTCCGCACGCTGGAGATGGAAACCAAGCGGATGCAAGGCCAACTTGCTGAGGTGATCGGCGGAATGGCCCCAATGCTCAGTGTGCTCACAGAGGATGACACTGTTGACATTACCCCATCGACGCCGTTGGGGGTTGTGGTCAGTGCCTGTAAAGCATCCTGGTCACATCTGAAGGGGTTTACCAAAGAGGCTATAGAACACGTGGGGTCGCATGTGCTGGCGGTGGTGCGCTCCCATTATCCAGAGGTGGACTTAGTTCGTTTGGGTAAGGGAGTGTCAGCTGACACTGATGATGTTGCCGTAGAGAACCTTAGGCTCGACTCGGTGGCGACGGCCAAGGAGATGGTAAAGGACATCCATATAGTAACCTAGATGTGTTGTTATTTACTGTGTTGCTGGCACATGAGGGTGCCTTTTGTATGAAAAAACTTTGTTTAGTCATGTGGTACGTGTAGCACTACTTAGTAGAACTTTCCTGAAGACAGCATAACCCTTAGGGTTATATGTTTAATATGTTTTCATAACGTTGCCATGGTGGAGTATGAATCATTCGTCGTGTCAATGAGAATTTTATGTGAACCAATAATCATATAAGGAAATACAATGGGTTCGTACTTATACTCATTTGAATGGGGATGAAATAGTAATGATCTTTATTCAATTGACTTGTATCGAGAGTATATAAGACAAATACATGTGACACATAGTACTAACTATCACGGATAGAATCGCCAAAGGAGGTCGATGTGCCAGGAGTTGGGTACATCAATGGGAGGCTCGTCAAGGGTGCACAACCTATTGGAGGTCGACCTGGTGACTGCCTTTACCATGAATGGTCCCTCCCAATGGGATGAGAGCTTATGGATGCCTTCAGTCTTCTGCTTGCGTCGTAGGACCAAATCGCCGACCACAAAAAATCTGTCTTTGACATTGCGATTGTAGTAGCGACATACGGAGGCGAGGTACTTGGCCGTCCATGCACATGTGTCAAGGCGACCCTCCTCGGCAGCGTTGACATCAAGCGCTCTAGCTTCATTGGAGCGTTCTTCGTCGTAGTTTTCTACTCTCAGTGACTGGAAATCTATAAACTCAGGGAGGACTGCCTCCGACCTGAAGATCATGAAGTAAGGGGAGATGCCGGTGCTGCGGCTTGGTTGGGTATGTAAGCCCCAAATGACGGCCGGTAGCTCTTTGAGCCATCGACCAGGGTGTGTGTCCTTGTCACGGTAGAGATGTTTGCAGAGAGCCTCGAGAATCATCCCGTTGGCTCTTTCCACCTGCCCATTGGTGTGAGGATGGGCCACTGAGACGTACTTCACCTTGATGCATTTATCATCGCAGAAATCGAAGAAGTCACTGTCGGTGAAGGTAGAGCCTAAGTCGGTGATGTTTGTGTTAGGGATGCCAAAGCGGTGGATGACATCGTCAATCATCTCGGTGGCTTTCTTCACTGTGGCTTTGACCAAGGGCTTGTATTCGATCCACTTGGAGAATTTTTCTATCAGGCGTAAACGTATTTGAAACCACCTGGGGTTTTTTGAATGGACCGATCATGTCATGTCCCCAGCACGAAAAGGGCCATGACGCAGGGATGGTTTGTAATTTGTGCATAGGTATGTGGATCTATTTTGCAAAGAACAGGCAGTTTTTGCAATGACGTACCAGTTTTTCCGCGTCGGCAACGGCCGTTGGCCAATAAAAACCTGCTCGAAAAGCTTTGCCTACCAGCCTACGGGATGCTGCATGGTTGCCGCATTCACCAGAGTGGATTTTATCCAGCTACTCAATACCTTCTTCTTGTGTGACACATTTTTGTAAGATTTCTTGTCATGCATTTTTGCGCATCAACTTGCCGTTCATGAGGACGTAATGTTTGCCTCGTCGGATGAGACGTTACTTGAGGATCTTATCTTCGGGTATATCTTCATCAATAAGATAGCGAATGAAATCAATCCGCTAGTCCAGCTGTGGAGATTTTGGCTATGCCACAGGCTGGTCGATCAGTGGCTGGTCGATCTGCATTGGTTTGACGTTGTCTTGGAATTGGTCGTGGTTGGCGTTGTTTACAGTTACAAGACATAGCTCAACCAAGGGGCCATCGTCAAGGACCATGGCTGTAGGCTGGTCAGAGTGCTGTTGTTGGCTTTTGCTTGCAACAACGGGTGGCGTGACGAGAGGTTTCTCGATCGCTGTTTGTTTGTCTTTGACAGATGGTTCAAACAAATCCTGAACGAAATGTTATGCCTTGGTGAGGAATCATATACTTACTAAGTGATTTGAGAATGCTATTTGAGGAGTAAGAATGAACTATGTTCTTTCTTTTAAAACTATCATCAAAAACTCTAGGCACTAAGGATATGAAAATTGGGAGATGATTTTGCTTTGAGAGCTGTTCCATTTTTCAACATCTGAAGAATATATGCTAGACAATACAACATAACTCACTTGTATGAGATATGTCTTGAGTAAAGCTTTGTGTTTGCTAATATCTCAAAGATGTCATAATCATATATTATCTTTCTCTCTAACCTTTGCTCCAGGACGAGCAAAGACTTCAGTGTGGGGGATCTTATTGACGGGAGTTATACCATGTTTTTACCCCATTAAAACCATCAACAAGACATTATTTCTGAAAGGAAACCACCAAACACATAGTGACTTAGGTACAAATAACTTGGTTCCACATGTACTTGTCATTATTTGGTTGCAGCACTCAGAACATGTGCTTTTCAGTGTCCCAAAGCTCCATATGAAGGATGGGCAGGCAACCAAGTTTATCCAATTGAAAAACCAACTTCACATTCATCAAGGACATAGCTTCTAGATACAATCTGCAAAATATGGGCACAAAAGTGGCGTCGGCCGATGCCACCTTGATGGGCCCAGCACCACCATTGTGCTTAGAATTGCACGTAGAAGTCACCTGCAGAAGATGAACCTTTGGTTCCACCAAAGGGGGGTCGACTGATGCCCCTATGGGACCTTCCCAGCCACTTCCAGATCACCAGGATCCTCCCAACATAGTCCCAAGCAAGTGCCACCCTTGGATCACAAGTGTGTTTCCTCTCAACATACAAGATGAAGTCACATGGATCCATGGGCCCACAACGAAGGAACCAACGTGACAAGAATATAACCAACACTTGGAATGGACTCTATGACATGTGGGGACACTCACCCATGGCCCCACATGCCACAGAGGGGGTCGACCGACGCCCTCTTGGTGGGCCCCGAAGCTTAGCTTCGCTCCACCGACCTCAGCATCCTTCTAGAAGCACTTGGCTAGGCCCACATGTCATTGAGGGGGTCGGCCGATGCCCTCCTGTAGGCCTCACTAGGTCGGTTTGCTCCCACCGACCTCCTACATGCCACCATGCATCAAGCTTCATCATGAGCGTCCATCTAAGGCAGTTCCAAAGGCAGTTTGATCCAACGGTGCTTGATGGAGGTCACACGGATCACTGACATGGTGTTGGAGTAGCCCCTTCTCCACCTACCACTATAAATACCCCCCACAGGCCTTCACTTTAGAGCATGAAACATAGGAGAAGCCACTCATTAGTATTTTAGCTATGGTAGTAGAGGGAGAGTGAGGAGTCTCCAAGGAGGAGTCCTGGCATGTCGGGAGTCTTCTCCAAGGTGCGCCTCGGTGGATGCAAACTTCTTGTAAGTCTTACATTCGAGTCTTTCTAGTAATTTATCTGGTTTGGTACTTTAAGTATATGGTCTTATTACTGGCATGTTATTTTACTTTGGTGAATTGCTCGAAGCTTTCGCTAAGCTTAGAGTAGTAAGATTAGTGTAGACGTGGTGTCTAGACGGCATCTTACCAGTGTGAGCTGCTTGTCGCACTGCAAGACACCTAGTGCGAGAGTGACAGTCCTCACTAGGCATAGAGTTCCTTGTAGGTGTTGTTAGGCAAGTTAACTAAGTGAGAGCGGGGCTGAATAGGGTAGTTGCCTTAGTAGGGGTTCTGTCTCCTGCTTTTTCGTCTATCGCCCCCAGTAAGGGAGGAGGTGGTAAACCTTGTTATACTTAGAATACCATAATCAGATATTGTTGCTGGTTAGACTTCTCTATCCTATTATCCTAGACCCTTTATTTCATCACTAGACGACCTTGAGCCTAGTTAGTTCACTTCACGTTCCCCGTGAAAAATACGATACCTGGAATACTCCTGGCGAAGGCTACATTGACTACCATAAGCTTGCAGTATATCCGTTTGCCACTTCTAGTGTCAATAAACATGTGATTGCACTCATCATTGGCAAACAAAAACATAAGTTGTAAATGATCAATGGCCACAAAACTGGACCTTTACAAATGAAACAAAACCCAACAGTCCCACCTCCATACAATTATATGGAAATGAAACTGATAGGCTCAGTTTCATTTCCTAATGTCAAACAGGTGATGCAATAGGCCTCATGTTTGAGAAAACCAAGTACTCCAAATAGAAACAAATATGAAATTGCGATGATTAGCCTCAGATATATGGCTTATCTTCAGTTGTTCTTTGGCTTGGAGCATAAGGACAATCCCAACCTCACCTGATATCAGAACATGAACATCATGGAGGCCATGTAGTCATCAAGATCCCTACAGCCTCAAGCATCAACTTGTCCTACTCAAACAAGAGTTCCTAAGGCATGTAAGTTTCTTGACGACAAGATGAACTACATGAACATAAAAGAAACACAGGTCCAGTTCCTCACAAGCCAAAGATGTTCACAGAGAGTTGCATTCTTTCCCAATTCCTACCATTGCACTCATCATAGGCTAAAACCAAATATCAGAAAAGCAACAGGTATAAAACTCAAGGTGGCCTCAGCAAAGTAACATCATCATTGGTGGCAGAAAAAAAAGACAGTAATGGTCATAGTATCCATGTAGCCTAGACTCCATCCATTCCCAGCCATCCATACTGGCAAGGACCGGTCGGTTGCTATGGAATGAATGTGAGTCACTGTTCAACGAACACCATGAACTAAACAACAATATAAGAGAAATATGGGTAAAAAACAGCCACCTTAGTTAAGTAGAACAAGCATCATAGGCCAAGCTTTTTCGCCAAGCAACCTGCATCATCAACCAACCACATGACCACATGAGCACATATAATACAAACCAAGCACATATAAACCTGCATCATAAAGCAAACCAAGTCCACATCAGTTCCCAGGACATCCACCTCCAAGGTGGATCTGTCCACATCATAGTAGCCCACATCCATGACCATGTCCTATGCTATACAACAATATAAGTAGCCAACAAAGGCTACACAGGTTTTGTGCCTAGCACCATCAGTTCTTCTCCCAACACCATCACAGGTCAGTGCCACTCAACTTACCAAAAGCAGCATAGGTTAGTTACCATGGGTATATGCAAAAGAGGAGGGGCTAGCACAGCTTCTACCTACAAATAGTAGGCAGAGCAGAGGTAGGTCCTCAGCCACAGAACCCTGTGCTCCTCAGACATCTACACAAAGCAAAGGCCCTCAGCCTTGTTCTTTAGGAGGTACACAAGAGCAAACATCAAGGCCTCAGCAGGATACACAGGGTAGCCCATCACACAGCCATAGAGGTCCTGATGCACCTCATTGTGCAATGGAGTCTTAAGAGCCTCACCAATAGATGCAACTGCCTTCACCATGCCAGCCATGAGATTAGCCTCCTCTTGTCTTAGCCTCTTCCTCTTCCCACCCCTCTTCCTCTCCTTCTCCTCTAAGCCCTCCTTCTCTGCAACCTTGGCTGAGTCAACCTCCATCTTGGCTTGGTCAGAGCCTTCCCCAGTAGTGTCATCATCAATCTGCCCCATGGTAGTTCCTAATGGTTCATTGGAACCCATGGCATACCTACCAGTGGCCTGACTCCCTCCAAAGATAGCATCCATCTGCACATAGTTCTCAATAGGTGTGTTTAGGAACTTTGCATTAGCAGGGTGGTCCTACAATAAACATACAAAACAATTGTTACATTGGAAAAGATCAATCATGTGGAGCTCAGGAAATTGTTAAGGGATCAACACTTTACCTTAGTGTGGCCATAGAGGTGCTCCTCATAAAGAACAATCATGTGGAACTCCTCATTCCACAGAGCACCAGTAAGCCTAGCAACCTTGACCCACCTCTGCCTCTACTTGCGCAGATGGTTGTAGATCTGTTGCACTAAGACAGGGACCCCAGCAAACTTAGACAACATGCTAGCAACCTGCCTCACATGCACCTCCTTGAACCCCTTATCAATTTTCACTCCCTGAATTAGAAGGTCATGGAACCTCCTAAGCATGAAACTGGACAGGACAGGGTTCCAGTGCATAGGACCCTAGGGTGGTTGACCCCCAGCAGCAGCCATCTCTACCATAGCCTCAACACCATTTGGGTCATTGAGCCCCACAAGCACATCAGCATCATCAATGTTATGGATCTGCTCACCAGGCTCACCCATTCCTAATTAACACGCATCCATATTACAGAAATAAGGAAACATGGATCAACATGGATAAACAATACTCAGTATGCATGGATCAACTTGAGAGAACAATGCTCAGTGTGCAAGTATCAACATGAATCATCATTGCATAGTGCCTTAGGTCTCATGAAAATGGTATTTGACATGAATCATCATTGCATAGTGCCTTAGGTCTCATAAATATTGCTATGCAAGAAAATTTGATAGCATCACACATACTAAGCAATGGTTCATAAAAAATTAGACCATAGGGTAAACATCTGAAAATTTGTACCAATTATAAAAGCGAAGTACTGAAACAAAGTTCAACATATAGCTAAAAGTTCAACACATAGCACAAACACATAGCTCAAAGTTCAATAAAGTAACCAGAAACAAAGAGATGGCTTACAGCCAAACATTTATAATCATTGACCAAGGCACATAGCTCAGAGTTCATCGAACAAGGAAAATAGACAGATAGGGCTGCCACACCAACAGGTGCTCCTCCACCGCCTAATCTAGCAGGAAACATTTCTAATCATTGACCAAGGCACCGAGCTCAGAGTTCATCAAACAAGGCACATAGATAGACAGGGCTGCCACACCAACAGGTGCTCCTCCACCGCCTAATCTAGCAACAAACATTTATAATCATCGACCTAGGCATAGTGCTCAGTTGAATACATAGCAAACACCATCCTCATGATTAGTGACCAAATCACCATCATATTCGAGCAATACAACCAGCAAAACCAATAGATCAAGCAATGGAACAACGGATTTGTATGTTTAGAGGCACAGATCTAGGGTATTCGGGAAGAACAAGAACAAGAACCCTAACATTTCACATCATGCAAACCAACATATCAGAGAAGGAGGAAGAGGGGAAAGGCGAGGTATACCAGCGGAGGCAGCAGAGAACCAACAGCGGTCCGCCACCGGCGGTAGTCGTCGGCGATAAACCGGCAAGGAGTGGGAGGCAGAGGTCTCACCGGAGGAGAAGAGGCAGGAGGGTAGTGGACAAATGGGGGCGGTAACCCTAACCCTCGAACCGCGCGCGCCCTTTTATCGGCGGATGAAACCATCTCCCGCCAAGCCTTCCCGCGCGCGCCTAGGTTCCCGCGCTGCGCCGCGCCGTCCTGGCTCGCGAGGGAAGCTCGCCTCGAGAAGACGGAGGGAGCCAGGATGGAGGGGTGGAAATGCACGAGAGGATACAGGGAAACGATGCGAGTCGGGGAACCAAACGTCGGCCTGGTGACGTAAATGGACCCGGATGGGCCTTTGCATGGTTCTATATAGGAAACCAATCACCCCCTAAGGAACCGCGCTAGAGAAAGTGGCGCACGAACGGAGGGAAATAGCGTGGGTCCACAACTTTTATTTTTGTGAAGTAAATAATGCAAAACCGTTGAAGATCGACTATTTTTAACTTTGTTATATTGGTTTGAGAGTTGACAAACTTTATATTTTGCTAAATAAAAAATACAAAATCGTTGGAGTTAACATTATCGTTTGTCTGTTGCAAGAAATTTTGTGGCATAACATTTCGAACGGGTTCATGATCCCAATTTATGTACCATGCATGTAAGTAATGGAAAACCTTTTTTTTGTTAAAAAAACAAAGGGGGCTCTGAACTTTACCATTCTCTTCCCATCAAAATCACAGTGGGGAAAAATAAGATATTGTCCCCATCTCCTTCCGCTTTCGCTTGCATGTCTGATTCCCCTTTCTCCTTCATATTTCCCCCCTACCCCGCATGGTCTTCGATCTTGCAGGTTTCAGGTTCGGTCTCTCTGCCCCTCAAAAGTTGTTTCGTAATCATCCTGTTCCTCTCAAATCCTTGCTTGTGATTAATGCCTAGCTATTCTCTACTCTTCGAGTTTTCAGATCGACACAGTTTGGGTCGCAACTGCGTGGTATTTCTAGGGTTCTTCGGCTCTGTATGATCGGGAGTTGCCGGATTATTTTAGCAGGGGACAGAATGGTGTGAGATTGGATTACAGCCGTATCAAATGGTTGAGCAAGGCAAACCACGAAGCATCCGGGCGAAGGCGAAGAAATCGCCATTCGTGGACGTAGAGACCGACGAGATTGTGCAGGCTAGTGGGGTGATGTTCGCAAGGGAATCAGCGCTGGCGCCTAAGAACGACCAAGAATGCAGCGTCAGCCATAGCCATGGGGGCGACGAAGCACAGGAATCGGATGGGTGCGTGCAGAGCCAGGGGCCAGACGAGGCTGGGTGGGTGGACTTCGGGCACTCGCTTCAGCTGGTGCTGTTCTCGCGGCAGTGGAGCCTTGCTGAAAGTCTTGTTGATCTAGCAGATCAGCAGTCGATGCTGGATTATGGCCTGTCGATTGCCCTTGATGCCGTATGGTTCTTGCGGACGAAACGGGATCTTGAGGGGCTCAACAGTCTGATAGCCAAGATTGTGGCCTCAGGGGCAAAGGATTTTGCCAGAGCAATCCTCAGGACGTCGCTGCTTGCATCATGTGTTGCAGCCTGCCAATGCAAGGCTATCACCTTGGGTGATAGCAAGGAGATCGTCGCAGAGAGGTGACTCTCAGCTTACATATAAATGTTTTTTACTCAAAATGGACTGCTTAATACAGTATCACTGATGTTATTTCTTTTGGTGTCGAAATTTAGATTGCATGACCGTCTGCGAGATTGTCCTGGTGCCGAGCATATAAAAGTAGAGGCAGGTGCCAAGGTGGAGAAGTTTATGGAATGGGCTTTACAGTGTATTCATATGCACCATTGTTCTGAAGACACACATAGGTACAGATGGAGCTGCAATACTCTACAAGAGGTACAGCTTCATTTATCAGCATTTAGAACCTTCTTGGACATAGCTGGTGACAACTTAAGTGGCAAGCTTTTCACTGAGGCATTTGATGCGGTCTGCTTCCCCCTTACACTCTTCTCAAGTTTATTTGAACCTGAATGGTCTTCTGGGAGTTCAGCAGTCTCCATTAAGGGCCTTTTATCATTGCTAGTGGAAGGAGGCGCTGACAATATAAATCAGTGTTTCCTTGAAGCAGCACGCTGTGGAAGTACTGAACTTGTACGCATTCTGCTGGAGGTAATTTTAGTTATTCTCATTAATCTTGATGTAGAAGCTAACAGTTCTGTTTAATCAAATACTATGAACAAATTAGTGCGTTTTGCTTTTCTTTAGGAGCTATTGATTATGAATTTGTAACCAAAGTATTGTACCCAGAGGTCTATGTTGTTTACTTATTTTTTTTCTTATCTTCTATTACTAGAGGCAAATTTTAGCAAGCCATATAGTAGATGCAATGTTTTAAATGGACATACAGTTATAGACAATGTTTACCCAAGCCATAAATTCTGGAATCGGTTGCAGTTTAAAATGATATTTTAACCTCTAATCCTTTTTTATGCTTGTTGCTACCAAACTCTTTGTTTATGCCAAATATACTTACTGGATGATACTAACGTTGATTTATGCAGTACACACTTCTCTTATGAAAGCTTTCTCAACTCTATGTCATACATGTGGGGTCTTCCAAACTTTTGACTGTACTTTGGCATATATTTGGTTTGTATCCATAATTTACATTCAACCAACACATAGTCAATGGAAGTTCATTTCTTCCCAAAGTATAGTTAAGTTTGGCAACTAATCTGATGGTCAAAATTCTGCATGTCCTTTGGTTAGGTTTTTTTGGGCTTGGATCATCTAACTAAACATACAATAACTTCAAATTTTTGGATTACCCTGTTCCAGTGTTATCTTTCAGCTTATTCCCATTCATTAAGAACCTCAATATGCCTTTGCTGACTATGCTGTTAGTACCTCTCATGGCTATTCAAAGGGCCAAATCATTATATTCTAGGTGGGACTCTCCCCCCAGTCAACTTCTCAATCAAAAAAAAATGCTATTAGTAATAAGTAACTGTCATTTGCATGTTGTCTTCCTCTTTGAGCACTTGGGCTTTAAACTAACTTTTTACATTCTAGAATTTAGAGCATGCCTTTGAAGTACTTATAAACTAGCTAAGATGATTTTGTTTTCCCAAATCCCAATGAATGGATTGGGTTACTGCCCCTCCAAAAATGTTCGCGTTAAACTAAAATTTTGAGTAACTGCCCCTCCAAAAAAAAATGTTGAGTTACTGAAGTAGATTTCTGATGAACATTTTAGCTGCGTTGAGCTATTCTAATTTTGGCCTCAAATACTGCTCTTCTTCACAGAAGTTACCATATTCATGATAGTGTAACTATCCTTTCTCATTATTTTTTATCGTCTTCCTCTTTTGAGTCTTTAGCTTTAACTATGTATCTAGACCTCAGGACTATATCCTTAAAGTAGGAAATGCTGGCCTTGTTTAACGAAAAATGTTGATGCTGAAGTGTATTTTGAGATTTTGCTTTCTCGATTTTGGCCTGAAAAGGAACCTACAAGTTTTATTGACAAATTAAAAAAAATAAAGTTGTATGCAAGAAAATCTAAACATTTCTTTATTTGAATATCTTTCTAATTACACCAATCCGATCACATAAAAAACAATATTAGTACAGTGTTCACAAGGTATAGATCACCCCTAATGTTTTATTATCCAAATTCCAAAATATTGGTACCAAAGAATTACAAAAGGGAGTGCTGAGTTTGGCTATAGGCCACTGCAAAATTATGACGTTTGCATGACCATGCGCAAAACGAAAAATGAATTGTCCATGCCATAAAAGATTGTGGTCATTTGCCAGAACATAACTTTCTCCATAGATGTAGACAATTGCTGGAAGCTTTTGTGCTCTGTGGGCAGGACTAATTGTGGCCATCAGACTGTTTGTTTCTGGGCCACCATAGTTACACTTGTTGACAAAGGAATAAGAGACAAAGGCCACTTCGCCCATTCATTATATACCCCTTTCAATGCTTGGCCGGTGGACTATTTGGATGCCTGTTCATATTCTCTGACCAGCGGCAGCAGCATCTAACAACTGCAGGTGCTGAGGTCAGTGCACGAAGCAAGGTCGTGGGAGTAGGGGGAGAACCCAGTTACGCCTCCACTAAGCTTTCGCCCCTGCTTCCTAGATAGGAGACTTATGAGTTGATTGGGTGCAGAGACACCTTTGGTTGTGAGCATAGAGGCTTTTCCAGTTTAGATGTGAATAATTGCTGAAAATCTGTCGTGGTATCATAGAAATGTCAACTATTGTATTGATCCATTAAATGTCTTTGAAAAGACATTTCACAAACAGCATGACAATGCAACAGTAATGTTTTGCCCCCTTTATGCAGGTTGCATATCAGAATAGCTTGGCTGTGGACACCGAGCTGGCTCTAGTGTATGCCTCTCATTACTGCAAGTTCAACACAATGGAGTGCCTAGTTGATGAAGGGAACGTGAGTTCTTTCCTTAGCCCTCTGATAAAAGCTGCAGAGCGTGGGTGCTTGCAGGTTGTCCACTGGTTTGTCAGTCGAGGCATCTCTGACATTGAGATGTGCCTTGCCCTGACGACTGCCGCCTCCAGTGGCCATTTCGTGGTGGCCTCATACCTGCTTGCACATATCCCCCAGCAAATCCTTGAAGCTCTCAGCACACAGATCCTCAAAGCTGCGAGGGGCCAGGGCAGCAGGTCACTTGATGGTGTCACCTTCCTTCTGAGATCCAACTTCCTAAGAGACGCAGCTGCAACATATGAGGCTGCAGACATCATTGCAACTGGGGGTACCAACGGCGAGCCACCAGACCTGGTTGCCTTCCTGAAAGAACACTGGTCCCAGGATGCGTTTACTGAAGGGGTGAGCTCTGGCGAAATGCACTTCGTGAATGTCATGAGGGTCCTCAGGAGAGGTGCATCCCCAATCTGTCTGGAGGACCTCCCATCTGAGATGGTGCTCGGCATTGCGTACCTGCCACTGTACCGTGAGTGTGTGACTGCGGGCGGGCAGCTGCTGCCCCAAAGGCTGAGGGGGGAGCTGCTGGAGGCGGTACACCGACTCGGTGAGCCTGCTGGCACGGAGAGCCAGTGGAAGGACCTTGTGCGGGCACTAGAGCGCCACATGCCGTCATTCTTGGTTGGATCTTGAGATGTTTCAGGGTGTAAAAGAAGCTTATGCAGGCTACCTTGCTTTAAAAGTGTATGAAGCAGTGTGCAGTTGCCAACTTCCAGTGGAGGTGGAAGTAGCAATAGTTTTTGGTGCGTCACATGCCTCATGATCGTGTAAAGAAATTTTGTTTCTGTTTTGTATTTTGTATAAGAAAGAAGTTTTCTTTCTTGATTGCCTATTGAAGGGGCCGATGCTTTTATCCAGATCTGTCTCAAACTCTGGATGTTGGTAACACCATCAGAGCTATGTTTGTAAACTCATAAAAAAAAAATCAGAGCGATGTTTGTAAACACCAGCAAAGAACCAGCCTGTTCTTGATGCCAGCTTAACGCTTCCAATTATTTTCTAGGGTGCGCAGGAGACGTGCATGTTTGTTTGTGCACGTAGTGGTCGTGTTTTTTTTTTTTTTTGATCGAATGTACCTGTATGTAGTGGTAGTAGTAGTGTGGTTCTTGTTGGGTGTTTGCGTGCGTACCTGCGTTGTGTACAAGATCGCTTTCAAGAAATGGAGTCTGCAAAGAGACGGCATGTCTGGGGGGTTTATATCTATAAAGACCTCTAAGTTTGGTGAACCTATACCGTTCATGCCGACCTTTTACCCTCACAAACTACTATTCATCAATGCCTTCCGATGCGCTCCACGTAGGCCCTGAGCAAGTACAGCCCAAACCCATCAGGTTTTCTTCCAAAGGGAAAAAAGGAAACAGAACCCTCTCGGTCCTTCCACACGCCAACGACACGCTCCCCAAACTCCGCCTGCCCAGACTTATAATTGGCCATGCGGCCCCCGTGCCTTCGGCACGGCACGGCAGGCAGCATGCCCGTGCCGGCACGATCCGATGTACTGTGCCGTGCCTGGGCCGTCGGCTTGGTCCATAACACGGTACGGGCACGGTACGGTCCAACAATAGACACAGCAGCGGCCTGACCTGACAACTTTATTTTACTTTCCACGAGCCTGGCCTGCTAACCCCCTTCTCAATTCCCATCCCCATAGAGCCCAAACCATGACTAGGCTGGCCTGCTTACCCCCAAACCCTAACTCATTTTGCTTACCCCTAAACCCTAACTCCCTTCCTTCACTCCAGGGCTCCCGGCCTCCCCACGCCGACGCCGCTCGCCGCTCACACGCACAACGTGCTACGCGCCTCCGCCTCCCCCAATCGCGACTCGCAAGCATGCCTCCGGTGTCCGGTCCTCCTCCCTCGGTTCCCCCTCTCTCTCACTCGAAGTCTCCCTGCACGACGGCCCGAAGCTCCATCGCGTCACGCCGTCGCCGCTCCTTCTTCCCCAGCAGCGCACGCCACTCCTTCTTCCCCGCTCCGGCACTACCTCCGGCAAGTGCGCGCCGGCAGCGGCTTCCTCGCGCGCGGGCGGCGCGGGCGCGTGACCGTCTCCATCCCCGCCCCCTGCTCTCCCTGCCTCCAACTCCAACCATCTCCATACCTCGACCTCGGGACTCGGCAGCGACCGCGCGCCAGCCCTGGTTGGGAGCTCGGCACGACGGGCACAGAGGCATGCCGTGCTTTCGGCATGGCCCGACGGCCCATGTGTCGTGCCTTAGACCGAAGGCCTGACCCATGGCACGGCACGGTGGCCATATATACCCAGACCCGCCCCAACACAGATGCCTGGCTTACCCGTCTCCCACGCCTCACCGCCGCCGCCGCCGCCGCGAACTCACCTGCCCACGCCACATATTGGTCCCCGACAAATCAATCGCGGGGGCCCTCCGCCAGCAGCCATCGCGCGGCTCTGCCCCTCGCCGTCGCCGCGGCCTACCCCGCCACGGCCAAATCGTGCTCACCGACGACACCGTCGCGGGAGTCCTCAGACGGCGGTCGCGTCGCTCAGCGACCTGCCTCGGCTCAAGCGGCGCTGTCCCAAAAAGACGCCGCCATCCCGATTGTTCGCAAGGCAAGTACCAGCCAGCTCCCGCAGGAGCCCTCCGCCGGACGGCGCTGCATGCACGGCCGCCCCGGTCGCCATGGCGCGGCACCACAGCACCACCGCCCCGCTTGGGGCCATCTTCCTCGCAGGCCTTTGCCCTTCCGTACCCCTACAGCGGCGGCGGCCGCACCTGCAGCGCCACCAGCCACCTCCCCCACACCGCTTCGTCTTCCCCTTCGTGCACGTGATTGGCCGCTGCTACAGCGTGCGCTACCTCCCCTGCAGCGTTGGCTACGGATCCATACTAGTGTCCGACTCAAGGTTTCTGATGGTGTCTTTGAAGAATGTGATGCTATGGATCAACAGCTAACCTGAAACTGTGAGCTTAGGAAATCTGTAGTTTAGTTGATTCCTGCACACCAAACTGCGATTTACTAAACTGTAAATAAATCTACCGACATTCACTGCAGGGCTATAGTAAATCTATGCAGCCTTAGATTCCACTCACAACTCACAATTTATACACATTTATTAGTTTTCCTCAATAATTTTACAGTGCACATTTTATTTTAGCTTCTACATAATTCTTGCATTCAGTTATCAGGAAACTATTACCTGCTGCATGCTCATACCGTGCCAGAGCCTCTGAAAGTCTTTCATATTGTTTGGATTCACAGATCAGCAGAGCTGAGCCAAGATATCATCTCACTGGAATGCTTTTTGCCTTAAGAGTTATTTTCTTTCATTGAAAAGATAGTGAAAATACACAATGCTTACCCTCATGTTTATGAATACTATCCACATCTGAATGCTGCGCAGTAAGCTGACACACCATGTTTGGTATATGCTACTCAATCCTCCGTATTATTCATAACAGATAAATTTTAATTCACAAAATTACTTCATACCTGCATGCCTACTGCAGCTCTACCTGCTGTTTAGGTGGTCGGTGAGGTCTCAGTTGCATACAGTATAGTAAACAACAATGTAAACTGTTATTACTTTGAATTGAACATAGTCCCTACCTCTGGCTAGTTTTAGTTTACATACAGCATGTCAGCATTGAACTGACGATTCCACCACCAGTACACTGCCCTCACGGCCTCACAAAAAGTTAACTACCGGTGAAAACAAACACACGCAGAACCAGACAGATAGATCCAACGCGCACAGCGCTCTCCCCTTATCTAGGCCTTGTTTAGATCGTGGAAAAAAATAAACCCGATAAATAGTATTACTTTCGTCTTATTTGATAAATATTGTCCGATCGTGGACCAACTAGGCTCAAAAGATTTATCTCATGATTTTTAACTAAACTGTGTAATTAGTTATTTTTTTATCTATATTTAATGCTCTATACAGCAGCTAAATATTGATGTGATAGAGAGAGAGTGAAAAAATTTTAACTTTTATAGGGAACTAAACAAGGCCCTAATAACTGCAACATCCAACCAAACTACAACAGTATATATACCCTTGCCCGGCCCACACCGATGTCCTGCTCCACGTTGTGGAGAACTGCCACTTGGTCAATTGGCTTCTTCATAGGTCGTCGCCTCGTTGATCAGGTTTACCACCAAAAACAAAACATTCTCCTTCTCCCCAGGCAGCGCTTTGTCCGCAAAACTTTGGTAGCTATAAGCTATAACATTCAGTTCTCAAAGTCTAGCTTGCTCTATCCTCTCTTGCACTAGACTAAACACAGAATCCGCTAGTTCTGCACTTGCGTGCCAGGTCGAGAATTAAAAAAAAAAGGAACTTTGTGCTCCCCAAAGAGCAGCTGAAGTAATAACATTATGGACTAACTCTTTGTTCACTAATCCAAAGCTTGCCTATTAGCTTAAGACATAAACCAAAATGTACGTATCCCAATTGTACATTTGTACTTCACTCTCAAGGTGACGCTGGCCTGGCCTGGCCTGGCCTGGCCTGTTGGGCCTGAAATACCAAAAGGTATGCCAATATGTCAGCATCGATTGTATTGTGAAGAGAAGGTACAAGACGTTAGTGCTTGATCATCCATCTCTCAAGTGCTAGTCCTGACTTGGCTTCCAGAGCTGTGTTGCACCCTATGACCCTGGCCACCCGGGTTCGTGCCCCACTGGGCGCATTTAGCTGGGAGGGAGGCGAAAAAATCCTCTTGTATGTCCCACGCCAAATCCCCTTGTATGGACGAGGCAGGGTTCGGGAGGTTTTCTCGACCTGCGTGTGAGAAGGTCTTCTTCTTCTTAGCACAAGGACAATTGGCGGGAAATGGGAACAGGGGGCCTTTGTGGCCTGGTGCAAACTACGTATAATTTGGTAATGATGATTCTACTTCAGATGAGATAAGGGGGCAGGCACTGCCCCCACCCCCCCCACCCGAATGTAAAGTTTTCACAAAAAAATAAAATATAAATAAAATTTAAAAATTCAATACGGTTGATCCTCTATCATTGAAAAAAAAACAACTTTCTGGCTCTATCCATGCCTACGCCATCGATGCCAAGGAGGGCTCCTTCTCCAACGGCACCACCTCCTGCCATCACCACCAAGGAAGGCTCCTCCTCCTATGGCACCGCCTCCTATGTCATTGCCGCCAAGGAAAGCTCCTCCTACAACTACAACATGACTCCTGTGTCGTTTGATGGGTTTCTGCAGGCACAGGACGTGTCCAGTGGTGCACTGGACCTGCAATAGCGTGACTTTCTCAGATGGCAAATATGGCCTGACAAAGTGGTCTTCGATGCGCACCAAACGTACCACGCCGGATAGCTCGACCATGGACTGTGCTTGGTTGGGTCTTGTGCCAAAGGATTCACTGGACGCGTCCGATGGTGCACCAGACATGCCCACCACACCATTCTATCAAAGAGGTATGCATTTGGTGTCGGCTAAACTCTCATTGGACGTGTCCAGTGTGCACCACACCACCACCACATACGAGACGCGTCTGTACAGTAATCTCTTTGCCCTATCTTCTCTCCAACCTCCATGTTGTTAATCATTGACATTGCTTGATTCACAACCAAGAAAACCGTTTATTTATAAATTTTCAATAAATCCCAGTATGGGCTTAGCCACTCGTGTTCTATAAAAAAGTGGCACTCCAGACTTGCTGGTCGACTTAGGATAACCCAACAATGTTCTTCCCCTGACAGGATCACTTCTAAGTGAGAGCTTCAACAATACCTAATTAGGAGAAAATAGCCGTTCTTCATCACTCAAGCATAATTGTTTACCCTTATTTGGTGGTTTGCTCAAAAAACTCTCTCTGTTCTTCACCATGTAATAAGTGTGATTTTCAATGTGTTCTTTGGTCCATGGCTTGAACGATGTCTTAGCTGGTTTGTGACCGATCCTCGCATCAACGCGTTGCTCGGACAGTGAAACTAACAGGACGCTGTTAAAAAGAGAAACAAGTTAGTATACTGGATAGACGAGACAGAGGGAGGACATATATAATTACTAGAGCAAAGCATATAGCAAACTAAAATGAAAACAAAAGAGACTCGCCAGTTAAGCCCGGTATGGAGTACATGACACTAAAAAATTGAAAACCTCTGGCTACGAGGATTTGCAAAATGCAAACTTGGTAATGTACATCAATCTACAAGACTACAAGTACGATGCCGGGTCCACGACCTCGTTCCGGCCACCTGCCACCGCTGCCGGCATGAGCGCGAGCACGAGCAGCGCCGCCAGCATCGCGACCGGCACGAGCAGCACCGCCAACGGCGGCGGCGGGAGCGGCGGCAGGACGAGCGGGAGCACCAGCAGCAGCACGGTGACGAAGGCGAGCAGGAGGCACGACTTCACGGAGAAGTACTTGGTGTAGAAGCCCCTCGGCGTGCTTGGGTCATCGTGCTTGTGCCAGCCGCGAGCAGTCGGCCTCCCGGCCGGCGATATCTGCGACGACGACGGCATTCACCTGTGCCCAAACCGCTCTAAGGGCGGTAATAATGGCAGTGGTTTGCCCCCGGCCCTCACCTGTGGGTTTGTCCTTCCCTCCCGAACGCTGCTTTCAAGAAGAGAGATGACATGAGGAAGGACTATGTTAATTTTCTTGTCTTACCTTAGTTTATTGTGAGTGGGCAGTGAGAATGACTGAATGAGTAAAGTAGAGAGCAGTTAGCGCAGCACGAAGCAGAGCTTTTCATTCTACTACAAGTTTCTTTGCAAAACCATGTGAAACATGCGGATAATGTTCATCATGCATCATGCATGCTCGTTCCTCGATCAAATTATAGCTACAACTACGTCGAATTCGTAGGTTTTAAGCCTCTTTTAGTACAAAATTTTTTAATTATATTTTTCTCGACACTAAATTGCAAGAAATATTTTTTTTACCTGCCAAAAGAAATGGCGCGAGAAAACACCATTTTCACATTGTTGTGCATGGACATATGGAGACTAATTTATAAGGCAAAGTCAGTGAAAATGTTAGTCACGCTAATGCATGTAGTGAGATGTAGTAAATTTGGTAAACCAAAAGGATTGAGGATCAGTGTAACAAAAATGAGATATACTTTATCAAACACCTACCTAACAAGTTACCAATAAAACAACTCACATCATCTCAGCTGAACTTTTCTTTCTAAACACATATTGCTCGTATACGATTGCCCCCCTCCCGGGGGGGGGCCCGCCCCCCCCGGGGGGGGGGGGGGGGGGGGGCCCCCCCCCCCCCCGCCCCCCCCCCCCCCCCCCGCCGCGCCGGCAGCCCCCCCCCCCCCCCTCTGAAACCCTAAGCGCCGCCCCCACCCTCTATTTCTCCAGCCGCGCCGCCGCCGGAGCTGGCCGCCGGCATGGCCGCCCGGCTGGCCGGGATGGCGGTGGCAGGGCAGGTGGCCGGCACCCCCTCCGAGCGCGCTGGCGTGGAGCTCGCCGGGGAGGGTCGATGGCGGCGGCGGCCGACCGCGCCAATCCGTTGCCTGGGCGACCGGATACGGTGCCCAGGTGGCCGGATCCGGCCCCCAATCGGCCGGTGGTGGTGGTGGGCGGCGGCTAGCGCGGTGGTAGTGGCCGGCGGCTGTCGACGGCCACGAGGAAGGTTGGTTGGTGGTGGTTGCCTGCTGCGCCAATCCGGTGTTTGGGCGCCCGGATCCGGCCCCTAGTCGGCCGATGGTGGTGGTGGCCGGCAGCTGGGGCGGGGGTGGCAGTCGACAGCGCCGGGCAGCTTGGTGGTGCGGTGGGAGCTCTCTCTGGCCGGTTCTAGTCGGTAGGGGCATGGTTCCGGTGGTGGAGGGTGGTTGGCGGCTGGCGGCTGGCAGCTGCATGGTGCTGAGGGGAGACTGCTGTCGGGTTCCTGTTGCGGTGGTGGAGTGGCTTCGTCTGCCTTGCCGTGGTGGCGGGGCCGGCCGTGGCGGTGGTAAGGCGGCGGTACCATGGTGGTGTTGCTGAGCCCAGCTGGGACTGCTCCCCTCCGTTGGGGCTCGCCGGCGGCTTCGTTGGGGTTCACCGGCGGAGTGGGATGGTGATGGTGCCAGCACGGGCATAGGGGATAGCAGCGGGGTTCCCTCCCTCTCTGCTTGTCCTCTCCTTCTTCTTGATGGTGGCCGTTTTGTAGCGGTGGTCGGGGCTCATGCTGGCGTTGGGGGGCGGCCTTCGTCTATACTGTCCTTCCCCCATGTGCTTAGTTGCTGTCGTGGGGCGGTCGTCGGAAGGGTGGAGGCTTCAACGTCAATGGTGTACTGGTGGACGTGCGTGGCAGCGGGAGGCCGGCCTTCGTGTGCAGTCTGGCGGGGTGCTGGCGCAGCTGCGGCTGCTCGTGTGGCTGGCGCGCCAACCCCCCGGTGAGGCTTCGACTGGTGGTATAGCAGCGGCCACGTTGGCGTCTGGCTAGGACCCGGCTTCTTGACCATTGTCTGTGTTGTGGGTTCTTTGGGCGAAGGCCTGGTGATGGCGGCACCTGCGGGTGTCGTTCCCCTGTTGAGGGCATCGCGTTCCCATCACTCTCCTCGGGTGAAAACCCAGTCCTTTGGACAAGCGACGGCGGCGCTCGGACGTCGTAACCTTCTTGAAGGCGTCGTTGAGGATTTGTGACTCGGTCGGGATGTCTCGTGGCAAGGCCACCTGTTTCGTCGTTCCCGCGGTTATGTTTATGTGGGTGCTGCCGGTGATGGAGAAGGTTGGTTTGGTGGAGTTGTTAGCTAGTTAGCTGCTGTGCTGTTTCGAGTTGTATAGTAGGGTCTTTTATGACCAAGAGTTGTGTAGTAGAGGCTCGTGTCGATGACCTAATCCGACCGAGTGAGTTGAGTTGGCGCTCTTTGGGGCGCGAGTGGAGTTGTCTTGGTACCTAGGTGTGCAATTGGAGTAGGGTGCCCTTCACAATTGTATGTGTGGTTTTCACCCAGTTTCCACTTTAAAAACTAGGTGGGACGCTTGCCTTCTTTTTTTTCTTTATTCGTCTAATAGAAATCACGGCAAAGCTTTTGCCGTCCTTTCAAAAAAAATATTGCTCGTATACACTTACATGCACTTATCCCTATAAATGTGTCGCACCATGGCTAATAAACTTGGACCCTATATATGTGCACCCCTCCAAGAGAGTGAGCCGATAAATCTTGAGATTTACGAAGATGCACTAAAAGAGTATTGCCATTTCTTCTATAATAAATCTAAAAAATATAAACACCCATGGCAATGCAAATCAAGGAGTTTAAGAATTTGAATGAGCAATTTTATCCTAATTGTGCGTGCGCACCAATCAGCCTCTCTGCTACCTTTGCTACGTCATATGGGTGAACTGCTGCCTGGCACTGCTTGCCTTTCTCCGATCCTCCATACTTCCTATTCCTATGCCATCTTAACCATCCATATGGGTACTCACTCTAGTCATAAATTAAGTCCCATTTTATGTTGTCATCAGCCAGCTATTTCAAATTTCAGTTACATGTGTTACTTTCTACAAGTTGATCCAGACATTTGAAAATGGTATGACTATGTTTGTTGAATATAATCGAAATGTGTATCTTAACAAATGTATATGTTGATTTTTCTATTTTCTGTAATATTACTTAATTTCTCTTTTTGTATCACAGGGAGTAATAATTTTGAAGGGAAATAATCCAAAAGTGAGGGTTTGAGGACTTGTAGCCTGGCCAACATTTTTATAGCCATGTACTCCTATATAGCAACTGTACAGTAAGGATGGCTATACAGCTTTGTCCTATGTCGTATGTACATCATATCAGAAAACTGTTAAGCACGTTTTGTTTGTAGAATATTTCCAGCATATATTTGCCGGAGGTCCTAGTGTACTGAAATCCATGAGAGCATCTTCAACAGGTTTTCTTAAAACCACTCCCTAAATTTATCTCTCCATTTTATAACTTCTCTATATCTTATTTGACAGTTTGGAGAGCCAACTCCACTGTATGTCTTTGTCGACCGAATGGGATACTTGGAGATCCAGTTGACAAAGTTGTTGGGGAACTTTTTTTTTTTTTTTTTTTACAAAGTCTCTGTTTCTATAATATGAAAGGATATAAGGATCCTAGAGTTTGCTCTAAATGTGGGTTGGATCATACTGTATTCTGGTTCAGATTATACTAGTCATGAAGAGTTCTCCATAGCAACAATGTTTCATTGAAGGGCTCGTTCAGTTTATTTGGGCAGAACGACACCAGGAATCAATCTGGGTAATGAAATTTATATAAATCGATTAACGATTCTGGCCATTAATAATTCTTTCCTGACAGTGATTCCGTTGGACAAACAAACCGGGCCTAATGGAATTTGGTTTTGACGACGTATATATAGGGGATCTGAACGTTATGTATGTGTGCAATAATAGTCTACGGGATTTGGTTTGGTGGACCTCGTCCGATCCCAAAGAAAACAAAAACCACAAAGTAAAGCTTGGAAATAATTAAGGCATACTACTGGATACATATATCTGGTGAGGTGGCCTGCCGGTACTGATCCGCAGGTGGTGCGAGGTGGTTTAATTTGCAGAGGAAGCGGTAAAGCATCGTTTCTTCGTCCATCCAATTAAACATGCATGCATGTAGATGTCTATTAAAATTAAAAGGAGTTTATATATGCAGGCAAAATTTGCAATAATGGTTAATAAGCTACTTATAAATATATATTATGAAGAGCGTCTTTGGATGGATATGACCGTGGAGACCCCACTGTTAAGCTAGCTAGCTAGGGTTGAAATCATGATCCACATGCTGTAAAAAAGCAATAGTAAGCAGCACTCCTCTGTGTATATACACACGTGGGATAAATTAATCTCGATCGGATCGGGGTGCTTTTCGTGATGTACTACACAGTACGTAGTAAGAGCTGGAATAAGCTCTGCGTGCTTCAGGCACACATGCATGCATCTGAACATCTGATGATATGATGATGTGCACGACGTCAGTTGCGGGCATATGATCCACACCCGAAAAGAAGAGAGCAAAAGCCAAGAAACGTTAATGGAGGATCCAAGCAGGACAACCGCCCGTATCCAAAAGCAAAGCATGTAGTATGAACACCTCACCTGCCGATGCCGGTGAGGCGAAGGCGAGGAGAAGCGCCATCGTCTTTTTATCCAGCAAACCAGCAAGTCGATGGATCGGGTGTCACACCGCCGACGACGATGATGCGATCATCCTTGTCCTGTCGGTTGGTCGGTCAGCAAGTCTTTTTCGGATTCGGACATCGGAGAGTCGGATTGATCGAGAGAGAGATGTGTACGTACGTACGGCGAGGAACGGTTAGTTGTTTCAGGAGATGTTGCTGCCGCCTGCGCAGCGGCCGCCGGCTACAAAGTGATCTATGATATGAGCCGGGCTGAAGGACGGAGATGAGAGATCGAGACCGCCGGCCGGCCGGTCGCCAGGTCGTGAGCTGAGGAGGAAGATGACAGATGAGGAGGATGCCAGCTAAGAGCATATGCACCCAGGTACAATGCATCGGGGCAGATAAATACAAGTACTACTACTAGGCACAACCCGGTCATCTTAGGCCTCGTTTAGATTGTGAAGAAATTTTAATCTGATGAATAGTAATTTTTTTATTTTATTTGATAAATATTGTCCAATCGTGTACCAACTAGGCTTAAAAGATTCATCTCATGATTTTAAACTAAATTGTATAATTAGTTATTTTTTTATCTATATTTAATACTTCATGCATGAGTCTAAAAATTAATATGATAAAGAGAGAGTGAAAAAATTTAGCAATCTAGACAAGGCCTTAGTCTCCCACGCAAACAAAGGGCTGCTGAGGTGACGGCGATGAGTGAATTTTATATGCCAACATCTTTGGGAAAAATGAGGGCGAGCATGCATGCACTCAGGTGGTTCCTCTCCCCTGGCCATGCCCCTTTTGTTCTTGTTAGTTGTTGTTACTTGCTACGCCTGTGCGCTTCCACGTAGTCACCCGGCCTTGTTTGGTCCTTGATGCTGCACTTATCTCATTATACACTATTATATATTACTGTTAATGGTGATGAAATGTCCCTGCCTTCTCTGTACCTGCACTCCAGAGAATTTCCAGTCCCACCCTTTCCAGCTTTGACAAAATCGTTTGTGAAAAGAGAGAGAAAAGAGAAACAGTACTACCAACTCGAATATCTCATGACTGACGCCATGCAAACGGTCCTATTATATATACGTAAATGTAGTGTAAACTGTTTTGCCAAGGATCATTTTGCAAAATAAAATACCTTTTTAATAAAGCGTGCAAGCACAAACTATATATAACTCCACCCATGGCGGTCCCGCATTACAAAGATGAGAACACGTAGTGGCAGTGCTGGCTCGGCCATCCATTTGTTTACTTGGCACACTTTGTCGCATCGTGTCCCCGTTCATGCATGTCGCGCCCGCCTAAATGCCGGGGTTAGTTCTCCCTTGATGCTGTCCTTATTGCTGCTAATTATTGACGTTAATTTACAGTATATTTTACTAAGTCCGTTGCTCTTGTCTGTACGGGGCAGCGGGACAACTTTGCTGAGCGAAAATAACATTCGTAAAAGCGTATACGAAGCTTACTCTAAAATATTTGCATGTCATACTTAGAAGTATCTAAAAATTTTGAAATTTTACACACCAATAGTAATATAAAAATTCATATAAAAAAATAAATTTCATCCACTAGAGGACAAAAGGTCGTGATGACTGAATTTTGTTAATTTTATACATATTTTTATAAAATATGTTTGAATTTTAAAATTTAATACAATGCTCATTTAGTACATTACTATTGATGTGTAAAGTTTTAAAATTTTTAGTTAATTTAAGCATTTGGAGTAAGCTTCGTGTACACCGGTACGTGGATGCATTTCACACAACTTTGTGGCTGCGAGCGTGCAGCTGCAGCGTGCTTGATTCCTCAGCTGGACCTGACCTGACCTGACCTTATCTCTTGACCAGAGACGACGAGCAGATAGTGGCAAGCATGGGGTTTTTTTTTTCTTCCATTCTTTCTCGTCCTGCACGGCAATCTGCGGTAGCAAAAGGAAGCCAAAAGGCGTTGCCTCAAGATGGTAGAGTAGCCTATAAAGTTGAGCTTAGCCTTCTAGCCAAACCAAGTACATTATTTTCTCAAAATATGCGTACAAGGCCTATGCATATAATTTAGTTAATGACGAGGATTGGCTCCCACCTGAAAAAAAAAATGCAAGCAGACTCAATATTAATTTGGAAAAAGTGGTACAGCTGGTCTACTTTGGTCAATGTTAGCCTGACTAATAATACTCTCGGCCATCTACCACATTCCATCTATCTTTTACACAAATTGTGATTAACAACTTAGACAAAATCAGAAGGACCTTTTTTTGACAGGATGGTGGCACTAAATGGAGTAAGTGGCCATCGTGTGAAATTAATTAATGGACCAAACTTAGCTAGAGTAAAAAAAATGGGCTGGGTTAGGATATCTTATTAGGAAGTTGAACATTAGCCTATAATATATGTAAGTGGTTGGTTGTGCCAAACTTCTATTCACGTTACGCGTGCGCTGTTAAAAGAATTGGGACTTATATAAACAAAATTTTAAACATAAAGATGAGAAAGAACATGGTTTCTAAACGGCCATATATGTGTAATCTTAATTATGATTCCAAAGAGGAAGCAAATAAAAGTGGATAATAACATAGAGCATCATTATGATTCGTGATTACGGAGGATTCTCATCTGGGCTACATATAGAAGAGATCAAAGGGAGCACCCATTCGAGGAGAACCAGCGCGTTCCAGACATGGGAGGATTTCATGGCCAAAGAGGCCATTTGTGTGTGTTGCCCAACGGTGCTTCGACACATGAACCATGGTATTGTTGTGTGCACGTTCGCTCTTTACCGCGTTATTGTTTTGATGAGTTAGGTCTTCCTGTGGCTGTTGTTGCCATATGGGCCAGCGAAACTTGGGCTGAGAAGATGATGGATTTGCATATGCATGTCATCTATAGCTTCTCGTACAATGGTGTACACCCTACTCACAGATGGTGGTGTGAGGAAGGGCCCCAACTTCAAATGTCACCGTCCGTAGATATTTGTGCATACCTTTGTGCCGTCAACATTAATGTCCTCATCCACATCCATTCTACTCTAGTCATCTTGGGACAGTCTTGGCTCAAAACATGGTCATCCTCAATCTCGTGAGCAAAGAAAAAAAGAATATATGTTAAGTCAAAAATATGGTCAACAAAGAAAAAAATAGATTTATTCAATTGAAAGAAAAAACATTGTTATTATAGTTAAGTTGCTTATATATAGTTAAGTTGCTTATCTCACTTATAATTCTTTGTATCACACTAATATACAAGACAATATGTCGTCCCTCTCAAAGTTTACATCAAGTGGAAATACTGAATCTTCATGATTTTAATATTATGTGAAGTAGAAATTATAGCATGGTCCTTCAATTCATTCCGGAGTGCTCTCCAAGCACACGATTTCACACTCTCCAATGCATTAAACTAGTAAGATAGATAAAATTACTCTAAACTAATTTAACTTCAAAATCAAGTCCCCACATAACATAGCCAAGCCAAAACCCCAACCTAGTGCAACTTCATTTTTTCGGTCTTAAGAAGATTGATTGGGTTCAAGAGAATAAACTACAACTTCTTGTTCTAATTAATCATAAATTCCGTATGGAAATCTAGCAACATAAAGTCACTATTCATCCTATGCTATCTCGTGCTTGTTGTCGATAGCTTGCACTGACATAGAGCATGGGAATGTGTTGTGAGGGGTTCAGGGATGAGCAGAAAATCGTTGTTGGGATTGTTATAGGAGATAACAATGATCCTATAAACCACAATGATCCTGAGAAGACTGAAACCGAGAAGACGATGGATTTGCCTTCATGCATTTGCCTTCAAGATAGCATGGTGTGCACTTATCTACTCACAAATGATATAGCCTGACAAATGTGTTCGAACAAGCTACAGAGAGAATAGAGCGGAGAAGCTTGGGTTGTGAGAGCACACAAATGAGTGAGGGGGTTCATGCATTATGTTTGGTTGGTGGAACGAAATAGTCCATGGTTGTTTCACTCTTTGGTTTTCCTGCTTGGTTCATAGAGTAAAATAAATCGATCTAGCATCACCTCACTTTTTTTTTAGGAAACATCACCTTACTTTTTAGTGGTGACTTCGAGATTATCCAGATCTACTAGCTCGTTCAGTCATTTGGAGATGCTCATATGAGTAGGTCTGTGTACAGGGTAAGTGTGCGTGTGTGCTATGGAATCTGTGTTGTACTATATATAATTCTTAAAAGAAACTAATAACTAATACTCATATAGGGCCTACGGCGTGATCGCAAAAAAAAATAATATCCATATAAATCTAAGGACCGACTCATGATGCATCACCATATATCTAAAATGGATGAACTACCCACAACAAACATTATATAACTTGTCCAGATCTCTAACTTTATAGTTCAATAAGCACAAAATTGTTGGGTCCGTTGTTCTGACAAAATTTGTAAAACACTCATAAAACCAAAGAAAATCTATATTTTGAAGTTCTCACACTAATGGCAAGCTAGATTCAGCTATGCTCGATCGCGTTTTATGCCCTTGCACTCAACTATCCAAACGACCACCTTATAAACATTTACAATGGAACAATTTTCGCTCATAAAATGCTGCCCTAACCCTGGTCAGTACACTCCCTATGTCCATGCACCCCTTGAAAGTGTCACTAAAGTAGTACAGCAACAGTATTTGAGAGAGTAGAATGGCTATCTTCATTACACAACTTTTATTTAATGATGGCAAAAGTTATAGAACATTACTTCTCTAGATACACAACTTTTATCTAAGTGCATGGTAAATGCTACGTACTTAGAAAAGCCAAAATGGCAAGCCTACTTGGTTGCAAGCCAATTTTTGTCAATCAAAAACATGGCAAGTTTAAAAGTTGTCATGTAATTGGGTTGGTGTCAAAACATTTGCAGTTCTTTCCAAAATTTTGGCAAGACAATATCTTTCTCTCGTACTGGTAGCAAACCAAATATGAACCTTTGTCGCCTTGCCTTAATTGATATTACCAGATTTTAGCTTTGCCTTAAATTGGCGTGGCTAATATTGGCGTTCAACCAGGAAGGCTCATGCCTCATGACTCATATCGAGCCTGACCAAGTTGAGCCGAGCCAAGCCAGGTCGATATCCAGGCTTACTCATGAGTAACATTACTTGGTTCACCGTTCTCTATTGTCCCAATTTGCGCCCTGCGCGAACATGCATCCAGCACTGGTTCCATCTCAAGTTTATCCCAGTCAATGTAACACATTTCTGCATAACACCAAACCACAAACCATTCTGGGCGAAAACACCCAGACGTGCTTTGAAACACATATTGTCCGCAGCGTAGTGCACATCCCAGCAAATACAGAACAAAGCATACGGAAGAGCCAGTGTTTACCTGTTTCGAATTCTGTAACAAATGAATGTACAGAGTTCAGGTTAAGGTTCATAACAAGGCTAGCATCACACTAAACAAACAAAGCATTTTCAATGGTAAAAGAGCTATACAAAAGGGGGGAACGGAAAAGAGTTATGTCCATAATTAAGCTCAGGACCAGAACTGTCCTCCTAAGGGGCAAATAACTGGGCCCATCCGGATCCACAAACATCATCAATGAAACTTTGGTACATGAACAGCTCGAGTGCAAATGCTTCCAGCTGTCAATACTTTGACATTCTAGTCGTCTAGCTCAACAAGCTGAGCTCTTCTCTCAGCAGCCTTCTTCCTGACAAAGATACCCCACCGCATAGCAGCCTTGATCTTGAGCCACCCGACAACGGCTTTCCCAGGAGCACGGGTGCGGTCATCCTCATAGTTCAAGTTTGGTGAAGGTGCAGGCATGTATGAAGGGAAATTGAAGCCATCTTCAGTTAGGTTGGTTCCTGCACCACCCATGCTCAGAAGCCGCAGCATTTGCTGCATTTCTTCATTTTCCAGAATCTCATGGCTCCTCATCCTGATCTCCTCCATTAGGTAGTCATCAACACCGCCACGGTTTTCCTGTTGCTGCGGCCATTCTTCAAAAGGATTCAGGCCTGCTGGCTGCATGGACTGACCGAGTGCTGGGAATTCAAAACTTTGATGTTGCTGTGGAGGGCCCAATGCTAGCATATTGGACCCTCTTGAAGCTTGACTCTGAAGGGATGAACCACTAAACTGGCTTTCAGGCGACACTGCATTCCTGTCATATTGCATGGTGATGTTTGCAGGAATATTCTGAGTGTTGGCTGCATATCTTGCCGACTGGTTTCCATTTGCATTGTATGCATTTCTAGTTCCATCTGCTAAACAGAAGTAATTCAGTGATGTCAGTATAGCACACGCATGGTAAATTAATTAAATTCACAACTCGTGCAAACTGACATCCATATCCCATAATCATAAGCAGTATCATTTTGTATACACATGGAATTAATTAAATTCATGAATCATGCAAACTGCACATCAATATCCCATAATCATAAGCAGATCATTTTCTATACACAACAGACGATTGTTGGCTAATAAGTATTTAAAATGCCATAAAGCAACAGCAACAATGAGGCAGCATTAACACAATTCCTGCCAGAGTTACTAATGCCCTAATTCCAGTGTTGACGACAACTGAACAAGCCACAAGCCTACTTGACTGTTCCTTGTTAGTATAATCTGGCATATGCAGAAGCATATCCATATTATGCTATGAGAACAGACTGCAGTGACAAAAAAAATGCACAAAGAATATAAACTATCAGAAAATTCCGTTGTCATTTTTGCATATTGTTGGGTCAGCAAGGATGAGTGAATGAACTTAAGACTGAAATCACTGGGCATGTCATAAGAAATGATAAATATAATGTCACCACAAAGACCAACAAGTCGGAAAATCCCATCCAATGTATCGGGTGGCCACCAGCAATAGCTTGTACTATTTTAATTCAATTTATGCTCTTTGCAATAGTACCATGCAAATTCTCCTTTAAAAACTCATGGCCACTAGAGCATGGCTAAAACAAAAAGGTGGACAGAAAAACTCAATAGGATAAATCAGGATATGTCACCTTCATTCATAGTACCCGCCGACAAAGTTTGTCCAGCTTTTGCTGGAAGGGACAATTGTTTCTGTGAATTGGCCAAACCATATGAAGGGTTGCTTGTCGAGGCAGCTGCAGCATCACTTCTTGTTGTGACAGATTTCTTTTTCTGCTTGAAGCTCAAGAGTGCCTTGCCATCATATTCTACAACTTGCATCCAGTCCTCGTATGCTTTCTTTACCAATGCATCAGCATAGACCTGCAGTTTAAGATGAGCACAGATACAAATATGTCAGTAGACCACTATTGCATAGAGGATTTTGGGTTCAAACCCTTCGTATTTAGCTAATAGATCCTAGAAACTTCCAAAGCAATTCCTCTCATCCAAACATATTAAACACCAAGTTCCGCTAGGCGTTTCTAGGCGGCCGACTAGGCGGGAGTAGTCGCTAGGCGAAGCCCGTCGCCGCAACTATGGGGGTAGGTGGACCCCTAGGCGGGCAGAGGTTGGCGGAGTCGCACAGCAGGCGGCAGCGACGCAAGCGGACTGAGAGAGAGTGTGCAGGAGGAGAGGATCCGCTGGCGGCGAGCGCAGGAGAGAGATCGCCGCGCGAGACTTAGAGAGAGATGCGGGGGAGGGAGAGGAACTGGTGGTAGCGGCCGGCGCAGAAGAGATGCGGAGGAAAGAGACATGCAGCCATGCGAGAGAGGCAGGCGAGCGCATGCTAGAGATGCGGAGGAGAGGAACATAGCTGCGGGCGCATGGGGAGAGATGTGGATAAGAGAGGGATGCGGGAGAGCACTCATGTGGATAGTTGGGCCGTTAATGGGCCTTTTTTCTCTTTCTCCCCATATTTAGACCACTGATCTCCTATTTTTTCTTTTATTTTAACTATTTATGCATGTATTATCTATCGTCTAGGCAAACGCCTAGAAACGCCTAGGCGCGATTAATTCCGCCTAGGCGCTAGGCTGTGGGTCAGCGCCTAGAATCCGCCTAGCGCCTAGCGAAACTTGGATTAAACATACAGCAACTTCAGAAGATTTTCTTTGAAAAAGAATGTTGATTCTTTGCCTACTTAAATGCTCTACTGGTTACATTAGCAGAATATCAAACTTACGACACTATACAAATTTGTTAAGGTTTTTGACTTAAGGCATTGTAGTAGGCAGAGGCGCAAAGGACACTAACCTTCTGATTGTCTGTGAGATTTTCAGCTGAAATGAACTGATCATCAGCAATCAAACCAGTGAACTCATAGATGTTATTGAATATTGCACCCACGTTTCTTGAATCTCTAGCATAGTATACATAATGCTTTCCGCTTAAGACACACGTCTTTGCATGCTCAACAAGGCTGTCCCACATCTTATTTGACATTCCACTGCCCAGAATCTACAAAAAGAACAAGGGATGTCAAATCATATAGGAAATACCATCAATCACAATATAGTAAGTAATAAAAGGTATAATAGAACTTACGCTACGTAATCTCTGCTGATCCCTAACAAGAAGCCGGAGGAAATCTTCAACTGTATAGATCCCACTAGCATTTAACTTCTTGTGGAATGCACCATCCTTACCAATCTTTTCTAATCTCCAAACATCATCCTTGAGCGCAGGTGGGTAGTGCTTCTTGTACACTAATAAATACACAATCAGCATGCTTGGCAACTGATACAAATTCTAAAAATACAGGTAATTTATGTATCATCTAATGAGTAAATCGACAATGTGTCACACATACATTCTCCTCTGTGATCCTTAACAGGGAAAGCTTCTGTCTTGGCTTCTCGGACACGAATGCCTTCACAAAAGCCAGGTGCAACCCTCAGCCCAAGTCTGAATTTCCTGCTTCTTATCCAGCTGGAGTTGTCAGTGAAGGTAAGCTCCCCTATGGTCCCAACACCTTCTTTAAGAGTCACTTGCAGGTCACCTGTCAAAAGAGGCCTCTTCCCTTCACGTTCCTTGACAATATTATTTTCAAACTCTTCTTCTGTCCAATCCTCATCTTCCTCTTTATTAAAGTCACCCTCAAGCACAAGGATATCCAGTTTTGCAAATGACTCAGGTCCTGAAGTAACAACACATCCAGTGTTTGCATCCAACAGCACGACATGTATAGCTGCTCCCTGCTCACCTTCAACTTTTCCACCAGTGAAGATTGGAAGAGCCAACTGACTTCTGAACTGGAGCTGAAGATTTCTTCCATCAGGGCCTTCAATTCTTTTGGGGGAGGATCTGTTTTCATTGATATTAGTTTCATATCCCATGAGCCATGTGGTAATGTCACAATAGCAATAATAAATCTCAATTTCCAAGACAGAACATCTCCCAGGCGTCACCATGAAGAGTAAGTTGATTTTTTTTACCTTCCTTGAATTCTAGCAGGACCCAGTTTGGCTAAAGCACGCTCTACTTCTTCACTTACCTAGGACCAGAAATAGAATGGATCAAATATGTGAATAAGGATATGTATACAGAATTTGTATATATAAACTAAAAATAAGTCCAACAGAAATTTGACTCACAACTCTTCGGAGAATGGGCTCGAGCGACGAACAGAGCTTCTGCAAACTATCCATCTTGAGAGCTTCCACAATGACACTGAAAAATGTTTCGTTAGCTAAGCAACAAACATATTTGTAGTTTGGATGGTGGTAGAAATTAAAAACTGCAACTTATCACTAAATGCTACCAAAAATACTTTTATGTATTATCAGCATCCCATTTGACTATAAAATCATTGCATCTAATATATTAGCTAACCCTAACTGTGCAGCCCAATTCAGTTCCCACACTAATATAGGCCTGCTGACAGAGCTGCAGCACTAAAACCTCTTCATTCCCAAGAAAGTTCATGCTATAGATTAAACCCAACACAAGGCACCAAAGTAAACAAAGAAAGAAATACATATAACAGGGTAAAAGAAGAAAAAAGCGGTATTAGCAACAGTAAAAAAGTAGTAGTACATAAATAATAAGGGTGGAGTGATACCCTAAGTCATAGTTTTGGCACGGATTGACAATCTATAAACTACAACTCAACTAAACAAACTATTGATTAATGATTAATGAGTCAGGAGAATTGTCTCAAGAACAGCATGGCACAACCAGCCTTTTATCCAGGCAAATTGAAGTTACCAAGTGTCTGCATGATCAAATGCAAAAAATATGCTAGTAATATTGAACTTACTTTAGTTCTATAAGAACTGGATCATCCAATTTCTACAGCATAATGCCTCTACCATCTTTGCTCTAAGTGATTTGGTGCTCGACTCAACTGGAGAGCACCCACCAGCCAACAGAGCAAACACTCAGGGCTACCAAAAACATCCCTTTCTCGTGAACCAAAGCGCATTTTATGTGCATAATTATTCGCTTAAGGACACTTTCTTTTTTCTAGCAATTCCTAACTCATCTCAGAACAAAAGGTAGTCTCCACATGCGTTATCCTCACCAAAGCAAACTCTAGTTGGAGCTCTCAGACTGACAGTTAATCAAATCAACAAAACACTCATAGGCAAACTTACTGTTCCAGCACTCATTTGTACCAAACTACTGATATACTAAGCTTAAAATCAACAGCAGCACTAGCATAGTAATCACTGGC
The DNA here is from genome assembly GCA_023333625.1 of Bothriochloa decipiens. Taxonomy (NCBI): domain Eukaryota; kingdom Viridiplantae; phylum Streptophyta; class Magnoliopsida; order Poales; family Poaceae; genus Bothriochloa; species Bothriochloa decipiens. The sequence continues at coordinate 37,773,324 of CM041635.1, read as the reverse complement.
ACTGCTACTTCCGCCAGTTATCTCAATTAATCAAATCAAACCAAAGAAAATGTTTCAAAATTCTCAGTCCCAAATCGGCGACAACCTAAACCTAGGCATGGGACCTTAACCAATGACAAAACTCTAGGTCGCAGAATCAAAGCATCAAAACAAACGCACCTAGCGAGGGCGGGGACGCGCGGGCGCTTGGGCGCATGGTCGTCGTCATCGCCGCCACCGGTGGGGTCCAGGGCGCGCTTGGACCCCGACCGCTGAAGTCGTCCCGGGCGCTGCATCGCGCCGGAACCCTAGCCTTCCCCTCGGCTCGCAGTGCCCTCCTCCAGCCTTCCGCTGCTCGCCCGTCAGATCTGCGCCCATTACAAACCCAGGTGAAAAAAAAAATCCCCAAAATAAAGCACCAGGAGTGCAGGGACGCAAGCCGAAGCGAAGCGAAGCGGCGCAGTACCGAATCGGCGCCGCCGGCGAACAGTCTCCGGAGGAATCGCGAGGCCGAGCTGCAGCGAGAGATCTGCTGCGTCCTGGACCTCTGGGGACTGTGGCGGAGCGGGGGGCGCAGCGCCGCTCTGCGTGGGTGCTGTGCTTGTTGTGCTCCCTCTCGCGAGCCTCCGCCTTTGTTTACGGCTCAAAAATGGATTTGTTTACTTGGCCGTGCTTCGCCTACCCGGCCGCAAGCCACTCCGGCACGGCTCTCGCTCGCTGACTCTCGGGGCCCATCGGATCGGAGGTCCGGCCATGAAGGACGATGACAAGCGGGTCCCGGAAGCGTCGGGTCCACGTGTCGGTGCGCGGGTGGAACAGTGGGGGTTGACAAGGCGGTGACCTGGTGGTGGGGCGCATGCCGACGGCGGCGGCTACGGGTAGAGATGGCCGGAACCAGATGATAGGATATTTCTTGCCCCAATGGGGCGTCGCGGACTGCCGCTCACTATACGAACCTCACTGACTGGTTGGCCATGACGAAATGGGACCCATTCGTCGGTGAGTGTTGGGCAACATGAGCGGCGTCGATGACAGGTAGGCCTCGGCAATGGCGTCCCACCAATCAGTGACGTGGGTTTTCAGTTCGTGGTTGGTGAAAAAACACATAAACAGGTGGGGGCAGGGCTCCCGACACTGTACCTAGTCAAAGATGTACGGATCTTCTGTGGCCTTGGGATCCCGATCCTCTCACTCTGTGGCCACTCTCCTATTGGGGCCTGCTGGCCTTGGCACTTCTGGCCATCGTACGCCGTCAGCAGCACAGTGCAAAGTGGAAAGTGAGGTGCGCGAGTATGCCTGGATACAAATGGCACCTGGCAAAACGATCTCACAGTAAGTAAAAAACTCGGCGACAGTCTTCTCGTTCCTTCTCTCCCTCTCCCTGCTACTGGAAAAAAAGGGCGAAAAAGAGGCGACACCGCGTTCCGGCGGCGATTTCGCCGGCCTTCCTCCTCTCCGGCCACCGGCTAGGTGCTGGAAGGGATGGTTGGCCGCGGAATCGCCACGCGGAGGTAGATAGGCTAGGTTTTAGGTTTCTTAGGTTTGGGGTTTGCTCGCCGTCACGTGGCGATGGAGCTGGTGTCTGTCCGGGCGTCTTCAGCAAGGCGGAGGAGCTGATGGCGCTGAGGAATAATGTTTCGTGGCCTTTCCTTCGCCCCACCGGCGTCCTTCTCGGGCGCTCGCGGGAAGGTCGGCGACTCAAGCACAGGAGACCGGGGCCGGCGCTTCACCTTCGTCGTCTTCGTCAGGTGATGTTGCTGTGGCCCTTCTTTTGGCTCAAGGATGCGGGTTTGGTTGTGGGCAATGCGGTTAGAGGCTGGCTGGATCTGACTCAATTCACCCGCGGCGGCAATGGTCGTCGGCGGCGAGCCCAGATCTGGGAGCTGGAGGAGCTGGGGCGCAGCCCCGGTCGATGGACGACCGCCGACGGCTTTATCTATTTCGACTCCTACCAAAGCCTCTATGCGATGGAGCTTCTTCAGCTCAAGGTGATGCCTGACGTTCGTGACGGCGGTGGTGACCGGTGATGAGGATGGCGGGTGCTCTGGATTCATGGAGGACTTAGGGGCTTCGTTGTAATTTTCTTTTTCTTTAGGGTCTTCCTTGTAGTTTGGTTTGGACAGTTGTATCCGTATCCTTATACGTATCTGTATTCGTATGTCGTCCTGTATGTTTTCCTTATCTAATATACAGATACGTATTATAAAAAAATTCACCGATCATCCCGATTGATATATTTACGTTTGTACTCCCTCTGTTCCAAAAAGAATGACGCTATGGGATGCGTGTAAGTCAAATTTTTTTAACTTTGACTAGTTTTATAGAAAATATGTGCGACATTTATATCTCCAGATAAATTTGTTAAAAAACTAGATTTAAAGATTTTTCTGATGATACTAATTACTTGATATAAATATTTACATATTTAATATATAATTGCTGGTATTTTGAAAACGCTGACTTCTTAGGAAGCGAGAATGATATTTATTTTGAGACGAAGGGACTGCTAGTAAAGTGAGGTGTATGTGTGGATACAAATGGCACCTGGCAAAAAGATTTCCTAATCCTCCATGGTAGGACAGCTTTGTGTCAAATTCACCGATTATTATCTGGATTGATATATATACAGTTCTACACACGCCTAAAAAAGGCTTGTAGTACCCCTCAAAAAAGGGCCTGTAGTACGTGACTGGTAAAGTAACTGAGATAAAATATTAGTGGACAGTCATAAATAGTGTTAAACAGCTACTTTCAAAAAAAAATAGTATTAAAGTCAATACAATGTCATAGTATAATAATGCTAGTTGTCTTTTTTATAAATTTTGAATGTTATAATATCCTTCTTCGTAGAACTTTGAGAGCACATCGCTAAATCGCTTAACTAATATGGTAACTCCGTTACAATTAATTAGAAAAGTTTATGCATACCTTACTATATGTGCCCTGATTTGTGCGTGAGTGTTCGCCATCTTCTTCGCCGCTGTCAAGGGGAGACTTAGAAAAACAATCAGATCTAACTGGAATGCCTCATATGAATATGGATAACAATAATTAGAGGCAGATCTAGAGAAAAATAGAGAGAGTGACATATGCTTTCTTCAAATCTCCTAAGCTCCTCCTCCCTCAAAAATTAGGAGGATCTTAATGAGGGGGCTCTATGGTCGCAAAGGTAGTAGCGACCTTGAGCCAAATCTGTCCCACCACCAGGTCTGCTCCTAGAAGTCATTGGAAACATTGAAGAACAAGAGAAAAAAAACATAGAGAAGACGCACCCATTGGAGACTGCAGATCTGGCATCCGTAAGTTGTGAAATAGGATATGCTTGAAGGAAGGTGAAGTAGCAGAGAAGGGAGAGTAGTATCACTGCCACCTTTAGCGAAGATAATCGTAAGGGATGTGACCCTGGACACGGGCGACAGTCTATGAGATGTGCAAGAGATCTAAGAGGAACGGAGTGATGAAGAAGGGGTAGCGGCTAGGTGAGGAGTGAGAAATCGAGGATGGGTGGCCGTGGGTTTATATACATGAGTAGAGAGAGAATGGACCGTTGGATGAAGATTTCAACGGAAGATAAGAAACTAGGGTTTTCAGGGAGTTCCAACTGTACATACATGGTTAAAGAGTAGTTGAGCCGTTAGATGAAGATTTGATGACCATGGTTGGTCACTAAAAGGTTAGAAAAAACTTATAGATAATTTATTACTTTGTTAGCTCTTTAAGCATATCCACGCCATGTTTTAGAATTTAATAACAATTTAGAATCATCATTGTTAAATTTTTTAAAAGAAGCAATACATATCATTATATAATGTTGTAGTTTCCCAAACATTACCTAAAGGCCAATACCTCAAACTTGTAAATCATTATAATGTCTTGAGCTCAAATAATGAAGTTATGCTAGTAGCAACCACCCGATGATTCCATGAAAAGCATGATATGTTGTGCGCTTTTTAATTTTGAAGCCAATAGAATAGAATAGAATTCTATTGATTCTCGATCCAAGTTGCCAATGAGAATTTTGTGACAAATTCCAACTAAAACAAACTAAATACACAATGCACTTCAATATGATAAAGATTCAACGACCAATCCACTAAACAAACAATTTCTTCATCGGTTCTTCATTGATGGGCTTCTTCTGCTAGTTCACCTCTTCATCATAGATGTTGCAACAATCCTAAAAATTCAAACACCAAAAATCACAACCAACAAAAATTTTCTTGGATAACCTATGGTTGGTGAGTGTCATGTAGAAAAACATCTCATAGTTGCACAAGTAGTACCTAATGTTAGTTGAAGCATTTGCATTTTAATCATGAAGTTTGATTTGCTTCTTATTTGATTTTATGTGATGTAATAAAATCAAATAAACCTTTATATCATATGTGTATATATATGCTACTAACCTTGGACATAGACTCCACGTGCCATAAGACCCTAGAGGACCTACCATGGTGTACGTACCATGGTCACTAACCCTTGACTAACAAAGATCATGACATAGGAGGTTTACTGGCTTAGAAAAGAAATAGGAAAAGAATTAGAAAAGGGGAGGAATACAAAAGAGCAAAGCAGTCCAAGGCAACAGCAGCCCAACTTGGCCTGCTGGCCTTGCGCACGCCACGGCCCAGCCAAGCCTGCGACCATGTCCTGCTTCACCGCGCAAGCACCGACCCAAGCTGGCCATACCAGTTCAGCCGGCCAGGCCGAAACCCCGCGGCCCAGTTTGGCCTACCGGCCCCGCCTGCACACTGGCCTGGCCTACTAGGCCTGCTCCACAGCTGCGGCCCACACTGATCTTGCCCCGGCCTGCTGCCCTCTCCCCACGCCCGCGCCTGCCTGCTCCTACTGCGCGGCCGGCCCAAGCGGTCGAATTGGCCCAGCAAGGGGCCTGACTGCTTATCCGCGCGCCGCACGCCGCCCCGCTTACGCTGCCATACGGGCCCGCCCTGTTAGCACCTTCCTTTGCCATTTCTGCTCTCCCCGACTCCCATCCGCCACGCCACTTTTGGCAATGGCGCACCTCCACCGCTCGATCTTCGCCCACGCGCGCCGCAGCCGTCCTACGCCGCCCGCACCATGCCCGATGCCCTAACCCTAACTCGCAGCCGCGCACAGCCACCCGATCGGCATCACCGATCTTCGTCGCCCGTTCGCCCATGGTCGCCGCCATTGCGGCTATAAGAGGAACAGCCCTGTGCCGCTGGGTTTCCCGTGCCCGCGTAGCCATCCTGGCAACGCCCGTGCCACCACCTAGCCTCGCCTATTGAACCGAGGAGAAGAGGAGTGGAAGAAGAGGAAGGAGGTGGGGAGGAGCCGGAGCTGGAGAAGAGAATTGCGAGTGCCGCCGCCGTCGCTGCTGTCCGCGCGCCTGAGGAGAAGGACCCCGCGTGACCCCAATGCTTCTGCACTGCTTTCTCCACGCCGTGCCCCTGCTATCTCATCGCGCCATCACCTCAACCACCCGTGTCGCCATCGAAGGTGAGCTCACCTCCGCCCGCTCCATGGCCGCCGGCCAGAGCACCACCATGTTCTCGCCATCCTGGCCACCGTTTACTTCATTAGCTCCATGGACGCCTCCGGCGTAGCCTAGAACACATTTTTGACAACTTTTGGGAGCATGGCTTTGACCCCAGTGAGGGCGCACCGCTTTGCCGCCCTTGGTCGCCATGGCTCTCGGTCGCTGGAGCGTTCTTCATGGCCACCGCGCTAGCTAAGCCCTGTTAGACGCGGTAGCTAGGTCATGGAGTTCCGAGCTACTCCGCACGAAAGATGAAGGTGAAGATGACGCCTGAGACGAAGCATTGCCGGAGGAATCGCCGCAGCCGTCGGTTTCACCGCCGTCGAGCCGCCGCCGCAGTTCTCCCCGTTAGGAGTCCCATGGCCAAATTAATGTTGCTTGCCACCCTCGCCTCGACCACGTGATGCTTTAGTGCGAGCCAGAGCTATCTCCCGTCCACCACAGCGCCTTGTAGCCGCAGCCTCGCCGCCCGACGCCGCCACCGCGCGCGCTGGTGAGCTGGGGCCCCGCGCACCTGCTTGGACCCCATCAGCACCTTTGCCTCGCTGCTGCACAGCCATAGCCGCAGCTGGAGCCAGCCTAGCTAGCCGCCGGTGCGACGCCGCTTGCCGCCGGCGACCTCCGTCGCGTCCAGCCGCACATAGTGAAGGGGAGGAAGAAGGGGATTAAATCCCCGTGTGACCCGAGTCCACAGCATCCGACCTGGACCAGTGTGAATACACCACCTGGCCTCTCTATTCTAAGTCCGCCGCGGACCAGGTTCACAGACCAATAGGTCGTAGACCAAGCCCGCTAACAGCCCATTGTGTCACGTGGCATGCCCCTACGTGGACACGTGTCAGGGCCGGGCCGGCCTAACTCGGCTCAGACCGGCCCTACCCAGGCCTGCCAGAGCCCAGTCGAGGCCCAGTCCACGTTGTCCGTTGACCGGTCTACTTTGACCGTTGACCTGGCCCCACCTGTCATTGACCAGAGTCAGCCAGACCCACATGTCAGTGGTTGTCTTTGCCCGAGCGAACCCGGCGCTGCCACGTGTCGCGCTGAGATTTAACTGCTCCTTTTTCTTTTAAGAAATAGATTAAATCTTGTAAAATTCATATCTTCTTCATACGAACTTCAAAAATTATGAACCAAGTGTCCAAGTTTTCATAAAAATGAGCTCTACGTCATAGGCTTATGTATGATTTCATTTGGAGTTATTGGATTTCATTTGGTTCTTTATGATTGATCTATAGGGGTCACTCCCGCGACCATTATGTCTCGATTTCAGATCCTGCGAAGGAGCTGCCCGAGGAGGAGGCCCCGGAGTACATCAGGAGTTGTCAGACTACCTCGCAGGTGCCACGTCTCACCCAACCTCATATATCCTATTACACATGCAACATGATAGAATGCTAGTGCTCTATATTTATGCAACAATTCTATGATATGATGTATTAGGATTGCATGGTAGATTACTTGTATGCCTATTCCTTGATGTAACCTTTATCCTGCTCACCCACTTATAGGATAGACACGCTCATATATAATGTGCTTGTTACTTGCTATATTACTCCACTCGCATTGTATTTGTGATGTGATGCTAGTGGTGAACCCGTGGGAATGGCTCGGCTTTGGGTGCCGGGCTTGGTGACTATTGAGCGATACATGGTGATGATGTCCTGAGTGAGCATGAGTGGTGAGGGTTGAGTCGATTGGACAGGATCTATGATGAGCCTTGGGGCGAGTTTTGCTGGGGGTGCACCTGGGCATCCCCATGAGTGGTACCTTTGGCGGGTACATGTGACGTGAGGAGTATTTCAGGGAGGATTGCCTTTGTGTATGAAACCCCGGAGAGAGGTGATGCGGGAGGCACATTAGAGGAGATATCCTATCTAATCCCACCTAGGAACTGATGTCTCTTGAAAACCAGAACCACGGACCTTTCATGCACACCACTCGCTCTCGCTTCGGCGAGGGACGAATGTTTGACTAATTTGGGCGATGCCATTACTGCAAGGTTGTTAGGTGGTATGGGTGGGCGGTTGGATGACAGTTTTCCAAACTGTCCTAGATGCGTAGTGCCACTTGTTGGGCCCAGTAACTACGTCTCCCACTCTCAGCTTCCCCGAGACGGCTATCCGGAGTTCCCCAGGGCTGAGAGGTAGGATGGTATCGTTCCAGGTTAGAAGGCCATTCGGCATCCGCTTAGATGGGGGCCTCCATCTACGATGGTGACCTGGTGGTTACGGGTGTACATGCTCTGCAGAGTTGTTTGAATCTATATATAGTCCGCAGCCTCGTATGGCTATTGTGTGACCCATGTTTCTTTTGAGTAGTGAGAGGAGTCCTTTCTACCTCCCCCTAGTGTTACCTGACGGCATGATGGCCGCTTAGGCATGGACGAGAGGGAGTTGTCTTTGACGCCCACGTGTGAGCGTGGTTGTTGAGTGAGCTGAGAGGATGATGGATGATGGATGATGATTGAGAGTAGGATTCTAAGAATGGGAATGAGATAAAACTTGACGAATTATTATATTATATTGATTTACTCTTGCATAGGAAAACTACAGCCATATATAGGCCTCTTTGATATACCCCCATGCATCCACCTACCACAAAGCATAAGCAAAGCATAGGGTGGGAGCCGGTGGCTAGTACAAATTGTACTGAAACTTATTTGGCAGGTGAGCCCGACTACGCCTATGGCGACGAGGGGCTCAAGGATTAGATGGTCTCATGCCTACGCTCAAGATGGTACAAGACGTTGCTTCCGCGATATCCCTCTACTTTCCTAGTTGTTCTGGAATGCTAGATACTCTGATGAATCCGCCATGTGACGCTGTAATAATTTATGTAAACCCCTCTATTGTATTCTTTATTCGATGTATGACTTTGTAATCAACTATTATCGGATAATTGATGATTTGACCTCCTGGGCTATCATTATATCCTTCATTCTGTGTATTTTCCCTTCATGGAAAATTGAGGATGTTTCAGATGTCCTCTCATTAGCCACCACAGTCAATTCTTGCATGTGCTTAACATACCTTTACTCCCAATGCCAACCTTCAAATCCAGTGTCATCCCACTAAAACTAGACACCAAATCAAAGACTTTAACCAAAATTACCACAAAACGGCTACAAACCATAAAAAACACACCCAAACAAAATCACGTTCGGATCCATACACGTGTAGAAGATGTGGATCATGGTTGGGACCCTCCTTCACCCTATACTCCAAGAATCTTCTGCTTACACTTGGCGCACGCAATAATGAGTGGGAGGTACGACCTTAGTCTGTTACAAACCCGATGTGAGGCCGAGGACCCAGAAGCAGTCAACAACTGCTCTATACTCATTTTGATCAACTACTATAAAATTCTCCATTTTTAAAACCATGAAATAAGCTATATACTAGCAATGAAAGGTGGATACTCGTTTTGATCAACTACTATAAGCTTTCTTCTTCCATCTACATATGCGAACTATCAAGTGAGTTTGAGCTCAAATGGTGTATAATAAAAAACGCCATTATTCTTAATTAAAAAAACCTCATTTTTCTCTATTTCTAAACCATGAAATGAGCTAATATACTAGCAATGAAAGGTGTGCATAGTGGTTTCGATGGACTACTATAAGCTTCCTTCGTCGAATCATCTACATGTGCAAACCATCAAAGATTTTGAGCTCAAATGGCGTGTAAAGTCAAGAAAATGCACCATTGTTCCCGATAAAAAAAGCATTAAATTTCTCTATTTGTAAACCACAAAATGAGCCATATTAGCAATAAAACATGAGTAGGTGAAGTTGTTGACCTTTAGAACCCCACAATGGTTGAAGGAATCAGATGAAGTCTTTCACAAAAGCAAGAACTCCTTCTCCGGGAGTAAGAACAAAGAGCTTGAAATGGTCAGGGTTGAGGGAGGAAGAAAGCCAAATTTATAGAGTGGCCGTTTACTCCTAGAAGGTGGCTACCAATAGGACTAAAGGCACCACCCAGGAGTAAAATGTGGGGGAGCTTTAGTCCAATTTGGAGCTACTAACCAAGACTAAAGTATGACCTCGCCTGTGAAGTCGTTTGGTAGGAGATTTTAGTCTCAGTTGGTGGCTCAAATCGGAACTGGTGCTCCCTTTAGTTCTGGATCCAACTCTGACCGATACTAAAGGTAAAAATCAAAGGTTTGCTCTCTGATAGTGAGCTAACATAGACTAGCAAGGAACGACATTCTCGTGTGATCTTGCATTCTGATTTGGTGACGCCTTTCAAAGCACCACAATAAGCTAACCTACTAGCTTTACACCTCACAAACACATGCATGCATGCTACTGCACTTGCCCTTGATCAAATACTAGTGCTAATATTGATAGATCGAATCGGTGGAAGCCAACATGATGGCGTGAACTGATCGATGATGAAACACGCTCTAACCCTCCACCGCGATTCTTGGGCCCAGCCCACTTTGAGCAGTGGCGCACATACTGCATGGACGTCTCTCTTACCGGCCCACGCCAAGAAATTCCATGTTTTTTAACGGGCTTTATTTTACTGTGTAAGATGTGTCATAAAAAAATGATATGTTTCTCAAAAGAAAAACCATATTGATAGTCAATGTAGCGGTAAATGTTTTTCTCCTTATATATATAGGACTCCTCCTTATTAGAAAGATACATAAGAATGATAATATCGAGAGCTCATAGGTTTGTGAAATCTCTAAGGTAGTAAATTGAATTGTTTTCTATTGCACCGCCACGTACCATAGCAGGTCCTAATGTCGTCATCAACAGCATCGCTCCTCCACCAGCCAAGGTTGACTACATATGCGATCGCCATTGTTCCTGTGGTACAATTTTTATACCTAAATGCTACTTTGTGGGCGCGCACGCTCGTGTCGCTCGGCACGCACACTCGCAACTGGAGAAGAAGCACGCGGCCGAGCTCGCCGCCGCCGTCGGAGAGGACATCGCCCGCACCCACCACGCGCCCGCGCCCTACTCTCCATGCTGCACCCTCCCGGCGCCGGTGAAGACGACAGCGGCGCCTAGGGTTCCGGCGAGCCACGCCACCACCTCCTTCCTCAACTCCGGCAGCTATAAAATCGCTGGCTGGCCGGGGGGAGGAAGGGAAGCCAGGCGGTGGGGATGCCGGCGGGCGGCTTAGGGTGCCCTGGCGGCGGGGGATGGCGGCCGGGCCAGGATTAGGGCGGGGGCGCCATAGCTGGAGCTCGCAAGAGCTTGCCGGAGTTCGGTATGGATGCATCGGGGGGCGCCCCCCCGAGGGGGCAGCGGGAGGAGGGGAGGGGAAGAAAGGTGGTCGCCGCCGGCAGTAGGGTGTCGCCGGGGTGGTCGGTGGTGGTGGAGGCAGGGGTGAGGTCGGGGACGATGGCGGCAAGCCGAATCTGGAGCCGGCCGGTGCGGGGTGGTGGCGGGGAGCGGCGCGGCGACAGTGACGGAGAAGACGCGGCGTCTCGGGGAGGAGAAGATAGGAGGGCGAAGGAGCTCGCGTCTGCGGGAGGGTGTGCAGGCCGAGCGGCCTCCGCCTGCACGCGCAGGCGTTAGCAAGCTCCATTTTTATAACTATTTTTATGTTTTATTTTATTCAATTCAATCCAGCTTCATGTTATATATGTATGCAAAACAACACGCTTTATTAAATGAGTACTAGAATAATCGTGGCTATCACGCATGCTCGGAAGATAATCACACAAATGCGCCTAATCTCCCAACAAGCGTTGCATCAATCCGTAACCCAACACAAACACACACCATCCTTATACGATGAAAAAAGTTGAAAATTTGGTAATGTTAAAAGGAGCATGATTTTTTGAAGGACATTTTTGTAACACTAGTCAATAGTCACGTGCGACACACGTGCTAGATAGGGTTCACAACCGTTTATGAGAATAATGTTCAGTTGAATCTTTAAGATGAAGCTATAAGTATTATATAGTTTAATGGCAACCACATTACCCCTGTTATGTTCCCCGACAATCAAAACAATAAGATGCTAGCATGAACATTGAGTATAGCTAATTCATCATTTGTATCCATGGTTGAACTTGCAAAGGATACAACACTATAATATAAATACCAAACCATTTTATATGGATTTCAATTAAGATTAATGAACCAATAAATATTGGTATTGACAAGGAAAAATTCCATAGGTAACACATAATTAAACAAGCTACGTACTTTATTAAAAAGGGCACATATTTTTTTTGAAAAAAACATGGAGATTGTATTTTTATGGTGAACATATACTTCCAACTAATAGCACAACACTAGGATCAAAAGAGTCTATCATGTCATTAGTAACTGAAGCATAGTGACCAAGGAGTCCAACACAAAATGAGAAAAGCAAATATAAACGAACTTGATTGCACATGAAACAAGCCTTGGCCTTCATACGAGTCCAACAATTACGTTAATATTCACAACTTCTAGCTTGTAGCATGTTGATGTAACCAGCTATTATCTAATATAATTGTTCTTTCATTGCAAAAAATGTCTCCTTATCATCGGGCCATGTAGCATGTTCTCCTTTGAGTACATTGTTGTTGATGTTGATGCTGTTCTAATATTTCAGTGTTAAATTTTCTCAACTCTAAAATTATATTAATTAAAATATACTAATAATTAGATATTGATATGTTATTTACATGACACAAAAACATCTTTTTATAATGTAAATTAAAATTACTTACTGCCACACACGTGTACATGTATGAAAAAATCATATAAATGGATGAAATAAAAAAGTCAAAACAACTTATAATTTAGAACGATGACGGGAGTAGCTTGGTATGGTAACAGTAATAAGCAAACATATTCATATAACAATGCTCATAATGTGTTACCTTTATTTGCATTTGTTGAACGGACTCCTAACGGTGGACAAAATTTGTTTCCTGATCCATCTCGGCGACATTGAAGAAACAACTTCAACATGTGCTATCAGCATTAACAAAACAAAAAATATCCGAAGGAGACGGAATGAGTGATGGTGATTGGAGACTTTCCTGGGTCCATCTTGGCAACATTGGAGAAACAACTTCACGATAATCAACGGGTAGGATAAACATTTAATTATTTATCAAAAAGAAATATCCGAAGGAGATGGAAAATGATGGTGAATGGATTTTATCTGTTTTTGCTAATTCGACGGCAACCTTTAGATGCAGACTGGGAGAAGAAGAGTCCATGTCGTTTGCAGAATATAATACACAGTCATGAATTCATATGAATTAAATTAACTCACCAAACCCAACAGTCTTCCCCTTCTTCTTTAGAGAGCAGCAAGTGGTGCCGCACGCACATATTGTGTACGTACACATGCTCGCATAGTCGCATATACTGTGTACGTACCTTAGTTTCGGACTTTCGATGCCTCGAACTCTGCAACGATCGAGAAGACTGAGATCATCAATGTTTGGATAAACCCTGTCTATGGGATCGGAGTATATATAAAAAATAAACTGTGTTTCATATTAATAATCCCTTCCAAGTTCCAAAGCATATGGATTGAAGAGGATTATTGCCATGTTTATAAGCACAAACCCTATCTACGTGCACTGGATTGAAGCAGCAAATTAATGATCAATAATTCAATATGAAACCTAACGACGCGAAGGGCGAGCGCTAGCTAGCTAGCTAGCTACACGGTGAGCGAGCATGACGACTGACTTTATAGAAATCGAAGCCGAGGACGATGGCGCGTTGGGCGCTCACTGCTCTAGATTGTTTCGTCACTGCTGGCCTCATCACTATCAGAAATTAGCGACTGACAGTGATGAGTCTTCATTGCCGGTGCAACTCCCTGACAGACAAGACTTGCGCTAAGGAGCGCAGGAACCGGCAGTGATGAGTCATATTACTATCGGCTCAAGACACGAGCCGGCAATGATGTCTCAGACCCACATCACTACCGGCTCGTGGCATAAGCCAACAGTGAATGTGCCTCAACATTGCCGGCTCTTGGCTTGGTCCGACAGTGGCAGTCTGACACCACAATAAGGCATGTACCGTCCTCTCCTTCCTCCTCACTCTATTCTAGAGGACACAGGAGCTCGCGCGGGCCATTTTCTCTATTGTTGCGGTTGTTGAAAACCGTGAGCTAAAACTTGAATTTGAAGAATGGCTTGATCCTTTTACTTCAAGGTTAGTCACAAGCATCCACTCCTTTGAATTTCTTGCTTAAGTACCATTGATTTGATGTCTACATTGCATGATCATCATTTTTGTTCTTCCTCCATCCTATAGAGCAATTTCGGTGGGGGACTTTGTGCAAGGCTTCCAAGCACTTTGTGAGGAATCCATCATCCAAGAAGCTAGATTGGTGTCTAAATATCATTACCTAGTTTGAAATCTTAGGCCAATTTATGGTTTGATCAAGATGATTGTTACTATGTGATGCTCGAATTAGTTCATGTTAGGAGTAGAGTAGATTATTTACAATATTATTAGGTGTTGACACATTGTTTGGAGCTACAATGGTATTCTTGATTAAGTCTCCAATTTAATTTTTGATATAAATAATTTAAGTATAATAGTGTCTCCAATTTTAGTTCCATTGAGTAGAATAATGTTTTTATTTGTTAATAATAATTTTATTTACATGGGGCTATTAGTGGACATATTTTTTTGGAGCTACATTAGTATATATGGTTTTCAATTTATATATGTCTAAGCTAGCTACGCATTTCAATTTTTTCATAATTAATATATAATATTTTATATGAAGCAAATCCACTGCCTATTAATTTCTCTATAATTCTTTTGAGCAGAGAAGGATCGAGAATGGATGTATCGGTCTCGAACGGACATCCTATTCATAAAAGGCATCCAAACATTTATCGATGCTGTAAAAATTCATGCTGGGGCTGGCAACATGATCTGCTTCCCATGCAAAGATTGCAACAAGGAGAGACAGGTTTTGAATCCTGAGACTATCCGAACACACTTGTTTAGTAGGGTTTCATGCCAAACTATAGTGTATGGGATCAGCATGGGGAGGAAAACAATGATGATGTGGACATGCCTAATGATGATGTGGACATGCCTGACATGCACCATGTAACACCTCTGGTGTTAAGCATGCTTTTGCATTGCATCACATGAGCATAATCATCTCATTTGCATGATCATGATATCACATGAAATGATGAGTTTGGATAATTGCTTGTTTTTATTTTAATAATGACCTAAGTGCAAATTATGTGGTCCACATGTGCAAATGAGTGCTAATAGTCCCTAAACATATTTAGGATGCTTTTTGGATCAATGTTTGTAATTATCATTTAGTCCAAAAATGATTTGTTTAATTATATGTTTTGTTTGACCATTTCAAAAATGCTACCTACATTGTTTTTCTCAATATGGACCTTTAATATGGTTTGTAGAACTTTTTGTGAGCAACAAAAGTGGTTTAATGTGCATCTCATGAAAATGCTTTTAAGGTCTTTAAAAATGCCAAAAAAGGTTGCACATATATATATAAATTATTATTTTAAATGGATTTTCAACCCAAATTCATGTTTTCAAAAATAGGTCGAACTAGTCAAAACTTCCTATATATGAAATGTTCTGCTCGATGAGAGGAACATTTTTTGTGTCGGTGTTTCGACCCCGGGGGCCGAGCACCAACGAGTGAATTTGTACTACATGCTCCCTAATCCGGATGGTGATGCAAGAAGAGTAAACATGGTTTATCCTGGTTCGGGCAATAAAAGGCCCTACGTCCACCGGAGGGAATTTGTATTATCTTGCACAAAGTGCTTGTACAGAGGTGAATACAAGCGAGCGAGTGAGGTTGGCTAGGACATGAGCACTGCGGGCTCTGGCTTTCCTCTGTTTATGGGTGAGTTCCTCCTTCTATGTTAGGGCTGGCATAGGTTATGACATTGAAGGAGATGCCGATCAAGTCGCCATTGCAGTAGAGGCGTGCGTCGGGCGTGACTCGTCCTGTAGCGACGTGCTTGGAGATGACGGCCATCCTTCCCATGCGAGTGATGACGTTGTAGATGGCCGGTGAAAGACCGGTGCCCATGCGCGGGCGTGCAGATCCCTGTAGTTGTTGCGTCAGGAGCGGTTGGAGCACTGGTCGATGGCGTTGAAGTCTTGCTCGAGGGGTGGTCGAGGGGGCCAAATGTAGTTGAGGAGGTCGAGACCCAAACGGATAAGACCAAGCCCCAGTACGATCCGCTGGTTTCCTAGGTATGGGCAGTAAAAGGAGGGTTTGACTGGTGTACTGTCCACTGTTACCACGGCTGTAGCCAAGAGGTTAGGCGGGAGCAGGTGAAATGCATTAAATGCCTGGGGAATCATGCAGGAAGTAGGCGGTTCTAGGGGTGCGCGGTATTCGATGGGTGATCATTCGCACGGGGGAGTTCCATCACTCGAGGGGGTGACCGTTCCCCCGAGTGGACAGCCTCGAGTCGAGAGGGTCCCATCAAGTGAACAGTAGCCTAGTTCGTCGAGAGCCGTTCGTGGGCCGGCCCAGCGTAGTTTGATACTTGGATCGGATATCTTATGTACTTTTGGGCTGGGGGATAATAATGGTGGTTTTGGGTTTGTTCATGTAGGGATTGAGTTGCTTAGTCGAGGGTTAAGGGTACCCCTTATTCAGGTACCCGACACACGGCTGTAGCCATGAGGTTAGGCGGGAGCAGGTGAAATGCATTAAATGCCTGGGGAATCGTATAAGAAGTAGGCGGGTCGAGGGGGTGCACGGTATTCGACGGGTGATCATTCGCACGGGGGAGTTCCGTCATTCGAGGGGGTGACCGTTCCCCCGAGTGGATAGCCTCGAGTCGAGAGGGTCCCATCGAGTGAACAGTAGCCTTGTTCGTCGAGACCCGTTCGTGGGCCAGCCCAGCGTAGTTTGATACTTGGATCGGATATCTTATGTGCTTTTGGGATGGGGGATAATAATGGTGGTTTTGGGTTTGTCAATGCAGGGATTGAGTTGCTTAGTCAAGGGTTAAGGGTACCCCTTATTCAGGTACCCGACATTTTGTGTTGAAAGTTTTTCAAGATTCGGTTTCATTTGGGAGCTACAGGGCAAAAAAGTTGTTCATTATAAAAGGAGGTGATGGGACCCACTTGGCCCACCTGTCATCCCCTCTTCTTCTTTTTCCCCTTTCTTCCTCTGCTTCCCTGCTGTCGAGCGCCAGCTGCCGCAGCGACGCTCGTGCCGCTGATGCCCTGCCCTGCTCCCACGGTGCCAGAGCACACGCGCCCCACACTTGAGAGCGCCCTGCCTGCCCGACCCGCCATCATTTCCCCTCCCTTTTCCTTCACCGCTTCCCTGATGCAGAAATGGTAGCGACGTCACTACTGCCGTGACACTGCGGCAAGCACTCGAGTGCCCTGCCTGGCTAGACGTCTTAAGGGCGTGGTGGATGCCTCCTCCACTCTCCCCACTCCTTCACTCCACTCCACTGCTCCTGCCTTCTTCCTTCCTCCTCTGTGCGGCCGCAGCTCGCCACTGCCACCACCGAGAGTTCACGCCACCGCCAAGCCCTGTTGCCACATCATTTTTTCCTCTGCTCGCACGTACAGCTTCACACCGCTCCGCGTTACGTCCTCGACTCACCAGCAGCTATCGACGACCAAAGTTGAGGGCCCCCGGGCCATTTTCTTGGCCGCCGCCACGAGCAGAGCTCCGGCGAGAACCGCACCACCGCCGCGGTCCCTCTTCCGCCTCATTTTTCCTCCCTTACCGCACGCATTGGGGTCGCCTCGGTGCGAGAGTGCTCGTGCGCTCAGTATTGAAGCCGATTAGGGCTCCCAGCGATGATCCGTGGCGTTACCACCACCGCACTCACGCCGTCGTCGCCATGCACGGCTAGTCGCCGCTCCGCTTAGTCAATTAGGTAAGAAAACACGAGCTAGGGCTTGGTCTCGGTCCCGCCTAGCCCGTGCACTCGCCTCCAAGCCTCGCCGTGCCCTTCAACGGCGTCCTCGCCGCCATACAGCCTCGCCGCTCACTGGCGTGCCTTGCGGCCATCGATAATCACTGCCATGGCTTGCACTTCCTGCACCTTTGGATACGCCTTGACAAGACGAAGCCGATGGTGCCGGCCTCACTGTCGGGGAGCTCGCCGCCGGCGAGTTCTCGTCGGTCGAAATCAGGCTCTGCTCCAGTTTGACTGACCGGTGGGGTCAGTTGACCCGCGGGGCCGACGGATCTGGGGATCCCAGGCTGTGTACCCGTAGCATTTAGGTTTCGGTTGATTTTTAGAAAAATAATTTCTAGAAAACTGTTTTAATATTTAGAGACTCATATCTCAATCATTTTTGGTCCAAATCAAGTGAGACAAATTTTGTTGGGTTTCTTTTGAGCAGGGCTACAAGATAAAAATATATAATTGCATTTTTGTGATACTTTTCTATGTAGATGTATTTATTCGTATGCTTATATATTTAAAAATGCATAACTAAATCTAGAAATGTTAGAAAAATATGATTCCAGTCTTGTTACTCTTCTCATGTGATGCTTGATCCATGAAAAATGTTAATTGGCTATGTCATGTGTAAAAGTTACTCTGTTTACTTATGGTGCTATTATTACTAATGGATTAAGAAATTCATAATTAATTGAATATGTGAGATAAATACTTGTTAAATTTTGTATGCTATTCTTATGTCATGGAGTATCTATGAAAAGTATGAGATCTGTTGTTTGACACTTTTCACTATACAAAGTATTTTAGGTCCAATACAAATGTGCTAGTCTATATAAATGGTCATTTTATGTTTGCAAGGTATATGTTGTTTATGCATAGTTGTTTAGGGTTGTATGCATAGGGGTCAGCAAATGATGTTGACTACCTTGTGGAAGAGAATGAAATTCTTAGTCATGACCAAGCATTCATTATCATCATGCATCATCGTAATTCCATGAGCATTCGTCGTATTTATACATACGCATATGCATCATACAAGATCATGGGAGCAAGCACGAGTCACGATGTTCGTGGATCTTAAGGAGGAGCAACAGGAGGTGCTCGTGGTGGAGTTTCCTGGAGAGGAGACGGAAGGGATCGGCCTGAGTGAACTAACTACCACTCTAGTGCTTTGGAAAAAGGCAAGCCCCAGAGCATTATAAGCCTCCTACCCTCTCTTTTATAAAATACACTTTGAGTATAATCTTGTATTGTGCATTAGGTTGCTAGGAGTTGGGTGAAACCGTTGATGAATACTTCCTACCTTGTCCACTATGGATAAATACCTGAATCCTTACTAATTTTGGTATAATGATCTATGCTTAGCCATGCTTAGACCGGTAAAAGTCAGGTGATTCCTGTCACCTACAAGATATAGGTGGATATCTTGGTCATGGTTGGCTATATTTGCTATCGTGGAAAATAACCATGTTATAATGGATAATCAGAGACCCAACGGGTTGTGATAGAGACGCCACAAGGCATGGAGGTCTTGGGCGCTTATCTATCCCCGTGGTGTTACTTAAGGATGGTATCGTTGTCGGCCCCCGAGTCATGTTGAACGCATGCCCCCACATTTAACTGGAAGGATAAGTCGTTTCGACCACAAAGCCTAGTAGCTCTGTTTGGGCTGGTGACCGAAATGTAACCATAACACTGAAGGAAGGGGGAGTGGTCAGAGGCCCGGGTGGATCGTGGGCAAGAATGTTTTGAGCTACCTGGCGTCGTACCGTGGGCAGACATGTCTTGAGCTACCTGGCCCCGGATAACCTTTAGGTGTAAAATGGTCCATAGTGGTCCCGCGACTTTACCCAAACAGTACCAATGGTGAACTAAGGTGCCTTCGTGCGGCATGTCTGGGTTTGTGTGGGGAATACCCCCTCAGCTGAGTAGGAATCGATTCAAATCGCCATTACTCCTGGATAGTGAGTGCTTGACTCGAGCTTCGACGTCGTGATAAGAATTAAGTAACACAAGTATGGTCTCGGTGATGTATTATGGTTATTAAGAATAATGATGAAAATGCTAAACCTGATATGGTTACTATTGATTGTTTAATCTTAATCATGTGATGGATATAGACTAGGTGTAACCTTGTAATCATAGGCTTCACTAAAACTAGATGCTAAAATATTGACTAAAAGAATGAAAGTAAGGATTTACTATAAGTAATGCTCTTTTCGCAAAAATTATGCTATCCCCTGAACTCCACCAAATAAGCCTTGCATATCCTTGAGAGTCTTTTTATTTTACTCCTGACGGGTAAGTCTAGCTGAGTACATCCTCGTACTTAGGGTTTTATTCCCACTTGTTGTAGGTGTTTATTTAGGTTGATGTTACTGCATGATGGGCTCCCATCCCTCTATGGGTAATGACTAGACCGCGGGCATGGTCATATCCCATATCTTCTCTCAGATGCTTTTATTGGATTTGACTATGGGATGGCACTGTATTTATATAAAAAGTGAAGTGTGAGTGTTTAAAGTACTTTGCTTCCGCTACTTCTTATTTAAAAAGGTGTTGTAATATCCTATATAAACTCTGATGTATTTGAACTATTTGTGAAACTTTATGTAACATGTGGATTGTGGTTACTGAATCTCTGCGATCTTGGTTGTTAGTTGGTTTGAAATCCTTCGCGATTTCACGGACTACCGGATTTATATGGGCTTAGGTGCAACTTAAGCTATCTCGGCAGGTTAATTTGGACTTAAGCTTATATAAATTGGGCGGTTCTGTTACACACCACCACTATGATGACGAGGATCCCGTTGTCAACATGGAACCTGTGACTGTCGTTAAAGATGTGTTTAGGAATACGCTAGCAGATGACACCGAGGAAGATGGCATTGATTTGATGTTACGTAATGCAGTGAAAAAGCTAGAAAAAATGAGAGAAGACAGCAAGACACCATTGTTCAAGGATTGTCCTATGAGCAAATTAGAAGCCATCATCATGCTTTTAGAGTTCAAATCTACATACAGATTGAGTGACACAGGCTTCGATGATCTATTAGATAAATTATCAAAATTCTCCCAGCACCAAGTGAGCTACCAGAAGACTTACTAGGCCAAGCAAATGATCTGCCCCTCGGCCTCGAGGTTGAAAAAATCCATGCGTGTACTAATGATTGCATATTGTACCGTGGTGAAAAATACAAAGACCTAGATAAGTGCCCCCAGTGTGGAGCTCCTCGGTACAAGGAAGGGCTGTAAAATGGTGGTACGAAGACGAGAGGAGGCCCTGTAAAGGTTTGTTGGTACTTCCCTATAGCTCCACGGGTGCGCAGGCTATTCGCATGTGCGAAGAGAGCCAAGCTGCTACGCTGGCATGGCGAAGAGCATAAGAAAGACAACATGATGAGGCACCCTGACGATGGGCATGACTGGAGGACAGTGAAAACCATGTTCTATAAGGACATCGGTGATGATGTAAGGCACCTTTGGGTTGGTTTGAGCATGGACGAGATGAATCCTTTCGACCAGGTTAGAAGCAATCATAGCACGTGGCCAGTGACGCTCTACATATACAACCTTCCGCCCCATCTCGTTATGAAGCGTTCCTACATCCAGATGCCACTACTGATCCAAGGCCCAAGACAACCCGAGAATGACATTGACACGTTCCTAGAACCAGTTATCGATGAACTGGTGGAGCTGTTTGAAAAAGGTGTAGAGAATGTTTGGGACGAGTACAAAAAGGAACAAATCACTGTCAAGGTGGTACTTATCGCTACAATTACCGACCTTCCAAGGAGAGGTTCATTGTCTAGAGAGAAGACAAAAGGCTATCAGCATTGCGTGGAGTGCCTAGACGAAAAGGATTTGGTACAGCTACCCAATAACTCAAAAATTGTTGTTATGGGGCACCATAAGTTCCTGCCCATGACACACAGATATCGTAAAACAAAAATAAATTTTGATGGGAAAGTTGAAAAACGCAAGCCCCCTAAGTATCGAGACAGGAAAGAGATACTTTGAGAACTTAACAAATTAGACATTATCCTTGGCAAGGGGGCCAGGGCTAAACCAGCGCCTGAAGGGAGCATCTGGAAGAAAAAAATTAGTATTTTGGAAGCTACCTTACTAGCCAGTCTTGTCTGTACGCCACTGTCTTGATCCCATGCACATTATTAAAAATATGTGCTTTAACACGCTAAACACCCTGATGAGCACCGTGGGGACAAAGGCGGATTCGTACGCCACATGCAAGGACATGTAGTTCTTGGGAATCAGGCCAGAGCTGCATCCTGTGGAGCTAGAAAATGGCCAGAATGAACTTCTAGTTGCGTCATGGATACTAAGCAAGAAGGAGAAGGATATGTTCATTTCTTTCTTCATTGACCTCAAAGTCCCGACGGGCTACTGTGCAAACCCAAAGAGGCTAGTGAATAAGAGAGAACACAAGTTCAACTATGGAACTATGAAGGCCCATGACTGTCATGTCATTATGACTTAGCTTCTCCAAGCTGCCCTACGTGGTATCCTACCGCCAAATGTCCGCGCCACAATCATAAAGCTGTGCTCGTTCATGAACGTGATCTTAAAAAAGGTCATTGATACGAGCATGCTAGACTAGCTACAGGAGGACATAGCCGAAGCTCTCTCTAGTTTAGAGATGCATTCCCACCTACTTACTTTGATATATCAGTCCATCTTCTTATTTATCTTGTTGACCAAATAAAAGCACTTGGCCCAATGTACCTGCATCAGATGTTCCCTTTTGAAAGTTTGATGAAAGTTTTTAGGAGGTATGTTAGGGATAGATTTAGACCAGAAGGGCATGGTTGAGGGATGGTCAATGGAGGAGGCCATCAGTTCTGCATATATTATATGGACATCAACAAGGTAGGAGTTCCAGAGTCCCATCACCAGGGGAGACTAGGTGGCAAAGGAACACTAGGAAGGAAAATTTGTACAGTAAAAGATGGTGTGGCTTGGACACAAGCTTAGTTTGCTGTTCTACAACAAGCCAGCAAGGTGATGCCATACATTGAAGAACACCATCAAGAGTTGGTAAATCAGCATCCGCACAAGTTACAGCCTTGGCATCATAAAAAATATAAAGCAGAATTTGTCAACTGGTTGCGACGCCGCTTGGTTGACAAAACGTTGGGTAATCAACTCGATAACTTAGCCAAGGGGCCTACAAGTACGTTTTCTAAGTACCAAGGGTATGAGGTCAATGGATTCACATTTTTCATAAAAAAGCAAGATGAAAAGAGTGTAAACCAGAACAGTGGTGTTCGTTTCAGTGCTAAAGATGAAGACGGCAATGTTACTAAGACGTACTATGGTTTCATAGAGGAGATATGGGAGCTAACATATGGCTACATGGCGGTAGTCCTTTTTCGCTGCCAGTGGGTCAAACTTGACGAAATCAATACCAACGATGAAGGGTTCACTACAGTTGACCTAAAAAAGACCGCATACAGAGACGACCCCTTCGTCCTAGCAAAAGAAGTTATGCAGGTCTTCTATGCAAGTGAAAACGTTAACAATGCTAGAAGTGTAGTCTTTGAAGGCAAAAGAAAGATTGTCGGTGTCGATGGAGTGACGGATGAAGAAGACTATTGGGGCTATCAGGAAATGCCTGCATTTGGGACTAACATAGCCCTTCCTATCATTGAAGAGGGTGACGAACCAGCTTACATAAGGCGCGATCACAATGAGGCCCTCATTGTTGATAGGCCAAAGGATATTTAGAATATTGTTAACTATGTAATCAATATTAGGACGTTGTTCGCAAACTATGTACTCTATTTAATATTATTTGTGCACCTCTAAATTGTAATATGGTAGATAAAGTTTATCCTTTTTTGATTTATAGAATTTAATTTTTATTTAATTCAATAATGACAGTGATGTGGGAGGCGATAAGTAAAATAACTTACCATAATCTAACATACGTCTCCAATTATCCCAGCGGTTAACACCGCGCACTCCCGTCCCACAGGCCCGAGCTCGATTCCCAGGCCTGTCAATTTTTTTCCTTTTACCATATTTTACATGCCAGAACGGTTTAAATAAAACAAATTCCCCCTACTACATCCATTCCCCTTGAGCGCAGCGGTTAATCCCGCTTGCTTTGGCCGCCGAGACCCGCGCTCGAGTACTGGCTGGGCAAAATGTTTTTGTTTTTTAATAAAATGAAATATTCTTAATTAGATTAAAACATTTATACCAGAGTCTGGCACAGCCAAACATTTTTGTTATTTTTTCTATTAAAAAACACTGCCCGCCCACCTCAGTTCGAATCCAAGGCAAGCAGGAACAGGAATGGCCGGGGCACACTGCCGTTGGAGGCCTGCATCCGCAGTGGGCTCGTCTTTTTAAAAATGTCATTGGAGGCCCAATACTACCAGATCCATAAGAGGACCAGCAGTGATGACCATAATCACTGCCAGCTCTAGAAAAGGTCCGGCAGTAATTACCATAATCACTGCTGGCTCTTAATAGGGTCCGCAGTGAAGCTTGGAGATTTCCTTTTTTTAGCTTTTCACCTTCAAAGTGGAGCGTGTTCCCCTATCACCACCACAGCAGGAGCACTGCTCCCATCTACTACGACAGGGGCTCTATAAAATGGCCCTTCTAGGCCTCTCAAGACATACGTGTGTTTGCGTTGTTTTCCTGCTTATTTCTCGAGCTAATTCTTGATCTGTTAGTACATGGCTTCTCTGTGGAGAAAGCCCTCCACATACAAATATCATTAGGCATCGTAGTAGTCCACCAAAATGGTGTACACAATGGGTGCTAGAAGAATTCTACTGAAGATGAGCTGAGCCGAATGTTGGGGTCCCCGGCCAGGTTGACAGAGCCATCTACCGAGCTGAATTCTCTAGGCTGATGTGAATCATGTGCGCTGAGGATAGTATATTCATCCCATGAATGTAACATCTTCCAGAGGCATGTGGTCATTTGAGGTGCTATGAGATTCAAGGTGTGCTCTGTGCGACTTCCTCGGATGGTGTTGGTACTATGAGGGTAGAAGACCGAGCTTGCAAGTCCTTGCAAGTCCATGGAATCTTCGCGGTAGAAGAAACCATGCAGTTTTCGCCCCACAACCCAGACCTACACCGTGATAGGGAGGCCATTTACAAGCGCTCATGCATGAGTTTTTGCAAAGCCTCCTTGATCATCTCCAACCGGCAGAGCTCGTGACCACCTCGGCGCTTCTTCGACCGTAGATGCTAGAAGAAGTCTACTGACGTGGTCAAAATATAATGTGTTTGTACACTTTGATTGTAACATTGACCTATATAGAAAAAGGTCTTTGTTATCGTATGTGTAATTTTAGTTTAAGGCCTTTGTTATCGTATATATAAATTTCTTTTGTACTCCATCTAAATAATAGAGTAATATATTTATTTAGATATATTTATTTTGATATATTAGAGTAATATATTTATTAGATACATATAAAGTATAAAATATTATATTTATTGAGATGTAGTACAAGAGACATATATGATAACAAAGACCTTAAAATAAAATTACATATACGATAACAAAGACCTTTTTCTATATAGGTCAATGTTACAATCAAAGTATACAAACACATTAATATTTAACCACCTCACTAGCGTTCTTCTAGCATCACATGAACCTTAGGAACGCCAGGTGGTGACGCGCTAGTCGATTCGAGATAATCAAGGAGGCTACAAAAACTCGTGCCTAAGCGCGCTCTGATGAACCTATGCCTCTCTGCTCTCACTGTTGGGGGACATTGAGAACTGCTCGGCGCCGTCACCATGCAGCAACCAACACCACACCACTAGCACGGTGGCAACTATGCACAGCCCTGGATGGCACCGTGAACCTCGTGGCGACCCCAACAATCGGCATTGCTCTATTTTCAGTAGAATTCTTCTAGCATCTCTATTGTGCACTATTTTGGTGAAGTAGGACTGGCAAAGATATTTGTATATGTAGGGCTTTCTCCATAGAGACCCTTTGAGTGTATTTCTAGATCATGTAGTGAAATAGTGTGTGTGAAATGAACTGAAGGTGTGTGAAATGAGATAGAGATAGGGGCTCTATTTATAGAGCTGGCCTCAGTGGTGGTAGGTGGCAGCAGTAGTGATGCGCCTGCCTAGGCAGACTATGCATGCATGCATGGTACATGCTTTAACAAGGCATGCCGCATGTATGGCTGCAAAGACTATCTAGGCAGGTTCATCACTGCCGGCTCATGGAAGGCACCGGCAGTGATGATGGAGCATCACAGCCGGTGCCTTCCTAGAGCCGGCAGTGATGATACATAATTGTTGCCGGCTCCTTCCTTTAGTCGGCAGTGATGGAACCATTCCTTTATAAATAATGGGGCCAGCCTTTCTCACATTTCCAATCTCACGTCTCGCAAAAACAACTTTCTCTCTACGTGATTTCTGGCTATGGCTCCTGGATATTACTTTGGTATATATATACATATCTCTATACTCTTTTGAATTTCATTATTTAGGTTCATTTTACTTGTTACTTGTTAAATTTTATCGATTAGGTTTGAACGTAGCACCTCCTCTACCGCCACTACAGGCACCGGGTTTCCACCTAGGTGATGAGCCATTTGCTCCAAACGTGCCCGTTCCACAATTCCCTCAGCCAGCTATTGTATTAAAAAATTTCAACATCTTTGGTTTTTTGATTATTTCCTTGCATTTTTTATGTCGCAGTGGATGGAGCCCGTAGAATGGCTACAAGATGCACTTGCCTTGTTCCATGCTGAGGACTTCGAGGCAGTCACGCTCCCTGTTCCCAATGCTCACACCTTGCAGTGTGAAATTAGTTTTACCATCCCTTCAAGGAGGCGAGACCCAAATGCTCCTGGGCACAATATCCGCCGGAGGGGACACCAGGCGTAAACGTGAGGAGCGCCCAGCTATCTGCAGTCGGCTTCTGTTTAGACTCACTTTGACATGTAGGATATAATGTGCCTGATTTCTCATACTACAAGAACATGGCTCTGTGTTGCCATGGTTACACTCCTGTTACATTTAGCGAATGTAGCGCAGCTAGCAACACTCTTGATGTGGTAAAATCAGCTTATATTGATAGTTTTGTCATGCATATTATTTGTTGTTTACTAACGTAATAATATTATCTTTATTTCTGCCACTTGCAGGTTACGCTCCAGGATGTTACCCATTCGTCATGTGGCTTGATGGCCATTCTTAACCAAGCTACAGATTATTTCAACTATCATTGGGATTGGGTTGACACCAGTGGCCAGGATACTATTGATGGCAAACAGTTCGGCATAAGGTTTACTCACCACGATAGTGAAGTTTCAGTAGGTTCTGTCTACGGTAGACCATTCTCTTTGTCTCACGTTGTCCGAGAGAGTGCACTCATACGGGCACTGCACTATATCGATACTGAGAAGGTATACACGATCCAAGACCAAAACTAGAACATATTTGTAGAAAGGTGGGTCCAAGTGAATGGCCAGATCCCCTGAAGAGAGTGAATCACATGATAGTGATTAGTGTTTAGTTTGTTTGGTTTGCAACGTTGTAGTTTAATTTGGTTTTAATTATAATTTGTAATTGTTGTGTGTTTTATTATTTAACTTGAATTTTATAATCCAGTGTCGTATTGGTCTTAAGCTTTTTTCAGGCTTTCTCATACCACATATGAAGCATTCACCAACTTTGAGATTTTTCGGAAATGGTTTGCTAATTTCCGCGGTTTAATTGGATTTCTGCGTGACTTCACCAATTAATATAGGTTAAACTAAGTCTACCCCTAAAAAGATTCAGAATGGTGCCAAACTTCTACACTGGGTCTCTTGTGCCATAGGAGATAGGATTCTATGGAGGTTGGCTAAAAATTTTGCTTTTTTAATTATGTAGTTCACCATATTTTGTCTAACCAAGCACAAACAAAATTATAGTAATTCAAATATTTCTCAAAAAACCTAATATCTTGTGTGAGATCATAATTTGTGTTCATATTACTACCAAAAAAGTTTCAAGGCATTCTGACATAGGCACTGTCTACATGCTTCACAGAGGTATATGAAGCTTTTACTTGAACCATGACTATACACTTAGGTTCTTAAAGATTCTGGGGTTCATAAATATTCTTGTGTCGTATTGGTCTTAAACTTTTTTCTCAGGCTTTCTCATGTCAAATATGAAGCATTCACCAACTTTGAGATTTTTCTGAAATGGTTTGCTAATTTATGCTGTTTAATTGGATTTCTACGCGACTTCACCAATTAATTATAGGTTGAACTAAGTCTACCCTTAAAAAGATCCGGAATGATGCCAAACTTCACATTGGGTCTCTTGTGCCATAGGAGACGGGATTCTATAGAGGTTGGCTAAAAATTTTGCTTTTGTAATTATGTAGTTCACCATATTTTATCTCACTAAGCACAAAGAAAATTATAGTAATTCAAATATTTTTCAGAAAAACCTAATATCTTGTGTGAGATCATAATTTGGGTTCACTTTACTACCAAAAAAGTTTTAAGACATTCTGGCATAGGCTGTGTCTACATGCTTCACAGAGGTATATGAAGCCTTTACTTGAACCATGACTATACACTTAGGTTCTCAGGGATTCTAGGGTTCATAACATTCCGGTGTCGTATTGGTCTCAAAATTTTTTTAGGCTTTTGCATGCCACATATGAAGCATTCACCAACTTTGAGATTTTTCGAAAATGGTTTGCTAATTTCCGCGGTTTAATTGGATTTCTGCGCGACTTCACCAATTAATTATAGGTTGAACTAAGTCTACCCCTAAAAGGATCTGTAATGGTGCTAAACTTCTACATTGGGTCTCTTATGCCATAGGAGACAGGATTCTATGGAGGTTGGCTAAAAAATTTGCTTTTTTAATTATGTAGTTCATCATATTTTATCTCACTAAGCACAAAGAAAATTATAATAATTCAATTATTTCTCAGAAAAACCTAATATCTTGTGTAGATCATAATTTGGGTTCACATTACTACCAAAAAAGTTTCAAGGCATTTCGACATAGGCACTGTCTACATACTTCACTGTGATATATGGAGCTTTTACTCGAACCATGACTATACATTTAGGTTCTCAGGGATTCTAGGGTTCATATACATTCCGGTGTCATATTGGTCTTAAACTTTTTCTTAGGCTTTCTCATGCCACATATGAAGCATTCACCAACTTTGAGATTTTTCTGAAATGGTTTGCTAATTTACGCAGTTTAATTGGATTTCTACGCGACTTCACCAATTAATTATAGGTTGAACTAAGTCTATCCCTAAAAAGATCCGGAATGGTGCCAAACTTCACACTGGGTCTCTTGTGCCATAGGAGACAGGATTCTATGGAGGTTGGCTAAAAATTTTGCTTTTGTAATTATGTAGTTCACCATATTTTATCTCGCTAAGCACAAAGAAAATTATAGTAATTCAAATATTTCTGAGAAAAACCTCATATCTTGTGTGAGATCATAATTTGGGTTCACATTACTACCAAAAAAGTTTCAAGGCATTCTGGCATAGGCTGTGTCTACATGCTTCACCAAGGTATATTATGCAAGTTTTAATAAATATATATATATTACTGCCGGCTTTTAAACTGCCCCAGCAGTGATAGCCGTATTTCATTTTATTTAAAAAAATCTAAAAATGCACTAGGCCAAGACTCGAGCGCGAGTTACAGGGGCCAGTGCCAGCGACCTTAACCGCTACGCTAGGAAAGGAGTAGTGTTAAAAAATGTATTTCCTTTGCTTATTACCAAAGGAAAGGATAATTTTGAAATAAATGAA
This sequence comes from Bothriochloa decipiens, assembly GCA_023333625.1. Lineage (NCBI taxonomy): Eukaryota > Viridiplantae > Streptophyta > Magnoliopsida > Poales > Poaceae > Bothriochloa > Bothriochloa decipiens. The sequence goes on along the minus strand of CM041635.1, from coordinate 37,744,136 downwards.
AAGTCTAAAAATTTTGGGCCGCCAAGGAGTCGAGCGCGGGTCGTGGGGGCCAGAGCCAATGGGCTTAACTGCTGCGCTATAGTTGGGACGGATGCGGGATAGTTAAACTATCCCGCAACCTCCTTATCACTACTGGGGCTATCCAAGACCCGGCAGTGATGTATCGCATCACTGCTGGATGTCGGCTAGCCCTGGCAGTGATAATGGGGGGTTTATAACAAATCCGGCGCCGGGGCCAAAATTTTTCCTAAGTCTTTGAACCCCGAGCGCGCCATTCCCTACCCTGCTGGAGCACGACGCCACGCCGACGCACCCTCGACGCCATCCGCCGCCGTCCACCAACCCCGAACACCGTCCATCACCCCCGCGACGCTATCCGCGAACCCACTGCTCTGTCGACGGCTGCGTGACGCGCCGCCCTGTTCCCCAATGGCGCAATCACCACCTCCGTCGCCCCCACCCGGTCGTCCGCGCCACCGCTCCGGCGCCACCCGGTCGTCCATGCCACTGCTTCGGCGCCACCGCTCCTCTGCGGATGCATTTTCTCCTTTTCTTGCAGATCACACCATTAGGAGCGCGCGGACGCAGTCGTCCCCACGTCATGAGGTAGGTGCCTTCTTCCCTGCCCCAACCTATTTAACGAAATGCCGCTGACTATGGCCATCGTCCGTCGTGTCCAGGAGCACCATCGGCGGCCCTTCTCCACCACCACTGCCCCCGCGCCGACAAGCACCACTGACGGCCCCTTCTTCCAATGCCACCCCCCCGTGCCGACCAGCACCATCGCCCGTCATGTTGAGGACCACCACCAGTGGCCCTTCCTCCAACATCTCTGTCCCACGCTGACGAGGTCCACTGTCGGCCCCTTCCCCCAGCGCCAGCGCCCCCGCGTCGACAAACACACAACCGTCCCCTTCCTCCAGCGCCACCATGCCTAACGCGGTAAGCTCTTCCCTCCCTGCCTCTACCTGTGCTTCACAGAGGGCTAGTAGGTAAAAATTGATGGATCAAGAAAGCATAACAAGCATGTTACTAAAAAAATTGCTAATGATTTGTAAAAAAAATTATATAAAGGGATGATGTGTATAACAAACTAGTCAGTGGATGATGTGTATTGTTTGCATATAAATCATAATTGCAAATGCTAGTTGACCATAAATGCATCAAAATTGATGATGTTTTACTTGAGAATAGCTAGTGGGACTTTGAGATTTTATGCCATAATTGTTTGCTAAATAGTTTGTGAAAAAATAGTTGGGCAAATAGTTTGTGAACAATTATTTTTAAGTGCAAACTTTACTTGAGAATAGATATTGTTGGTGGCTACCTTAAATACTTTTACATGTATATATCTAAAATGATGATTGTGAACATCTCATAGATAAAAAAATTGTTGTATGTAGTGCAACCATGGCATACTATGTTGTCCATGTTGGTCACAATCCCAGGGTCTATCGAACCTGGCAAGAGTGCAAAGCTCAAATACATCGCTACCCTGGTAATGAGTATAAAAAGTACAACACACATGATGAAGCTTGGAGGGCCTACCATCAGTGGAGGCTTGAGCACCCTCAGCATGAGCAGCCATTGCAGATTGAAGAGCTGGCGCCGGTGATTCCACCCGCACCGGTGTTTCCACCCGCACCGGTGATTCCACCCGCCGTAGCCGCGAAGACTAGGACAATTGTTGTTTGTTCTTGGAAAGATGCCATGCTTGTGCTTATGGCTATTTTCATTGCTTTTCTTATTGGGAAGATGATGTAGGTTTGTGAACTTAGTAGCTAGCACGTGTTCAATGTGCACTTATTATTACTCTTTGCACTAAGTCTTTGATATTTGTTTCATAATAATTGTACAATGTGAACATAGCCAACACAAATTGACCACTATCATGTCATAGACTCACAGCCATGGTTCATCATTGCATTCCCCGTAGCCGAAAAACCAACGGGGTGCAGGAAGCGCCGCAAGATGCGGGTAACGTAGCACCGCAAGAAGCGGGTAACCAGCCGGTGATAATCAGGCTGGTGAGAACGTGCAGGGAGATTTTAGCCCGAGCGATTTTTTGGTCCTAAATGATGACCAAGATAACCAAGCTAACCAGGTAACTTAGGTGTGATTTGATGAAGTAGCCACATCCGCTAATCAACTAAAATGGTATTGACTTACTCATTTTCTCCAGGACCGGGAGGAACCTAGATCGGCCGATGGGCCATAGGGCTCGCGTAACACTAAAGCCAGAACCCCGCGTGGTCCAACAAAGCTTCGTCTTAATAAGAATTATCGGATCACAACATTCGAAGAATTTGGGATGCTATGGGAACTGGCCGCTGTTGTGCCAAAATACTATTCACATATCGGCATCCTTGTTAGGGACGTCGTGCCCTTGAAGTATTGGAAGTGGGCTAGCGATGAAAGAAAGGACCCGGTAGTGGTTCCTGAAGTTTTCAAGAAGAAGGTTTGGGATGAGCTCCCAAAATATTTCACTTTCCCTCCGGAAAGCCCGAGGTATAACAAGGACTTAGCAAAGAAGAAAGCCTACGAAAGAATGGCAGCAGCTCACAAGACTCATCGGTATGGATGTTACCAGAAGAATGTTGCCCAAAATACAGAGCCAAATTTTGATGGAGGAGTGTTGTCCTCGCAGAGGGCCTACTGGTAGGACTTCAAGGATCACTGCGCCACCACGGAGTTCCAAGAACTTAGCGCGAAGAATATGCAGAACTCGGAGAAATCAGATAACTCCTCGGATCCCATGGATATGCCAAGCAGCTGGAGGTTATTATCACGGAATTTGATAAGTGGGACAAGCTTATTGAACAAGGTGTTGCAGTTGAGACCGCCGGTTGGGAGGATAGATCTTTATATTACTATATCGAGAGGAATTGCCATCACGGTGATGATGGGAGCTTTAGCGTCTTAAATCATCCAAAGAATCAAAAGAATGCAAATGATCCATAGATAATTGAGGCCCGCAACCTCATCTCAAGGATCACCAAGATAACTGAGGAGGCGAGGCAAGGGGTTCGCACTTCTAACAGGGAGAACGATATGCTAACATAAGCACTTGGGAACAAGGAGCATGCTGGCCGCACCAGAGGAGTCAGTGTTGTTAATTGGTTTCAAGGATTGAGTCAATAGCTACCGGAGCCGCAAAAGGGATAAAGAGGCACGAGAGGAAGAGACGAGGAGGTTGATTAGGGAGACGGAACATAAATGGAGCGCCAAATTGGATGTGATGGTTGAATCTAAAGTCAAGGAAGCTTTGGCATCCCAGGAATCAGAGATGACATTGGAAGTTTCGCAGAAGAATCGGGTTCGCAGTAGCTGTGGCTCGACCCCTTTTGGTGAAGAAGACTAGAATGCTCCTTATCCGCTGGACAACATTAGTGAACCGGTCAATGTCAAGTTGTACGTCCAGCAGCAATGGACCAAAGATAAGGTAGCGACCGGCCAGGCCTGGCCTATTGGTGATGGGACCATTAATGGCAGCCCAATTCCGCAGGGGTGTGCCAAAGTGACCATTGACACGATACTTGAGAAGAAGTACAACAATATATTGATTGAACACCCCGCATCGCAAGCGCCTCATTAAGCTTGACCACGAGTTGTCCTCGAAAGAAGAGGATGAATGCAACTCCTCACCCAACTCAGCATCTTCGAGCAGAGGACATAACTCTCGGCTGCCATCACCGTCGAGGACGGATCCTTCACCTCCTCGTCAAGAGACTCCTCCTCCTCCTCCTCCTCCTCGTCTTCAGCTGGCTCTTGCTCATCAACAGACTACTCTGCCACCTCCACCTCCACCTCCTGCTGCTACTGATGCTGCTTCTCGTCCCTCTGAATCAAGAGGGCCGAAAAAGATCGCTTCCACTCCCCCTCCTCCTAAAGGCCCCTCTAATTCCGGCCCGTTAAAAGGAAAGATTGCTACTCGCTCTGCATCAGGATCTAGAGGACAGAGTTCTTGTCTTCCTGCGTCCAAAGTGACACCAAATGATGCAAAAGTTCCTCGGAGTCAGTTCCCCAGGCGGAGCAAGAGAAGAAGAAAGGGCCATTCAGTGGCAGCATTACAAACATTATGCAGCAAAAATGGACTCACAGTATTCCGAAGGAAAAATATCAACCATTCTTCAATCTAATTGCCTCACTTCCTCTGGTCTTGAAGAGGAACGAATATGAAAGGCATACGCAAAAGCAGTACAATAATAACCGTGGTGACGCAGAGTTCCATGAACATGAACAGAGAATAAACAAATTGGTCGAAGATAACCCCGAGCAGAGCAAAGAGTACTGGGCGGATGTCTATTGGGAGACAATGGCTTACGCACCATTGGCAATGAAGTTCCAGCTTGGGGACTCGTTGGTTTCCGACGAAGATTATACAAACTTGACCACCCCGCTTAGGGATTTGTATGATTATTACATTGCGCTTCATGGGATTCCAAGTCGGCTTGGTTTACTTTCATTATCCAACCGCCAGATGTTTTCAACTATCAAGAAGAAGAGAAATACGATGTGGATTGGGAGTGCTTGTTCCAGCTGTACCAGAGACACGGCCACGATGTACAAACCATGTGTTTGTGGACTATGTAAGTACCCTACACAGATTGTTTAATTCTTTGCACTTTTGAGACACAAATTGTTTAATTCTATGCACTTGCCATATTTTTTATGCAGGTTAGTTGCACAATATTACAGCGTAAAGATCGCATGGAAGCACTTAGGCTTCTTAGACCCCGTCCAAGTCAATGATCAGACCTGCCTCGGCGAAGTAGGACATACCGGCGTGGAGGCAACGATAGAGATATTGGTAAATGTTTTTGAACAGTTTATGCATTTGAAGAAGACCCACATACTTTTACCCTACAACTTCAAGTATGTGTTCTCGACCAGTGGTTTTTATGCTTCTTTTTTTTTGTCCATATTATTTATTACTTACACTTTTTTTATTATAGCGATGATTACGCCCTCGTTTCTATCGATCTTCGCCGTAATGAGATTCAGGTGTGGGACTCGAAGAAGAAGTCACTCGAGGATCTCCAGCCGTGCAACTGCTCAATAAGTAAGTCATGCTAACAACACCATATTCCTATGATCACATATATCTTTTTCTAGTGAATCCTATTTTAACTATTTAATATAATTTTTCACAGGGTTCGAAGCAGGCATAGAGGTGGGAGGCAAACACCATTCGACATTATTGAAATGACCAAGATCCCGTACCTACAACAGCCGAATGCCTACAATGAATGTGGGTTCTATGTCATGTGGGCCATGTTCTGTTATATTGGGTACACTACGAAAGAGCCAGATCAGCTTGTGAGTATAATTCTTATTTCATTTATTTCTACTATCAAATATAAAATATGGTGTACTAATTCAATCTTTGCCTCCTTTTTTGAACGACAGCGCGAGAAAATAACCACCAAAGGCTGAGTCACTTCAAGATCGTGGGATTTCAAAGTGAGCTGGCAGAGTTCCTCCCGTGATCTGTCTTTTCAAAAGGAGGCGAGTTTTCAATTACAAGAGCTCGGCTGTGGAGGGACCAGGTTACAGAAGAGGCCCTTGAACGTCTGTTGTAATAAATTCTTTTCCTATTGTTGTTGAAGATCTTGTATCGAGCATTTGAATATAAGCGTATCGGATATTTGTATTGTATTTATATCATTGATGGAGAACTTTAATTATAATTGGTAGCATTATGACACCTACAGTAATTTGAAATATTAAATAAAAATATTATAAATTATAAAATAAAATTAAAATAAAAGAAAATAAAATCGAAAAAATAACAATACTGCCGGCTAGACCAACAGGCCGGTAGTGTTGACTAAGTCAACACTGTCGGCTTTGACAACAAGCCGGAAGTATTGACTTAGTCAACACTGTCGGCTTTGACAACAAGCCGGCAGTATTGACTTAGTCAACACTGTCGGCTAGGCCCAAGCGCCGGCAGTGTTGTCAGCTTGAACAATAAGTCGTCAGTGTTGTGAGGAAATAACACTGCCGGTTTGTATTGCGAGCCGGCAGTGTTGACTCTACATCACTGCCGGCTGCAAAATTCCGACAGTGATGTGCCCTCCCACATCACTATCACTTAGCCACTGCCGGATAGGATTCCGACAGTGATAGGGGTTGAGCCCGGACAGTGATGGGCTCGGCTGGAGTAGTGGCTGGGTGTGCCAGTGAGGTAGGCCTCGACGTCGTGGATCGCGCGTGGTCTAGCCTGAGTTGGCACCCGTGTTCGTCATGTCTGTCTGGTTGTTGTCCAGGCATATGGCTGGTGCTGGTGGTGCTGGAGCGACGACGGCGTTGCCCGCGCGGATGGGAGCACAAGCGACGCATTGTCGTCGCCGGCCGAGACGAGCGCCACATAGGTTGCAAGGACGAGACGGGGAGTGATGCAACGGATCCGTGTGATGATGGGAAATTAAATTGGAAAAGATCCTGTCGTAACAGCGTGACGGAGCCGGATGAGCGAGCGGGTGGGTGGGCGGCTAGGAAAATCGCCGGTGAAGGAAAAAAAAAACCTTGCGGAAGCAGATTACTATGGCAGAAACGTGTAAGATGTAAAATTGGTATAAAGGATCCACCGGTATATTAATATGAAGCGTTAGATTTAAAGATACTTGGTCATTCAAGGGTCTAAATATAAGATGAGTAGAAATTTTCAGATAATATGTATTTATTAATTTCTTCGCTCTTTTATAATATAGATTAGTGGCATCATAGTCACACATAAGCTTGCTCCTTGTCTAAATAAAACGCTGTCCTTCCTATATATAGCGTATATAGTGACATCACAGTTTGAAAGAGCTTCCTTGTCATCTCAACAAACCCTTTAGCAAATGTGAACCCTATATTGCATCACCCACTAGCGCATATGGAAAATGTGTCCCTGCAAGTGAGGGAGCATCAACTTGATAAGATTGGCTTATCCAAGCAAACTGTTGTGACCCAAGATGGAAAAAGTAGCAAGGTTAAAAAGAATCATGCTTTCTAAGGTACTTTACATTTGTAGCGGTAACATTGGACGAAAGTTTTGTCATCATCTCACAACAAACTTTATTCCATAGTAACATAAATAACCTGTCTTGACACCGTGATGCACTTGCTCCGCTTTGTGCGTAGGTTCAATGCAGCAGCCAGCACGCGTGGCACACTTACCACGGACATATTGCATGCATGGTACTGTAGTACTTCCCTCAATCAAATGCTAGTGGGATCGTCAAACATTAATTATCCACTAGTATAGTGTCCGTGCGTTGCCACGGTTTTATTTCAAAGATATATTTAAAAACAACCAGACAATATGATTTTGATAAATCTTTTTTAGGCACTGTGTTTAGTAGTAGAGAAATAAGAGCAAAAATTATGTATCATTAAACAACAGCCAAGATGCATCATTAGAGCCAAGATGCACCGCACTTTGCTAGGAAGACAACATAGGAAAAATTACAACATTTGCAAAACTTTTTTCGGTAGTTGCTAAAAAAAACTTTTTTGGTTCACCAACAAAACATAGCCACAGCCAAGATGCATCATTAGAGCGTCAAACAAAGACGCAAGAGGAGCATCACAATGTTGGACATCGGATGGGTGGATAAGTCAGGGAAAATCTAGCTAGTTCTTGTTGCCCCAGATATACAATCCATCAACACAATTATGGAAAGAAAAATGTTGCTAGTACAGACTACAGAGCACATCATGGCTGGTATGGCTGGCCTGCATCTTCCGATAACCAAAAGCACGGCATGTGTAGCGCATATAGGCAGCATGCAGAGAGCAGCAGCACCCTCGAGTCTCATCCTGTTTCCATCTATGATTGTATCCACGCAACTAAAATTATCCAGCAAAATTGTTTCTTCTTAACTTCAAAAGCCACAAGTTGTGCTTACCAATTTTAAATCATTTCAAACTTGTGCTTGCGAACTTTCAGTATATTCAGTATATCTTTGAAAATGGCATCTAAGCAATGTGCATTGCCATTTCAGGATGGAAATATATTGAATAAACGAACTTATCTGTAGCAGCCTCTATAGATACAAATGATTTACATTGTTAGGAGACTTATTCGAAAGAGAAAGAAAATAAAAGAACTTCTCTGTAGTCAGCAAGCATCACATATGCAGAAGAACGGTGTACCTTCAACCTTTCTTCAGAAAAAAAAGGTTCCTGGGTTAAAGATGACATCTTTTTACCTTGTGGATTCGAAACATGAGATGTGTAACCCAAGAACCATGTGAATACTGGGGCTCCTCCACCATCTCTGAACCATTCAAGTTCAAGCGCAATAAATGATATGTGTCCTCTTCCAAATATGCAAAAGGAAAAGACAAGCAATCAAATTAAGAAAAAATAATTTGGAAGAAACTCGTATATTCATAGATAAAAACAATTAATTCATGCGGTTAACATGCGATAGGGACAAACAAAATTGGAGAAGCACAAATAAACTACCAGCTATTACCAGTGTATCTCCTGGCAAGGATGCTTAATGAATTAAGAAATTAAGAATAAAATTAAAATTAACGATTCAGAATAAAATTTACTGAGGTTGTATAATGCCAGGCTGCCAGCCAATAGCACACCTACAATGAGAAGATCATCTGGATCATGCTTGTTATCAGCCTCTCGATAGAGCTATTGTATCGCCAGCAATGACTAACCAGAGGCCAAAATCACAATGCAGTTCAAGTATCGCCAGCAATGACCAACCAGAGGCCAAAATCACAATGCAGTTCAAGTTTTCTGGAAGGCATGTGCTTCCCCTGGCAATACATCTTCAGACATGTTTTCTGCTAACTTAAATGAGTTGCTGACACTTTGGCAAAAGTGACCATGGACCTATATATATACACAAGCACCATGGACCTATATACTACAACAAAGTATTGTAGTGTGGCAAGTACCTTTTCCTCCCCAGTCAAGTGGCACAATAAACATTTGAAGCATGTCAAGGCATTAGGCTTTTAGCATGGACATCAAAGAACTATTGTTTAGAAAAATGGAAATAAACAAACCTTGCTGCTTCAATTTTGCTGTCAAACAACACCTGGTTGCTATTAGCCAAACTGCAAGTGGCTTGTAGTTCTCAGTCAGAGCGTAATCAAGAATGGAGAAATATATGCTTTCTATCGACAACTGAATAAATTGTGTCTCCGCACAGTTGGGCCATCCCACCACCTACAAAAATATATATCGGTCTTTACAATAGAAATAAAGTTGCTCAAATATATGTAATGAAAAAATAAAATTATTTCTGTCATTTTATTTCTATCTCTTTTCTGACCTGAGCCGCTGATCCTTTCCGCCTAGCAACATGATCCATACACTTGGTGTCCTTAAACCAGTCAATTGCCATGAGCTCCATAAGGCACGCTTGGTGTCCTTAAACCAGACAATCGCTATGAGCTCCATAAGGCACTTCCCTGATGGTACCTACAGAATCACACTGTCATCCCAGTTCGTCCTCGGGCGCCGCAGTATGCACCACAGTTCTGCAGACATCATAGCAACTATAGATGCGTACATGTATCAGACATACTGCCATTGGACTGCACTGCAGCAAGGAACTATAGCTCATCCCAATTGGATAAAAAATAAAAACGTACCTTTTCAAGTTCCTCTTGAAATACCAGGAATTGAAGTTCCTGCTGTCACAAATTGGATTGCCACTCAAACTATGTGTGTCCAGATCCCAATCAGCAACAGCCGTTCAATTTCACCAGGTCTGGCCAGGCACAAGAAAGAAGAAAAGAGAGGCATCTGAATGGACTGGATCATCTGTGGGACGAAATTGGACGGCAACTTGAGGTCCTTGGCCGCCCGCTTGGCGAAGTTGATGATCTCCGAGTCGGATCTGCCGACCAGCCGCAAGGAAGAAGCGAGTCAATCCAGGCAGGGAGAAGAAGAGAACGCGACGTGAACGGGAGACGAATGAAGCGAGAAGCAGAGGTCGGTACCTCACGGTTTCCAGGTAAAAGAGTCCCAGCGCTGGCTATCCACCTCGACTCGACGCGAATCGGCACGAGGTTGTCCACCTCGACATCAACGTCGTCGGCCTGCACCACGGAGGAGGCGGCTATGCCCGTGGCCAGGGCATGCACGCCCCCAACCTAGCCGCCGCGTCCAGGGGAGGAGCGCCCCGAGCCACAGGGCCAGCCAGGGGAGCTGGTTGGGCGGGGCGGCGACGGCTAGGGTTTCCTAGGGGTAGTCGTCGGCGTCGTGCGGCCTCGCGGCCCTGGCCCACTGGCGGCGTCCGCGTCGTGCGTCGGCGTGCGGCGTGCGGCGTGCGGCCTGGCGGTGCGCGGCGTGCATCGGCGGCCTCCCTCGCGGCGTGCGGCCTGGCTGCTTGCGGCGCGCGGCGTGCGGGTGGTGTGGCGATGGGCGGGAGGGGGAGAGGGTAGCTGAAGAGTTGGCGTGTTCGGGGTAGAGGGTGCGTTGCCTCGCGCTTCGCGCCTGTTGATTGCCGGACGGCAGAGGGTGCTTCGCGCCTGGGTGGGTGCGGGACGGGGGAGAGAGAGGATGAGTGATGAGGTTTTATCCCAGCAATGTCGTCCGTGAGAAAGAGGAGGTTAGAACGAATCTCATCCATTCATTTAAAATATTGGTGTTTAGGTGTATTTAGAAGAGGTTCAGAGAGATAATGCCTGTGATAGATATATTAGTGTGTGAATTATACAGTGGTATAGATATAGTAGTACAGATAAAGGCCAGCATGACGCATATGACCTGCAATGCAAACTGACGATGAGATATGACACGACGATGATGTGGAGAGCTACTCGCCGGAAAAGACTGCCGGCCGTCACGATCATGGCAACAGCTACTCGCCGGAGGGGAAGAGTGCCCGGCTGACCGTCACGTACGATGAAACCGAGGACGCGGAGGCAGCGCTCCAACGCTCCGCCGCGAGTCTTGTTGCCCCGGCCGTGCCCTTTGAGCAGCAGCGCACTCGAGAGCCGAGGCCTTCACTGGAACCATCTCCTCGCCGCTGTAGACGTGGTGGGCGTCGCCGGAGGCGGCCTGGAAGCCGTTGACGACGACTGATCTGTCGTCAGTCCCAGGAGCGTAGGCGTTTCCCAGGGACGACACGTTATCGAAGGTGAGGCTCTCGCAAGCAGCCAGGTCCCTGGCGCACGCCACGTGCAGGAACACCGCCTCGCCGTCGCCGCCGACGGAGCGGTAGAACCAGCTGCCGCGGTTTGCGCGGCCACGGCCCTTGGTCTTGTCGGCGCAGAGGGCGCCGCGGCGCGGAGGCGCGTCATGTCTGGCCACGCCCATAGGCCTCCGGCAGGTCCGCGCAGCACGGGTGGACGTCGTGGTCGAGGCCGGCGGAGTGGTAGAGGAGCCCGCGCACGGGGGCGCCGCACGCGGCGCAGTGCCTCGGGCACCCGGCGGGGGGGCCGACCGAGCAGTCGGAACTCGTTGCCGCCGATGTCGCGCAGCTCAGGCGCGAGCGCGCAGCCGATGTGGAGGTCGAGGTCCATGCCGCACGCCCCGCCGCGCCTGCACTCGTACCTCGCGCCGGCGCCGGGCAGCCTGCACCCGTCGCAGAGGAAGGTGACGCCGTCGTCGCAGTTGACCAGCCTGAGAACGTGGCTGTGGAAGCGGTGCCGGATTTTCCGCGGCAGGTCGCTACGGCACCCGAGCTTGGTCATGATCGCGCGCGGAGGGAAGGAGTCGCGGCTTCGGCGGGGAGAACGGACGAGGAGCGAGGATGGAGTGGCCGGGGAAGTAATGAGCTGCCGAGCTGGTATGTAATGTGTGCGCACGCTGCAAGGTCTTTGTAGGGATCGCCTCGCGGCCAGTCGACGGCACCGACGACCATCGAGCCAGACTGCGCCCTGCGCCCAGGCACCTCCTGACAAGTACTAGCACACACGGTCCGGGTTGCAACCCGCATCGGGAGCCATCTTCGGGTTGGTTTGGGTAGGGTCCCCAGCCACACTAAACCCTGCTAACACTCGTCGCCTCGCACAAGTGTGTGTGTGTGTGTGTTTTTTTTTTCTCGTGGTCATCACCCTGCGGCTGTTGGACGACGCACCGTACCAGTAGCGAAGAGCACGCCATGGCCTCTGCCCTGAGGAAATTACACGTTCCGCAACAGCTGCCGCCAATCGTTCATCCTCTGGCGGCACGGCCGTGTGCTGTTCAAATGCTCAATAGGTTCCGGCCGGCCGGCGGTAGGAATCTTGGCAACCGCCTCATCTTCTCGTTTGTCTACACCGAACCCGGTGGTCACATGCATACAAACTGCAGTGAGTTGGCGACTGCGTGGGAATGCACGCTAGCTACACGCCAGATGCAAGCCCGGGTGTGTTTCTTGAATGTGATAAGCCTTAGTACGTGTTTAATACCCTCTCTATACCCATAAAACATATTGTTTTGGAACAAGGTTTGAGTCAAATCTTAAGAGTATAAATGATAAATAAATTTTAAGTTACTGGGTTTGAAAATATAAAAAATTATATGAATGGAATTATCTTTGAAAAATATTTTTATAAAAGTATACATATCACTTTTTGATAAATATTTTTATAGAAACAAGAAGTCAAAATTATGATTTAAAGAAATATTTTTATCTTGAAAATTATACAAATGGATTTATCTTGAAAAATATTTTTTTATAAAAGTATACATATATCACTTGTTTTATGGGTATGGAGGAAGTATATCGTTAAAACCTTACATTAATTTTTAAGCAACTTAACAACTACTTGTTATTTATATTCTAATTTACAGCCGAGCTTGAATGGAATCATCAACCTAATCAAGGTCAATTTATCAAACTATCGTGAGGTTAAAAGGAGTCATGCTTTTTCAAAGGACATTTTCCAATCATAATGGCCGGCATCACAGCCGCTCAAAAGTTTCCTCAATATCTCGATGAAACAATATCCTTTCTATATAGTTCATAGTGGCTTCATCGCCATTAACACCCACTAGCATATGTATAGAAGATGTAGTTTGTGCCCGTGCAAATGAGGAAGTATGAAGGTTTTTCCTTGTGTTAAGATCATGATAAGTTCGGATTATCCAAGCAAACAGTGCTAGGACTTCGAATAGTACCAATCACAAGATCAAAATATAGCGAAGGTTTAAAATGAGTTATGTTGTCTAAAGGCCTTTAGAGCATCACCAAGAGTTCTCCTAAACTTATTTTCCCTAAATCCTCATGGTACATCCTAACAAAAAAAAATCCTCTCTAAATTCTCGTCTTCAACAAACACCCTATCGCAAATAATATAGTGAAAGACTAGTGTACTGCGCGCGCCCATGCGCGCGGGCAGTGGTCGCTGCTGTGTCAGGCAGTAAATGGAATAGTGGTGATTTCTCGGGGAAAAAGAGACTACATGGGATAAAATATGTAGAGATGAGTTGTCGATGCAAATAAATGCAACGTGGACAATATCTATTTGCGCTATTGCCCATCATTGCATTGCGCACGCCCTGGCGCGCAGGCTGGAAGCCGTGCATGTGTTGGTTCTGTGGAACAAATAGATGCAAGTATGGTAAGTTTGAACAGCATGTTAGTAATATATAGGACAGATTATCACAAAGAAAACTACCCTTACATAGAAGTGGACAGTACCATAGGTATACAGTACCAGGTGTTCAGATCATACATAGTACATAGCAGTACACACAAACATCATCTATGGATAAGATGACGCAATTCTACATCAGGACGCTAGGCGTCCAGTGTTTACAGCATCCTACACACAAGATCTTAGGTGGTTCACATTATGAAGTCATGGTGTCTGGAATGGTTCAACAAACGGGACACTGCACGTTGCAAAAGCCAGAGCACTACACTCTTTAGATGCAGCACTGAAGGAAAGTGGTGGCAGCTCTCAAGCTTCCATCGCTCTTCACAGTTTTGGTAGAACTTCCAGCTTCGATCAGGATTTTACACAGCAGCTGGCCAGGAAGGTTTCCAGTCTTCCAGCCAGACAGAAAATCCTGACAATGCTTTCAAAAAATTCTGCCTGCGCACGCACATAAAAACAATAGCCAAGGGTAACAGGATGTTCACATGATTTGTTGCCAATAACTTGGTTTAATTCTTAGCTATCGAACACCATTTTTTCTCCTTTTTAACCAATCAAATGCTTGAGAAATTTATAGTAGCACATAACAAAAGTTTCTTTAGATCTGATAATTTATAGTCAGCTCAGTAGCGAAGGTCAAGGAATTATATCTTGGGCAATGCTATATTTTTAATTCAGTGTCTCTCATACTAAATCCTGGTTTCAAAAGGGTGTACCCAGTGTCGTAGGCTCCCGTACTGCGGGGTCTAGGGAAGGGAAAATAGCCAGCAGTCATCCCTGCACAAATGTGGAACACGACAATATATGAGAGATTTATTGGACTGCTATAAAACACCAATGTTTTTTCATCCGTTTTTAACAAATCAATTGCTCAAGAACTTTATAGTAGCCTAAACAGAGAGGCTTCTGATAATGGATGAAGAAGAAGCGGTTGAGATGAAGGCCATTCATATACCTGACGATCTGGATTTGCAACACGGTAGTGGAGGCAATGGTAGTGTATCGCTGGGCAGCCACAGTGAGCTAACAGAGTGCATATTTTGAAAGGTGTCACATGCATCTGCAGATGTAGCCTCTGCATTCCAGGGCATAAGCTTACCCTTAGTGATATCTTTCACAGATTTAGCAAACAGTCTTTGACCAAAATAAAAGGCAAACAGGGGTTAAACTGGATGGACGAGATGCCAAAATGAATTAGGAGATGTCTAACCTTTGGCTAGGCAATATCACAAACACATGGTGTGCTAGAGTATAAGCCAAATTCGGGCAAATATTGTCACCAGCCTGTAGGTCCTGCCAAAACAAATAAAAATAGATCAACAAAGAAATCAAGTAAAGGAAGGGAACATAACCAAGAACATTACAGGCAGGAATGTTTTCACGGGATGGACATGTTGACACGATTGGGCACTTCGCCTTCCCTGAGCCTGATGTCAGGCCCCTCTCCGCCCAGCATAGCGCGCGACGCGGTGTTCGGGGCAGTGCGTTGGCTTGTGGCTAGAGAGGAGTAGGGGCGCGCCGACGGTAGAGAAGGAGGCACAGAGGGAGAAACCGAGCAGCAGCCAGAGGGAGGAGCCACGAAAGAAGGAGCGGGTGTGGGACTGGGAGAAAGGAACGACGTGCGGAGGAGATAAAGCTGCCGGGTTGCAGCCTCTCGTGATCGCCGCCCGGGCGGACGCACGCAGCGGCGAGCCGTGGAAGCTAGCCGCCTCGACGGGGACAGGGGGACGACGCTCGGCAGGGGTGGGGGCGCGAGCGTGGTCTGGGGCGACGCTCGGGAGCGGAGAGGGGCCGCGCCGGGCAGTTAGCCCATCCGCCGTGCCGCGCCCAGCCGGGGTGCGCTCGCCCCACGCCTGCGCCCACCCGCAGAGCCCGCCCCGAGCCGGTGTGGCGGCGCGCCGTGGGCGCCCTCACCGTGCGCCGGTGTCCCACCTTGCCAGGAGAAAAAGAGGGGAACGAGATCATCTAACACACTTCTTTCTAGGAGGGACATAGAAGCCTCCAGCACCGTTGCTGCACCATCCGACGACGGCAGCATCCACAAACAAGGAAATACACTATTCTATCCATCGGCCCATCCCTGTCACGATGGCCTTGTTCGGCCCATTCGCACGCAGCAGCACAGAAAGGGTGTGGAGGTGGACATAAAACTGGCGGGAGATAGTGTGGACGCCGCGGGAAAAAATATAGTTTCAGCGGGCGAGTTCATCCGAGGAGGTCGATCCAGCAACGGCGACGGATTTTTGCACTCCCTTTTCACCTACGTAAGTTCCGTGGATTAGATCTGCTTTGCTGTGTCATGAATCGATATTTGGATTTGATTGATCTATATTCACCAGATTGTTCTGAGCTTTGTTGAAGCCACTCCCTTTCTCAAGAAAGATGTAGCTTAGGTCTGCACTTAAAATGGAATCGAAAGGTCCTGAAGTGGAAGGAAATAGGTGTGTAACTCAATCTCATGGTGTCAATATGTCCCGTAACATGTACCTGTTTATTGTGGTATATTTTTTTAACTTTCTGTTCTTTTTTCCTGTACAGAGGGAATTTCATGGATAATTGTGTACCTCACCTTGGCATGGAATTTAGAAATTCTGATGAAACTTGGGCATTTTGGCTTAGATACAGTGGGCAGAAGGGCTTTGAGGTTAGAAAAAGGTATACAAATAAAAGACCATGTGACAACAAGATTACATCATGTAGATTTGTTTGTACAAATGAGGGTCACTGGTTGTCAGACAAGAGAGATCATTTGACAAAGCATCCTCGAGCTGAAACTAGAACTAATTGTCAAGTTCAAATGACTCTTAAACTATATAGGGCAAATGGAAATCTGAAAGTGAGTGAAGTGGTTTTGGAACACAATCATGCACTTCACCTGCCAGCAACCTTGCACCTAATGGCGTCACAAAGGAAAATTTTAAATTTACAAGCTTTTGAAATTGAAACAGCAGATGATGCAGGAATAGAACCAAAAACTGCACATGAGTTGGCTAGTCGTCAAGTTGGTGGTCCACTCAATCTTAGCTACACCGTTCGTGATCACAAGAATTATTTGCGAACCAAGCGCCAAAGAGAGATGGCATACGGCCAAGCAGGTAGCATGCTTAAGTATTTTCATGACAAAATTGTCGAGAACCCATCATTCTAATATGCACTGCAAATGGATTGTGAAGAACAGATAACAAATATATTCTGGGCTGATGCAAAAATGATAATGGACTATGCATATTTTGGTGATGTTGTTAGTTTTGACACTACTTTTGGAACAAACAAGGAGAGTAGGCCTTTTGGTGTAATTGTTGGATTCAATCACTTTAGACAACTGTTGTCTTTGGGGCCGCTCTCATGTATGATGAAACATTTAAATCTTTTAAGTGGCTATTTGAGACCTTTATAATATCTCATAATGGACAGTAACCTAAAACATTCTATACCGATCAAGATGCTGCAATGGGGAAGGCAGTTTCTCAAGATTTTACAGAAGCATGGCATGGATTATGCACCTTTCACATCATGCAAAACGTAGTGAAACATCTGCATGAAGAGAATAATGAAGAGAACAAAGAGAACAGAAAGGAGAAGAGTCAAGAGAAGAAGAAAGGGAAGAAAACGCGGAAGATGAAGGAGGAGAAAAAGGAGGAGAATGAGGAACCAAGTGTTCTATCAGATTTTAGTGCATGCATGTTTGAGTATGAAGATATTGCAGAATTTGAACAAAAGTTTAACCTCATGAGACAAAAGGTGAGCAAACAAACTTGGCTAGACAGTATTTACAAGTTGAAAGAAAAATGGGCTAAGTGTTATATGAAGGATGTCTTCACATTAAGAATGAGAAGTACTCAATTGAGTGGGAGTCTGAACAATGACTTGAAAATCCATTTCAAATCAGATTTTGATATCATCCGGTTCTTTAAACATTTTGAAAGGGTGGTGCAAGGGAAAAGGAATAATGAACTAAATTCAGAATTTGATTCAAGGAAAAAAATGCCTAAAATTTCTATGACGAGGCCGCCACCTATGTTGGTGCAGGCTAGCAAGCTGTACACACCTATTATATTTGAAGCTTTTCAAGGTGAATATGAAAGATCCTTGGCAGCTTGCACCAAAGCACTGGATGACAGTAATGAATATCTAGTTGGTGATTTTACATATGAGGAGGAATATAAAGTTATTGGTGATCCATTGAAGGAAACAGTTGTATGTAGTTGCATGCAGTTTGATAGAATTGGGATACTATGTAGCCATGCTCTCAAGGTTCTTGATTTGATGAATATCAAGTCACTACCACAACAATACGTGTCAAAGCGTTGGACACGGGAAGCACGGGCTATAACTGTACAAGACAACCAAGGGAGAAACATAATTGAAAATCCTAAGATGGATGTTATGCTTCAGCTCAAACATATGTCCCACAAATTTCTCAATTTGGCACACCAAGCAGCTTACTATCCTGAGTGCGTAATGTTAGTGGACAGCACACTTGACATCCTTGGTAAGCAAATTGCAGAAAAGGTCAGTACAAGTACAAGCACTTATCAGGTCAATACAAGTACAAGCACTTTCCAGGATTCATCTACAGCACACTTGACATCCTTGATTAATGCTAGCCTAAAGAAAAAGGATGTCGAAACAAAAACTTCAAAACGAAAAAGAACCTGACTCGATAAGTATCACAAGGGTAGAAAAAGGAGAGAAAAGAAAGCTACATATCAGTTTGACGAAGCAGGTAATAATGATGTTGTGCATGGACAAGAGGCAGTTAATGGTGGAGCACAAACACAAGAGGGATTATGTCCATTGTTTCCTAGACCCTCTATTCAAGTGGTGCACAAGCACAATCACAAGCACAAGGTGCATTCTATCCATTTTTTTCTGAAACTTCCAGTTCAGGTGGTACTCAAGCAGAAGCACAAGGTGGTACTCAAGCAGAAGCACAAGTCAGCTTCACTCAAATATTGATGGTAATATGCTCATATAGCTATTTTACAGATGTTGAGATAATCTTTTGTTTCTAAAAGAACTTACTTCTTCATTTAACTTACAGGGACCAATGACCAATGACCTTTTGTCTAAATTCTGGTGACGCTGTTATCGAGAGCTATTGGTATTTTGAAGTATCAGCTGTATGCAACATAGCAGGTGCTCCCAGGAGGATATAGACGTTCATGTTTCTTTTGCCACAACTCAGTTACTTACCTGGTGCTAGATGCTATGCTCCCAGGTGGACGAAATTAGTCTCTTGTTGCCAGTTTGCAAGTATATCGCAAGCCAAAACTCTAGTTCTTTACATATAATTTAGCTTTCTTTTGCTATGTTGCGAATGAACATTCTACTACCATTGGTACATATTCAGACATTCAGAGTTCTCCAAATCGAAACCATCATCACAACAATACTGAAGTATCAAATTCACAATAATTATACTGTCAAATTGGAAAGAATTATCCAATCACAAACAAGGTTGAGCCACAATCTCAACTGACATCAATTACACTGTCAATTCAACACTATTACATATCTACTGCTAGTTTGAACTTTGAGTTCGGCTTCAGAAAGTGTATATGAGGACAACTGCGCTGCACATGGAAGAGCACATGCACGAGCTCAGGATAGAATGGCGGAGGCAGGCGGTGCACTTTACTGAAGACCTGCTTGCCTCCTCCAGTGCCGAGGAAGGCCGCGAGCAGCAACAGCCGCCGGCCGGCCTGCCATCTTCCTGGAACACTCCGTTCCTCTGCAGAGAATGAGGGGGATGGAGAGAATGAGGGCGAGCCGCTCAGGGACCTGCTTGCCTGCTCCAGCGCTGCGGGAGGTCGATGGCCGACGAGCAGGGCGCGGCGGCGGCGGCGGCGGCAAGGACGACGAGTCACAGACTGCCTGGAGCACTCGTATCGTTTGTTCTGCGTTTTGGGCCGTGTCGAGTATATGCGCCGAGGCAAAAGTTGGGTGCCTTCCGTACATAGTTCGCTGGACCGTCGGATGGCCAACGAACGTGATCTGGCAAAGATATGTTCCTCTTACATAGATTGCAGTACGTAAGGGACATGCAAGCAAATGCAAAAGAAAAGTGAATTAAGCAGAAAGTATAGAAAGAAACCTTACAACTAGCTATATGGAGTATACGAAAATCTGCTATTCACTGATCCTTCAAAACCATGATGAGAACAGAAAATATTCCATAAACTGGTAGCTGATGGGACATGATTTATTTGTGTCAATTAATTACAGATTACATCACCCCTATGACAAAATGGGTCCTTTTATTCGAAGAGTATCCCAAATATTGGACCTTGGATGACTTTTGGACTGCTTGCATGCAGCAGGTTAGCAAACATGGTGATCTTTTCCACTTCAATGTTCATGGATCCAAGAAATTTATTAAACCTGCAGGCAAAGTTATATAAACATGCAGCCTGCAGAAATTCAAACCACAACATGAAGGAAACAGCACGCAAATATGAAAGGGGATTACACATTACAATTTAAAGGACAAACCAATTATCCCATTCTGTAGGTCTTCACTGCCAACTTCCTGTTGAAAAACCTTTTGGATCATAGTACCAGATACTGTTGAAGCACATTTGCTGTACTCGTCAAACTTCTGTGATGGTAGACCATCTACTTCTGTGGATTGGTTGCTTGGCTCTATCCATTTCTTGACTGTTAATTTCGATCAAATAAGAGAACTTACATAAAGTATTGCTGGGCTATCCAATATACAAACATTCTCCACAAGATCCCAAGCCTAATTAGCCCACCTAACAATGGCTAAAACAGTCATGTTATATACTAAATAGAGCTCAAGTTCCTAATTGATGAATCATATTTTTATTCAACCAAAGTACCAAAATATATAACCAGTTGCTCAATAAATAAAGGGGAAAAAGGATGCCAAAAGCAAGTTAACAACTATTACCGCACGGATCTTCGTATTCTCCACAGGCTACAATCCAGCCCAACAAATAGTACTATTCAGTAAACCACCCATCATAGCAGTGCTTTGTACATGTCTAGTTCTACAAGTAGGTCCAAGTCCTCTTCTACAACCCTTGAACTGCATACCTAGACAAGCTGGAATGGGCATTTAGTTATAAATCTTGCTGTACTTACTACATATAGTGGCACTCCAAGGGAGCTATGATGAAGTTAAGGGCACAGAAGGTGATGCTCCATTGAATTGCATCCAGAACTGTTCAAACAAGACAGCTCGCTTGCCCGAGTCAATATAGAGAGAATCAGAGAAGCTTCAGCCAATCAGATTAAGAAAGAAAAACAGGTGAAACACTGCATATTCTGCTGGAAGCTTTAGTAATTGAGCTTTGAATTTAAAAATGTTATTCCTGTTCCCTGGCCTAAGATACCTTCAGTGACAGTGTGAGACAACATAGCTTCAAGTGTGATAAATAGCTAATATTAATACCAAAGAATGTTTCAGTCACAGGATGACGTCAGAAGCATTGATCATATAAATGCACGTGTGGATGTCTTTCACTTTACCAGTTTGATTCAATAATAAACCCTGGTGCTAATTTCAAAAGACCACCGTAAATTCTTAAATTTAGTATATTCTTTGACCTTCAAATGATCTCATATTGAATATTTTGCCGAGCCCATTACCCCCAGATACATCAATTCAAGTATGCACATCATCACTCCATATACAATGGTTTAGTAAATCTGTAAATTTAAGCCAGAGAAAGTAGTCCACATGCTCTGATAGCATATTACTTTCAGTAATTCATAAAGATCAGGCCAGTCTGCAATTGAAGTTTAAGGTTGATGATTGACTTGATTGCACACTGTACTGTACTGTATCGCACTGTATAGCTACAAATCAACAGTAGGGTCCATAACTGCATATTGGCATGGCAAATGGATCATTACTAAAATTTAACTATTTTTCATTGAAAAACATTAATCCCATTAGTACATAAATTTACAAGCTACCAAACTTCAGTTTAGGAGCATCCAAGAAGACAGAACTTAGTTTTTTGATTTCAGACTTTGAAAATAGCCATGACGATTGTTACAAAAACCTCTGTCCCCAGAAAGGTTCGTCACTTGTACATTGTGCTGTGACACCTCTAATTTACATACATGGCTTCACATCCATTCCGAACAATTGAAGTAAAAAGGATGTGTGCGTGAAATGCAACTACCAGCTTGGACATTTCATCAAACAGGTCATGGTCACGCACTTCTTCTGCAACGGATCATGACAAGAGACGTACAAGAGGAGCGCCTACCTCTCCGCCGCCGGCTCGACGCCAAAGACGCCGTCCCTCCGTATCACAAACTCGCATGACCGCTCCGGCAGGTGCGGCGCGAACGCCACTTTCATCCGCCCCCTTGCGCTCCCGCCAGCGCCATCCCCGTCCACCTCCCGCGTCAGGAACAGGCGCGTGTTGACGCAGTTGGCCCAGGCGATCCCGAGCGCCGGGCTCACACGTCGCCCCGACGACCACGCCACGGTGTTCCCGGCGTCCCGCTCCACCACGTCCATCACCTGGTTGGTCACCACCACCACGCACTGGTGCCTGTACGCCAGCTCCTTGAGCTTGGCCGAAATCTGGAAGAAGAGCGCGGACCGGCGCCTGAGGTCGGCGGGGGAGGCGTCGAAGTCGGCGCGGAAGAGGGAGGCGATGGAGTCGAGGAGGATGAGGCGGATGGGGAGGCGGTGCGGGGAGCGGCCGGGGTTGGCGAGCAGGCGCTGGGCGCGGGCGAGGAGGGCGAGGAGGTCGGCGGGGGAGTGCGCGGCGGCGACGAGGACGTGGTCCAGGATGTCGGGGCGGGATTTGGGAGCGAGGCGGCGGAGGCGGCGGAGGGGGAACGGGAGGTCGGAGTGGAGGAAGAGGGAGGAGGCGGAGAGCGGGGACTGGGGCGCGAGGAGGGCGAGCTGGAGGCAGAGCTGGGTCTTGCCGGTGGCGGACTCGCCGGCTATCTCGGTCACGGAGGCGGCGGGGAGGCCGCCGGAGAGGAGGCGGTCGAGGAGAGGACAGCCGAGGGAGAGCTTGGTGGCGCGGGAGGAGGGGAGGAGGAGGAGAGGGTTCTCCGGGCGGGGCTCGCGCTGGCTGTAGGACGAGGAAGCGGCTGAAGGGTCCCTCGGCGCCGGCGGACGCATCGCCGGTCAACTCGCCGCCGAGGGGATTTGGGGTTTCCGCTCTCAATCTCCTGGTTTTGAACCGTCGCGGGTAGTTTGTAGATTTGAGCGGAGCATAGAAACGAGTGGGTCTAGACCAATCGTCTTTGTTTCCTTTTTTTCAATTCTTTTTTTTTTAGAATGGAAATGCTAGACAAAAAAAATCAAACAGAATCAACTACAGAATCAGCTGAGTATATAAACCTCGAAATCGAAATAATATAATACAATGTGGAAAAATGTCAAGCGTAGTAATAACGCTATCACAAGTCACAACGATAACACACGCCGTCGTCACCACAGGACAAACCGAGAACGCTGACACGCCACGCCAATATGTACCCATTTTGAGAAATACAATATGTTTGCCTAGTGACTTGTGGGGTAATAAGCTCAGCCTAATGGGAACCTCGAATGAAATCGAGCACACTGCAAGTTTGCAACACGACCGAACAACACATGAATTTAGGTGTGTATGGCGATTTTGGATATCTTTTTATACTATTATGTTAAATTGAGAAAGAGAACAACATTCAGCTTCATGAGACATGTCGAATTTTGTTTAGCTCCACTACCATCCAAGCTATAAGCAACTAGTGAACTAGATTTATGGCTTGTTTGGGTACAAAAGCTAATTGCTAGCTAGCTAATTAAAAATAACTTTTGTGTATCCGAACATGAGAGCTAACAGGTAGGCTAATTTTGTAGCTAAGTCTTGAAGTATTTATTAGCCAACTAGCTAGTCAATCATACAGTATTTTTTTTTTGAGAAATGTCAATCATAGCTAATTTAGACTATACGGAGTATGATGAGCACCATTGCATAATTGTTGAAGCAAAAAGCTACCGGGCCCATTTCACACCATTTTGAAGCGCAAACACGAAGGCGGCCATATCGGTGGCCGCTTCCGAACGCCCCATCTGTACGTACCGAGACGGGCCCAAAAAAGTGCACTTTGGGTGGAGATTCAAGTTGTGTCAGCCTGATGACTAATTCTTTTTCATTTCATTTTTGGCGGCAAATTGCTCGCTGGAATTTGAGCTTATCGAGCTAAATCAAGGTTTGGGCCAAAGTTAACGTTCGACTCAATTTCGCTCCATGGGCGTGTAGCATGTCCTGCTGGCTAAAATTGACCTACAGAGTCAACCACAGACGAAGTCAACCACAGACGAAGGCGACCGGTGAACTTTATCAGCAAGAAATCTACTGTAAAAGCCAATTTCGTCACAACAACGGCTAGACTGCTGAGTAGCCAATTGCCGAAGCAAGAGCACACCGCACCTGACCACCTGCACGCAACTCTGATCCATTTGCTTAACCGCGTCTCTCATGCATGAGTAATGACCCTCCTGTAGCCAGTACGTAACAACATTTGGTTGGCGGCCCACAAGCGTTTTTTAATGGGTCAACTGTGTAACTGTCCTTGTTTTAAAGTCTAATTGTCCATTTGTTCCAGTTTTTAAACTTTGTATGTTTGTCCCTGTTGTTTAGAAACGAAGGCTCCAGTTACCCCTGTCACGTAAAGTGAACTTAACGGTGTTAAGTACAAGCTGAAAAGACTAAAATACCCTTGATATAAATAAATGACCCAAGAATCGATCCAAATTTCTAACATATTTACCAATTTTTGGAAATCATATATAAGAAAAGCAGTTTGCATCGGGAACCCTAAGTTTTCACGAAATCAACCATGCCCTGATCTAAAAACCTAGTCTCTGGCACTTTTACATCGGGGCCCAGCAAGTGAAATAAAATCGCGTATCTACCCTTCTCCTTCAACCTCTGTACGCTAGAAGCAGAGGACGTAGAGAGCCGGCCAGTTTCCAGCCATGGGGCAGCTCGTCGGCGGTGACGGAGGGGCGGTGAGGCATCCCTGCAGCAGCGCGTACGCGCAGAAGGGAGCAGCTTGGCCAGAGGGCGGCAGCTCGGCGGCGCAGCGAGCTCTGCTCTGCTCGACCGCGCCCCCGGCCTGCTGCCAGAGGCCGCGCCCACCCGGCCGCGCTTGCCCGGAAGCGGCGGCTCAACGCGCGCCCACCTAGCCGAGGCGCCCACGCGCGCCTGACTGGTCGCGGCGGCCCGGTCGCGGTCGCCAGGAAGCGGCGCCCCGACCGCGGCCGCCCAGAAGTGGCGCTCCGACGCCGGTGGAGGCTGGCCAGCGTGTCCCCCGCCCGCCGCTGGATGGACCGTCATAACCCTCGCCGGTGTCGCGTCTCTCAGTGTCACGGGTTCGAAACAAACAGAGAAGGGGGCGGTGGGAGGAAACAGATGGATAAGGGCAGTATAGTCTTTTCTCCTTTTTTCTATTCTTTTTCCTTTTTTGGGGCTATTATCTAACCCTAGCTGACGGTTCAAAAAAAGAGGGGCGAACGGTGGCTTCATATAAGAAAAACAAGGGCAAACATGCAAAGTTTAAAAAATGAGGACAAACAAGCAATTAGACTCCAGAATAGGGGCAGTTGCACAATTATCCCTTCTTTAATTTGGCTGCTCCTCTTGCTGTCCTGAGTGAGCCTTCAAAGAGGAGCTATATATATGACTCCCTAAACTATTCTAAATTTAATCAAATTTATTTATACAGAATTATATAACAGTTTTTATAATATTGTTAGATTCTTCATTAGATATTTTTACAATCGGTAATGCTCCCTTTCTGACGTCCTACGCGTCGGACAGGCGGTGGGCCAATGCGTGCCATGGCCCACGCCACCGCCCACATTCGTCGCCTCGCGTTATCCACGGCGCTGTCCATTCCTCACCCCCAGATGCTCTCCCTCTCCCACTCCCCGCTCCCTCTCCAGCCCCTACACTCCATCGGCCCACTCCCAGACGCTCTCCCCTCGTCCGCCTCCCCGCTCCATCTCCGTCCTGCGCCGAGCGCCTCCCTCCTCTCTGGCCTCCTCCGCCTGCGCGCTCTCCTCCTCCTATTTTCCATGGCGGCGCCGGGCTTCTTCCATGGTGGCAGAGAGAGCCGGATCTGGCGACGCCGGCTCGCGATCCGCTGGATCCGTGGGGTGCGGCGGTGGATCCAGGCGGCAGCAGGCGAGGGCGAGCCCTTGGCTCCGCCCTGCGCTGAGCTCCTCCCTCCTCTCCGCCTCCTCCACCTACGCGCGCCCCTCCTCCCGTTTTCCATGGCGGCATCGGGCTTCTTCCATGGTGGCAGAGGGAACCGGATTCGGCGGTGCTGGCTCGGGATCCGCCGGGTGCGGCGGTGGATCCAGGCGGATCCAGGATAGGCAGGTTTTCTACTCCTCCTAGCTCGGTTGCCTTCCTCTCCCTCCATCTTCAGGGCGGGGGGAGTTAGGGTTCCGGCGAGGGGGGCGGATCCGGCCGTGGCAAGGGCGATAGGGGATAAAGGCGGATCGGACGGCTGGCCTCCTTCTCCTCCGCTCTACTCTCTCGCCAGGCTCCTCCATCTCTAGGGACGAACTAGGGTTCCAGCGAGCTCACACCTTCTTCTCCATCTCCGGTGGGTGAGTCTCGCCGGAGTTGAAGAAGACGGTGGCGTCATCCTTTGCCGGTGAGCCCCTCCTCCTCCTTCCCCTCTCCATACTCGTCCTCCTACTTCTCTTTTGTGGATCTAGATCTAATCTTGCTTTTTTTTGTTGCAACTTTTGCTTTTTTGTTGTTGCAGTTCCTATCCCGGTGATGTTACAACAGGGGTTATGGGTCCGGCGAGTTTTTTCCCGTGTTCAAAATCTCGCTGTTGTTCCATTAGGGTCTCTATTCATGTTGCAGTAGGTGTTTAGTCATTGTTTTTGTAGTGCTTTTTTCAATTCTGAAATTGTTGCAGTAGCTCGCGACATGTTTGTCGCTATAGGTGTTTTGCCGTTGTTTGAGCGATTCAAATATGCATGTTGCAGTTGCTCGTGGCATGTGTGCCTATTGCAGTTGTTTTTCTGGTGTTGTTTCGGTGATTCAAATCTACATGTCATCGTAGCTCGTGGCCTGTTTTTTCAGGAGACGTATTGGGGTTGATGCAGTGGTCAAATCTGCATTGTCCTGTAGGTGTTTTGCTATTGTTTCAGCGATTCAAATTTGCATGTTGTAGTTGCCCGTGGCATGTATTCCTGTCGCAGTTGTCTTTCCGGTGTTGTTTTAGTGATTCAAATCTACATGTCGCCGTAGCTCGTGGCCTGTTGTTTCAGGAGCCATTTTGGGGTTGTTGCAGTCGTCAAATCTGCATTGTCGTTGTAGGATGGTTTGTTATTGTTTCTGCGATTCAAATATGCATGTTGCAGTTGCTCGTGGCATGTGTGCCCATCGCAGTTGTTTTCTGATGTCGTTTCGGTGATTCAAATCAACATGTTGTAGTAGCTCGTGGCCTGTGTTTCAGGAGCCGTTTTGGGGTTGTTGCAGTGGTCAAATCTGCTTGTTTTATAGTACCTCGCGACTGTGTCGTAGATGGTGTTTTAATTTTATACAACATGTTGTTGCAGTAGTTCGTTGGGGCTGTTTTGTTTTCTGCAATATTACGTTTTAGTTGTTGTTTGCGGGGGCGGAAAATCTGTTGGCGATGGAGGTGCGGAGTGGGGCATGCTTGCTGCGTGGGGCAGAGTTTGGCGTGCATGCTGCGGGGGTGCGGAGAGGGGGCATGCATGCTGCGGGAGTGGGCACAGGAGGACAGTGCATGCTGCGTGGACGCTGCACGTGGTAGGAGTGGCATGTTTTTTGCGGGAGATGGGCCGGCCCGCTGCTAGCGCTGACCGTCCTATGTATAGGATGTCCGAGCGCTAGCAGCTCCCTTTTACAATATAACATTGTATATTTACTATTTTACATGAATTTGGTTAAAGTTTTAAAAGTATGACTAAGAATGGAGGTAGAATTACATCACTTTTACCAACTAGAGGTAGTAAATGCAAGCAAACTTCATTTCCGCCCGTATGTAATTAGAATTTAATTAAATTATGAAGAGAATATATAAGGAACCTCATCACTTCACAAGCTGTTTATACAACACGGCACGGGAAAAGTTCAGCTTGGTCGTGGCGGGTTCCATGCATATTCTTCGGAACGGAAGTGACAACTATTGAAAGAGACAAGATGCAACCATCTTGTGCAAGGGAATATGTACCTTCTTTATCTTTGTTTTTTTTACAGAGCCCACGTGAGAGGTGAGGGAATATATGCTGTGCTCTGTTCGTTTGATACAAGTGTTTTTTTTAGTAACATTATAATACAGTGTTTTTAGTAACATTATAATACAAGTGTTTTTGTCACGTCAAAACAACATCAACTGTAAAAAGCATCAGCCAAACAATTGGCGTCATTCATTTTTGACTGTAAAATGATTGTGCTTCGGACTCTAAGTGAAATGGTCAAACGCCGTGACCGAGTCTGACTGTCTGAGATGAACACCGGCGACCGCTGGAGCATCAACAAGACAACAAATCAACACGGCCTCGATCGCTCGCACTCACGCGGTGAGACGACTGGCGGGCGGACCAATCAAGATCACTTCACAGCGCACGCACGTTTCGAAATGGAAATAATCCTACGCAAGGACCCATCCAAGTGCATCATCGATGGCTCGATGCTGACAGATCCAGCCGGCCCCGCGCCGCCGCTAGCAAGGGTAAACCGCTCGTGTTCGTGGAATCGAAGACGCCTTCCACGACCACGATGGCTCTCACCGCCGCCATTGACCGGCACGCAGACCAGCCGGTCTCGCTCTCGCCTGGCTAGGTGCGCTACCACCGGAAAACAAACTAACAAACCTTCGCCGCACCGCACGCAGAAGCGCGCGACAACTTCTCGGTGTCTTCTCCGATCCTCGCCCTCCCCCGCCGCCACGGCATATATATAGGCGCGAGCTCTCGGCTCCCGAGTGCTCGTTCCACCTCCGATCCACACGGCACGCCACACCAACGCTAGCTTGCCGGCTGCGCCAACAGCTGGGGCTAGCTTCGAGTTCCATCGACAGATATGTCGCAAGGCTCCGACCAAGCAGGCGCTGCCACGCCCCCGGCGCACACGAAGGCAGCTGGGGCGGCGGGCGCCATGGCGCTCGGGAGCATCCTCACCGTGGCGGGCATCCTCCTGCTCTTCGTCTTCTTCGCCTTCGGCATCGTCGCCCTCCAGTACTGCATCAACGCCTGGGACAGGGAAAGTCGCCGTGGCCGGCGCCGTGGTCCGCGGACGACGACGGCCCGTGGTAGCGGCAGGGGTGGGGTGCGGACCAGCGGCGTCGACCCGGAGCTGCTGCGCTCGCTGCCTGTCACGGTGTACCACGGTTCGGACAAGGACGCGGCGGTGGAGTGCGCCGTGTGCCTCGCGGAGCTCCAGGACGGCGAGGCGGCGCGGTTCCTGCCCCGGTGCGGCCACGGCTTCCACGCCGAGTGCGTCGACACGTGGCTCGCCTCCCACACCACCTGCCCGCTCTGCCGCGTCACCGTCTCCAAGCCCGACGACGCATCATCTCCTCAACCGGTGTCTTCCTTGGCTCTTCCACCGGTGGCGCCGGAGCCCGCGAACTACGCCAACTTGCCCGCCAGAGTGCTTCTCGGGGCGTCTGGCCATGGCGCGGTCACCACTGCTGGCACTGGCTCCACGGCCTCCATGGTGATCGAGATCCCGGAGTTGGCCGTGCCGACGCCGACGCTGACCCCGCGCGACGCTGCCAAGTCACCGGGCTCGGCGAGGCTGAGATCGATCAGGAGGCTTTGGAGCTTCGGAAGACAAGGGGCCGGAGCGACTTCTTCCTGCTCCTGTGCCGGTGCCGGTTCCAGCGAAGAAGTCGACTTGGAGCAGGGACGCTAGCGTTACCATCGCTTTTTCATCTCGGAGGCACTTTTGCCAGCCGGGAGGGCAGCACCAATTTCTGCGCTCTCTGCAATAGACAATAGTGTAAATGCATATTCATGTGCCATTTTTTTAGTTTAGAATATGTACATTCTTTTTCTTTTAGATTTTACACTTTTATGCCAATGTAAATATAACTATCCTGCAAATAGCGAGGATAGTTTGCATTTTTTTCATTAAATTAAATTGGTTTTTAGTTGAAAGTAGCCTTTAGAGATAGTTTTTGCTTGACTTGTTTTGCATCTAGCTATCATTGGCAAATACTTGGCCTAAAGCTATTGTCATCACACTCCACTCTTTTCTTCACTCATTTCTATCTTCTAGCCTATGCCCAATTTATATTAAGATTAAATTACGACGGTCTTTATTTTTCTCTTTATGTGCCTCGATCCTTTGTTACAGCATTTTGACTCATGCATGCTTTCCGTTGATAAGTCGACTAATGCTATTTTGTTGTGAGAAAAAACACGTCTTTACAACAAAAGAAAAATTATATCAGATAATAGCCGGATACATCAACATGTTATAAGAGTCTAGATGCTAAATATATCTGGTCGCAAAAAATAAAAAGACACTTCATATATCTAGAAACTGATTTTCATCTAATTGTGCTCATGTTGTCAATAACTCCAAACCTCAACATCAAACCTATTTGACGCTTTATATAGATGACCGCCCAGTCAAACACTCGACAACTAGCAAACCCAACCACCAAGGACCAACATCTCTATATATAGATAGGGTTGAGAAAGCACTTCTTTCTTGTGTCTTCTTAAATAGTTTAGTTCCTTTATTCTTTGTGAACCTAATATTTTGATCATCTCATATCTTTTTCTTGTGAATCCATACTTTGCTTATCCATGCCACTATATTGTTGTCATCCATGCTATTACCACATTTGTTTCTTCTTAGAACTAGTTCTCATGAAGAAAATAATATATATGAACAGTGTCCTTTTACTTGTGAGTTACACACATGCACATCATAGGCTCAATAATGGACCAAACGCATGTAAACTTTGAGCAAAATATGGTTATGATGAACCATGGCCATTGCATTATTTTCTTTAAGAGAAATCCATCATGGCAGCACAAACGTGTTAGTCAAATCATGCTTTCTAGCACATGCTTGATATTACAGGTTGGATGATAATCGAGTGCAAAGAGAAAAGACACGAATTTGGGATGCTTGCTCATCTTGCCACCATATTAGCAGCGTATCAGCTACCTTACTAATCTCTACAGATCTTGATTACTAACTAGCTTCTTGACTGACTCATGTACTGCACTTGAACAATGATAGGACATACGTAGAGTGACCAATGTCCACGATGAGCTTGTGGTATCCAACAAGCACATCAGAGGACAACTGGTTGTTAGTAGGTAGTGACAACCTTACTGTAGCCCACAATATTCGGATAAGTTATTAAAACGTACGGCTCTTTGCAGGAACTGTCTAGC
The DNA here is from genome assembly GCA_023333625.1 of Bothriochloa decipiens. Lineage (NCBI taxonomy): Eukaryota > Viridiplantae > Streptophyta > Magnoliopsida > Poales > Poaceae > Bothriochloa > Bothriochloa decipiens. Next base: position 37,713,179 of record CM041635.1, on the reverse strand, counting down.
ACTATTCTCACCCCTTTTCTGTTGCATGTCAGGTCTTTGGTAACTTTGTGATCTTACTAAAACTATGGTAGTAAAGTGAAAATAGGGACCTTACACTACTGCACAAAAGTTCTTTACCGAGTACAATGTTCTTTGCCGAGTGTCAAACTCAAATGAAAAACATCCTAAATAAAGTTTGTATATCTCAAAAACTTATGAAACTTTGTAGTTGACAATTTTTTTATTTAAGTTAATCTTGTCATGCTAAACTACGTTTGAATCTCTCATTACAACCCATCTTCATCAAATAACGATCCTCCTCCTTCTATAGTAGCGACCAAAACCTAGTCCAACAGGCACCCCCTCAAGATAGCCTACAAGTAAGATGGCACTACAACCTTGCTAAAAACAAAACCATTCTTGGCTAGTCAAATCATCTAACACAAAGCACTTGCACCCACAATGATCTGAGATTTCATCTTCCTATTTATCCTTTTCAACCAACCTATAATTAAATATGTTGTGTACACTAGTCGGCGGTGATAAATTAAAGGAAACATGAATAATCTGCCAAATAAATTTAGCAAAATGACAATAAAAAATAGGAGACTCATAGGAGGAACAAAAACAACATTTTCTATATCCTTTGCTGATGTCATCATGCGAAATTGTCTTTGGTTAGAATTACTTCCTTGTACAAGTACCATAAGAAAACTATGATTTTGAGAGGTAGTTTTAGTTTCTAGATGAAAGTATTATAAGGTATTAGCCGGCTAGTGATCCTAATAACGCTTTATACATCAATTTAATACAAAACTACCCATTCTGATGTAGCCCCAACACAAAGCAGCCCCTCTGATTTGTTAGTTGTATATTTGCTACCATAGCCGCTATATTGTGCCATGCTTGTAAGTTGACACCTATTAGAGATCTCGTGAAATCTAAATTTAACGGCATCGAAGATATCACAGATCTTACTGACACATTTTTTCTTCTCATAATGTTATAAAGGGCAAGAAAGACCAACTTCAGCGATGCTATCTTATCCATGAATCCTCCCAAAATCGCACCTAGAACCCGTCCCGTCACCTAGATCAAACTTGCCAAATGTGGGAAACTCCGTCTTGACCTTCATAAGGCTAGCCCAAAATTGAGAACCTCCTGGCATGTGTTGAACCTATGTCAAGCTTTTATTCCTAAGGTACTTATTCCTAAGCAATTGCTGACAAACCCCTCAGGTACGTCCACAATCGCTGCCATTGACCGACGGCCGACGTATCGGACAAGTGAATTGATGTGTGTGCCAAGGGAAGAGCAGGATATATGTTACAAAACCATTATTATGGTGACTCTTGATTCAGTGTGTTATGCAGATTGCTACGTAGGCCTTATATAATTGATAATTCTATATTTGAAATTGTGAAAGAAAGTTATTCTTTCAGTTGTGGGTTGGATTTTGATATGAATGTAAATTTGGTTTTGGCGCTTAGCAACCAACTCTTGATGTAAATGCACAGTTTACCTGATTTTTCTCTCATCCATCCATTATATGAATTGAGCATCCAACTCATGTGGCAAGTACACATTTTTCTATCCGAAATCCTCTCGAGTGTATGTACTATTATTTTTCAATTTTTTCTCTTGATATAATCCTTCTTTAAAAAACCACTTTTATGGATATGTGCATGCCGCACGTGAATGGTTACTAGTATTAGAGAAATATATTGTTAGAGAAATATATATATATATATATATATAATATGTCAAGATACACACATTCATGTACGCACACACATTCATGTGAAATGATTTATAGCAATAAATAAAAATAAATCCATCATTCTTATTCCTAATAAAAATCACATATTTTTATGTTTATTAATAAATCATGGGAATGATCTATATTATTTACTATCGAAAGATTAGAAGATGAAGTTGGTAACCTTTAAAAATGAAGCCAACACAGAGGAAGAACTTGCTCCCCCAAGCAAGAACAGGGATGAACACACAAGCACAAATAAAGACCAAAGTAGGTTTGAAATGTCTCCGGTGAGGGAGACCGTGGAAGAAATGGTTATATATAGTGGGGACATTTACTGGGATCTCTAGTCCCGGTTAGAACCACAAATCCGGATAAAAAGACCTTAGGAATTTTTGTCATGGTCTTTGGATACAATTGGGACTAAAGGTTATATCACAGGTCCTGCTACAAAAATCCTGCCATCCTATTCGTTGGGCAGGGAATTCTAGTCCCGGTTGGAGCCACCAATCTGGATTTTCGGGAATTAGTCACGAGCTGAAGTCTGGACGACTAATTGAAAAAAAAAATCAAAAGTTTGTTCTCTACTAGTGCACATGGGACCTTGCTCTACAATAGTGTTTTTGATGACACTTATTTGTTCACCAGGCACAAGGGTGGATTTTTATTTTTGAAAGATCTGGAACATAGCCGGCATATATTAATAAGGAGAATAGAGAATTACATACGCAAGCAACGCAAATAACTTCTCAGATTTGACAGACTGTCAAGCCGGGCGAAAAGTACTAAACGTACTATTCACATTCTAGAGGTATAACAAGAAACCATAACAACTTGGCATCCGGAAACAACCGATATACAACTTCTAGCTCCCCAAGCCGACTTCCAAACATGGGTGGATTGAAACCAGAGATTAGAACTGCCTTATCTCTTCACTGGATGTTGATACAACTACCCTTGGGGAGTATATGGATCTGGCCTCTAGATCCATATTTTTTGCACATATGGATTTCATGAAGCTCAGATGACTGGCTAGCAATTTTATGACGGAGTTGTTTTTGTAGAGCAATTTTATGACGGAGTTGTTTTTGTAGAGCAGGCAAAGCTCTCTCGAATAGGCCCAATATTTTTTTTTCTGAATTTAAATTTTGTGAAGCTGAAATATTTAGCATGGAATTAGTGATTTCTTTTGGGGATTTCAAGCTCGTCGTGATATCCTTAAACAGGCCCATAATATTCAAATGTTGATCAAAAGAGGCCTAACTTTTAATCAGAACACGGCTTTGTAGTGGCGCCACACACTATATCGTATCTAAGCACAGATTATCAGAGAATAAACAAATGGATGAAAATTCATATCTGAAGATAATTTGTCTCTAAAGTAGCCTTACAATGACGTATGCTTTTGGTTCATCATGGTTTTATACCATGACCAAAAGCATAACCTAGGGATAATAATCATCTAGAAAAATTGGTGTTTTCCTACCTATCCAACATCCAAGTTTCTCCATGGCTCCCAACATTATATAGGCTACCTTTTCCCTCATCTGCATTCCTTTTCCTCATCTGCGCGCATGCTTGGGTATGCTTCCTATCTTGGTTTTCAGAGTTTTTGTTCAACTTCCACTCCATGATTTCAGCACGCACGTTAGCTGCCATTTCATTCAGTTCAGAGAACACCAATTCTACTGCCATCTCCTCCTTAATCGAAGGTATATCGTCCTACAAGAAAGTATTTTGCACTTAATTTAATTGATATTATTATTCTTCATCATTTGTCCGAGATATGCATGCCAAACTGCTGTCTAGCTACTGTGATATCTTCAGAGAAAACATACCTGTGAAAATTTCTCTAATAGCATTGTTCCGTTCCATAGGTGCATGTACTTGAACATGAACAATCCACAAGAGCTCCTAGAGCAACAAAAAAAAAAAAATAGTGTTGCATAAGCATTCTCAGCTACTGGAGACTCATTCAAGACATGTTGGAACCATTTTAATTATTTTTTATCTGAATTCTCAGTTTCCTACTCATCTGTTTGGCGTGGAAGTCTTTTTATGATGCGGATCTCCCACTTGGTGATGTCCAAAGGGATTCCTCCCTTTCTTGTTCCATTGGCTGCAAAGATGCATTGTTCAATTCCTTTTCTCTGCTCAGTAGTCACATAAACACAGATTGGTGAGAAAATTTTCAGGCGGAGTATATGCCTTTGTTTTGCAAATAAAAGGAGCCGTACGTACCAAATTGGAAAGAATCCTCTTGTAGCCATACTTAGGCTTAGAATCGAGCACTTGGTATTCTAGCTTGTCAAAATTCATCACAACAAGGATCCAATGGTGGTTGTATAAACATGGAATGAAAACCTGTAGTTAACACAGAGTAGAATAACTAACATGCATGCTTTGGCTTACATACATATACGAAACACAGTGCTACATTTTTAAAAGGATTTCCAAAAGGATCATACCATGTCATGCTCCATCAACTTATAGCCAGCATCACGCAGTTTCTGGTGGCTGGTGGGAACATTAATGTCCTCCAGCCATGCCTGCCATGAGCGGTCCAAATAGAGGACCGAAGGATTCTCAAGGCTACCGCGTTGCTGTTGCCGGTGCTGGAGAAGCCTCACAAACGTGTCGACCACCTGCATATTGCAATGCATAGTAATTGCTATGTACTGGACTTCTAATTGCTGTCGAAAGTATACAAGAGTCTGTAACAACTGCAGGCTAGAAGAAGGGAGATTTCGAGGAGCTTGCCGGGGGAAATTCTCACGATGGGTAGACCAATAGGCAGGCGCTTGAGGTGAGGACGGTGGAAAGAACGGGATGGATGGCTTGTTATTTATAGAACGCCATATAAATAGCTGTTGGAGTCAAATTTCTTCTTCACAAAGTCTAAATCGGATTCTACTGTGAAATGTTGCTCTAATTGTAGCATTTGGCCATTTTTATTGCTTTGCTGTGTCTTTTCATTCTTTATTCTTTCGGTTCTTGCATCTGGTTTTCCCTTCTAATCTAATAATAATAAATACAATTTTGTAACTCTGTTGCCGTTTTTCAGAAAAAAAAATGTTGGGTTCTATAATACATCTGATATATATATTCCATAGTCCAGACAGATGGCATGGTCATATATGAAGGATGCAAGTGCTTACATACTTCAGAGTAAGTAGATGCTGAGCTGCTCTCCACGGGTTCGACGAAGCTTCGGATGGAGCCAAGGCTCACGCCGACGACGTATGGGATCCATATTATGTCACAGTCGACGCACCTGTGGGATCTCACAAATTCCACCAGTGTGGCTCCGTTAGTCGCAGCTGCTGCATTTGGAGCTTTATCAGAGATGCCTATAAAAATAGTTTCCAAGCCAGATGGGAACAACTATAATCCAAGCCAGACGGGAACAACTATTATCCAAGCCTCTAAAAATCAGTTCGTATTCAACTATTGATGGACCAGCTGTTGTAAGGGCCGGCTCACCGTTTTGTTCCTGCTCGTCGTGAGAAAGTGGAACTGGAGCTCTCTTTGTTGGTGGTGGCGGAACTGCCGTTCCCCTCTTGGTGCAATGGCCTCGCCGGGTTACTGTCCCCGCCTGAGCACAGAAGGAGGCTGGGATCCCGGCATCCATTGAGGAGGGATTAAAGGCGAACGGCGATGGTTTTCCTCCTTTATTTTTTTCGGCGGCGGCGAGAGGGACGCTCGTCCTAGGTCCAGAAATCTGATGGGCCCCTATGTATGTATGTATGTATAGTATCGTATATTCCTGTTTTCTATTACTAATAGAGTATACATAATGTACGATACTATACATATCCTTGACTCCCCGTTTCCCGTGACCGTGATCACGCCCGCACGAGTCGCGAGACGCGACGCGACCTTCCGCACCCCTGGCGGGCTCATCACTGTTGGCTGATTTGCAGGCTTCAATCGGCAGGCGGCAGCAAGGTATGATAAATTGTAATTACTAATTGTTTCTCTAAATTGCAAATAGGAGCTCTTCATAAATTATAAATTTCTTAAAAGTAATACGAGCACTTGAAGAAATCCGATGCATTGGCAGTAGTTGTGGAGGAATCAGCTAATGCTAATCGAGAAGATCAGGGCCAATATGGAAGACAATGTTGATAAGAGAGGTCAAATGGATTGGCAAAATTAGGCAATGAGAAGCGACGATTGTTGGATGAGATTAATATTGAAACCATTATCGACGACTTTGCATCAAGGAGCGTTAGACGAAATTTTTAAGGTAATTCAAGATGTATATAAATATTTCATCAATAGCATGCTGCTATACAGAGTTGGAATTGGGACCATGCTTGATTTAACGATAGCACCTCATCCAGCATCACACTCAGAAGCAGCACCAAAACCAATACAATTGCAGCTGTCTTTCCTTAACAAGAGCAGTTGCAAACTGCCCTTTGGCTAGCCTGACATCTTCAACAATAACTCCATCAGCAGCCGCCGCACAACTCATCCACACATGGGCAACTACCTCTACTTCATGCCCATCAACAACAACCTCGACGCCGTGCAACGCCAAAACAGCTTCGCCAACTCCGTCATCCTTACCACATTGCCAGGGACTTCTTCCTTCAACAACGTCACCAACTGGCTCCAATTTCGCCGCGACGGCGCCGGTCGAAAAATATCAGTACCGTTTTCATCCATACGCATCAATCGGAAAAGGGGGAGTGCTGTAACAAGTCTAACGGAGGCCCAGCGGAATTGAGAAGAAATTGGGCTAACTTGGACCCAGATGAGGAGGAGCGTCGCGACAGCAACGACAATTGGGCCAAGGAGGCCGCACGTGTGCGCCAAGGACTAGAGGCGCGTAGCCCATTGGCGCCGCCGCCGTCGTCACGGCCCGCGTAGATTAGGGTTTAGGTCGCTTAGGGGCTAAGTAATCCCCAGACTATAAATAAAAAAGCATTGTAATCAGATCCAATCAAGTAATAGAAGGGAAATTCCCTAGCTCTCTCTCCCGGCTCCCAACCCTAGCTGAAGCCCCTCTCCCTCTCCCTCGCGCACGCGCGCAGCACACCCAGCCGCCGCCGCCCTTGGCCGCAACCATCGTGCGCTGCCCCAGGGCGGGCGCCCTAGCGCCCTCCCCCGTCTCCTTCGTTCACGGATCGCCCTCCACGTGTCAACCGGCGTTAAGGCCCTTACATTGGATAATGAGCAAGTGCAAGAGAAAAGGCATGAATTCGGAATGCTTGCTCATCTTGCCATTTTAGCAAGCACATCAGGTACGAAGTACACTAATGGAGACATGTCCTTTGCCAAGGGCCCGGCACACTCGGCAAAGGAGGCTTTGCCCTCGGCAAACGCTTTACTAACTAGCTAGCTTCTTGATTGACTGACGTACCTTACTAATATCTCTACGGATCATGATTGCTAACTGGCTTCTTGATCGACTGATGTACTGCACTTGAATAATGATAGGACGTAGAGCAGCCAATGTCCAGGATGGGTGTGTGGTATCCAACATGAACATCAGAGACCAACACCTGATTGTTTAATTGTAGTGACAACTCACTGTGGCGTCCATTGAGGACATCCATATTGCTTTGGAATTTCTATATCCTTTATTTATTCCGTCGCACTATTCTACACATACATTGCCAATAGACTTTACCCTAGCTAATTCCTTTGGGGTGTGTTTGCGAGGGTGTATCTCGCCGGTCTGGCTGGCTGGCCATGGCCTGGCCACCCTTAGCCCGGTTCAAATGGTGCACCTGCTCGTGTTTGTCAACGTGGTCTAATAGAGCCGAGCTCGATTAAGGCTCTGTTTGGTTCAGCTTCTGGCTGTAGCTTTTGCCCCCAAAAGCTGAGAAGCCAATCAAAGGGCTGCTAAGAGGTTACCAGCTTCACCAAAAGCTAGCTTTTGCGTAGTACAAAGTTCACAGCAGGGGGAGACCTGCTTTCACCGGCTGTGAGAGCAAAAAATTACCCGCACTGCCATCCGTTACAAAGAAAACGGTTTGATCCGCTCGTTAGCTTGGCGGTGGGGAGGGATGTGGATGACTAGTGGGGTCCATTGAACAGTATTCTCAAAAGCCACAGCTGCTCAACCAAACAGGCTTTTAGCTTCCTCACAGCTCATATCTCACAGCTGCTTTTCAGAAAGCCACAGCTCACAGCTGATTCTTCAAAAGCTACAGCCCAACCAAACAGGGCCTAAGATCGTGTCTGTTGTGCCCGTACCATGGGTGTCTAGGCACCCACAAAAATTTGAAAAATCTCTATTAAAAATAAAATTTCACCATGTTTACAGTTTAAATTTTCACACCCATAAAAGTAAAGCATCACTTACTAATTTGCTCTAGCTTCGCCCCTATCGACCATGACAGAGGAGCAATGATTCAGATTCAGAAACTAGGAACGAAATTCGATTACGCCCGTATGTATTTAACCACCAGGATCGGAGAATGAAGCTTTTTCTTTTGTTTGAATCAACGGAGAATAATGAAGCTCTCACTTCAAATCATTAGGCGCGTGTTATATACAAGTTGTTTATATATATTATAAATAAATAAACACGTCACGTGAGAAATTAAAGTTGGTCATTGCCGCTCCCATACATCCCCTGACATCCTGTCAAATGGTAGTGACAGCTATATAAAACTCCGGCCACTTGTCTGCTTGAGCATCACGAATACTGCGTCACTCACGTGGCAAAGAAAGTGCCCCACGGTCATGGCGCAGTACCTTTCCAAAGGAAAAACGAAAGGAAGTGCTCCGAGACGCTGACATGACATCCAGGCCAAAGCCAGGCATGGCAAACCGCTCGCGTCCGCGATCGTTGCCATTGACCCGGCAGGCCTGCCGGTCTCACCAGGCCAGGCGTCCTAGTCCTACAACTTGGCCCCCAAGCCTTGCCAGCAGCCGCCGGTGCACGCGCAAGGGCAAGCGCGCGACAATATCTCAGCGCCTTCGGTCCCCCCCGGCTCGTCGCCGCGCGCGTCAACCATTGACGACCCCTGGGATGAACGAACCGGATTCGTATATATATATGCTCGAGCTCCCCACTATCTAGTGCTCGCTCTCGCTACATACACACACGGTGCAAAGAGAAGCTCGCCAAACAGCATGGTGCAAGGTTCCGACCAAGGCGCAGGGCACTCGGCGTGGCCGAGCGGCGCCGACGCGGACACACCCATGGCGCCCACGGCGGGCGTGGCGGCGGTCATGACGCTCGGCAGAATCCTCACCGTGGCGGGCATCCTCGGCTCCCTCCAATACTGGTTCCCACGGAGCGGGCGGCGGCGCCGTGGTGGCCTGATGGCCGGCGCCGGTGTAGCAGTCGTGGGATGATGAGGACCAGCAGGGGCGTCGACCCGGAGCTGCTGCGGTCGCTGCCCATCACGGTGTACCGCGCCGCAGCGCCGGGTTCGAAGGACGACGCGGTGGAGTGCGCCGTGTGCCTCGCCGAGCTCCAGGACGGCGATGAGGCGCGGTTCCTGCCCCGCTGCGGCCACGGCTTCCACGCCGAGTGCGTCGACATGTGGCTCGCCTCCCACACCACCTGCCCGCTCTGCCGCCTCACCGTCTCCAAGCCCGACGACTTATCTCCTCCGACGCCTTCCTTGGCGGCTTTGCCACCCGTCCCGCCGGAGCTCGCGAACTACGCCGCCGGCAACCTGCCCGCCAGCGTGCTTCTCGGGGTGTCTGACCATCGCGCGGTCACCGCGGTGACCATGACCAGCGACGTCGACCTGAACCCATACACTGGATCCACAGCTTCCATGGTGATCGAGATCCCGGAGTTTACCGTGCCGACGCCGACGCTGACCCCCTGCGACGCTGCCAAGTCACCGGGCTCGGCGAGGCTGAGATCGTTCAGGAGACTGTGGAGCTTCGGAAGGCAAGGCGCCGGAGCGACTTCTTCCTGCTCCTGCGCCGGTGCCGGTGCCAGCGATGGGGTCGACTTGGAGCAGGGTCTCAGCTAGCTTTACCACTACCATAGAACAGGCATAGCACCGGAACGGGCATGCATGCCGCCGACCGGCTAGTCGGAGAGCAACACCAAATTCTGCGCTCTCTGCAATGGTGCACATGTATATTCAATTCATTAATGTACCATTTCTTAGTTTTAGAATATGCACAGTGGTTTTCTTATGGGATTCACACTTTCGTATGCCTATATCATGTTTTCGTTGTACTTGAAAAAAACTGGCGTCCTTCATGGAACTCGATAGTTACGTAAATTGCAGTTCGTTTGATTTTTTAGATTTTAAATTTGACCGCCTTGTTTTATCCAAAAAATTATTTAAAATATTATTTTTTTATTATGGCTTGTTTTATTAATAAAAGATTTTTAAGAGTGACTTAAATTTAACTACTTTTGTTTAAATTTTTTAAATAAGACGAGTGATCAAACTTGAGGTTAAAAAAATCAAACGAACTATAATTTGAGACGGAGGGAGTACTAGTTATGTCACCCATGACGAGTTGGTAAAAATTGTGTCATTCACTCATTCTGATATCAACTTAGTTTTTTTAGCACTTAATATCAACTTAGACAGCATATTTCATAGGTGAAGAAACAAGACATCCAAATTGGAGTTGAGTTGCACTTTCTCTAGATTTAAAATGATAACTAGAGGTGCAATCATATCATATAACATTGAACATCGCTTAACCATATTTTATTTCACATTTTCCATCATAGTCATATTGATTATATCAGATACAGATATTGCCACATATTGCCTACATAATACACATAAATCAATAATTAGGTATTGAATATGGGACAAGGAATGCCTATTTAATTTGAAGTATTTCTTCACACACTGAGTAAAAGCGACAACTACATCATTTTTCACCATTTTTTTAAATTTTGGTAATTCCAGGGTGGCTGAAAGAAAATATTAAATTTCCATATTACACAAATGCATGTGCTATCTCTAGAATCGTATTTCCTATTGTTCATATTGTCTATTCTTATACCAATAGATGCATAGTCACAAATTATGTTAATATTTTGTTTAGATCTATTATGTTTTTAAAAATACCTCGCTCCATAAATAATCAGTGAAATTTCTACCAAATTTTGTGAATTCTGGAGGTGATTAAAAAAATCCAAACACCAAAAATGAAAAACTTGTTACATCATATATGTTTTAATCATCTGACCACTCTACAAGTCCAAGCTTCAGCAATATAAATCACAAGTGTCACATAAATATAAATGGGTAGATATGTATAAATGTTTGACCACATGACAATCTAACATACTGCAAAGAGATTATCATAGATGGTCGCATAAAGGCATATTAATCAATCAAATAGTCAAATTTAAACTTTATGATGATATTCTTGTACTTCAAACATGTGCTTAAATTTTATTCAACCCCCTAAAAGGTTTCTCAAAAATTGTAACTTCAATTAGATAAGTTACATTAATTTGACTAGATTAGTACATTTGGATAGAGTCTCACTGTGGCTCGCGTCGCTTATCAACACATAGCTCGCAGCTGTCGAAACCCGCTACAAAATTACACTGTGTTAGCACTACAGCTTATCAGCCTCCCTTTGCTAGTTATCTTAGTTATTCTCATATATATAAAATTTTAGAGCAAAATAAGAAAGTGCACTTAATTACCAAGCTGAAAATTATAGCCGTGCAAAACCGTCTAATGATACTGTTGGGGAACAATTTTGACACACAAACATTCATTCCAAACTTTGAAGATAAACTTTTTATTACGAACATTTGAGATACTAATACGTCCGGCGAATATAACATAGACACTTCACTGTAACTATTTTTAGCTTCGCTCGTGTATTTTCGTATGTTTCATGTTGACTAGCGAAGATGACTTTGCCGCACTCTAGGCGCTTAGCGAAGTTGATGTGGCGGCTTCGCGTAAGATTCAATAAGACGACCTGCGAAGTCATAAATTTGGTTAGAAGTCCAAAGTTGTTTAAGGAGTCAAGAAGACAGTAGCGAAGTGAGCTGTGCTACTCCGCTGATATATGTTTAGCTGGTTGTATAGGTAGTGTCGTGATCTGTTTTGTAAAGTTTCTGTGAATAGCGAAGCCAGGAAGGTCTATAAATACCCTCTGGGGTGTAAATTTTTAGTCAGAATGAAATACAGTTATAATTTGTATATTATTTTCACCTCATAGTTTACTTCTGTGATCCCTCCACCCCAACAGATATCTAATGCAATTATATGAATTCAATACCCAACCTAACTATTCGAATTATCAGGTATAAAATATCTGATGGTACTACCCTCTTTATATACTTACATTCAAATATGTATTAAAAAATTTAATATTTTTTGTTAAACATTATTTATTTATTAGAGCTCAGATCTTGAGGTTATGCAGCTCGTTATTGACAACAGATCGCGTAAAAAATAGTATCATTGAATCTGGAAATAAATAAAAACAATCAGCCCAAACCCCAAATCAGTGATTTAAACCTCCATGTAAATAACTTATACCCACATACAAGTACCCAACTTCGGCGCTACCATCATATTTAATTATTTATTCACTTCGCCAAGAGATTCAACCGGTAACACATACACATTGGTGTGGGCGACGCGAGTGTCAAATTCTTTGTTACCACGTCTTTGCTGACACATGCTGATCTTCCTTTGGTCCGTCAAGTCAACAAGCAGCAGCCACATTGCAACGTGACAGGGCGGATGCATTGCACGCATGACGTATCTAATGATCCTCGTGTTAGCTTTTTTGTCGATGGCCGAACCAAGCGACCACAAATGACAAATCGGTTGGCGAGTTGGGCACGCCCTCGTTATAGACAGCCACGGATATTTTTCATTGAAGATCTCCCCACCCCGACGACCACGGTGCTCTCTGCGCGTGGTTCTCTCTCTCCTATGTGCAAATGTATGTATCAAGTGTTTCAAACGTTTCAAAATTATATTGCAGTTATGTGAGCACAACGAGGCGGCGCGAGAATCGAAATTAGCAAGCTAATCTCTTATAAGTATTTCACCGAACACCTTGTGTGTATACAACAAAACAGCCTCATAGTATCCGTTCTATAAATATGATGTTGTCCAAACTTCACACAAGAAAATATATTTACAAAGATCAGCTCACTAACACACCAATCCCCATCATCAACATATCAAAGAAACCCATGTATGTCTCATATGCCAATTTCATCCATACACCATGAACTTGTATAAAATAGCACCAATAGCAAGCGAGATAGGAACCAATCAACAAGTATGGCAAGATAAATACCGAATCATAAGTCGACACAAAGATTTACGTGAAAACTCCTTGCGAGGAAAAACCACGGGCGGTGACGAGCAAGCAATCTACTATGAAGATGAAGATACAAGAGGTGGAAGCCAACGAGGTTGAGGGAGGCTCCAAATCCCCTCTAATTTCATCCTCTAATGGATGGATTTGGTAGATCAAAGACTCACACACTCCTCTCTCAACCCTAGCTCTCTTTCCCTCTCTCAACCCCCAAAGGAGGAAGAACAAGCACCTCAAGAGAAGGAGAGCTCGGGATCCCCTTTTGGGCTGAAATTGACACACTGTAAAAGATCCTCCAAAGTTGCAGTTTATCACAAATAAGTCCCTAGACACCTAACCAAACATATAAGCAATATTTTCCATAATATAAATGCTTAAATGAGCCTCGAATGGTGTCAATGGGAGCTGCAACATCACAATTCTCCACCTCAGCGACGATTGAACCATAGAGCAAAGACATCAAGATTCTTGACATCAAAAGTCTAATCTTCAAATGCTTCATCTTCAAATTAATAAGCGACAACTTCATCGCCTCCAACATGGAGGTATCTTGGTTTTACTTGACAAATGATTGAGCCACAAACAAATGCATCAGTGAACTCTAATGAGTAAACAACATGGCGAACACACCCATGATCATGATGCCAAATGCTCAAATCTCCAACTCCAAGTCAAATGCACAAACAGAACCTCCAACAAACGCTTCACATGAACTTGCCAAATCAAGCAAGAAACATAACTAGAAAGTCCATATCAAATCTCACCAAATCCAAACAAACAAAGTTAGGTCTTCAACAAATTCTAACTCCAATAAATGTCTGAACATGTGCAAATGACCTCCTAACTCAAATATGAACAAATAGTGAAGAATGCAAAACTATGCTTTCCAAATATGCTCCACCTGAAACATATAACTTGGCAACCAACACTCACTAAATGAGCAACTTGCACATGTGAACACCACTATGTGCACCAAACTGTCGACTAATGAAAGCAATGATATTTACATTTGCTCCTCCAAGAAATCTGAGTGAAAGGAACAATCAAATATGTAGCCAATAGAGTACCAACAAACTCTGCACTAGATCTCCACAAGCAAGGGGAACCACAATGTACTAATATCTGCAGGACCCAAATTTGACCTCAACTTAGACTGATGATCCATGTAGAGAACAAACTCTATGATGCACAAAAATCCTTCAGCTCAGACTCAAATAGGAGCTCAACCTTCACTTCTTCATAGATATTTCAGATTGGTACAAATGAGCTGCAACCGAGATGTCATCATTACATAACAGCTTTAATATGACAAACCATCTGAAACCGCCTCGAGATGAACAAACTTGCAGAAGGGCTCTTCTTGAACAAATAACCAAATCAAGTGTAACAATGCCACAAAATAGATGCATCTAGCCCATGTATCAATCACCAAAGGACAAGCGATATCCACTTAACAAATGCTAATGCTAGCCACAAACTATAGATCTGAACAAAATGTCTCCCAAGACAAGTAATCTCAAATAACAAACTGCTCCAACCGCAAACAAGACTTTAGAGTGAAAGAATCTCACACAACCTGATAGAATACATGATGGTAACCAAATCCCTCAAAAAGACTAAAGTCACATAGAGCGCCTCATAATGGAGATACACTTGAGAACAGACCAACATCTCCAAAAGGACCAAAGGAGATAATGCCTCAAGTAACACTAACATCTTCAACCAACAGAAGCAACCAAAGAACTTCATGAATGAGAGATACCAATAGAATGACAAACCTCTCTTAACAAATTAAAGTCTTTCATAACTAACAAGTCTTGGAAAAAGGAGCAACAATAGATTAGCTTGCAAACCAATTGACCCAATTGCAATCTATAAAGTGCATCTCTTTCATGATGGACAGCACTAGAAATCAAATTTCCTTTTATGCATTCTCAAGCCCAAATTGTTGCATACAAACCACATGGATTTCTTGTATGAGCTTGGCTCCTCATACATTAACCTGAAATGCAACTAAACCATATGTCAAATATTAGCCCAAATTTGACAATATACCATATGTGACAACCGATGATTCCTTATTCTCATAGCAGCACACAATAGGAATCTTCACAAATGAACTAATTGTCAACTCAATCACATCATCAATAGTCTCAACATCCATGGTGGCTATCTACTTTATCTCAAGTAGCAAATGACTGGAATGATGTGCCAATGTAGTACATCCTCTCATAGTAGCTTGGACAATGGCTGAAATAATGCTGCTCAAATAGTGGATAACCAATGACAATAGTCTCCACCTCAAATGTTACTGTCCACTACTCATTCAATCTCTTATAAGAACAGCTGACTGAACTCCACTTGAATTAGAACATAATGCAGACTAGCAGAAAGGAGCAAGATTGTCAAGCAAATTATGGTCACTAGACAAACTAACAATAAAAAAAGGGTAAGAAATGTATCACCACAAGAGGCACCCTTCAACTCTAGAAATCAACCATAAGGATCCAACAAACTGCCAAATCTCTAAAATGCCCAAAAGGACATTCACACAACACTAGGCAATATATGATCCTCAAGTCATCACAATGAGGAGAAATAGTAGTCAAAAGTCAGACCTCCTCAAATGGTCTGCAACCATTCATTATAGAGAAAGAATGAATCACCAAGTAGCAAGCCAACGTAACAAAGAGATGCCTCTCAAATGCACAAGGCTAATTCAGTAGAAGCATTCATCCCATAATATCAACATTGTCTCAACTAATAAGTGTGCTTCTCAAATGCAAAAGGCTGACATGACAGAAGCAACATGTTCCACAATAGCAAGACTGTCACTAAGTGATGAATATACTTCACATATGCAAATTGAGGATATGACAATAGCCATAACAGGTTGCAACTAGTTGTCATCACATCAACTCATCAACAATAGTTGCACCTTATTGCAACTAATCAAAACAACAATAAAATGATGTCCCAACTAGTTGTACTAGTCATCCAACAATAATTGCATCCAGACATGCAAAGGACAACTGAATAGAGGCAACTCAAATATCTAGCACTAAGATACTCCACAACTACACTCAGTCACATACACAATATAATAAGCTGCAAATACATACAGAATGATAGTAGTGATGTCAAATCTGACCTAAAGTAGAAGCAACTTAGGCTGCCCAATAAATCCAATGCACCACCAGACACACTAATCAAATTCTTCAGCACAATAACTGGCAATAAACTATGAGCATAATAGTACAACCAACTAACATCCTGATTCAAATGATGTGAACAAATAGAACCAGAACTCCAACCAGTAGTGTGTCTCAAGATACAAATAGACCCACCAACTGAACATGATAGCACCGCCAAGGCTCACCCAAACAGTAGAAGACAACATAAAGTACCAAATATGTCATCCACCTCGAACTGCCAACTTTGCAAAAGAAGAATTCCAATAGTATCCAATAATATTGGAATGGTAAACCTCAAATATTTCTTTGATATAAACCTCCAATAGCTTCCACCATTTCCATAAAACTATTACCACCACTGTCAATAATGTCATGCTCAATCGGTCTCAAATATGGCCGCAACAAGACTATAACCCACCACAACTTTCTATGTAAATATTCCAAAGCAACCTCTTTAACAAGAGAACAAATGAAGCACTAACCATAGCGATAACATATTGGGCTAAGTCACAATTCCATCAAATGACCAAGAGATAGCAAACAAATAATCTGTGCTTGGTTGGGATAATTTTCAAGATGTGCAAATTGATCAAATGCACTATCAAATTGCCATCCAAAGGGTGACTTATTCAGCATAAGAGCTTCATGCTTGCTTAAATAAATAACAAGAAATTTGTCATACACATGCCGCACAAATTGTCTACCTTGAACCAACATGAAACAAATTGCCATAGCCAAATATCAACAAGTGACAACAAACTTGCTTACATCCAAATTGGCATATTTATGCAAATAGACAATCTAACATGTGTCTTTGATAATTAATAGCTCCGATACCACTTGTGAGCACAGCGGGGCAGCGAAAGCATCGAAATTAGCAAGTTAATCTCTCACAAGTATTTCACCGAACGCCTTGTGTGCATACAACAAAACAGCCCCATAGCATCCGTTCTATAAACATGGTGTTGTCCAAACTTCACACAAGAAAATATACTTATAAAGATCAGCTCACTAACACACCAATCCCCATCATCAACATATCAAAGAACCCATGTATGTCTCATATGCCAATCTCATCCATACACCATGAACTTGTACAAAATGCCACCAATAGCAAGTAAGATAGGAACCAATCAACAAGTATGGCAAGATAAATACCGAATCACAAGTAGACACAAGGATTTACGTGGAAACCCCTTGCAGGGAAAAAACCACGGGCGGCGACGAGTAAACAATCCACTATGAAGATGAAGATACAAGAGGTAAGAGCCAACAAGGTTGGGGGAGGCTCCAAATCCCCTCTGATTTCACTCTCTAATGGATGGATTTGGTAGATCGAAGCCTCACCCTCTCCTCTCTCAACCCTAGCTCTCTTTCCCTCTCTCAACCCCCAAAGGGGGAAGAACAAGCACCTCAAGAGGAGAGCTCGAGATCCTCCTTTTGGGCTGAAATTGACACATTGTAAAAGGTCCCACAAAGTTGTAGTTTATCACAAATAAGTCCCTAGACACCTAACCAAACATATAAGCAACATTTTCCATAATATAAATGTTTAAATGAGCCTCAAATGGTGTCAATGGGAGCTGCAACATCACAAGTTATTTCATAGGGATGTTTCAAAAGGGGTGTTGCACATATTGCATATGTTCCAAGTGTTTCAGAGGCATGTTGCAAGAGCTTGCTCGGAATGTTTCATCTGTTTTTGAGTGTGTTGTAAACATTTTGATCTAGAGATTGCATACGTTTTCACACAAATGTTGTAACAATAGGTTCCAAATGTTTCATTTGTTCCACTCTTATGTTGCGGCAAGTGTTTTTATGTTGCAAGTGTTCATTCTGGATGTTGGATATGTTTTCACACATATATTGCCAGTGTAGGTATCAAATGTTTCATCTGCTTTGAGCCTTACAACGTTGCGTTCAAGTGTTTTATATTGCAAATGTTTCGTGTTTCAGAGATATGTTCGTAGAGTCAAAGGGCACAACCTGGGCATCAGAAAGGGACGCGGCAAGTCGAGAGCCAATGCATAGGGCATGCGGCGCACCTGGGCTTGCCGAGAGGGCGCGCTCGTCCTCATCCAACTCCTAGGTCCCACACGCACAGAGAGAGAGGAAGAGGGAGGGGGCCCGGAGGAAGGAGCGAGGAAAATGAGGCGGGGGTATGCGTTCGAGGCAGACACATGATTGTTTCGCCAAGAAGTTCAAGGGCTCAAATTTTTACCGTTCGATAAAGTACTTTTCTATATGATGTCCGGATGTCAGCAACTCGCTTGTTCTTTCATTTGTGTTGAACTATACGTTAATTTTGAGGGGAAAAAAATGTGGTCGTTGGGCTCATGGACTGTACTTCTACGACTGGTTGGACCATTGGCGGATCCAAGGGGGGCGTGTGCCTGAAATGCACAACGCAAATCAGCCTAAATTAGGCCAATTTTCTTTAAATTCAGCCTAAAAACTCCCGTGGACCAAACAAAAATAAGGAAAATTTACGCCCAACTCGTCTTAAATTTGCCCAAACTTATGGGAAAAAAAAAAGAAATTTTTTAACCCAACTTAGCTCTATCTCTATTTAGCCACCCGATTTTAGATCCGCCGCTGGTTGGACAGACTCGAGTAACCTTTACGTGCCAGATTTTTATCAAATCGATAGCCAAAACCTGGCAGCGCTCTGCAGTTGACGCTGACAGGCTCTCTCCACAGCGCCAGTTAACAGCTGCATGCGTTCGTGGATTCAAACGTCCCCCTCTTTCGGTCTCGCCGCCGCCAGTCCGCCAACTGGCCGGCCCGCTATGCACATCACCAGTCTGCCACAGACTGGCCGGCGGACTGGCGAGCAAAACACCAGCAAAAGCCTCCTTCTCGGTGCCTTCTCTCTCTTTGTCTTGCCTGCTTCACATACACATCCCCGCCCACTCTCCTCGTCGCATCAACGCCGCTGACGTCGTCTGTCTGTCTGTTCCCGTCGTCGTCGTCACGGCAATGCTCGGACACTTCGTGCACGGCCTCCCCGTATATCTGTGCAAATCCTCTGAGTGCCCGACCTACACAAACATACGCTCCGCCGCGCCACTGAAGTCTGACCGAGCATGACGACGCACCAGCACCAAGGCGCCACCGACGTATCGCCACCGTCGTCATGGCCGAGCGCTGGTCCTGCCACGGCGCCATCGGGGGACGCCGCGGATGGCGCCATGACGCCCGGCGGCGCCATCACCGTGGGCGGCGCTATCGTGATCTTTGTGGCCATATCCACCAGCCTCCTCTCCCTGCAGTACTGGTTCGACGTGTGGGACAGGGAAAGCCACGGCGCCTGGTCCTGGGACCGCCGGCGCCGCCGTGGCGACGACGGGACGGCGGGTTCGAATAGTGGTGGAGTCCGGTCTCGGGGCGTCGACCCGGAGCTGCTGCGCTCCCTGCCCGTCACGGTGTACCGAGCCGCTGCGCCGGGGTCGAAGGAGGATGCGGTGGAGTGCTCGGTTTGCCTCGTGGAGCTCCAGGACGGCGAGGAGGCGCGGTTCTTGCCCCAGTGTGGACACGGCTTCCACGCCGAGTGCGTCGACGTGTGGCTGGCGTCCCACACCACCTGCCTGCTCTGCCGGCTCACCGTCTCCAAGCCCGACCGCGAGTCGTCCCAAACCCCAACGCCAGCTTCGTCTCCTTGTCCGCACCCTCCTGAGCCGGCGAACTTGACCAGGAGCATGCTTGTCGGGGTATCCGGTCAGAGCGCGGTCACCGTGGCGAACATGGCCAGCGACGACGGTGACGACACGACCGCTTCTGCCTCCACTGCCGCCGCGCCCGCTCTGGTGATCGAGATTCCTGACTTGGCGCCCGTGCCGACGCCGACCCCGCGCAACGCGGCCATGTCGTCGCTGGTTTTGGCAAGGCCGAGGTCGTTTCGGAGGCTGTGGAGCTTTGGAAGGCAAGGTCCGAGCTCGAGCTCCTCCTGCTGCACCTGCGGCGGCGCCGGCGAAGTAGCCGACGTGGAGCAGGGTGTCGGCGTGGCCGTCGCGGAAGCGGAAGCGCAACTGCCATCAGGTGCGGCGCAGGGATCTGCCGTGTAGCGACGGAACCGCCGGACGTGACTAACCGGAGACGGACAGCAATTCCAGTTTTCAGATAACTGTGCATATGTATATGTACACTCTGTAGTGCTCAGCTACCCTATTTAATTAATTTAATTTATTTTTTGTGGCATATATACATACACTCTTTGTATTACATTTTATTTTACACAGTCCAAGCGTAAAACTAGGCTCAGCGTAAAGCCGAATCAGTGATTTCACCGGGTGGATAGATTTCAAGGTAAAAAACTAACCAGCTGAGCAACGCTCAGCTTGCTTCTTCAGATCGAGTTCATAGACACGGTGCATTGTTTCTCCACAACAACGCAATCCTCTCCACGTTCACCATGCATCAAATCAAAATTCAGTCATTTTAACATAACAGTGATTTTTTTTAAGAATTAGACTTCTTTCTTATGCAGAAAAGATTTGGACGCAACGTTTTCAAAAGATAGGCACTGTTTGGGTTTGCGATCCCTTCATTACATTGTATCTCACAGTTCTTGACGCTGGACGCTCTCACTGGGCCAAGCAAATGGAACAGAAGAAAATATTGGCACTTGTACGTTAGTGGTTACAAGCAAAACTGGACGTTTTACCTTCCAACATCACACATTTTCCGATCATCACTGGTGCAAGGCCGGTGGACGTCGAAGCGTTCTAGGAGCACATGGCCGCCTGTTCAAGATGAGTGACCTCAGGCTCCTATCCTTCTACCTCAGAATATGTAGCCTGCAAATCAAGTAAGGGCAACTGGAAAAGGCTAGCATGAGGACTGTCGAGTACCTAGGAAAGGGGTACCCCAAACCCTCAATTAACCGGACCAATCCCCGAAATCAGCAACGCAAACCCTCCATCGACATCCTTCATTATCGCTCGAAAGCCCACAGGTTAATGCATACTAGGTCGGCCCACGAACGGGCGTTGACAGCCCAAAGCCACAGCCTGCTCGACGGGCTACCACGCGGACCGAGACTGTACGCTCAAGGATACGATTCGGGCGACCCCTCGAGGACGGAACTTCGCCTAAGCAAATGGGCCCGCCTCGAAGATGAAACTTTGCCCAGCGAATGAGCTAACCCTCGAGGACGGAACTTCGCCCGAGCGAACGAGCCCGCCCTCGAGGACGTAACTTCGCCCGTGCGAATAGGCATCCCTCGAACACAGTATACCCCTCGGCTACCTACTCCCCGTACGGATCCAGGCGCATTCAATGTATTTTACCTGCTCCCGCCTAATCGTATGGTCACAGTTACAGTAACAGTTTCGAGTATGGCAGTCGAATCCTGCTTTTACCGCCCATACCCCAGAATCCCGCGGATCGTACCTCACTATTACGCCATACCGAGCACTGTGCCCCGTCCAGCACCCCGTCGAGACGCGTAAGTCAGCACATTCCCCGTATTTCCCGGGATTCGGCCTTATCCGATGGGCCTCGACCCCCTCGACTCGACCTGAGGCCTCGACCATCACCCCTCGGCCCCGTCACGCTGACCCTCGAGCGGGACTTCAACAACTTCTGACGCGACGGCTGTAGGACCTCCCATACCGACGTACACCTCTACAGCGGCACCGACATGATCTGCATCAACGTCATACGTCACCGACCACGTTAGCCCTAAAAACATGTATTCCTGTGCCCCTCCTTTGTCTATAAAAGGAGGCGCTAGGACTTTAGCTAGAGGGATTGGAGAGCATCATACGCTAAGGCTTTAGATCACAAAACAACACCGTGAGACAGTGTGAAGTAGAAAGCTAAGCGCCCGAAGTGCTCGAGCTCCAGCTCACACTTCTTACTCCCGCTTGTATTCACCCCTGTACTAGCACTTCGGTGCAAGATAACACGAACCATCCCCCCGCTGGACATAGGGCCTTCTTTGCCCGAACCAGGATAAATCGTCGTGTCCTTCTTGCATTACCCACCGAATTAAGGGAGCACGTAATTACGAATTTACTCGTTGGTGTTGACCCCCAGGGGTCGAAACACCGACAAGGACTTGCAAGAACACCGTTTTTCTGCTCTTGAAGGCACATGCCCTCACAATATGCACCATACGTTTCGCATTGAGATGTGTGCACTGCACACCAAAAGAGATAATATATTATTCTCTCTCTTGTAGTACACACATCTCAATGTGAAACGTGTAGTGCACAATGTGAGGGCATATGCCCTCAAGGACAAACTTTTCTGATTTGCCGCCCATGCCACACGGCAATGAAGATTCGGTTGAAGCTCTTTGTCAGGAGGTCAATATGTGACAATGTGAATGAATCTGGTGGACAACCTGCGCTATTTAGAAATCACATTTACTATGGGTTATATGAGTTGATGAGAGCCGATTAATAGAGAAGCCAAGGCAGGAGCACCTCCCTGCCATCAAGCACATCTTGCGCTACATCACCGGCACCTTCATCTCGTTGTTGGCCACCACAACATGACCATCTGGCCCCGCCATAGATGCCGTTGGAGCCCTCCTTTCGTCTATCAAACCAAAGTGCTCAAATTCACTGCATTGCCTTCGGTGCCCTTGGGGGAACTCAATGTTGCAGACGAGATGAGACATTAGGAGCCCAGTGAGTGATGGGGAGCGGAGTGCTGGGGCCGTCAAGCGCGTCGCGTCATGGCCAGTGGACGGTGCCGGCCCTATGGGGAGGGCAGGAGGGGCGATGTCCGAGGGCCCAGGCTGGATGGGGGCCCAAGACCAGGCACACACATGCATGTACCTTATAGTTCATTAGGGTTAATGAGCCGGTGGCCCAGCAAGCAAATGACGCTTTCTTTCGCAGTCTCAGGAGGCCAGCCGCCAACCAAAGAGGCAATCGTTCCCAGGAGCAATTTTAGAATGATATCTTAGACACTATTGATCTCAATACCGTTCTGATGATTTTGCATAAAAATTGTCCAAGCAAGCAATGGATATTATGAAGTTCTATTCTTCATTAAGGCAATCATATTAGTTCTTCCATGTAGATTGTCGCTCAATAATTACTAAACATGATAAATTAGTATCTATATACATTATAAAATTTTATTTAATAGAAGGGTCGTCCAGACGAGTTCGCTAGAGGGCCCTTGAAATCCTAGGGCTGGCACTGCCAGTGGACAGGGCACCTCGTCAGGGAGTAGAGGATGGAGTGTGTCCGGGACATAGGATGGGGCATCAAAGTGCGCTTGGGGCTAGAGTCAAAGCATGGGGATGTGGTGTTGCTGGGCGCCGGCGGGCACGACACGCGGGGGCTGGTGGAGAGGCATGTCGGGCACCAAAAGACAGAGCCTGCTGGGGTATAGAGGACGGACCATTGGAGTGCGATGGGAACAGAAACGAAGGAAAAGGATGATGGGGCGTCTATGCGCTCGCTGGGTAATCAGACAGCTCAAACGGCTCAAATTAATTAGTTGGGAGCCATGTACGGACGGACGCCGTGTCTGAATGTCTGGGCGCTAGTCTCTGACTTTTTTGACCACTCTTGTCTATGTTATCCACATACTTATCCTCCACATGTGTAGTAATTTTGTAATTAAAAATATAAAGCATAATAAATGGCAACTTGATGTCTATTGTTCTTATTTAATTAACCAATTCCATTTTATTAAATATTTCCATTATAATAGTTCACTTCGACACTGAAGACTAATGTAGTAGATGTGTACTTTGACTTTATTTCACTTTGATTGTCGACGAAATCAGTAGTAAATTCTATTCATGTATATTGAATTTAAAAATATGTACTTTTTTAAGTTAAATTGAGAAAATATGCCAAAAGAAATCTAAACATGAGACATCCGTTTTGTATTCATATTTGAAAAGATCCGTATCCGTATTAGAGCACTTACAATATAAATTCTATCATAGAGTCTAAGCATATTTATTACCTCGAATATATCATAGATTTGGAGTCTAAATAAGACTCAAAGTTTTATTTTTTCTCCATTTCTCTTCGATCAATACACTGCCACATTAGCAAAGTACTATAAATAGAAAGATAATAAATAGGCTTAGATTCTATGATAAAATCTGCATTACTAAACCTATTTATTATCCTCATATTTATTTACTTTGTTAACGTGGCAGTATATTTATTGAAGAAAGAGAAAAAAATCAAGACCTTATGATAGAGTCTACGATAGAGTCTACGCTATGAGTGTCGTTAGAAGTTTCACGGTCAACCATATGTGATACGCGTACCTGTTGCTTCGGCTTCTCATGAAAACCACGAACACAACTCACCATAGGAGTGTGCCAGATGATCAATCCGAAGAGGGCCATAGATCGTCGAGAAAAAAAAGAGGGCCATAGATGATCGATCTGAAGAGGGCCATAGGTTCAGAATTTCAAATGAAGTCATAATTATTAATTAACAAATCACTTTTAAAAGGCAGGACCAGAGGAGTAATTTTGGAGCACCTTCGCTTAATGTTGCTTTAGTTACGAAACGTTGTTGGCACATCATTTCCTGGAACGAATAAGGGTCCCTTTGGTTGGGCTTACCGACCTGTTTTTGCTTTTGCAAAAGCCAAAAGCCAACCAAAGGGCCTAAAACCAATGATTGCTTTTACCTAAAGTCAGCTTTCATCGTAGTGTAAACTCAAAACATCTCTATCCCTACTTTCACTGGCTTTTGGGGTAAAAAATTACCCAATTGCCACTGGTTATGTGGAGCAAATAACGGTTCGTTCCCTTCTATTCTCCAAGACCCTGTCCTCCCGACGCCCCCCACACGCGAGCGCAAAGTCGCACATATGGCCGCCATCTAGGGTTACACTGCCGCCACCCCCCGCCCGAGGCTTCCTCCATCCGGTCACCGCTGCACACGACCTGCCCAACGCCGGCCTCATCTCCGGCGGACGCCGGCCAGCCGCCCCGCCCGACGCTGGCTCCCCCATCCCCGTCTGCGAGTTTTGCTCCAAATCCCTGTTCGCTCGTTCTGTTCTGAATCCTGTCCTGCTCATCCACGGAGTCGTCCCCATTGGCAAGCAACGCCCCTAGCCTGGCCGCTTGCTCGAGCCAAGGGCGCCCAGGTCGCCCTGCTCGTCCACGGAGTCGTCCCCATCCGTCGACGCTGCAAGGTATGTCCAATCCCCTCTGCCCTTGTTTGAATGTGATGGATGCATGAGTAATCTGTACAATAGATGTATGATTAGCAGTGGTTGACTAGTTTAGTGATCTATAGTAAAGTAAATTGATTGAAATTTCTTTGTTTGGTTCAAGTATGTCTGACAAGGTACATTGGAGTGATAATTTTGTGAGGAATTTGTCTGATGCCTACAAAGAAGAAATAGAAGCTGGCAATAGGACACTGGGAATTTTCACTACTACTAGTTGAAAGAATGTGGTTTCCAAGTTTGCAGATAAATCCGGTGATAAACGAACCAAAAAACAATTGAAGAACAATTTAGATGTCTTCAAAAAGGAGTATACAGTGTTCATGGAGTTCAGGAATTGTGCCACTAGGCTAGGTTGGGATGCAGAAAAAAGATTGTTGACTGCTCGGATCAATGGTGGTTGGATCACCTAGCTGTAAGAACTAAACTGTCAGTAAACATTTGCCTTAATTGTTTATATTTGCTATGGATTGCTAATTTTTTCTTTACTTTCAGAAATGCAACAATACCGAGAAAGGAATCAAATGCAGTCATGTGAAGTTTTGAAAGCAAGGACCAAAGTTTCTGGAAGATATGCACATCATTTTTGGCAAGGGACATGTTAGTGGGGCTTCGGCATGCTGTCCTGGAGATGTATCCTCTGATGAGGCAAGTGGTGAGGATGTACAGGAAGTACCAAAACCTGCAGAGAAGGCTGAGAAGACAGTTGAAACATCCTCAATTTTCTACGAAGGGAAAATACACAGAATGGCGAATAATATAATAGTTCGAAGCTCAAACCATTATATTATACAGCAACAGTCGATACAGAAATCCATACATCGAATAAAAGAGTACAAAATAGAGAGGGTTACATCAATAGTACATCGCCACACTAGCGGAATTATCAGAGTAGCAGCATCAGGAATAGCTGCGATAGGCGGAAGCAACAACAAATCTCCAAAAGGAGCCTAAGCGTAGGAACGAGACACCTAGTCCTCGAGCCCATTGTCGTAGTCATAGTCGGGCTCACCTTCTAAATAATTTTTAGTACGGTTTGTACTGGCCACTGTTTCCCACCCTATGATTTGCTTTTGCTCTGTGGTATTTGGTGGATGCAAAGGATATAATCAAAGAGACCTAATATATGGCTGTGGTTTCCTATGCATGTAGTATCCAATATTATATAAGTAATTCATTAAGTTTTAACCCATCTCATCCACACATCTTTCCCATCCCATCACTGTCACACACATCTCACCCTCTCACACTCAGTCGATAGGTCCAACTCTCTCTCGGAGCCTGTCTCAATGGCCCATGGCCGGAGGGTAATCACCAGGGGGAAGAAGAGAAGGACTCATCTTACTACTCCCGAGAAGCGTAGGTCGAGGGAAATGCCAAACCGAGGCCACGGACTATATATAGATTCAAAACTCTGCAGAGCGTGTACTCCCGTAACCACAAGATCTCCATCATCGGCGGTGCCCCACCTAGGCTGATTCCGGCTGCCTTCTAACCGGTGCGATGCCACCCTACCACTCAGTTTTGGTCACCCCGGAGTCCACCGGCATACTGAGACTATGAGACATAGTACCGGACCCCCATGGTCACTATGTTGTCTAATGAGGGTGTGGGTCCCGATGCCCATACCTCCCAATACTATCTATTAACAACCTAGTAGTAATGGCTCCATCCTAGCCAGTCGGTCATCCGTCTTCCGCCCATACAGGAGCAAGTGATGAGCACGTAGGTCCCAAGGTTCCGATCCTCAAGAGATATCAGGTCCTAGGGGATCAGACAGGATTATCTTCTCTTTGGGGTTTCACCAACATCCCGTGCCTCAACGGCACCTTCTACCCGGGGGCTTCGCTCCACAAAGCCTCTCATCCCCGGGCCACCTTATACCTCACCATGTACCCGCCACAGGTACCTCTCGTAGGGATGCCCAGATCACACCCCCCGGCAACACTCGCCCCTGGGCTCGTCGTAGAATCCTATCCGATCGACTCAACCCTCGCCACACACCCAAGACACACGCAGCACTCTCCCCAAGTAAAGTGGCACCACGTGCCTTAACCGTATAACCATACTCTCCACCATGCATCACATCACAGATATAAGCGTAGAAGTAAAGCATCATAAGTAATAAGCATGCGTCTAGCCTATCAGCGGGTGTGCAGGAGTAAGGTTGCGACAAGGTAATGGCTCATTAAGCAATTCTACCATGCAACCTATCATCAGGTGATATTCATAAATAAAGCACTAGCAAATTAGATATTATTGCATGTGTAATAGGATCTACAAGGTTGGGTGGGATGTGGCACCTATGAAGTCGTCACTGAGCTCCTCCTCGTAGTCATAGTCGTCCTCCTCAAAATACTCCTCCTCTGAAATAAAATGTAACAGTCATGTTAGCGACCCCTATAGAGTATCACAAAGAACCAAATGAAATTCAATAACTCCAAATGCAATCATGCATAAGACTATGACGTAGAGCTCATTTTTATGAAAATCTGGACACTTGGTTCATATTTTTTTGAGTTCATATGAAGAAGATATGATTTTGAAGTTTAAAACTATATATAGAAAAAGAAAAAGAGCTGTTAAATATCAGCGTGACATGTGGCATGCTCTGATTGGCCAGAGGCACGTCAGTCAGTAACAGGTGGGACCCAGGGTCAACGGTCAATGTTAACCGATCAACGGTCAACGCCGACGGGCCCCGACTGGGCCTCGACGGGCCTGGGTAGGGCTGGGTCTGGACCGGGTTGGGCCGGCCTAGCCCGAACACATGTCAAGCATCTAGATAGTGCGCGTGGCGGGTCTGGGTCCAATGGGTTGTGGTCTATGGCTTTCGGTTGTGCGGACTTCGTCCATGATGGACTATGGACAGGTGGTCCACGTGGCTGGCTACGGCTGGTCCAGCTGGGTACACTGTGGACCCGTGGACGCGGTCCACACAGGGAAAAATTCCCCTTCTTCACGCGCGTGAGGCATGACGACACTGCCGTTGGCGGCGAGCGGTGCGGCGGCTTCGGTCGACTCGAGCGGCCAAGGCGGTGGCTGGGGCTACGTAGAGGCATGGTGGAGGTGGCTACAGGACTCAAGCTGGCTCGTGGGACCTTGTCTTACCGGCGCACACGCTACGGCGACGGCCGGTGGCGAGGCCACGGCAGTGGGGCGCTGCAGCACTTTGGAGGCGGCTTTGGCCGACGCTATGGGTTCGTGGGATCAACACGAACGAGGCAGTGACTCTAATTGGACCGGGGTCCTCTATTTGGCCGACAGCGGCGGCGGCGGAGCGGACATCGACGGCAACGGAGGAACACCGGCCAAAGCTCTGAGTTGACCATTATCTTTGCCTTGTTCTTTCAATTGGAGGAGCTCGAAACTCCAAGTCCTAGCTAGCGTAGCTATTCGAGGCACGACAGGGTGCGCGCGGCCGAGAATGCCACAGCGGCACATCAGCGGTCGGAGTCCGGGGAGACCGAGCAGCGGGCAAAGCGCGTACGCCCTCACTGGGGTCTATGCCGGCTCCCAAAAGAGTGGAGGGCTACATTCTAGGCTACGATGGACCTAACCAAGGTGCTAATGGAGCCTAAAACTAAGCAAGTCAGTCGGGAACGGGGGTGCTCTCGCCGGTGGCCATGGAGGTCACTCACCTTGGTGGTGTTGACGGTGGCGGCCCATGGCTTGGTGTAGTGGAAGCAGACCAGCTATGTTGGTGTAGGGGAAACAGAACTACATGGCTACGTCATGGTGTAGACAAACAGGGCCACCGAGTAACCCTCCAGTGAGCATGGGCAACAACGATGGCTGGAACTTCTTTGCTCTGGCTTCATTGGCTCCTCCCCGCCTCCTACTTCTCCTTCCTCCCCTTCTTATCCTCTGGCAGCGAGCAGGCAGGCAAGAAGCAGAGAGGTGGCCACCAAGGTTGCGACGGCGACTGGGAACCCTAAAGGACCGAATGACCTCCCTTTTATAGCCGGCGGTGAGCAGCTATGGAAGACGGGCGGTGTGGATGGACTGGAGGTCGATCGGGTGGCTGTGGTGCACCCCTGGCTAGGGTTTGGGGAGTGTCACGAGCGCGTGTGGACAGACGCTCCCTCCCTTGGTGTTTTCTCGATCAAAAGGTTCTCCTGGCCATGGCGTCACCATGGCCAGGCCCTTGAGCTTGCGTCAGGTAGTGGGGAAATGGGGACAGGGAGCCGTTAGGGTTGGGCGCGGTGTCGTGGTGCGTGGGGGCATGAGCTGGCGTGCACGAGGATGGTCACGGATGGTACGGCGGGGCTAAGGCTATTTCTGGCGTGAGCGCGGACGTCGTGCGGGGCAAAGGCAGAGCACAGACGCCAGATGGGGAAAGGGAAAAGGTGATGACACCGAGGCCCCGCTCGTCAGCGGCAGAGGGGCAGGTCACGGGCGCATGCTGCAGCCTAGCGGCAGGTGGAGCGGTAGGCCTTGCTGGGCTGCTTGATGGGCCGGCGGTGCAGCGGTGCAGGCCGAGGTGGGCGAGGCCAAGCTGGGCCGTGGCGTTGGCCGCCGTGAGCCGCGGTCGGGGGTGCCAAGCAGGCCGAGTGGGTGCAGGGGAAGCAGGCCGGCCTGGTTTCCATGTGTGACTGGGCTGGTTAGCTTCCTCCATGTCCTTTTCCTATTTTCCTTACCCTTTCCTATTTTCTTAACCACTATCCTAACCATGTCATGGTCTTGTTAGTGACCATGACACAGGCATCTAGCTAGGTCTACTAGGGTCTCAAGGGGCATGTGGGGTCCTTGTCCATGGTTAGTCATATATATATGTACACATGATATAAAAGGTAACTTGATTTTATTAAGCATTACATAAAATCAAATAAGAAGCAAATCATCCTTGTAATTAAAAATGCAATGCTTCAACCAACATTAGGTGCTACTTGTGCAACTACTAGTGGGTTTCCTATATGACACTCACCAACCATAGGTTATTTTAGAAAAAAATTTGTTGGTTGGGATTTTTGGTGTTTTGGATTTTTAGGGTTGTTACAGTCCTACCCCCTTATGAGAATCTCGTCCTCAAGATTTAAAAGTGCAACTTACTCTTCAAACAAGTTGGGGTAAGCTTCCTCATTTCTGACTCCTTCTCCCAAGTTCCTTCTTGTTCTATGTGATTGCGCCACTAAACCTTGCACATTGGTATGATGGTGCTTCTAGTCTCTTTGGTGGCTCTGTCCAAAATGCAGATGGGATGCTCTCTGTACTCAAGGGTGTCCTGAATATCAAGTGCCTCTGCAGGGATCGGTTGCTCTGGTAGCTTCAAACACTTGTGCAACTGAGACACATGGAACACTGGGTGCACTCCTGCTAGTTTCTCAGGTAACTCCACCTTGTAGGCAAGCTTGCCAACTCTGGCACAGATCCTGTATGGTCCCACATAGTTCACACCAAGTTTCATGAAGTGTTGAAGTGTTTGCGCAAGTTAGGTAAGGAAAATGTTGTGCCGAGAGATCCTACTTTTTCTGTGGAGCATGAAAGAGTGAGAGAGAACCATTTATGGTCATACTTCAAAGGAGCAATTGGAGCAATAGATGGTACACATGTTAAAGTAGTAGTGCCACTGGATGACATGGTTAGCCACACAAACCGTCATGCATATACTTCTCAGAATGTGCTAGCTATTTGTGACTTTGACATGAGGTTTATATTTATTGTTTCTGGTTGGCCGGGTGCTACACATGATTCACGCATCCTCAATCATGCATTGGCAAATTTTTCGTCATTTCCTATGCCTCCTAAAGGTAATAATGATTTCCTATGATATGTTATTAATTTTTTTTATTTTTATGTACCTTAATAATTTCATTTTGTCAGAAAATATTATCTTGTGGACTCGGGTTATTCGAACCGAACTGGGTACCTTGCACCTTTCAAAGGAAGCATGTACCATATACTAGAATTCCGTAGTCGTTCAGGGCCTCCTCAAGGGAAGTATGAGATGTTCAATTTCTTGCATTCATCTCTTCGTAATGTCATTGAAAGGTCTTTTGGAGTCTTGAAGCAGAAGTGGCGTATTCTGAAGGGCATACCAAGTTTTGATCCTTTGTACTCAAAAGCATATCATTATGTCTTGTCTTGCTTTGCATAATTTTATTCGTGACAACAAATTAAGTGATATGGAGTTCGATAGATGTGATGCAAATGAGGATTACTTGGTACAAGACATGACAGAAGAGGATGAAGTTGATGGAGTGGAGAACGAAGATACCATGAATGACGTCCGTTCTAGAACTAAGAAAAACTATTTAAAATTATTTTACCTTGCTTAAATAGTCATTTTCACATGAATTAGTGAACAAATAAGTTTGTTACGCACAGTTTCCATATAAACATGTCCTAGACATTCAGGGGCATTACAAGTATTTCTCAGATGATCTACAGCTCGACAGCACCTCTAACTGAACGGCCTTATGCTTTTCCCACAGCTGCTTTCTCACAGCTGCTTTTCCATAGCTCACAGCCCACAATAGCTTTTTCAAAAGCTACAGCTCAACCAAACACACCCTAAATTAATGCATTGTCATATATCCATTTGTTAGCATAAAAATGTGACTCTTCACGCCAACTGCCTCTCGCAAGCCAGATAGACCAGAGCGTGAACGTCTCTCCAATCCCCGCGACTTTCTCCAGCAGAATGATCTGGGCGATCGAGTCCAAGGCGTGCCAGTCAATTTGACCCTAAAATTGACAAGGTGAAAAATAATAGTCAAATCATGGAACCTGCCGGTGTGATTCCAGACAGTTCCTCATATATGGCTAAATAGCTGATTCAATCAGGGCATTGACTAGAGAGTTAACATCCAACATGCATTTGTAAATAAGTTTGGTAAATAAACATGCATGAATTAAACAACTGATCATGGCATGGTGTAAATAACTAAAGCGAAAGAAAACATAAACCATTCATGATACGTGCTGTGAAAGTAAAGAACTAGCTAAATCGGCTATCTGAATAAACATGAAGAGAGAAAAACCATTAGCCGATTTAGTCTATTCAATACAACATGCAAAAGAAATTAGACAGGTGTACAATATTCTAGATTAAAACTAACAGATCTACTAAGAAAGCTCAACAAACCGGCTAGTCTAAATCAAAAACATGTATACAATGTCACGGGTGAAGCTCCTGGTGAATCGGCTAACTTTGCCGATACCGACATGAGAACAAACTAGGTGTATAAACAACTTTAAAAAAACTACTAATTGATCCAATCAGTGAGATCAGTGACTTAACCCGTTGCAGCCAACTAAGATTAGAAATGACTAACAGGCTTTATCATAAAACTACTTATACCCTAGAATGCGCATATGTCATGAACAAGATTGATAAAATCTAGCTAATGCAAGCACGAGACCGATCATCAAAGCAATAAGATTAAACCTGATAAGCATTGATGACAATCGAATCTAAATGAATATAAGCCAAATCTATCAATCTTGATCGGGCAAAAGATGTTGTTGCAATAAATAAACAAATAAAAACTAACAACATCGGTAACTTAATGAATCTACTAGACTGCAAGATCTACTAGAGTCGATAACTGGCCATGAGTAACTTAATGAATCTATTAGGATGCCAAACCTAATAGAGCCGATAACTAGCCTATGCTAACGCATACAATAGGAGGTCAAGCTAGCCCTGTCAAACGATAACATAAACTATTGACAAGTACTACTGCAAAGATAAGAGGTCGAGCCAGCCAAATCATGCATAAACACAAGCCCCTTGGCCATACTAATGGTCGATAGGAGGTCAAACCGGCCCTATCTAACAAGAGTAAAAGCCATGACGGTACTTATAGCAAACCAGAGGTTGAACGAACGATGCAGCCTAGCTTGATGAAGAACTCACCAAGATCCTAGAAACTAAGGGTTTGATGGCCGGAGCCGAAAGGATTGTATTGAATGTTGAGAGAGTTTACAAGGTGCCGGGGCTTACATATTTATACCCTGGGCTTTGACCAAGTCCTAACCTAATACGACTCACAAATAAGGAAAACGACTTTGAAAACTACCTAATCTAGATAACTTGGACCCTATTATTCCGTCCTGTAGAGTCCCATGCAGTTAATGTGCCGTCCTTCATCCTGTCGGATCGGAGTTGATGTGGCCCGTGCGTATCCTCAGATAGCCGATTCTGGTTAGCTGATCCTCCTCGATTTAGCCGATTCCCCACTATTCGGCTGCAGCATTTAACCGATTCCATCCGTGTCTTCTACGAGAAGCTCCACCCTTGTGTATACCAATCTAAATTTTGGGGCAAACACATGCCCCCAATTTTGGGATAAAATTGATTTTATTCCAAAATTCTTCTCTTGCTTTCAACTGATCTTGAGATTCCTCAAGATTGATTCGTGATCTAACAATCAGCCGATTCACCTTCCCGATCTATCTTAAAACGGTTGGCCTTCTCAAAAGCATGCTCAGGATTGATTTTGACCGGCCACTCAATTACCCTTGCACAGTATCAGTCATCAATGGTATTTTTTTGCCAATTCATACCTTGATGCGTGCCCATTCTTCTGGACTATAAATCAATTTCTGCTCTATTCCAACATTCATGCAATCCTCCAGTGACCTCATTCTAGTCAAAACCTTTTTCAACCATTAGAGTAAAACTCCTCGATGGTGGGCCATGGAAAACGCCCAATGGAGGAGGAGGTGACTTCATGCCGGGTCCTTCCAAGGGGATCACAATCTTGTGTGGGGAGTGGAGATCCAATAGAATGGGGGGTGACCTCGCGTCGAATTTTCCCAAAAAGGTGGATTGATTCAAATTTTTCTTAAAATTAGTTCATTCTCTAATTACCCGATTCTTGTAGGGCTGACAGTGATGGCACCCCTCAATCCTCCACGGGGAGTGAGCATCCTCTGGCCCGTGACCTAGCCGAGGCTCAGAAGCGGCTTGAGTTGCAAGGGAGCTCAAATGTCAAACTCCAGGGCGAAGTCCTGGATCTTCAAATTGATCTGGTAGATAAAGAGGAAGACATTGCTATGATTACCCAGGAGTGAGATGCTGCTAGGAGCCAAGCCGCTAGTAAGCATAAATCTTTCTTTTTCCTCCATGATTCTTCAATCCTTTGTCTAATGCTTTCAAGCTCTCATTTCAATCTTATAGATCTATCATCAAAGCTTGAGGCTCTTGAAACCGCCGTGGCTCAACTTGCTGACACTGTGAACGCCGCTGGTGCAACATCTGTTGAGCGAGTAGAGAACATCAACCAGCGTATCTCCAAGATCTCTCATGCAGCGATAGGACATGGGGCAGCTCTTGCCTTCAATGCGGTTCGGCTCAACTCAGGCACTGATTTCTGCAATTTTGATGTCTTTGAAGAAGATCTTGAAGAAGAGATGGAGGCCACTGTTGACACCATGGAGGAGGCGGGGAAGAATATTGCTGATGTAATCGATTACATTGTTCCATTAAGGAAGGCATGTAATCAGAATCAGTAGATTGTACTAGGATGCAGTCTTCTGTCCCTGACTACTTGTAAATTTTAATCATCAATAAATTCCTCCTCCTGATCAATGCTTGAGATTAATTCATAATCGCTTTTCCTGGACACTTGCCTTTGGTATTTTTTGCTCTAAAGGCGATGCATATCGCATCAACTATCACCAATATTTTGATTGGTTATTTTGTGCTAAAGGCAATGATCACATCGGCTATTTTATCACATCTTCATATTTAGAATCAACCTCTGGCAATCAAATCTTCATCTGCTATCACGCTCTTGAGGAATTTACCATCTATAGCCTTCTTGAATACTTCTCCCTTAAAATCCTTTAGAATATAAGCATTGCCTAGGACAACTTGATCAATGAAATATGGTCCTTCCCAATTTGGAGACTATTTGCCAAACTTGTTATCTTTCACTCCAATCGGTAATCTGAGTTTCCAAACAAGTTCATCTTTTTCAAACTCTTTCAGCTTGACTTTCTTGTTCTAATGTCTGGCAATTTTCAATTTGTTGGCCTCAATTGTTTCCAGTGCTTTAAGCCGATGATAATGTAAATCCCCAAGGTTATCAATCATAAGTTTATTGTAATCACTGGCTATTAATTCTTTCTGTAGTTCAACCCTTCTTGAACCAGACTGAATTTCCCATGGCATTACTGCATGACGGACATACACCAATTCATAAGGTGAACACTTATGTCAGTTACCTAGGAAAGGGGTACCCTAAGCCCTCGATTAACTGGGCAGATCCCCGAAGTCAGCAACGTAAGCCCTCCAACGACATCCCTCATTACCGCTCGGAAATCCACAAACTAAAGCATGCTAGACCAGCTCACGAATGGGCGTCGACAGCCCAAAGCCACAACCTGCTCGACGGACCACCGCACGGACCAAGACTGTACTCTCGAGGGTGCGACTAGGGCGACCCCTCGAGAATGGAACTCCGCCTAGGCAAATGGGCCGGCCTCAAGGACGGAACTTCGCCCGTGTGAATGGGCAGCCCTCGAGCGTGGTAAAACCCTCAGCTACCTACTCCCAGTACGGATCCAGGCGCATTCAATGCATTTTACCTGCTCCCGCCTAACCGTATGGCCACAGTTACCGAAACAGCTGCGGGTATGGCAGTCAAATCCCGCTTTTACCGCCCATACCCTGGAATCCCATGGATCGTACCTCACTGCCACGCCATACCGAGCATTGTGCCCCGTCCGGCACCCCCTCAAGACGCATATTCCCAGGATAATCCGAGATTCGACCTTATCCGATGAGCCTCGACCCAAGGCCTCGACCGTTGCCCCTCGACACCGTCATGCCAACCCTCGAGCTGGACTTCAACAACTTCGGTCAACACTTCAACAACTACCGACGCGATGGTCGCAGGGCTTCCCATACCAACGTACGCCTCTATAGCGGCACTGACATGATTGGCATCAACATCATACGTCGTTGACCACGTTAGCACTAAAAATATGTACTCCTGTGCCTCTCCTTCGCCTATAAAAGGAGGCACCAGGGCTTGGGACAGGGGATCCGAGATCGAGGAGATCCTAGAGCTTCATACGCTAAGGCTTAGATCACAGAACAACACCGTGAGACAGTGTAGAGAGCTAAGCGCCCAAAACGCTCAAGCTCAAGCCCACACTTCTCACACCCGCTTGTATTCACCCCTGTACTAGCGCTTCGGTGTAAGATAACACGAACTATCCTCCCCCCTACTGGACGTAGGGCTTTCTTTGCCCGAACCAGGATAAATCACTGTGTCCTTCTTGCATCGCCCACCGGATCAAGGGAGCACGCAATTATGAATTTACTCGTTGGTGTTGATCCCGGGGTCGAAACACCGATAGTTGGCACACCAGGTAGGGGTCCTGCGTGTTACCAATGATTTCCCGCCATTCTTTCCGGATGGGCGACTCTGTTTCACCACTTTCTCGTGCTACGGTGATCTGGTTCGGAAGCCTGGAGTTCATGTCCCTCGGACAGGGCTATGACATGAACCTGCTCTTGATCAGTGACCCAAGCGGAGGTCGTAGTGTGCCCCCACGCTCAGGAAGGGGCACTCACCGATCTCGCCACCATGCGGTCGTAATCAGGAGGCGCGATCGGCGCCGTCATTGCCATCAACCTGAGTCGAGATTGGTGCCCGCTGCATTCCCCTTGCTCCTGACCGGTGATGAGGAGCCCCTTGTTGGGGGATTATCTGACCTGAGTTCAGGTGCAGAGGACGGACCGGCAGGGCTCCACGATAACCTCAACTTCACCTTCGCAATGCACTTGTGGAGGGAGCCCGGCAGAGCTCCCCCGATGCGTGCAACCCCCACTACATCGAGCCTACTTTCGCACGAGTTGTTCGAGCGTCGTCGACGGTTCGCATTCAGCCTCAACAATGCCACAAAGGCATTCTCGACCTTGACCCATGCCAACATGAGCACGATAGGGGACCGCCCAGGCGCCCTCCTTTGAGCAATGATGGACATGGGGATAGTCATGCCAGCCTCCGTGGACTTGGGCTTCGCAAGAGCACCCGGCCCCTAGAGGTACACCGTCGGCGCACTCCAACAGCAGCTGCAAGAGGAGGCATGGGGATAATTCCCTGTCTTCTACTGCGGCGACCCCGACTCTGGCTCTGACCATTGGGACCCTACCTGCGAGTGTCTCCACATCGACGGTGACGTTGCCTCCAGTGAGGACATTGTCGATCTGATGACCGATGCGGCTGCCGTTGCGGTGGGAGGGGCTCCCCCCAGAGCAGAGGTTCGACAACCTGTCACACCCTGAGAGGCGTGCCCCCGTCCTGATTAGCAGGACACACAGCTGGCACAAATTCGAGAGTTGCAGGCTAAACTCGCTGACGACCAGGAATGACTGCACCAGCTCGAGCGAACCCTCGAGCAGGAGCGACCACCACCCAGCGGAAGAGCCCGAGCCAGGGCCCGAGAGGTCAACCGACAGATCAACGAGGGCAGCCGCCCGAACATCCTGTTAACCGTTACCCTTGAGCAAGCCAGAACGTTGTCGCGGCAGCTATGCTTCTTCGCAATATGCCCGCGCCACCCAACTCGCAAGCTCGACGGGTACAACGCGAGATCGAGGGTCTCCTCCAAGTTGCTGCTGTTCAGCAAGCCGAGAGCTCAGCCTCGAGGCGTCGAGGGGCAGCTCCTGAACCACAGGATGAGTCCACCAGGCCCAAAAGGGAGGGCTCGGTCGATCAAGAGGCGGCCCCCCGAGTGAAGAAGACACCAGCCCGAGATCGTATCATCAACAACCGTGCCCCACGTGACGCGCGCCTTGATATCATCGAGAATCGCAAGCGCAAACACGGGGACACCGAGGATCGAGGGTGCAGCGCTCATCGTGGGGGACGTTACGATAGCGATGAAGACCGATGGGCCCCGGAGCCACCGGGTAGCAGGACGATCCGCAACACCCGGCTGCCCGACAAGTTTTGACCCCCACGAGCATCATCAAGTACAACGGTGAAACCAAACCTGAGCTCTGGCTAGCCAATTTTTGACTGGCTTGTCAGGCAGGTGGGGCACGTGATGACCGCGTGATCATACGTGACCTTCCCCTGTTCCTATCCGACACCGCACGTAGGTGGCTCGAGGAGCTTCCCCCTGACTAGATTCACGACTGGGTCGACCTGGTCTAGATCTTCAAGGGGAACTTCAAGGGCACCTACGTGTGTCCTGGAAACTCCTAGGAACTGTGCAACTGCAAGCAGAAACAAGGGGAGTCTCTGCATGACTTCGCTTGGCATTTCTCCAAGCTCCGAACCAAACTCCCCCACATCTCTGATCTCAAAGTAATTCTAGCGTTTGTTGCGGGTACGACCTGCAAGGACCTAGTTCGCGAGTTGGGGCGCAACCACCCCAACACCGTTGACGAGCTCATGGATGTGGTCACCAACTACGCGGCCGGCGAGGAGGTGGTCAGAGCCTTCTTCGATGATGAAAAAGACAAGAGAAAGGCACCGACAGTCGATGTCAGGGGCTCGAACAAAGGTTCGAAGAAGAACAACAAGAAGAAAAAGAATCAGCAAGGCAAGCATGAGGTTACAGACGGCGATCTCATCACAGCAGCCGAACACAAAAAACCTCGAGGTCCCCCTGAAGGGGCCATCTTCGACAGGATGCTCGAGGAGCCCTGCCCTTATCACAAGGATGGGGTGAAACACAAACTCAAAGACTGCCGCATGCTTCGAAAGCACTTCGAGCAACTGGGCGTCAAGAAGGGTGACGATAAGAAAGACCGGGGCGGCAATGAGGGAGACAATGGGGAAGACAGAAAATTCCCTGAAGTCTATGACTGCTACATGATCTACGAAGGCCCCTCGACCCAGCTCACGCCTCGACAGCGCAAGAGGGAGCGTCAAGAAGTCTTCTCCGTCCGAGTCGTGACACCCCACTACCTCGACTGGTCCGATGCACCCATCACGTTCGACCGCGATGACCATCCGGATCGCGTCCCCAACCCCGGGGCCTATCCACTTGTCATCGACCCAATCATCGTCAACACCCGCCTCTCGAAGGTCCTCATGGACGGCGACAGCAGCCTGAACATCATCTACCTCGAAACCCTCAACGTCGTGGGGGTCAAGATGTGCCGACTCCAACCCAGTGCCAGGGGCTTCCATGGCGTCGTACCAGGGAAGAAGGCTC
This sequence comes from Bothriochloa decipiens, assembly GCA_023333625.1. Lineage (NCBI taxonomy): Eukaryota > Viridiplantae > Streptophyta > Magnoliopsida > Poales > Poaceae > Bothriochloa > Bothriochloa decipiens. The sequence continues at coordinate 37,673,690 of CM041635.1, read as the reverse complement.
TTCCCATTGGCCGCATTGACCTTCCCGTCTGCTTTGGCACCCCCGCCAACTTCAGGAAAGAAACTCTCACCTTTGAGGTGGTCGGGTTTCACGGAACCTATCATGCCATCATCGACCGACCGGGCTACGCGCAATTCATGGCAATCCCGAACTACACCTACCTCAAGCTCAAGATGCCAGGACCTAGAGGCGTCATCACCATCGGCTCCTCCTACGAGCACGCGTACGACTGCGATGTCGAATGCGTCGAGTATGAAGAGGCCGTCGAGCAAAACGTGATGATAGCCTCGACCCTCAAGCGCCTCGCCGACAAGGTGCCCGAACCTAAGCATCATGCTGGCAGCTTCGAGCCAGCGCAAGACACCAAGAAAATCCCCCTCGACCCGAGCTGCTTCGGTGAGAAGGTGCTGACAATCGGTGCCAACCTCAGGAGCAAATAGGAAGTAGTGCTCATCGACTTTCTCCATGCGAACGCCGATATGTTTGCATGGAGTCCTTCGGACATGCCGGGCATACCGAGGAAAGTCGCTAAGCACGCCTTGGAGATCTGAGCCGGGTCTAGACCGGTGAAGCAACGCCTACGCCACTTTGACGAGGAGAAACATAGGATCATCAACGAGGAGGTACACAGGCTTTTGGCAGCTAGATTCATCAAGGAGGTTCATCACCCTGAATGGTTAGCTAATCCCGTGTTAGTTAAGAAAAAGAATGGAAAAATGCAAATGTGTGTTGACAATACTAGTTTAAACAAAGCATGTCCCAAAGTTCCATTTCCTTTACCACGCATTGATCAAATTGTTGACTCTACCGTGGGATGTGAAACCCTCTCATTCCTTGATGCTTATTTCGGCTACCACCAAATCAGGATGAAAGAGTCCGACCAGCTCGAGACTTCCTTCATCACGCCTTTCGGCATGTATTGCTATGTCACTATGCCCTTTGGCCTTCGAAACGCCGGGGCGATGTATCAGCAATGCATGCTTCATGTCTTCGGCAGACACATAGGCGACACGGTTGAGGCCTATGTCGATGACATCATGGTCAAATCCAAAAAAGTCGACAACCTCATCCATGACCTCGAAATCGCATTCGGATGCCTTTGAGCCAAGAATATAAAACTCAACCCTGAGAAATGTGTCTTTGGAGTGCCTCGGGGCATGCTCCTCGGACACGTTGTCTCCCAGCGCGAGATCGAGGCCAACCCCGAGAAGGTCACAGCCATCACGCGAATGGGTCCGATTTGAGATCTCAAGGGCGTACAGAAGGTCACAGGCTGCCTCGCGATTCTCAGCCATTTCATCTCATGATTGGGGGAAAAGGCCCTGCCCTTGTACCGCCTCTTAAAAAAATCCGAACGCTTCGTATGGACCGCGGAGGCCGAGGAGGCCCTCGACAAACTCAAGAGCATGCTGACTTCCGCCCCGGTCCTCATCCCTCCTTGATCAGCGACGTCGACTAAACCGCCCGAGCCCCTCCTCCTCTACGTCGCCGCGACCACTCAGGTGGTAAGCGTGGCCATAGTGGTCGAGAGGCAGGAGGAAGGGCACGCCTTGCCCGTCCAGCAGCCGATCTACTTCATCAGTGAAGTGCTTTTGGAAACCAAGATCCGCTACCCGTAGTTGCAAAAGCTGCTCTACGCCATTGTCCTTACGCGTCGCAAGCTTCAGCATTACTTCCTCAGCCACCCGGTTACCGTGGTGTCCTCTTTCCCCTTGGGGGAGATCATCCAAAACCGGGAGGCTGCTGGAAGAATTGCTAAGTGGTCAGTCAAGATTATGGGTGAGACCATCACCTACGCACCACGGAAGGCCATCAAATCTCAGGCGCTGGTAGATTTCATCGCTGAGTGGACCGACACCCAGTTGCTGCTAGTTCAAATCCAAGCCGAGCTGTGGATGATGTACTTCGATGGGTCACTCATGAAGATAGGAGCAGGCGCAGGATTGCTCTTCATCCCACCTCTCGGAGTCCACATGTGCTACGTCATTTGCATCCACTTTGCCGCTTCCAATAATTTTGCGGAGTACGAGGCTCTTGTCAACGGGTTGCATATTGCCCTCGAACTCGGGGTCCGATGCCTAGATGTTCGAGGTGACTCGCAACTCACAATCAACCAAGTGATGAAGGCCTCGAGCTACCACGACGCCAAGATGGAAGCCTACTGCAAAGAAGTGCACAAACTGGAAGATAAGTTCCACGGCCTCAAGCTCAATCATATTGCTCGATGCTACAATGAAGCTGTGGACGAGCTCGTAAAGGTCGCATCAACTCGAGGTTCTGTCCCTCTGGACGTATTCTCGAGAGACCTCTTCGAGCCCTCCATTGACTTGGGCTCAAGGGATGGCACCGCACCCTCAACACTCAAACCCCTTGCCTCGACTGAGGCCCCCTTGACTGGGGCCGAGGTCATGGAGATCGAGGGGACACCTCCTCCATCGAGCCCACCTCTGGATTGGCGAGTCCCTTTCCTCGACTGCCTCATTCGAGGGGAACTCCCGATAGACCGGACCAAGGCTCGTCGAATCGCATGACGGGCCAAGTCCTATGTCATCTATGGTGTTGGCAAGGAACTCTACAGGCAAAGCCCATCAAGTATCCTTTAGCGCTGCATCACTATTGAAGAAGGCAGGAGGCTCCTCGAGGACATACACTCAGGGGCTTGCGGCCACCACACAGCGTCAAGAACCCTCGTTGGCAACACCTTTCGACAGGGTTTCTACTGGCCAACCGCCGTTTCTGATGCCATCAACATTGTCCGCTCGTGCAAGGGGTGTCAATTCTACGCCAAGCAGATGCACCTCCCAGCTCACACCCTACAGATGATCCCCACCACCTGGCCGTACGCGGTCTGGGGGCTCAACATCGTGGGGTCTCTCAAGAGAACAACCAAGGGATACATGCACCTACTCATTGCTGTCGACAAGTTTACCAAGTGGATCAAGGCCTGGCCTATCGGCAACATCCGCTCTGAGCGGGCGGTCGAGTTCTTCACCGACATCATCCATCGCTTCGGGGTCCCGAATGTCATCATCACTGACAACGTCACACAGTTCACTGGCAAGAAATTCTTGGATTTCTGCGATCGCCATCACATCCGTGTGAACTGGTCTACGGTTGCTCATCCTCGAACTAACGGCCAGGTCGAGCGCACTAATGGCATGATTTTGTAGGGCCTCAAGCCGAGAATCTTCAACCGCCTTAACAAGCATGGAAAGAAATGGGCTGCGGAGCTGCCTTTGGTCCTGTGGAGCTTAAGGATAACACCTAGTCGAGCCATGGGGTTCACACCATTCTTCTTGGTCTATGGGTCCGAGGCCGTCCTCCCCACTGATCTTGAGTATGGTTCCCCTCGACTAAAGAGCTATAACGAGCAAACCAATGAAGAAGCCCTCGCAAACGCCGTCGACTAGCTCGAGGAGGCTCATGACATGGCACTGATTCACTCCGCGAGGTATCAGCAGAAACTTCGACGCTACCATGACAAACACGTGCGCTCGAGGGACTTCCAAGTTGGAGACCTTGTCCTACGTTGATGCAGACCAACAAGGGGCATCACAAGCTGACTCCATCATGGGAAGGTCCATACACCATAGCTGAGGTATTGAAGCCTAAAACGTACAAGCTGGCAAACAACAAGGGCGAAACCTTCACCAACGCATGGAACATCGAATAGCTACATCGTTTCTACCCCTAGGGCACTGAAGAAAACACCTTGAATTCCCTAAGGGTCAAGGGCTGTCGAGCCAGGAGCTCTCCTATGCCTCTGGGCTATGGTACCTCCACTCGCTCCCCCCTCAAGGGATACGAGCACGCGTCGAACACTTAGTCAAAAAAGAAAAATCTAGGCGAAAGAAAATAGAGAAGACTCAAACTTCAAATATCCAAATACATTACGATAGATGCATAGATGTTTTAAAGGCCCCCGAGGCCATACTGAATATAAGTTACAAAAACTAACTTATTTACACGGGCACCTTTGCCCAGTTTTGCCCTACAGGCCCGCTCCGCAGTCTCTATCACCGCCTTCCTCGACGGTGTACCCTTCATCTTCGGGGGGAGGACTTCATCCTCTAACAGCTTCGCCAGCGCTTCCCCTGGCCTCTCGGCATCCCAGATCAGCCCCTGGCACCGCTCCTCATTCTCGACATCGGTCTTCGAGATGTCAGGGACGAAGCCTTGGGCAATGACGTCCATGTCGAAGACGAAGCCAGAGGAAACCACCGCCAACGTGCGCTTCATGCCGGTGTGGAGCGCCACCTGCACGCGATCCCAAAGGGTGGTGTCGAGGTGGTAGAGCCGGTCGACGAGCACGGCCCCTAGAACATCTTCTTCAGCCACCTCAATGGGCTCGACCTCCCAGGAGGTACAGAGCCTGTTGATGGCAACCCAGAACCTACCGAGAAGCACACCCTCCGCCACAAGGCCCTCCTATTGCGCCTTGGTGGCGGTCTGAGTGGAGAGCAGCTCAGACTCAAGGCCTGAAAGACAAAACAACAGTTAAACAAGTCACACGAAAAGAAAAAGGTCAAAGCCCACCAAGGAACTTACTAGCACAGTGGGTCTGGAGGGCACTGCAGTCCTCCAGCATGGCGTCGCGCTGCTCCCGAGCCTCGTCTCGCTCCTGCTGGGCCTCCTTGAAAGCCTGAGTCAAGTCGATCTTCTCGCACCGGAGGGTCTCGAGGGCGCCACCAGCCAAGATGATGGCTTGCTCCTTCTCTCATAGGGTAGCCTTCATCGCCTTGAGCTTGGCGTTCAGGCTATCAGCTCAACCCTTCTGCTCCTTGACCAAGGCGGAGAGGGTGTCGCGCGCCGTGGAGACCTGAGCCAGACTGGCCTCGAGCGAGCGGATACACTCCACGGAGCCTCGGGCCTCCTTCGCGAGTAGCTTGACGTGCTCTTGAGCACGAGCACCATCGCTCTTGGCCTCCTCTGCTTCGCCCCTGGCCGCGTCGAACTCCTCCTTGACCCGTCGAAGCTCCTCCTTGACTCGGGCAGTTTTGCCTCGAGCTGCCTTGGCGTCCTCCTTCACCTGGGTGGCCTCCTCCTTGGCCCTGGTGGCCTCCTCTCTGGCCCACTTCACCTCCTCCTCGACCTCGGCCACCCTGCTCTGCGCAGAACGGCCGGCCTTGAGTTGGCGAAGCACTTCCTCCCGGCTATTATGCGTTTCATGGAGGAAGTATGACTTAGAGTGGGAACGCCTCTGCAAGTCCTGGAAATAGGAAATCGAGGGTTAAGGCAATCCATACAGGAAAAGCCAAAAATCATAGGTGATCCAAATGGGGACTTACCACGAGACTCTGGTCGAGATCCCAGACGAGCTCGACACCCATCTTGAGGAAGTGCTGCAGCCACGCCTGGGACTGCTCCACGCCCTCCCAGCGCTTGACCTCCGCTAGGTCATCCATCTCGATCCTGGGAGCGCTGGAGTCGCCGAGCTCCTGGAGCAAGACACACTCCTTTCCCCCAATGAGAGAAGAGCTTCTTGACGTTGGTTCGTGCCAAGGACTCGATCTCCTCTGCCACATCGCGTGGGGCACCGTGGTGCTCCGCCAACTTGGCCGAGGTAGGGAACTCCGACGCGACGCCAATGCCTCCTAGCCCAGGGTTAGATGTCGACCTCCTCCTCAACGGGCCAGGAGCCCCCAATGCGATGGTGGCCACCGTCTCCTCTGACCGCTTCGCTTGCGGACCAGAAACCGCTGGCTCCTCCGACGGCACGGCTGATGGCTGCAGTGGCTGGCTCAATGTTGGCTCAGGTGCCTCCTGAGGCAGTGGAGGGGACAAGGCCATCGCTTCCTCTAACACCATGTCCTGTGGCGTCAGCAGGTCCACCATCGACACGTCTGCCGGCGGGCTCGGTGCCGAGGTCTCCTCCTTGAGCTGCGTCGAGGGTTTCAGCGCCGCTTCTTGTAGCAGCTCATCGAGGGTGATCATGGACACCCACTGTTTTGGGAGTCCCGAGGTCTCCTCCCCCTCTGACGGCTTGGGCGGCTGCTGCGCCGATAGGTCCGGTGGCGTCACGTCCCCCAGCGGCGTCTACTGCTCCTGATGGTGCTGGGGCTGTTCCCCGGTCACCTCCTCCTCCTACCAGTCCTGCAGCTCCTTCTCCTCCTGCTGTGTCCACAGCGGCTCCTGCTTCCGCTGAGCCTCCAACTCGCGTAGCCCTGTCGGCCATGGCTTCTGCTCCCCCATCGAAGAGGGATGGGTGATGGCTTCCTCACCCTCGAGGTCGATGGGTGCTACCTCAGTTCCCAGCTCATGGCCCTCGGGGGCTCCCGCCTCAGGCATGGAAGCAGAGACCTCGGGCTGGCCTAGGTCAGGGGCTCCTGACGCCGGGGCTCCGCTCTCTGGGGCTGGGCCGAGCTCAGGGACCACAGACGTTGACATGAGGGAGACGCTCCCCCTCCTGCGTCTTCCTCGGCTCAGAGTCGCCACCCGTTACGGCCCCCGAGTCACTCGACCCTACAGCAAGAGCAGAACCTATCAGCCTACCACGAGCCATAGCCCCTAGGGCTAAGGATAGCCACCTCGCCTCCCATGGTGCCAAGGGCCTCGACATCGCACCTGTGGCCGGGGCCCTCATCCTCATGGCCGCATTCACCCTGAGCCGCTTAGCCAACGCAAGGGTCGCCTCCTCGATGTGGTGCTTTGGCCTAGACGAAAAGTAGGATGGTAGAGAACTTAATGAACCGCAGAATGGGGAAGCAGCGAGAAGAGACTTAAATCGACAACACTTACCCAAAGGGGATAGAGGCCTTTTGGGTCCCCCTCGAGCTGCTAGCAGACCTCGAGGCCCCACCTAAGGCTGAGCTCTTCCCAGGGCTGGGGCTGCTAGGGGCTGTCGGTGAGGTCGCCGTGCCTCCCTGCTCCGACGAGGCCTCCTGGGCATGACCCTGCTCCGCCCACGCCGATGACCGGGATCTGGTCTCCCAGGTCGAAGTGGGCGGGGTCCTGCCATGAGCATGACGGGAGGAGGATGAACCCCTCGAGTTGAGGGAGTGGTCGACCTTCCCCTCGCTGGCACTCCGAGGTCGTAGTCACCGGCTGAGGGGCGCGCTGCTCCGATGCACCTTCCTGCACTGGAAGACGGTCAGTACGGGAGGGACCAGACAGAAGGGGCTCGAGACATCCCGCCACCCCTTCAACATCATCATCATCATCATAATCATCATCGTCGTCTCCCTCATCCTCGAAGGGAGACTCCTCCTCCGGGAGCCCATCGTGCCTCTGCTGCGCACGGCGCGTCTCGCCCTTTTTGCACTCCTGGAGCTTCTTATCCTTTTCCTTCCTCTCTCATCCTTGTGCCTCTTTTCTTGCTGAGCGTCGAAGTGTCTCACCTGACGATCGAGAGCATCCTCCCTCAATGGGGGTTTCGATCTTCGGTAGTCGATTCTCCCCTGTACGAAAACATTTAGTCGCGAGGACAAGAGTAAGGAAAAAAGGGGATGAAACGTAAACGTGAAAGGCATGGGTCGAGGCACTCACCAGGTCGAGGTGCCCCTCCTCCGGCCGCATGGGGAGGCAGTTGACGTCCTTTGCCCTGAACGAACCTGCAACCATCCCTTTGACCTGTGTGATGATCACCGCAGCGGGTATCTCCTCGCTGGACATCTGGCACCTCTCGAGCACTTCAGGCGCCACCACGAGGAGCATCTCGTCCAACCGCAGCGGACGCTACATCAAGGGGAGCACCCGTCGACTTTGGAAGGCCAAGACCACCACGCCCGCCGTCAGGCCTGCCTCTCGAAGTGTCCTCATCGCGGTGGCGAGGGGTTGAATTCGACGTTGGAGATCCCCCATCACACCGTGCGGCCAGTTGAATGGCCGCTCGGTGATGAGCCGCCCAGTGTACGATGGGAAGTTGCCTCCGTCATTGCGAAGGTAGAACCATTGCTCATCCCATCGAGAGTGGTTGGACATCCACCCGGTGGGGATGTACTCTTGTAGCACCTCCGACTTGCCTGTCTTCAACACAAAGTTGAGGCAGCCCGCTCTGACAATCCGCCTCATGCATAACCCCACCAGAGAGGTGAACCACTCCCCCTTGTAGAGATGGAGCCACAGCTCCCAATGGGGCACCATCCCCAAGTAGCCCTCGCAGACGGCCGTGAAGATGGCGGCGTTGGAGATGGCATTGGGGGAGAAGTGTTGGAGCTCGATGCCGTAAAAGTTCATCGGCCCCCGCATGAACTCGCTCGGGGGCGCTCTGAGCCCGTGCTGGTGGTACTTGAGGAAGCTCACCATGTAGCCCTCCGGTGGGTTTGGCTCGGAGTGGCTCTCCGGCAGCGTGATCCACTCCGGCCGAGTCGAATCGGTGACGGGGCGGAGGAGTCCTTCCCTCACCAACTCGTTCAGCCTCTGTCGCGTCACGGTCGACAGGCGCCAGGGTTCGGTAGGCTGGAAGATGGGGGCCATGGCAGCAGTAGCAGCACGGATCTATTTGATGGGTGCGGCGGCGGCGGCGATGACATGGATCTCCTCGGCGGACGGGCGACCGGGAAGGTTCCCAATCGCGATTTCTTGCTCTAAGTTCCTACCCTCATGCGTAGGAAAGCAGGGACTCGAGAGCACTAGCGGTGGTGAAGGCAATGTGGCAAAGGTAGGGGCAAATTGTGCCTGTCCCCTCTGGTCTTACACCCAGGAAGAGCAACGGGCGAAATCCGACGAAAGAAAAAGGTAACTCCCTGCAGTTAATGCGTTTACCTAACCGTTCCCCCTTGATTCTCGGCCAGATACATGTGTCATGCCTCAGGCAATTAGCCATTGCCCGGGCCTGCCATGATCTCCACCACCACACCGTTTAACCTTCCTCATCAAAAGACACGTCCGATGGTAAGAAAAACAAACGTTACTTATCGGCGGATTCCTCCAGGAGAAGGTAAAGAGGCTCCAGCCCCACAACAAGCCTCAAGGGAGCGAAGGCTGGCCCTCGACCAGGGTTCGACAGCCGCCCTTGAACACCCGAGTCAGGGGTGACCAAGGGGGAGCCAACACAAGGCCCCGCTCGAGAACGAACCCTTGAGACCCCTTTGGACACATCCAAGGTGAAATGCTAGGACTTTTATGGAATCCCCCCAAAGGGAGGCATCGAGCCGCTGAGACCTATCGAATGGAATCAGTATCCATAGGTCCATTGCATTTTGCTTTAATGAGACTGCCTCCGGGCCTCCTGCCGACCTCTATCGAACGAGGAACAGGCTCTCACTTGGATTTTCCCGTTATCAGCTCACTGAGAACTTCAAGGCTCACCCTATCGAGGGTAGTCCGATGCTTCTCGCCTCATGTTCGATCGAAAGGATTCGTGAGATGAACACCGAGGCCGGCAACGCCCCAGCCGCATGAGGCTCGGGGGCTCGACCGTGCCCGGCACCCCTCGACGAAAGAGGGTTGGAAATTTCCCAAAGAGGTAAATGGGCTTCGGCCCCACAACAAGCTTCAAGGGAGCGAAGGCTGGCCCTCAACGAAAGAGGGTCAAAAATCCCCCGGGGGCACGACGTTCCTACGTACCCCTCGGCAAAGCGCCATGACTCCAGTTTATGTCCGCACCCGACTGGACGAGCACCCCTCGACCGAAGACAAATAAAGCCCTCGAAGGAGTCCTCTGACTCCTCCAAGGCCTCAGGGGCTGCCCCCGTGGGGAATGCTCGCGCGCCCCCCATGGAAAAATCCGAGCCACACTTCGCTCCCAGTTCCTGACCCCCTGCCCGAGTGCCAGCACTCGCGCAGAGGCTCGGGGGCTACTGTCAGTTACCTAGGAAAGGGGGTACCCTAAGCCCTCGATTAACTAGGTGGTTCCCCAAAGTCAGCAACGCAAGCCCTCCAACGACATTACCGCTCGAAAATCCATAAACTAAAGCATGCTGACCAGCCCATGAATGGGTGTCGACAGCCCAAAGCCACAACCTGCTCGACGGACCACCGCACGGACCGAGACTGTACTCTCGAGGGTGCGACTCGGGTGACCCCTCGAGAACGGAACTCCGCCCGGGTGAACGGGCCGGCCTCGAGGATGGAACTTTGCCCATGTGAATGGGCAGCCCTCGAGCATGGTAAAACCCTCGGCTACCTACTCCCAGTACGGATCCAAGCGCATTCAATGCATTTTACCTGCTCCCGCCTAACCGTATGACCACAGTTACCGAAACAGCTGCGGGTATGGCAGTCAAATCCTACTTTTACCACCCATACCCTGGAATCCTATGGATCGTACCTCACTGTTGTGCCATACCGAGCATTGTGCCCCGTTCAGCACCCCCTTGAGATGCATATTCCCCGCATAATCCGAGATTTGACCTTATCCGATGAGCCTCGACCCAAGGCCTCGACCGTCGCCCCTCGACACCGTCACGCTGACCCTCGAGCGGGACTTCAACAACTTCGGTCAACACTTCAACAACTACCGATGCGATGGCCGCAGGGCTTCCCATACCGACGTACGCCTCTACAGTGGCACCGACATGATTAGCATCAACATCATACGTCACCGACCATGTTAGCACTAAAAATATGTACTCCTGTGCCTCTCCTTCACCTATAAAAGGAGGCGCTAGGGCTTGGGACAGGGGATCCGAGATCAAGGAGATCCTAGAGCTTCATATGCTAAGGCTTAGATCACAGAACAACACCGTGAGATAGTGTAGAGAGCTAAGCACCCGAAACGCTCGACATCAAGCCCACACTTCTCACACCCGCTTGTATTCACCCCTGTACTAGTGCTTTGGTGCAAGATAACATGAACTATCCTCCCCCCGCTGGACGTAGGGCCTTCTTTGCCTGAACCAGGATAAATTATTGTGTCCTTCTTGCATCACCCACCGGATCAAGGGAGCATGCAATTATGAATTTACTCATTGGTGTTGATCCCCGGGGTCGAAACACCGACAACTTAGTTGATCCATGCTGAGCCATTCGATATGCTCATAGTGTTTCACTCAAGATTAGGTACCATCTTCTAGGTTGCTCTTTTATCTTCTTCTTGATTAGCTTGATTAGGATCTGATTGGAAGCTTTAGCTTGCCCATTGGCTTGAGCATAATAAGGAGAAGAATTCACTAACTTAATACCCATCTCTTTAGCAAATTCTTCGAATTCTCTTGATGTTAACATGGTGCCTTAATTAGTTGTAATGGTCTCTGGGATTCTGAATCGATAAATGATGTGTTCCTTGACAAAATCCACCATGTTTTTGGAAAAAACTAACTTTAGAGGAACAGCCTCAACCCACTTGGTAAAGTAATCTGTAGCCACCAGTATGAACTTATGCCCTTTACTTGAAGGTGGATAAATCTGTCCAATCAAATCTATGCCCCATCCTCTGAATGGCCATAGTTTCATGATGGGATTCATTGCAGAAGCTGGTGTTTTTTGAATATTGCCAAATCTTTGGCACTCTTGACAACCTCTGTAATATCTAAAACAATATTCTAACATGGTTGGCCAAAAATATCCAGCTCTTCTAATCACCCACTTCATCTTGTATGCAGATTGATGAGCTCCACAAATTCCTTCATGAACTTGATTCATCACAAACTTGACCTCTCCTTGGCTAATACACCTCATAAGCACACCATCAATTATTCTGTAATATAGTTGATCTCCAAGTAGAACAAACTTGATTGCTTTGTATCTGATCTTCTTAGAGACTTTCTGTGATGGATTCTTAAAATAATCAATAATTTTAGCTCTCCAATCATCAACTGTTTCATTAGCCGATATTTCTGGAATCAATTTATATCCTGAAGCACTTTGAGCTAATCTATTTGCCTCCTGATTTTGTGCTCTAGGAATATATTGCAATGTCACAATAGTGTTTCTGAAGAATTTCTTTACATTGATCGTAATACTTCTTCAAAATCTCATCCTTGCATTCATATAGGCCGAGTAATTAATTAATTACTAATTGAGAGTCACCAAATACCTCAACTGACTCAGCCTTTACTTCTTGCAGAAGTTGAAGTCCATTCAGAATTGCCTCATATTCAGCCTGGTTGTTGGTTGTCGTTGGTTCAATCTGATAAGCAACTCAAATGTTGCCCCCCGAGGGGAAATAATAACAATGCCAATACCACCACCTTTCTTGGAAGTTGAACCATCGAAGAATAAAACCCAGGATGCCACTTCTACAAATCTGACATCCAATTTGTGGTTTTGAGTGACAAAATTAGCCATTACCTGTCCCTTGACTGCCTTGGCTGATTCATACCTTAGATCAAACTCCGACAGGGCTAACATCCATTTGCCGATTCTTCCATTAAGAATAGGCATTGACAACATGTGCTTAATAACATCTACCTTCGATACCACAACACATTCTGATGACAACAAGTATCTCCTCAGCTTGATAAAAGAGAAATATAAACACAACCAAAGTTTCTCTATCAGAGTATAACTTGTTTCTGGATCCAACAACTTTCTACTTAGATAGTAGACAACTCTTTCCTTTCCTTCAAATTCTTTTATCAAGGCCGAGCCAATTGCTAAGTCTTTGGCTACCAGGTACAACTTAAAAGGCTTACCTAGTTGAGGAGGAATCAATACTGGAGGTGATTTCATATACTCCTTAATTTCATCAAATGCCTTTTGCTGTGCCTCACCCCATTTGAATTCTTGATCATTCTTCAATTTCAAAAGAGGAGAAAATGGCAAGACCTTCCTGGACAAGTTGGCAATAAACCTTCTAATAAAATTAATTTGCCTAAGTAAAGACTGGAGCTTCACTTTATAAGTTGGAGAAACAGCTTTGTCAATTGCATCCATGCTCTTTTTTCCAACTTCAATGCCCCTTTCATGAACCATGAATCCCAAGAATTGACCATCAGAAACCCCAAAAGCGCATTTGAGTGGATTCATCTTTAGACATTCTTCCTAGTGCACTCCAAAGTTTCCCTTAGATCAGCCAGATGTTGCTCATATCCTCCTAACTTGATAAGCACATCACTATCTTGCTAATCAGCTTGTGATATATGTAATTCATAGCTCTTTGATAAGTTGCACCAGCATTTTTCAAACCAAAGGTCATGACTACCCATTCAAATAAACCGATTGATCCTGGACATCTAAATGTTGTCTTGAAAATGTCTTTGTCTGCCAAATATTTGATTATAACTAGCATTACCATCCATGAAACTAATCACCTTGTGCCCAGCTGCTACATCAACAAGCATATTGGCTATTAGCATTGGATACCCGTCCATTGGCATGGCTTTATTTAAATCTCTGAAGTCAATGCACACCCTCATCTTGCCATTCTTCATGTAGACAGGGACAATATTAGAGATCCATTCTGCATATCTACATGGCCTGATGAATTTAGCTTCAAGCAATCTCTCAGTCTCCTTCTTCACATCATCAAATATTTCAGGTTTAAATCTTCTTGGAGGCTGCCTAAAAGGTCGATACCCATCTTTGATTGGCAAACAATGTTTCACAATTGATTTATCTAATCCAGGCATCTCATAATATTCCCAAGCAAAATAGTTTTTATATTCCTTCAACAAATCTACTAACTTACTTCTGTATCCAGGGTCAAGCTTAGAACTTATGTAAGTCGGCCTTGGTCTATCACCAGATCCAATATCTACCTCTTCCAAAATATTAGCTGACGTAAAACCATGTCCTAGCTTCCCTTCAGTACCATCGATTGGATTATCCATTAAACAATTTTTTCAGAGCTGACTGCTTGGATCGACTGTTGACTTTCATCGTTGATGATGATGAAGTCTCCTTGGAATCCTTACTAGAAAGGCATTCAATATCTTCAATATCCCAATGATCATGGTTGATAGAAGAAAGGCTAATTGAATCATTAGTAGGGACAATTTTTTCACCCATTGCAGCACATGTTGGTGCATAGTTGAAGGAACACAACAATTGGCATATATTTAATCCCTTTTGAGGAGTAAACTATAAAATCCTTCTCCATCGATGATGAAGAACATAGTAATCATAGTCTTACTGCCAATCGTCAATTTTATGTTGACTGCCCCCCGGGCATCAGAAATCTTATCTGCAAAGTCTCTCAACTGCACATTTGTCTTGATCAAGTCTTTGTAGCTTTTCCCTAATCTCTTGAATGTCGATATAGGCATGAGATTAACTGTAGCACCTCCATCTACTAGCATCCTGCTCATAGGCTTACCATTTACGTGTCATTAATATATAAAGCTTTTAAGTGATGGTAACGCATTAGTTTATCAAACACAGCTTCCTGGTTCTTTGATACTATGTGATTGGCAGGCAAGATACACTGCATACCAATAGGAGCCGATTTCCCTAAATTGGCTGTTTTCTTGGCCTTCCAGACCTGTGCCTTCTTTGCTTTTCTCAGCTTAATCTTAGTCTTCCTCAAGCGCTGAACTCTTCTCTTTTGACTCCTAGAGAGACCACCAGGGCACCATTGGGTTGCTTGCCAAACATGCTTCACTTCTTCCACGTCTTTATCATAAGTGTCACAATGATCATGAAGTCTACATTTATTTATGCACTGATCCTCTATGGGCTATCCAAGTCTATCATGGACAGACTGGCGGTTGGTTTGAGATTGCCGATAGTCTCTATATTGATCACTGCATTCAGGATAATTCCTCCTAGTGGGCAACCTCAAGCCTTCATTCCAGCAATGCCTAAAGAAAGGACAACTCCAGTGTGATTCAGCTTGCTCTCTTTCATACCTCTCTTCTGCAAGCATCCTCAAGTGCTCTTGTTCTTCAAACCATCTTCTACAGTCCTTCTCTTGCTGTCTCTGCCACTTGTTAAGGAGAATACGAGATGTCACACGTGGTCTTCTTTCAGCCGATGCAGATGACTCAGGTTGGTCAGATCGGCTATTCTGCCTCTCACGCCTTCTCTTGATCTCCCGATACTCTTCATCAGTGAGTTGCAGTTTGGTGTCTACTAACTTTGACTCCTTTGCTCTAGCAGAAGTCAACACTCTAGCTTTGCCTTTTGGAAGCACAACATCATCCATTGCAGTGTCAAAGGGTCTTGATCAACCTTCATCTTGCTAGCAGTATCAAAAGATAACTTTTTGGTTTCAATGGCTTTCTAGATCTGCTTCTGGAATACATTGCACTCATTGGTGGAGTGAGTGGTGGAATTATGAGCCTTGCAATATTTCTTGCCTTTAACTTCTTCAGGGCTGAGTGGCTCATGTAACACCTTGATAAGACCCTTGCTTAGCAAATAATCAAAGATTTTATCAGCCTTTGAGGTATCAAAATCAAACTTCTCTTGTGTTCTTCCCCAAGGATGGTCGATAACACATTTCTTACCAAGATTCCACTCAATAAGATTGATGTCCTTTGCTTCTGCTTCATCATCTGAGCCATATAAGTTAAATCTTTATAATATCCAGCCATGTTAGCCACCTTCTGGAAACAGTTCTGTTGGCGTGGTGGTTGTGCATACTCAGAAACTGTAGCCACCCTTTGTGCTAATGCTCCAAGATTGACAAAGTTCATGCCAACAAGCTTCTCCTTCAGGTATGGTCAAATTCTTTGGATAGCCAATTTCACCAACTGGCTGTCAGACAGGTTCAACAAAAAGCACAAGCTCTTTGTTTGCCTGAATCTCTGGATGAAGTCAAGACCTGACTCATTGCTCTTCATCTTGATGTTGGTCAAATCATTAATATCTTTCTCAACAGTCCCATTGAAGAAGTAGTCGTGGAACTTGCTTTCCAACTCATCCCAAGTATTGATAGAATTTTTGGGCAAAGATGAGTACCAAGTGAAAGATGGTCTCGATAGTGACAAAGCAAAGAACCTAACTCTATGGATTTCTTCGACTGCAGCATCACCTAACTAAGCCAGATACCTGCTTATGTGCTCCATTGTGCTGGTGTTATCCTCCCCAGTGAACTTGGAGAACTCTGAAATTCTGTAATTCTGTGGGAGCTCCAGACGGTTGTACCATTCAGGATATGGCATGCTATATGATCTAGAGTAACTTCTCTTCATGCCAAACTCCTTTTCCATCACTTCAGAAAGCTTCTTGACCAGCTGATCATTAGGATCAACAGATCCTCCAATCTTTGAACAAACAGGCATTCCCCAATGATTATAGCTTGACACATTGGCAAAACCTGCTGGTGGCTCATCATCATCTTCTGGGGCTTGAGCAGCTTCTCCTCCCAAAGCTTGATCCACATGATAATTGATGCTTCTTCTGATCCTATTAACTGAGGGAGCTATTTTTTGAGCCAAAGCTAGTACATTTGAAGTTGTACCAAATTAGGTGGATGACCACCCTTCAGCTATTGTGCATAAGGAGCAGCACTGCTGTTCATGCCTCCATTAGAAGTTGACGCCATATTTGTCTTGGAAGGGTTCTGTGCACCATCACCAGGGTCTGATGCTATGTTTAGATTGAAATAAGTAGGTCCAAATTGATCAACAGGAAAGCCAACAAAGACGTCCTTCAAGATGTTGCCAAACATGTGCAAAAAGTACACTTGACGATTTGCAATAGCTTCATTGACCAACTTGTTTAACTGATCTATCAAAAATTGCCTGTCTTCGTCATCTCCTACGACAGTCTCTCCCGCCATTAAGATTGTAGGCATTGCCTGCTTCAAGACGACTTTGCCATCACGCACTCTTCCAAAGCAGGATAAGCACTTCTACACTAGCTGATCAGTAGCCTTTGGGATTGTTTGTTTCTGCTCTTCATCAAGTTCTTCTACAGTGATGTTGAGGACGTTCTTGATGCTGAGATCAGTTGAATTCTTTGGAGCCATTGTTGACGATTGTGTGTCCCACCGGGCGTGCCAAAAAGAGTGTTGGCATAAAAATATGACTCTTCACGTCAACCGCCTCTCGCAAGCCAGACAGACCGGAGCATGAACGTCTCTCCGATCCCTGTGACTTTCTCTAGCAGAATGATCTGGTCGATCGAGTCCAAGACGTGCCAGTCAATTTGACCCTAAAATTGACAAGATGGAAAAGAATAGTCAAATCATGGAACCTGCCGGTGTGATTCCAGACAGTTCCATATATATAGCAAAATAGCTGATTCAATCAGGGCATTGACTAGAGAGTCAATATCCAATATGCATTTGTAAATAAGTTCGGTAAATAAACATGCATGAATTAAACAACCAATCATGGCATGGTGTAAATAACTAAAGTGAAAGAAAACATAAAACATTCATGATACGTGCTGTGAAAGTAAAGAACTAGCTAAATCGGCTATCTGAATAAACATGAAGAGAGCAAAACTATTAGCCGATTCAGTCTATTCAATACATGTAAAAGAAATCCAACATGCATACAATATTCTAGATTAAAACTAACAGATCTACTAAGCAAGTTCAACAAACCAGCTAGTCTAAATCAAAAACATGTATACAATGTCATGGTGAAGCTCCTGGTGAATCAGCTAACTTTGCCGATACCGACATAAGAACGAACTAGGTGTATAAACAACTTTAAAACAAAACCTACTAATTGATCCAATCTAGTGAGATCGGTGACTTAACCCGTTGCAGCCAACTAAGATTAGAAAAGACTAACAAGCTTTATCATAAAACTACTCATACCCTAGAAAGCGCACATGTCACGAACAAGATTGATAAAATCTAGCTAATGCAAGCACGAGACCGATCATCAAAGCGATAAGATTAAACATGATAAGCATTGATGACAATCGAATCTAAATGAATATAAGCCAAATCTATCAATCTTGATTGGGCAAAAGATGTTGTTGCAATAAATAAACAAATAAAAACTATCAACATTGGTAACTTAATGAATCTACTAGACTGCCAGATCTAGCAGAGCCGATAAGTGGCCATGGGTAACTTAATGAATCTATTAGGATGCCAAACCTAATAGAGCCGATAACTAGCTTATGCTAACGCATACAATAGGAGGTCAAGCCGGCCCTACCAAACGATAACATAAACTGTTGACAATTGTTAATGCAAAGATAAGAGGTCGAGCCAGCCAAATCATGCATAAACACAAGCCCCTTGGCCATACTAATGGTCGATAGGAGGTCGAACCGGCCCTATCTAACAAGAGTAAAAGCCATGACGGTACTTACAGCAAACCAGAGGTCGAACGAACGATGCATCCTAGCTTGATGAAGAACTCGCCGAGATCCTAGAAACTAAGGGTTTGATGGCCGGAGCCGAAAGGATTGTATTGAATGTTGAGAGAGTTTACAAGGTGTCGGGGCTTACATATTTATACCCTGGGCTTTGACCAAGCCCTAACCTAATATGACTCTCAAATAAGGAAAACGACTTTAAAAACTGCCTAATCTAAATTACTTGGGCCCTACTATTCCGTCCTATAGAGTCCCGTGCAGTTAATGCGCCGTCCTTCGTCCTATCAGATTGGAGTCAATGTGTCCCGCGCGTATCCTCAGATAGCCGATTCTGGTTAGCCGATCCTCCTCGATTTAGCCGATTTTGTCCGTGTCTTCTACGAGAAGCTCCACCCTTGTGTATACCGGTCTAAATTTTGGTGCAAACACCATTGCTAAAGAGGGCCTCTCTTGCTTAATTCGCAAAAAAAGAAGAAGAGGAAATGAAGGATTCTTATTCAAAATTCCTTTTGAGATTTGTCCAATTGATGAGTCCATGCAGCTAGAGCCAACTAATGCAAGCTTTGCCATCGTCATGATTGGCATTATAACATTATTAACATTCATATATCCAAATAATCTTACTAAAAACCATATTCAATGATTAATCTAATTATACTTATTACATGCACCATAAGTATTACTAATCTCTTGTATATATATTTAGTCAAAGTTAAAAATGTTTGACTCTTTAGGAAGTGAGAATGACACTCTATCCTCTTTGCAGGATAGAGTGTCCTAACCCTAAATTTTGGGGTGTGACATAGAGGGAGTAATCACTTTAACTAGGATTAAGTCATTTTTGGCATCTTAACTCTTTTCTTTGTATAGTTTTGATCCTCAACTACAAAACCCCCAAAATTTTGGGGTGTGACATAGAGGGAGTAATCACTTAATTAGAGTTAAGTCATTTGTGGCATCTCAACTCTTTTTTCTTTGTATAGTTTTGACCCTAAACTACAAAACATGTAACTTTTCATCTCAACTATCAAAACTGTTCATTGATCATTGAGTTGCTGAAGTACCTGGTTTTGTAGTTTGTTGGGATAAACATTAGAGAATGACAAGAGTTGAGAAACCAAACTGGACCTAATCCTTTTACGTGCTCCCTCGTTGTTGCTGCGGCTACAGCTGTATATAGTGCACCACTGTTGCTACTACATGTTGCAGTTGCAATAGCAATGGTAAGTAGTAGAAGCGGGTGTAATTAGTTATTATTTGTTTTCTAGATACATATGGCATGCGAGAAATTATTTTCTACAACAGTGGATGAAACTAGATCGGATATCGCTAATACCATATTTGTTTTCATATTTAGTTAGTTTCATTGACTTCAACATATTTGGTGTTTAATTATTTGGAGTATCGTTTTTCTTGGTTGATCTCTAGATTTAGTATAAACCCAAAATCATGACTTCAATAAATATCCGAAGAACTCTAAATCTAGGACCAACAGAGACATATATATTTTGATAAAATATTTTTGTACTAGTTTCATGTTTGTCTCAATTCCAAAATGAATTAGTTATGAATTCTTAAAAACTGAGGTTTACTTTTTAAAAAAAAAAGAAAGATAAAACCACATTTGAGACAAGCTAGAACACAAAATTTAGAGTTACATGGATAAAAACAAACTAAATAAAAGTTGAGTAAAAAATAGAGTTGTCCTTTTTACTGGTCGTTGATTTAGGGATTGCACTATTGGTGTGATTGCTTCGGCAACCTGTTGGCGGACCCACTGAACCAATCAAAACAAAAACGGAAAAACCAAATGTGTAGGGACACACCCGGCCAAAAATATACCATAGCCACTCCTTATCGTGCCCCATACCCATCCAGGTCCTTTACTCCTATGTATTCGCAGGACAAGTTGTGTGCTCGTTGGAGTTTTGACCTTTTGGTTGTTTTACAGATGCCATGATCAATCAATCAAATCCGGTGCCAGTGCATTGCTGGTGCTGCTGTCGACGCCGGCGCCCGGCGGCACCAGCGGCAGCGCGAGCGTCAGCAAGCGTAAACGGTTCCCGTCCATGGCCTTGCCCGCCCTCGCGTGCCAAAACCAGACCCCGTCTCCGTCCCCGTCCCATACAAATCTTTTCAACCTCAACATCTCTGTCCCGTCCTCAGTCGATCTTCATCTTCTTCACCGGCTACATCACGTGTACCCTTCCTACTCCCTCCTTGTATATATACAATATACTCTGCGATCCTGGGGGTTTCTCGCTCCAGCAACACACACTTACGCCTGCGTTGCGCCCCTCTCCCACGCCATGGCGCTGAGTAACATCCTCGTCGTTGCCAGTATCCTCCTGCTCTTGGTTGTGATCTTTGCCTTTGGGGTCGTCTCCCTGCAGTGCTGCTTCAACGCGTGCTACGTCAGCCGTGCCCAGCAGGCGCCGGCATCGGCATCGCACTCGCAGAGTCCGTGGCGCCATGGCGACGGGACGGCGGTCGGAGGTGGTGATCCGGAGCTGCTGCCGTGGGCGCGCTCGCTGGCGGCCACGGTGTACCATTCGAGCAAGGAGGACGTCGACGCGGTGGAGTGCGTGGTGTGCCTCGCGGAGCTCGAGGACGGGGAAGTGGCCCGGTTCTTGCCGTGCTGCAACCGTGGATTCCACGCCCAGTGCGTCGACACGTGGCTGGCATCCCAGTCCACCTGCCCGCTCTGCCGGATCAACGTCGCCGATCGCTAGGTCCGGCATGCATGGCACCGGTGCCCGCACTGGCTCTTCCTCTGACCTCTGGTAGACTGCCCACGAGCGTGCTTCGCGGGTTGTCCGAGTTGCAGGGCGCGACGGTCGTGACCACTCTGAGCACTCAGGTGGCCGTTCTCCCATCAGGCCAGCAGCACGGCAAGATCCTGTGTCTGCGCAGGGATGGCGTGCTATTTTTAGACTGCCCCAAGCAAAGACTTGTTTTTTCCAACACGATAATATAATATTTTTTGCAAAATCTAACGCGCGACTGATCGTGAATTTCATAGAAATGGATAGAGTAGGATTTGATAAGATTGCACTTTTATACATAATGGATGGGCTTATTTAGACATTTGGCTGGACTAAAAGTTCAAATAAATTGTTTGGGCCAATTGCAGACTTTGCTGTCTGAATCCCAGAACCTCGGGCCTGGCTTGGCGTGGCTGAGGTCGATTAGAAGGTTGCAGAACTTCAAGGCACAGGGGGTGTTGCTTTGCTTGTGATCATGGAGTCATGGAGCCGCTGGCTAAGTATGCCACTATGCCAGTGCAACTCAGGGAGCAACCACATATAGTGGATAGGGAGAGTATGACATAGACTGATAGGCTTGATGAGCATTGGCCCAACTAACAGAAGCCTAGTTAATTTTTGGGCCTAATAATAAAATGGCTACGCGAGCTGGATTCTATTTTTTTCTACCTTTGTTGTAAACAGTAAGATATGTACCCACTGGATTCAGTGAAAGAATAGCCCTCAGAGATCGTTGAGCTCTGGTGGAAAATAGTGACATCAACACGTTAACCCTGACCAAGATTTTTTTTTATGCCACCCTGACCAAGATTTGGTACAGAACACCCGGGCACTTGCTCTTCGCCAAGCCCCAGGAAAGCACCGTGAGGCTTGTTGGCTTCTTGGCGATTCACTGCAAGTCGTAGAGCCATTCACTACAGGAGATCATTTGCCGAGCGCCCGACACGCTCGGCAAAGAAGGCTTTGCCCTCATCAAAGACGGACACAAGCCAACTCGTCGCTCTCGACGAAATTCGACTTATAGTCTTTGCCGAGAGCTTTTTTGCCGAGGGCCGGCGTCTGACTCTCGGCAAAGAAGACGGCATGTGACAACTGTTTGCCTTCCGTCCAAACTTTGCTGACGCCCCTGCTTTGCCGACGGCCAGGCCCTCGGCAAAGATTGTTTTCCAACGTCCATACTTTGCCGAGAGTCCGGCTCTCGGCAAAGTGTTATCTCTGACGATGGCTCGAGTTTGCCGACGGCCTGGCCCTCGGAAAGATTGTTTTCCGACCGCCATACTTTGCCGAGAGTTGTGATGAACTTTGCCAAGGGCCCGATGTTTGACTGTCGGCAAAGATATCGGCTCTCGGCAAAGGACCTGTTTCCGGTAGTGATTCGCCCGTTCCAAGGCTAAAGGTGGATCAACCGGGCTGGAAGACACCACAGTGCTTGCAAGGGCGTTGTCAACAGTGTACCTGATGGTTTTGATAGCATACCTGATCAATGGTGATGACCAGGAGATGGTTGAAAATCAAAGGCGCCATAGGGGTGTATGCAAGGGAGAGGAGGCTAAGGATCCTAAGGCTGTCCACTTAGTCTCAGACGTATCTGATTGGGTGCTTGGTGACTCCAGAACCATGGTTCAAGAAGCTTATTAGCATTGCCACCGAAGAGAATAACAGGCAACATACGTATCTGGAGTCACCATGGTTCTGGAGTCTAGCAAACATTCGGATCAGTCAGAACACCTCAGAGAGCAAACATTCAGATCAATGAGAATACCTGGGTTGTTACTGGCCGTTTATGTGTTACCAGGCCACCAGACACAGTACCACCTAAACTGGCACACAAAATTTCAACCGAATTATTGATGGAAGGAGGATGCAATCTTCTATGTGCAAACGAAAATTGAGCTTGAACAAAAAACTTTGCAAGGAGAAACAGTGAAATCAGTTTTCACATGCTATCATCTTTGACTGAAATCTAAATGTACTAAACTATTCTTTAGCTATAGCTAACAATTAAGCCTAACTAATCCAAAAGAGCTTGTCTACTGAACATTTGCCACCAAACAACCTGTTGTTTCAGACCCAAAAACAATCGAATTCTGTCATCGAAACATTCGGATGTTCTGTTGCACAAAAACAATCGGTTGTTTCAGAGCCCTAAAAAACCAAAATCTGTCAACTTACAAAATAGGTTGTTTTGCAGCTTTCTAATAACCGGTTGTTGAAAAATATACCAAAAAAAAACAGAAGAGCAATGAGTAATACATGAAATTGCATGCACTGTTCACTAGAAAAATGACCAAGATAATGTAAAGGGCAATGAGTAAGAAATGAAATTGCACACAAATCATATGCTAGAAGTTTGTGCAAACAAACTGCACAAATACACATTTCTGTGAGGCACCCATTGAATCGCTCTAAATATAATGCCAAGGGCAAGGAACTTACCGGTATGCCTAGTGGCTACTGGGAAGTGAAAAAGATAGAAATCTAAATAATCCAGCTGCAGCTTCTTCAAAGCTATCCTTGCAAGCTTCAAGCACATGGCCATACAGACAAATCTTGACTACCTAAAAAGAGCAAGAACACATGAGCAGAAAATAATGACGCCACACACTGAGAGTAATACATTCTCTAAAAGCAGTAAAAGGACATACTGAAAGTGAGTTTACTAAACCTAAAATTAAAAACATATTGAAACTGAGAGTAATACTGAACTCTATCATCATCATTATAAAATAGCCATCCATTATTCAAATCTCCAAAAAAATATAAAAATAACGCTGCATCAGAAATAGAAAAAAACAATAATAGATAAAACCAAACAAGTTAAGGATACAAAATTACCTAAATAAACTGATCAAGCCGATATACAGCCATCCATATACAGGCCATTCATAAAACAGTCAAAAATATATAAAACAGATACCACACACACAAAAAAAACATAACATCATTAATTTATTTTCACTAGGAGTGATAGATGTATGGCTCACTCATCTTCAAATACAGATCACACCACTTATCTTTCAGCATTCAACATACAGGATACAATGCAAGGACTTATATAAATTAAAAAGGAAAAAATATATTCACAACTACTCCTAGTCCTCATCATCATTCATGGTGGGCAGCCGGTGGCGACAGAGAGGACAGGCGGAGTTACAACTGAGCCACTTGAAGATGCAGTGCTGGTGGAAGACATGGGAGCAGCGCATGGCTCGGAGCGTCGACATGGTCGGCTCTGCGCTAGTTGCGCTAGTTGCCTTGAGGCAGATCGTCCTTGGTGGGCACCACCTCTTTGAGACCCATGATGGCCTTGCTAGAGGCAGCGATGCAAGCAGGATTGGCTTGGCGGGGTAGGGATGGGGATGGGGATCGAGGCGGGGGTGGAGATGGAGATGGAGATGGGGAATGGAATTGCCACAACCAGAGGCGGCTGCTCATGTATGGGCGTCGCCTGTGTCGTGCTTCTTCCATCTCTGGTCACTGTTGTTGTTGTAGAGAAACACCGCACACCCAATAGGGGGGTGACCTTTCATATATATAGCCTGGAAGGCTTGCAATACATGTACAAGTTACAATGTGGTACTAATACAAGTCAGACTAGGAGTACAAAGCCAATGGGCCGTAAGCCCAATATGGGCTGTTATAATTATACTCTAACACCCTCCCTCAGTCTAAGCGGGAGTGTCACGAACACAAAGATTGGACCTAAAGTCAGTGAATAACTGTACAGGTAACCCTTTGGTCATAATGTCCGCGAACTGATGAGACGATGGAACATGAAGCACCCGAACCTGTCCCAAAGCAACCTTCTCACAGACGAAGTGAATATCTATCTCAATATGCTTCATGCGACGATGATGAACTGGATTGGCGGTCATGTAGACAGCACTAACATTGTCGCAGTAGACGATCG
Organism: Bothriochloa decipiens; assembly: GCA_023333625.1. Lineage (NCBI taxonomy): Eukaryota > Viridiplantae > Streptophyta > Magnoliopsida > Poales > Poaceae > Bothriochloa > Bothriochloa decipiens. The sequence continues at coordinate 37,648,967 of CM041635.1, read as the reverse complement.
TTGCCGAAGATATGGGTGCGTGGAGCTCCTGAAGTAGCTGACGAAGCCAACAAGTCTCAGCAACAGCGTGCGCAACAGCACGATACTCAGCCTTTGCACTCGAACGAGAAACCGTAGTTTGTCGTTTGGAGGACCAAGAGACTAAGTTGTCGCCGAGGAAGACACAGTAACCTGAAGTGGAGCGCCGAGAGTCTGGACAACCAGCCCAATCGGCATCACAGTAGGCAGTCAAGCTGGTGATGCTACCTGTGCTGATGTGAAGCCCGGTGGACAGGGTGCCCTTGACATACCACAGGACACGCTTCAGCATCGCTAGATGAGGCTCTCGCGGGTCGTGCATGAAAAGGCAAACCTGCTGAACTGCATAGGCGAGATCCGAATGAGTCAGCGTGAGATACTATAGAGCACCTGTGAGGATGCAGTACTGAGTGACATCTGCCACCGGAGCGCCGTCCACAGCAGAGAGCTTGGTGTGAGTATCAACAGGGGTCGCCGTAGAATGACACTCAGCCATGCCGGTGCGCTGGAGCAGGTCCACACAGTACTGGCGCTGAGACAGGAAGAGGCCATCAACAGAATGCGTGACAGAGATCCCGAGGAAGTGATGAAGGTCCCCGAGATCTATCATGGTGAACTCAGAGTGGAGAAGCTCGATGAGGCGGCGAAGGAGCTGAGGCGATGAGGCAACATGAGTGTTGCCTGGCAACGGAGAAGCCAGGCCAGAGGCCACCGCTGTGAAGCCATACCGCTGCACGGGCAATGGTAGGGAACCCGTCTGGGAACGAGTCGCCCGTGCAGGAGGCTCTGGAGCCGGAGACGGTGCTGGGGCCGGAGGCACCACTGCCTGTGGTGCTGGAGCCGCAGGTCCCTCCGGCGACGGCGGTGGAGCCGGAGTTGGCTGACGACGACTGTAGTGGATGCCGAACCGCTGCCAGACAGGGGTGACAAGGCAGGCTGGCGGAGGAGGCGCTGGAGCTGCGACCTGCCGAGGCACCTGGCATGGAGCAGGGGCGACGGCGCTTGCTGGTGGAGGTGGTGCTAGAGCCGTAGCCTGTCGGGACGCCTGGGGCAACCGGTGGGCAGCGCCGTGCCACAGGATGGCAGGGTCAAGCCCGACGGGGTCGCCAGCGTCCTCCAAGGCCCGTGTTTGCTCAATGCCCGAGGTGGACGGAGCAGGCGCAGGAAGTAAGTCCTGTAACAGAAAATCAAAAGAATCCGGTTGAGGCTTTGAAGCCGCAAACGGAAAGTGAGTCTCATCAAAAATGACATGTCGCGAGATGATGATCTTGCGACTGGAGAGGTCAAGACACTGGTAGCCCTTCTGAGAAGGAGGGTAACCGAGAAAGACACACGCCATGGAGCAAGGAGATAGTTTGTGGCGAGTCATGGCACTAAGGTTGGGGTAACATAAGCAGCCAAAAACCCGAAGGATGGAGTAATCTGGCATCTTGTGGTGGAGAAGATGATAGGGTATACCGTTATTTTTGGACGAGGACGGCCGCCAGTTTGTGAGAAACACGGCGGTAGAGAGAGCTTCGACCCAATAAGATGGAGGCATGGCGGCATGAATTAGAAGCGTGCGAACAACATTATTCAGAGTGCGAAGCATGCGCTCAGCCTTGCCATTCTAAGCAGATGTGTAGGGGCACGAGGTGTGAAGTAGGATGCCACGGCTAGCCAAGAAGGCGGCGGTGGCATTGTTGAGGAACTCGGTGCCATTATCTGCCTGAAAACAGCGTAGAGGAAAACTGAATTGTGTGTGAGCGTAAGCAACAAACTGAACAATGTGGTCATGAACTTCAGATTTATGGTGAAGAGGGAACATCCAGCAATAATGTGTATAATCATCAACTAACACAAGATAAAATTTATAGCCAGAAATACTCACAACTGGAGAGGTCCAAACATCACAATGAACAAGTTCAAATGGTGCTGATGTACTAGAGACCGAACTAGCAAACAGTAGCCTATCATGTTTACCGAGCTAGCAAGCATGACAAATGCGGCGAGCTGCTTTATTACACTGGATAGCTGATAGTTTATTTAGAGTAGCGACAACAGCAGGTGCTGGATGACCAAGGCGGGAGTGCCACAGCTCTGGGGAGACGACGGCGACATGACAGTGAGGAGGCATGTGATGTGGAATGGTGTAGAGGTCCCCGTTGCTATTGCACCGAAGGAGAACCATCTTGGTCTTGAGATCCTTAACAGAAAAACCAGAGGCGTCAAACTCAATTGAACAATTATTGTCACGAGTAAGCTGTCGAACAAATAATAGGTTACGGGTGAGTTGGGGAGCGACAAGAACATTATCAAGATGAAAAGGACGATTAGCTATTTGTAAAAGAGATGTGCCACGACTAAGAACAGGAATAGATTACCCATTGCCGATCATGTTGGAGGACGGTGGCGTCGGGAGATGGGAAAGGAGAATACCATCGTTGGAGGACATGTGGGATGTCACTCCGCTGTCCATGACCCAGGAATTGGACCCCTGAATTGCCATCTGGTTGAGGACGGCGATCAGACTGGCCTGATCCCAGGATCCGTACGCCGGGGGCGCAGAGAACTGGGGTGGCGCGAAGGCAGTGTGAGCCTGATGCGGAGGAAGAGGCGGTGGGAGAGGCGCTGATGGCGCACCCCACTGCTGCTGCTGCTGCTGAGGAGTCCACTGGACGGCCCAAGGGTTGTAGCAAACCCAAGGGTAGGCCGGCTGAGGAGCCTGACGACCGCTAGAGACACCCTGAGGGGCGCCATGCTGCTGCTGGCTGCGCCCACCACCGCTATTGGTGCCGTTGCCGTTACCGCCTCGGCCACCTTTGCCCTTGCCCCCTTGCCCTTGCCACCACCTCCATGATTGGAGGCCGAAGAAGAGGTGGACTGGCAGGAAGGCGAGGTGCAAGAGGAGTTGGTGGAAGTGGCGAGCGCTGATGATGAAACCTCTTTGCCCTCGCTGCCGAGACGAAGTTCCTTGACGCGGAGCATGTTGGTGGCAGACTTGAAGTCGGGAAGCGGCGACGTGTTGGCAATGATGTCGGAGGTGGTGGCGAAGCGGGGATTGATGCCGCGCAGGAGATTGAGCATGAGCTGCAAGGGGAGATGGTATGCCCAACCTCCCACAGTGCATCGGCGGTGTGCTTCATCTGTTGCGCGTAGGCATCGACGGAGAGATCGCCCTGGGACATGCTGTGGAACTCCTACCCGAGGACGATCGCCCGAGGCTCCTTGTTCGCCTGGAACAGGGCCTCGATGCAGACGTACAGAGCGCGCGCGTCTTGATCGGGCTCCATAGCGAGGTCGAGGACGGTGTCGTCGCAGGAGCCGTACATCCAGCCATGGATGCAGGCGTCGGGCTAAGACCACGTGGGGTCAGTCGAGCGCGCGTCCTCCGTGCCGTCAATGTGGCCGAGCAGCCCGTACTTACCGCAGAGGGTGGTGAAGAACGCCTTCCACTTGGAGTAGTTGGGACGCTCGAGGCTGAGGGAGATCGAAACATGCTGCTTCACGTTGACGGCTGCATAGGCAGCGAAGAAGGCAGGGGCGATGCCGTCTCCCATGGCGCCGAATGTTGATGACCCGAGGACGCCGGAGGTAGCAGAGGACTGCGACGATTCCGTCATGACGGACTGGCACGCCGGATCGCGAGGAGCAGGGGCGCGGGTAGGCGGCGGCGCGACGAAGTCGGACGGCCGGGTGAGGCGGCGGCCTGGGCGGTGCAACGAAGTCGGGCGGTCGGGTTGGCGGCGGCCTGGGCGGCGCGACGAAGTCGAGCGGCCGGGGTGGCGGCAGGCGAGCGGCGGACCAGCGCGGCTGAGGGCGCTGGTGCGCGGCGGCGGCCGGGGATGCGGCGGCGGCCCTGTGGTGCGATGGCGCGAGCCCTAGTGGCAGGGCGCACGGGCAGAGGAAGCGAGGATCGTGATTAGATTGATACCATGTAGAGAAACACCGCACACCCAATAGGGGGTGACCTTTCATATATATAGCCTGGAAGGCTTGCAATACATGTACAAGTTACAATGTGGTACTAATACAAGTCAGACTAGGAGTACAAGGCCAATGGGCCGTAAGCCCAATATGGACTGTAATAATTATACTCTAACAGTTGTGCTTCTTGCATCTCTGCTCGTTGTATCGGTTCAACAGGTCTCTGAAATTGGTGCCAAACAAAACTTTAAACCTCAGGTGCTCAATACATACAAAAAAAAAGAACAACTATAACAGAGTATAGAACAACGATTTGGTTGCACATGACAACAATGACATTTTGAAATAAAGAGAAATCAATGCAATGAAAAAAAATACCTTGGAACAAAAAGTTTAAATCACAAAACCTCAAAATCTTAAATTAAGAGTCACGCAAACTTACAACATCAGATCCTATGAGTCCATGGTCTCCTTGGTTACTTTCATCTAAGACACGATTACCAGAGCAGCATTTGCGCCTAGAAGCCATGAGTACCTGAAAAATGTTAAGTATGAACCAAAAGCAATGATCAGAGAAAAATACACAGGGAAAAAGTACAAGGAACAGAAACATTAGAGACATGGCATTTCAGAACTATAATTTTACTCTAAACTCACATGCAAGCAAAACAAAAGAGTACTAGCACATTCGATTAAAAAGATCGACAGGAAAATTTAATTAAATACAAGATAACAGTGCAACTTAGATGCAATATAGGTAATTCATCCAACAATAGATTGCTGAAAAACTTAATCTGTAAAACACAAATCAGTGAATCAAGAACAAATCATTATCACTGACATTCAGAAACAACCGTGCAAAAATAACTACTCTAGCCGACCACCATCCCTCACATCACAAAAAAATGTGCTATGGTTGCAATATTTACCTGCCTTGAAGCTAAAGACATACAGCCCCTCACACAGAAACATTCACTCCTGATTATATATAATACTACCAGCTAGTTGGTGGCCTGTATTATTTTCCAGATCCAAGGTTTGTTTTGTTTTCACAATCAGACTCAGAGCTCTGCTCACTCAGAGCTCTGCTCAAACTCACAACCCGTGCACGAGTATTTCTTTCTCAAAAGACACATACATACATATAGCTGAGCTGAGGATACAAAATAGTACAACAAATAACATGCCCTGCGTTTTTTAACATAGTACAGAACTGAAGAATCAATATGGCACAGGACTGGACAGTAATAGAGGAGGTTCTAGTCTGCAAATCAAAGTCTTAGCATGCACGAGCCAAACCTTCTCCCATGCAGTATCACACAGCCACAAACAAACCTCTGCCTCTGCAATCAGCTGCTATCTGCTGAGAAAAACTTTCCAGTTCGGAGATGTTGGAAAACCCGATCTACTTTCAGAGCAATGAACTGAACAAAACGAAAACTTCGCGGGTATAAGAGCCCACGGAGTCTATCTCAACACTCTAGAGATTCACACTTAGAAGCTTTAAAAAAAATTGAAACTTTACACATCAATAGTACCAAACTAGATGTGCATTGTACCAAAATTTGAGATTCAAACAACTTTAGTAAAAATTCATATGGAAAAACAAATTTTAGCCACTAGAAGACAAAACTCCGAATGAGTGAAATTTGTTTTTTCATACAAATTTTTACAGAAGTTGTTTGAATCTCAAATTTTAGTACAATGCCCATCTAGTTTAGTACTATTGGTGTGTAAAATTTTAAAAATTTTTAAAGCCTCAAGCGTGAATCTCTATAGTGTTGAGATAGAATCCGCGGACGCTTATACCCGCGAAGATGCTTTTCAGATGAACTGAACCTACTGGTGAAGCGTTGCCATAGTACTAGGTAGGAGTAGAAGTAGCAAGTAAGCTAGGGGGCAGCCTAAAAACACCTGGTTTCAGTTGGGGCATTCCGTTGGCTGCTGGCTGTTGCAAAATTGCAATACAACCTACATGATGCTCGCGCAAAACCCGCAGAGCACGAAAACCTGGCGACCGAAAAACATGGGCAGCGCCTGAATGAAAATACAAAAACCAAAACGCAAAAATCCAGATCTAGACTATAGAAACAGCCACGAACACACTGGCGACCGAAAAACATTGGCGGCGCGGCTACAACGCAGCGGGGCGCAATCAGCGGCAGCGGCGCACAAAGAGGAGTCCCGGGGTACATGACGCAGCGCAGCGCGACGGCAACGAGGATGGACATGAGCGGAGCGAACGACGCCCCACCGCAGGTGCTAACCCAGCCACGAGCGCCAGCAGCAAGGAGCATTGCCCCCACACCCCCCCACACCCCCCCACACCCACCACCCCCACCCCCCCGCCCCCCCTCTCCACGAACACAGCGGCGTACTCTCGGTGGGACGCGTGTCGGAGACCAGCCGAGAAATCAACATGCAGAACAAGAGCATCGATGAAAACTGGAGACAAAGAAGGGGCGCGGAGAGAACTTACCCAACCCCAACAAACCCTAGAAATTGCCATCGCCAGTCGATCGGCCGCCCAAGGAGAGGAGGCGCGTCGCCGGAGTCGCCTGGAACAGGAAGAAGCCAAAACGAAATGGAACGGGTCAACGTGGGACGGACGCCATAAATACGGGCGCGATTCCCAAAAAATCAAAACCATAGCGCCGACACCGGGGTCCACACGTCAGAGAAACAGTGATAGAAACACGGGTCGCCGTGGATATGGCAAAAAACTGGTGACTATCAAACCTCAAAAAAGGAAAAATTAGCCCAATTGGCCCATATAACATGGGCTGTTTTCTCCAAATAGGTACCTGGGCTAAGTAGCCCACATGTTATGACCAGACTACAATTGATCAGCCGATTTAAACATTCATCGCATATTTCTTAAAAAAAGAAAAAACATCACATATAATCTTTACTTATATATACTCCTAAAAGGAGCTAAATGATATCGTCACCGGGCCTAATCGCTTCACCTCTCCGACTAACTGCCGTGCCTCCCGCGGTAATCCCCCGCTCCGCTCCCTGCCTCCCTGGTAACTGCCTCCCATGCAGGGCCGAGCTGCACGACGCCCTCCTACCCGCGACCCCGCGCGTACAAGCTCCTTCCCTTCGCAGCTCCCCATCCGAGGTCCGCCGCGCGCCACCCGCCCGCCCGCCCGCGCACGCCGAAGCCACGGCACAGCCGGCCGGCTGCGCACGACGACCTCCGTCCCCTGACCGCCGTGCGCCGCCCGCCCACGCACGCCGAGGCCAAAGCGCCGCGCACACCGCCCTCCCTCCGTAACTCCCCGTCAGCCCACCGCCCGCCACAACTCCCCGTCCGTGCTCGCAGCGCTGGCCATCTCGCGCTAGTAGCGTGCACCTGTGCTGGATCGACTTCACTCGCCCGGCGGTTTGGAAACCAGGCTCGCAGACCCGTCTGGCGTGTGAGCTTCCAGCGTGCGAAGTCACCCTCCAACCCACGACCGCCTGGTGGTTCCGATGCCGTGACCCGCTCTCTTCTTCTCCCCTTCCCTCGCTCGGTAGCCTCAGGCCGCCGCTCCTGCACCGCCGCCGCGGCCCACCATCTTGCTCTTCCCCTCCCTCGTGCATTCGCCTCCAGGACGCCGGGCCTCCACCACCGTGACGCGACGCCACCGGTTCTCCACCGCCGGGCCTCCACCATCCGTGCCGTCCTATACGCAAAGCCGCTGAGCCGCCGTCGGACAGGCTTCGACACCGGACGCTCCGCTGTCGCCTTAGACGGACACGATGCCACTGCCCTAAGCACCGTCGCTGCAGCAAGGTTTTTGCTACCGGTATTTTTAAAATCTCGGCGGTCACCGGTAAACGGGAATATCGGGTATATCAGAAATTTATCGGCGATAAAAAAAATTCGGCCAAAATTTACAAAAAATTGTTCTTTTTTTAGAAAATCGTATACATCATTTCTATATCATTTGAAATTAAAAAACAAATGTAGCCATACTATAGACTACCAATTCAATGATATAGGAGTACGAATAGCGCTTTTAGCACACATGCAAACATAGTTGATGTTCCAAAGATTACAGTCCATAAAACTAGTTCAATGTCCCAAATATTGCATAAAGACCACCTACAACATCAGCCTTTTCATGATAGAAGGGGAAGAAATGCACCTGACTAGTAAAAGTGCTTAACAGGGATTTTCTTCAGCCTTTTTGATCTTGGACGAAGAGGGGTGGTACCATTAGTTCCTTCACCACCACTATCTCCTTTAACCTTTTCATGAGTGCCACCGGCACCACCATCACCTTCAGTTATGGGGGCAGAAAAATTAGCCAATTGAGCATAAAAAATGGCAAATGAAGAATGTAACAGACCAGATAGGCAATTTCACCTTCACTCTCATGGGAGTCATTGTCCCCTGATTCAACATATAGTGGGCTACCTTGATCAGAATCTGATTCAATATCCTCAGCACTTTCTTCTTCATCAAAATCTATCTTCCTTTTTTTACTAACATGTTTGGGAAAATAAGTTTCCTTGACTCTAGCCACATCTTCATCACTCAACCCCATCTCCTCTATGATAAATCTACTAGGGTTGGCAAATTCAGTCTCATCATCAGCATCTTCATCAAGAGTAGGAGGAGACACACTCCTAGAGTTGAGCAACCAATCCATGATTGGGTTGCGGTCATCAAACACAGCAGCATCCATTAGCATGCTAAAAGGATCAGAATCCATTTCATGTTGAGTTTGCATATCTTGAAGGCTACGGATGTCATCTTCATATTGTTGGATGCGCAACTTCAAATTATAGTGCACATAAACTAACTTGTGGAGCTTGTCATAACTTAATCGATTCCTCAATTTGGTATGAATAAGAGCAAAAGTGCTCCAGTTCCGTTCACACCCACTAGAAGACAAGCATTGACCAACAATACACTTTGCAAAGTACTATAAATCTGGGTAGTCTCCGCCATATTGATCCCACCAATCAGCTAGAAAAATGATGGGAAAGGAAATATATATCAACTATGTTTTTAGATGGTCATAGGAAATGAGCTAAGATGGAACAGCAAAAATATATGAGCTATTTTTTAGATTTCAGCTAAAATGGGACAACAAATATATGATTGGAAGACAAATATATATCAAGGTGGTGAAAGAAAATCACCTGCACTCAAACGCCCAAATAATGCTGATCTTCGAGCCTCATCTCCCACAACAAACCTCCCATTTTTTCTGAAGGCAACATATTGATCAATTGCAGCTGAAGCCTTTGAAGATGTAGGTGCAAGTCTCCTTATGCCACATGTTACAGCATGTTTGGCCTTTGAGTTTTTCCAATTTTTCTCTCAAATACCCTCTAGGATCCAGTGCAGAAGTTAGGAAGAGAAAAATTTTAGATATATTAACAATTGATTATTGCATGAAAAAGGTAAATAAAATGAATATGTTTCATTTCACTTACCTGCAACCATAAGGGTACCATTGAGAAGATAATCAATCCTTCTATTGACTACTTCCAAAGTCCTATCAAACAGATCTTTATGTTTTCTGTCACTTAAATTGGCACGTATATCGTGTATAGCACACACCGCCTTTTCAAGAAATCCAGAAATAGAAGCATTCTTCTGCTGTTGATGCAAAAAGGCGTTGGATCTGCAAACACACCGGGCTAATACCTAAGTTTGATATCAAGATGTGCCAGTCGATTTGACCTGTTAATCGACAAGGATGATAAATTTGAATAAAACCCGAACGAGACGACAGCGATACGCCCGGACGTCAAAGCTCAGAGGATATTCGATAACTGTTGAACAGATCAGACGAGACGACAGCGATACGCCCGGACGTCAAAGCCTGAATCGTGCTCGGTAGACACGGAACCAAGCGGGAAAGACTTACACCATCTCCGTCGGCGTCCTCGCCTCGCCCGATATCAACTGACGTATCTGTGCAGACTTTTCCATCGGCAACTGCTCTTCCATCGGCCATTGTACCCATACAAGGATCTTCATCGGCATCGGTGTCGCAGCAGCAACCAATCGAGGTACCAACACAAGAAACGTCATCGGTAATTGTATCTGAGGTTGTTTCTCCGAGCCAAAGGTGAGAGATTGCCTTGAAATAGGTGAGTTAACTCCCTTAGATAACCTTTAACACTTTGGGCTCTTCTGCTGACATCACCTTTTCCTTTTTAGGAGCAAGATTCCCCCGATAGTCTATTTTCCTTCTCTATTAGTGGGATTGTTCCCGATGATGAAGATTCTGAAGAAAGCTCTGCTCCAACCCTTGGAGTTCTATCACCTGAAACCAAGTCAAAGCTGGAGACGCTATTATCCTTGCTGCAACAGGAGACCTCTTTACTGATCCAGGATTCTGATTCTGCAAGAGCAACTTTTAAAGGAATTCAAGGTCATATTCCTGCCGATGTTGAGGAAGCACTCTTCTAAGCTCCACATTAGGAGAGTCGGCAGTTGCAGTATCAGAGGGCTGCCCAGCGGATTGCCGATAGAGCCACTCAGGAAAAACTCCAGGAGGACATGATGAAGCATAAGCAACTTGCTGATGAGAAGCACAAAGACATCGGTAAGCTAGAAGCCTCTTGTGCGGATCTAGAGGACAAGATTGCTCAACTATCGGCAAGAAGAGAAGCCCTGCTAGCGGAGCTGAGACAGATTGAAGGAGCCTTGGACGCAGCAAATCATGAGAAGGCCCAAATGCTCGAAGCTGTCAAGACTCCTCAGCAAGAAAGGGACAACCAAGTCCTCAAGACGCTGGCGCTCAAGAAGAAGATCAAGCCAGTTGAAGGCAATGCCGATGAAGATGCAAAGATACTGGAGGAAGCTGACCAAATTCGCCTGCGTGCGATATCAACTATCCATTCATTATTGAACTTGTAAACCTCCCTTTTCATCGGCAATGTGATGTATCGGTAATTTATATAACTTCACATTAACATAGTGCCGATACATTCTTTTTTGAACAAGCACTTTATCTATATATATTTTTTATTCATCAGCAGAGTATTGTATTGGGATCCCTGCAGAGTATTGTTTCATCAGGGACTCCTGCATTGGTCATCTCCTCGAGCTCCTTTTGATTCATCAGCAGACAGTCAGCATGCCTGCCCAGCCTTTCATGTACACTGGTCCTGCCCCCCAGCCGATCATGTACCGATACCCCTTCTCTGATCGGCTTACCAATGTATCTGCTCCGATCACCATAGCGCGGCCTTCTTTCTGCCCGATCGGTTCGATCATAACCATTGCACTCGGGGCAACTATCAACAGTAGGCAATTTAATGCCTTCTTCCCAACAATAGATGAAGAAGGGGCATCTCCAATGGTCTTTGTGCCGATGCCACGCTTCCCAACGCAACTCCTCTTGCCGATGCCAATAGCGGTTACTTGGAATTCTGTACGGAGCTGGTCTAGGAGGCCTTCTTGAACTATTGCTTTCTTCAACTATCTCTTTCCCCTTCAAGTCATCGGTAGTTGCTTGATTTCTAGGATCCACCGATGCTCTCCTCTTACCGCTTATCGATGTCAACACTTCGGTCTTGTTTACAGCCCCCACTATGTTTGCTAGGAAAGGATGTTGATCAATCTTCATCGGCCTCTAAGCTTTAGAGTTGTCAAACTTGATCCTCCCAGATTCAATTGCCGATTGCAACTGCTGTCTAAAAACCTTGCAGTCGTTGGTACTATGCAAAGTTGCATTATGAAATTTACAGTACCTTATCTTCTTCAGCTCATCTGCCGATGGAATCACATGATTGGGTGATAGCTTGATTTGGCCCTCTTGAAGTAGCAGATCAAATATTCTATCGGCCTTTGTGACATCAAACATGAATTTCTCTGGCTCTTTCTGACCAAAAGGACACGATAAAGGTTTTTTACCTTTTACCCACTCAGCCAGACCGATAGTTGGTTCTTCATCTGAATCTGATTCCTCTGCCTCTATAAAGGACACCTTCTTGTTCCAGCTCTTTCTATGTTCTAGAGCTTGAGCACTTTGATCAGAGATCCTCTGCACAATATGACTTAAACTTTCAAACTCCTGAGCATCGTATTTGTCCCTGAGATGCGGCAACAAACCCTGGAAAGCCAAACCAGCTAACTGGCGGTCATCAAGCACTAGGCTGTAGCACTTGTTCTTCATGTCTCGCACCCTTTGCACAAAACTCTCTACCGATTCGTCGCTTCGCTGTCTTAATTTTATTAAATCAGTAAGCTTCTTTTCATGGACACCAGCAAAGAAGTATTTATGAAATTGTCTTTCCAGATTGGTCCAAGTAAGAATAGAGTTCGGTGGCAATGATATAAACCACGCGAATGCTGATCCAGACAAAGAGGACGAGAATAAATGGATCCTCAGCTCATCCCTGTTCGCTGCTTCCCCGCACTGGATAATGAATCGGTTGATGTGCTCCATTGTTGACGTATCATCTTGCCCAGAAAACTTAGTGAAATCTGGCACCTTGTACCGATTTGGGAAAGGAATTGAATCATAAGATGAAGGGTATGGAGTCCGATAAGAGTAAGTATCGATCTTGGGCTGAATCCCAAATTGTTCTTTCATCACTTCTGCAATCTTATCGGTCAAGAGTGCATCCTGATCTTGCCGATGCACTGGCTGGATCTCTACTGGAGGCGTTGGCTGATATGCTTCTACATACCCCTGTGGCACTTGGCTTGGATAAATCGGCATATTCACGGCACCAATCTATGGAGTAAAGTTCATCGGCTGTTTTGCCGATGCTTGTTCCTAGAAAGTTGTCTGTGGACTATACCGTTGAGTCCCTATTGCTTGGTAGCTTGGCTGAATAGCAGGTTGCTGAATTGGCGCTTGCCCTGACCAATTGAGATTGTAACTCATCGGCACCTGGCTTGCCGATGGCTGATAGCTTGCAGACAATTGATGCTCTTGTATAGATGGATGATAGCCAGCATAATTGCCCTGAATTGTAGGTAATCCAGACTGAGATATGAATGGTACTACGGGCTGCTCTGCAGTGGAAGCTCTCTGTTGAACTGGTGGAGGATTAGTCAATGGATTCGCATAAGATATCAGTTGCGGAGGTGCGTAGAATCCCATTGACAATGGCTGTATAGCAGGAGGTGCAGTAGAATAATGCGGCGCTTGAGCCACCGGCCGAATTGGAGTAGCCGATGTCACTGGACCCTTCCCTGCTACATCATGCACTTGAGGCAGTCCAGAGTTGGTAGTAGATGGACCTGGAGGCATACCGTATCCCCACCAATTAGCAGCAGTTTAACTATGTTGACCTGAAGGACCTGACATTGCCGATGCCGATAGATCTGTGCTCAACTGAGTACTAGGCCTCTCCTGAGATATTAGATCTGATCCTATTGGTATGGCTTCAATGACGGATGGTCCTGATATAGCTGAAAGAGTAGGCGCTTCCATACTCTCAACGGCTGGAGTTGCCGATGAAGTACTGGTAGATGCCGATCCCGGCTGATGATATGCCGGCCCAACATACCCTTGTGCTTGTTCGTCCCTTAATGTTTGCACAACTGCATTGTAGACAGTATTGGACAGCATGGTGGAGTGGTTGATCAAAGCTTGATTTAATGCAAAGTTAACCATTGATTGTAATTTACCAAGATTGGAGTCAAAAGTAACCTGCCGAGGCAACGGCGGGTCTTGCTTCTGTACCACTTCTCCGCTCCTATTCTTGCTGTAGGATTTCAGGTAAAGCTACCTGTAATCCTCCATAGCCTTCTCCATGGCTTGCCTCTGTTCTTCCTTGAGATCCGCTTCTGACACAGGAATTACGTTCTCTGGATTGATCTCGGAAGAATTCGACATGATGATTTTAGTATGTGTCCCACCGGACGTGCCAAAAGATGTGTTGATGCAAAAAGGCGTTGGATCTGCAAACACACCGGGCTAATACCCAAGTTCTATATCAAGGCGTGCCAGTCGATTTGACCTGTTAATCAACAAGGATGACAAATTTGAATAAAACCCGAACGAGACGACAGCGATATGCTCGGACGTCAAAGCTCAGAGGATATTCGATAACTGTTGAACAGATCAGACGAGACGACAGCGATATGCTTGGACGTCAAAGCTTGAATCGTGCTCGGTAGACGCGGAACCTGCAAGGTCGCCGGAGATCAAGTTGATGCAGCCCGTCGATTCTTGAAAGAACTCGTTGAAAAGGAAAAGGTACTGGTGACGAAGTCATCGAAAAGTAGATAAAAGTAATAGATTTGTTGTATTTGATTGGTTGACCTTTTTTTACATTGCCTCTCAGTACATATTTATACCCTGGTACTATGAGTCCTAAACAGACACGACAAAGTATTACCTAAACAAGTCTTATCTCTAAGGAATAAAAAATAATGACTCGTACCATGGTCGGACTCAAAAGTAAACTATTAAAATATTGGCATAAATATTGCCAGTTTCCTTATCCATTGCTTACGATGAAACCTCTATCGACACGCTCCTCATCTCTATAGATTCCATTGGCAAAACCCATCGATAATGATTCAGCTCTGCTTTCCACGTTTTTCAGCTCTGTTTTCCATCGGCAACCATGCCTCTCTCTCCATCGGCAACAGCCTTCTCCTCTCATCGGCAAGATCATATTAACCTTCATCGGCAACCATCTGCTCGCCATACTTCAAAGCAAAGTAAGCTTTAAAAGCACAACCACTCCCTTGTCGATCGGCACAGCTTTCGGCCTATATTGACACGTGTCAAAAAAACGGTGTCAACATCTGCTGATCAGCATATCGAAGCATGAAGTACAATGGTGAGACACCTTTTAACACCAACTCCATGTCACTCCACCAAGTTTTGTCAACCACACAATCATAAACAAATCCATGTTCTTCTTCAGCAACCCCTTTACATTTCTCCCAGTCATTAGATGCTACCCATAACTTAAACTTCTCCTTTCTGTCAAAAAGGCTCTGAAGAAATAGGAAAACTATGCCAAACCTAGTAGCATTCCACTTAATCAACTCTCCACCTAACTTCTGTTTCATCATAGCATGCACTCTGAAAAACAAAGCATGTCATTGCACAAGTAAAATTGTATTCTACAATAATTTATCAATTACAGTAGTCAATAGTCATTACCTGTTATGGTTATATAGGAACCTATAAATCCTTCTTGCACTTTCCACTACACGGTGAACAAGTGGAAAGCGTGATATGTCCTTCAACATCAGATTTATTGTATGAGCAACACATGGCTGCCAAGTAATGTGCGGATATTTCTGAGTTAACATTTCACAAGCCTTCTTATAGTTGGAGCCATTATCAGTAACAATCTGGACAACATGTTTGACCCCAACCTCTTCAACAACCACCTTTTCCAAGTTACTAAAAATAAAATCTGCATTCTGGGTTTCTCCGGTTGCATGTACTGACTTGTGGAAGATCATTCTCCCATTACAGAATATCATGAAGTTAATAATGGACATCATGGTAGGACCTGCCCAAACAATAACATAAACATTATTTACATTTAACTAGCTGCAAGTATTAATATTTCACATGAGTAATAAATAAATGACAAATTGCACAAGTAGTTACCTGTCCATGAATAACACATGATGGTAACTCCAAAATCATCCCATTCAGCCATGAATGCGTCCTTGAAGGCCTACATTTCTTCATAATTCATATCCAACAGTGGTCCATCTATTTCTCTTCCACTTGGAATATGCACACCCTCTCCAAGTGGTTGAGTGAACTTTACTGCTGATCGGAAGTATGGACAGTCCGCTTTCCTTCCAGGAATTTCATTAGCATGAAACCACTTCGCCCATGCTTTCCCAAGCTTCTCTTTGGTACCTGCAGTGAGCACTACATCCACCCGAGCTGCACTTGTGCCTTACTACGTGCCAAATCTATGTCAAAAGGTGCTTTGGAAACGCTTTCAGGACTTTGGTAGAACTTATCAAGTGTAGCTTGATGACTAGCTGAACAACTAGCACCCCCGCTACCACTTTCAAACCTATGACCATCTGCAGCCCTGCTGCCTACATCCATCAAAGAGTTTTTCACTGCCATTTGAAACTGTGCTTCTTCATCAAGAGGAATTCTTGCATCATTCCTCACATAACCTCTATGTGATTGCATAATCTCTTTTTCAACAAATAAACAAAGCTTTGTATTTTTTTTGACCTTATTTTTAGTTTCGACACATGATCTAGCATTATGTCCCTGACAACAATAGGGACCTTCTCACAAGCAGCTACTGACCCAGATACGCCAGCCAAATGCTCCCTAAAACGGGTTGCACCACCACCAGAGTTATTTTTATTACAGTAACCACAAGTAAAGCCAACCACTTTATATTTTTCACCATGGCTCCATACATACTCAATGGGCCCCGATATTTTCACCGTTTTCCCTGCACCAAAAATAAGAATATTAGATAGTGTGATGAAGCATTATATTTATATTCTGCCAATATAACAAATAGCACTACAACTTCTAAAAACAGAACCAAACGACTTGCTTGCGATTTGCATAAATGATGATTAAAGAAAAACTATGCAAACATATATACATGCATGTGCAGCATAAGTGAAATTAAACATCAAGTGCATCAATAATATTTACCGTCTGCATCAACCAGCTTAGGGTAGTTTCCTTTGCTCCTACCGCGAGCCGTGGTGCCTTTGCTGCTATTGCCATCAACCAAATCAACCACAATGCCACTTCCTGATGCTATGTCAATGCTCTTGCCTTTCGCACTAGCCGAAGCACATGGTGGACGTCCACGATCACCCACATCAGCTCCATCGCCGGCCATATTGATAACTAGCAGCATAACCATAAAACACAAGTCAAGAATATTACAAAACCTACAAGCAAGAATGTCTCAAAATTTCCTAGAAAACAAGAATATCTAAAAATTCATCACCTCTCTAGGAATAGCAGAGCAGTTTAATCACGGATCTCAATTCTCAGCAGCCCACTAAAATCCTACAAAAGAACCCTAACTCCTTCACTTAATCAGGACTCAGGAGCTATGAATCTCGAATGGCCATTGAGCAAGAGGATGATGCGCCAAACCTTGAAGATGGATGGCTACTGGCGCGTGCAGGCCAGGCCTTGCAGCCGCACTCGTTGTTGGCTGCCGGCGCGTACCGGGCAGATGCCGCCTTCGCGCCCTCAGCTGGACAGCTGGCTATTGGCGCCAGGCGCACGCAGAGCAGGCGCCACGTCCACAGGTGTGGCTCCGGGCCACTGGCAGTGCGGTGCGTCGAGTGGGGTGTGCCTGCATCTGTGTTGTCGTTACCTAGGAAATGGGTACCCCAAACCCTTTGTTTACCAGACTAAACCCTGCAAAATCCGTAACACGAACCCTCCAGTGACCTCCCACATTAACGTTCAAAGGACCGTAGGCTAAGGCATATTGGGCTAACCCACGAATGGGTTACGACGGCCCAAAGCTAAAGCCTGCTCGAGGGGCTACCGCGCGAACTGGGACTATACACTCGAGGGTACAATTCGGGTGACCCCTCGAGGATGGAACTTCACCCAACGAACGAGCCTGCCCACGAGGATGGAACTTCGTTCGCACGAATGGGCAGTCCTCGAGGACAGTGCACCCCTCGGCTACCGACTCTCCCGTACAGATCCAGGCGCATTTAATACGTTTTACCTACCCCCACCTAACCGTATGGCCATAGTTACGGTAACAGTTGTGGGTGTGGCGGTCAAATCTTGCTTTTACCGCCCATGCCCCAGAATCCCGCGGGTCGTACTTCGCTGTTGCGCCATGCCGAGCACTGTGTCCCGTCCAGCACCCCCTCGAGACGCATAAATCAGCACGTTTCTCGCATTTCTCGGGATTCGACCTTATCCGGTGAGGCTTGACCCTCTTGACTCGACCCCCTCGACTCGAGCTAGATCCTCGACCGCCGCCCCTCGACTTCGTCGGACGGACCCTCGAGCGGGACTCCAGCGACTCCGGGCTGCACTTCAACAACTCCCGATGCAACGGCTGCAGAACCTCCCATACCGACGTCCATCTCTACAGCAGCACCGACGTGATCGGCCTCAACATCATACGTCACCAGCCATGTGAACTCTAAATATGTGTACTCTTGTGCCCCTCCTTCACCTATAAAAGGAGGCGCCAGGACGTTAGTGAAGAAAAAGGAGAGAGGACGGACGAGAGGATCTAGAGCATAGAAAAACTAAGGCTTTAGATCACGAATCAATACCATGAGATAGTGTAAAGTAGAGAGCTAGGCGCCCAGAACGCCCAAGCTCCAGCTCAAGCTCCTCACACCTGCTTGTATTTTCCCCTGTACTAGCACTTCGGTGCAAGATAACACGAACTATCCTCCCCCCGCTGGACGTAGGGCCTTCTTTGCCCGAACCAGGATAAATCGCCGTGACCTTCTTGCATCACCCACCGGATTCAGGGAGCACACAATTACGAATATTACTCGTTGGTGTTAACCCCCGGGGGTCAAAACATCGACAGTTGGCGCGCCAGGTAGGGGAACCGCGTGTCACTAATGATTTCCCGCCATTTTTCCGGATGGGCGACTTTGTTTCACCACTCCCGCGCGCTATAGTGATCTGTTTGGGAGCCTGGAGTTCATGTCCCTCGGCCAGGGCAATGACATGACCCTGCTCTCGATCAGTAACCCAAACGGAGGTCACGGTACGCCCCCACGCTCATGGGGGGCCGCTCGCCGTTCTCACCACCATGCTGCCACATCCAGAAGGAGGCACGATCGACACCATCATCGCCATCAACCTAAGTCGAGGATGGTTCCCGCCACTTTCTCCTCGCCCCTGACCAGAGATGAGGAACCCCTTGTTGGGGGATTGTCTAACCCGAGTTCAGAGGTAGAGGGCGAACCGGCAGGACCCCACCACAACCTCGACTCCACCTTCGCAGTACGCTCATCAAGGGAGCGCGACGAAGTCCCCGCTCGATCGAGCCCGCTTCTGCACGAGCTATTCGAGCGTCGTCGGCGGCCTTCGTTCGACTTCAACAATGCCACGATGACGATCTCGACAGTGACCCACTCCTATGTGAGCACGTTAGAGGACCGCCCAGGTGCCCTTCTTCATGCAATGACGGACGTGGGGACTGTCACACTAGCCTTCGAGGGCTTGGCCTTCGCGAGAGCGCCCGGGCCCCGGAGGTACGCCGTCGCCACACTCCGACGGCAGCTGCAGGAAGAGGCGCGGGGACAATTCCCCGTTTTCTGCTGCGGTGACCCTGACTCTGACTCTGATCATTAGGATCCTACCCGCGAGTGCCTCCACATCGATGGTGATGTCGACTCCGATCAGCACACCATCGATCCAGCAGCCGGGGCAGCTACCGCTACGGCGGGAGGTGCTCTCCCCAGAGCAGAGGACCAATAACCAGACGCACCCCAAGAGGCGTGCCCCTGTCCTGGCGAGCAGGACACACAGCTGGCACAAATTTGGGAGTTGCAGGCAAAGCTCGCCGACGAGCAGGAACGATTGCGCCTGCTCGAGCTAACCCTTGAGCGAGAGCGGCGACCGCCCGGCAGTAGAGCCCGAGCCAGGGCCCGAGAGGTCAACTGGCAGATCAACAAGGCTGGGGCACCCGAGCAACCCGCCAACTGTTATCCTCGAGCAAGCCAGAACATTGTCGCGGTGGCTAAGCTCCTTCGCAATATGCCCGCGCCATCCAACTCGCAAGCTCGGCGGATACAACGTGAGGTCGAGGATCTCCTCCAAGTTGTTGCTGTTCAGCAAGCCGAGAGCTTAGCCTTGAGGCGTCGAGGGGCAACCTCCGAACCTCAGGTCGAGCCCTCTCGGCCCGAAAGGGAGAGCTCAGTCGATCAGGGGGCGGCCCCCGACCGAAGAAGAAGCCGGCCCGAGAACGTATCAACGACGACCGCGCTCCCCGCGACGCGCACCTTGACATTGTCAAGAATCACAGACGCAAGTACGGGGATGCCGAGGATCGAGGGTACAGCGCCCATCATGGAGGGCGTTATGACAGCGACGAAGACCGATGGGCCCCGGAGCCACCGGGTCCCCGAGTCTTCAGCAGGATGATCCGCTGCGCCCAGCTGCCCGACAAGTTTCGACCCCCCATGAGCATCGTCAAATACAACGGCGAAACCAATCCTGAGCTCTGGCTAGCTGACTTTCGGCTGGCTTGTCAGGCGGGCGGGGCACGTGACGATCATGTCATCATACGTCACCTTCCCCTGTTCCTGTCCGACACCGTGCGTAGGTGGCTCGAGGAGCTTCCCCCTGACTAGATTCACGGCTAGGTCGACCTTGTTTGGATCTTCGAGGGGAACTTCAAAGGTACCAACATGCGTCCCGGGAACTCCTGGGAACTACGCAACTACAAGCAGAAACCAGGGGAGTCTCTCTGCTACTTTGCTCGACGATTCTCCAAGCTCCGCACTGAACTACCCCACATCTCTGATCTCGACGTCATTCTAGCATTCGTTGCGGGTACAACCTGCAAGGACTTAGTTCGTGAGTTGGGGCGTAATCGCCCCAACACCGTCGACGAGCTCATGGATGTGGTCACCAACTACGCGGCCGACGAAGAGGTGGTCGGCGCTTTCTTTAGCGATGGGAAGGACAAGGGAAAGGCATCGGCAGCCAACGACGCCAAAGGCTCGAGCAAAAGGACGAAGAGAAACAACAAGAAGAAGAAAAATCAGCAAGGCAAGCGTGAGGCTGCAGAAGATGATCTCGTCGCAGCAACCGAACGCAAAAGACCTCGAGGTCCCCCCGAGGGCACCATCTTTGACAAAATGCTCGAGGAGCCCTGCCCATATCACAAGGACGGGGCAAAGCACAAGCTTAAGGACTGCCGCATGCTTCGAAAGCACTTTGAGCAAGTGGGCGTGAAGAAAGGTGACAACAAGAAAGACCAAGGCGGCGGTGAGGGAGACAACGGGGAAGACGGAAAATTCCCTGAAGTCTATGACTGCTACATGATCTACGGGGGCCCCTCGACCCAGCTCACGCCTCGACAGCGCAAGCGGGAGCATCGAGAAGTCTTCTCCGACTGAGTCATGACACCTCACTACCTCGACTGGTCTGACGCGCCCATCACGTTCGACCGCGATGACCATCCGGATCGTGTCCCCAACCTCGGGGCCTATCCGCTCGTCGTCGACCCAATCATCATGAACACCCGCCTCTCGAAGGTCCTCATGGACGACGGCAGCAGCCTGAACGTCATCTACCTCAAGACCCTCGACCTCCTGGGGGTCAAGAGGTGCCAACTCTGACCCAGCGCCGGGGGATTCCATGGCGTCGTGCTAGGGAAAAAGGCCCTCCCCGTTGGCCGTATCGACCTTCCTGTCTGCTTTGGCACCCCTGCCAACTTCAGGAAAGAGACCCTCACCTTCGAGGTGGTCAGGTTTCACGAAACTTATCACGCTATCATCGGCCGACCGGGCTACGCGTAGTTCATGGCAATCCCGAACTACACCTACCTCAAGCTCAAGATGCCAGGACCCAAGGGCGTCATCACCGTCGCCTCCTCCTACAAGCACGTGTACGACTACGATGTCGAATGCGTCGAGTATGGAGAGGCCGTCGAGCAAAATGCCATGATAGCCGCGACCCTCGATCGCCTCGCCGACGAGGTACCAGATCCCAAGCAGCACGCCGGCAACTTTGAGCCGGCACAAGACACCAAGAAAGTCCCCCTCGACCCGAGCTGCCCCGGCGAGAACGTGCTAATGATTAGTGCCAACCTCGAGGGCAAATAGGAAGCCATGCTCGTTGACTTTCTCTGCGTGAACACCGATATGTTTGCGTGGAGTCCATCGGAAATGCCGGGCATACCGAGGGAAGTCGCCGAGCATGCCTTGGAGATCCGGGCTGGGTCCAGACCGGTGAAGCAACGCCTGCATCACTTCGACGAGGAGAAGCGTAGGATCATCGACGAGGAGGTGCACAAGCTTTTGGTGGCTGGATTCATCAAGGAGGTCCATCACCCCGAATGGTTAGCTAATCCCGTGCTAGTTAAGAAAAAGAGTGGAAAAATGTGGATGTGTATTGACTATACTAGTTTAAACAAAGCATGTCCCAAAGTTCCGTTTCCTTTACCACGCATTGATCAAATTGTTGACTCTACCGCGGGATGTGAAACCCTCTTGTTCCTGGATGCTTATTCCAGCTACCACCAAATCAAGATGAAAGAGTCCGACCAGCTCGCGACTTCCTTCATCACACCTTGTGGCATGTACTGCTACGTCACCATGCCCTTCAGCCTTCGAAACGCCGGGGCGATGTATCAGCGGTCCATGCTCCATGTCTTCGATGAACACATAGGTGACACGGTCGAGGCCTATGTCAATGACATTGTGGTCAAGTCCAGAAAAGTGAACAACCTCATCCATGACCTCGAAATCGCGTTCGGGTGCCTTCAAGCCAAAAACATAAAACTCAACCCTGAGAAATGTGTCTTCGGAGTGCCTCAGGGCATGCTCCTTAGATACATCATCTCCCAGCGTGGGATCAAGGCCAACCCTGAGAAGGTGGCGGCCATCATGTGAATGGGGCCGATTCGGGATCTCAAGGGCGTGCAAAAGGTCACAGGCTGCCTCGCGGCCCTCAGCCGTTTCATCTCACGTTTAGGGGAGAAGGCCAAGCCTCTGTACCGCCTCTTGAAAAAATCCGAGCGATTCACATAGACCGCGGAGGCCGAGGAGGCTCTCGACGAACTCAAAGGCATGCTGACATCCACCCCGATTCTCATCCCTCCTCAACCAGCGACGTCGACTGAACTGCCCGAGCCCCTCCTCCTCTATGTCGCCGCAACCACTCAGGTGGTCAGCGCGGCCATAGTGGTTGAGAGGCAAGAGGAAGGGCACGCCTTGCCCGTCTAGCGGCCGGTTTACTTCATCAGCAAAGTGCTTTCAAAAATGAAAATCCGCTACCCACAGGTGCAGAAGCTGCTCTACGCCATCGTCCTTACACGTCGCAAGCTCCAGCACTACTTCCTCAGCCACCCGGTTACCGTGGTATCTTCATTCCCCTTGGGGGAGATCATCCATAACCGGGAGGCCACTGGGAGGATTGCTAAGTGGTCGGTCAAGCTCATGGGCGAGACCATCATGTCCCAAGCGCTGGCGGATTTCGTCGCTGAGTGGACCGACACTCAGTTGCCGCCGGTTCAAATCCAAGCCGAGCTATGGACAATGTACTTCGACGGGTCGCTCATGAAGACAGGAGCAGGCACGGGCTTGCTCTTCATCTCACCCCTCGGAGTCCACATGTGCTACATCATTCGCATCCACTTTGCCGCTTCTAATAACGTCGCGGAGTACGAAGCTCTCATCACTGGATTACGAGTTGCCCTTGAACTCGGAGTCTGATGCCTTGACGTTCGAGGTGACTCGCAACTAATCATCGACCAAGTGATGAAGGCCTCGAACTGCCACGACGCCAAGATGGAAGCCTAATGCAACGAAGTGCGCAAGTTGGAAGACAAGTTCCACGGCCTCGAGCTTAGTCATATTGCTCGACAATACAATGAAGCCGTGGATGAGCAAAATCGCATCGACTCGAGGTACAGTCCCACCGGACGTATTCTCGAGGGACCTCTTCGAGCCCTCCATCGACTTGGGCTCGGGGGCTTGCACTACGCCCTAGAAGCTCCACCCCACGACCTCGACTGGGGCCCCCTCGACCGGGGCCTAGGTTATGGAGATCCAGGGGACTCCTCCTCCCTCGAGCTCGCCGCCGGATTGGCGAGCCCCTTTCCTCGACTGCCTCATTCGGGGAGAGCTTCTGGAGGACTGGACCGAAGCTCGTCGGATCGTGCGACGGGCCAAGTCCTACGTCATCTACGGTGATGGCAAGGAACTCTACAGGCAAAGCCCCTCAGGCATTCTTCAGCGCTGCATTACTATCGAGGAAGGCAGGAGGCTCCTCGAGGACATACACTCGGGGGCCTGTGGCCATCACGCAGCACCAAGGACCCTCGTAGGCAATGCCTTCCAACAGGGTTTCTACTGGCCGACAGCCGTTTCCGACGCCATGAACATTGTCCGCTCGTGCAAAGGGTGTCAATTTTACGCCAAGCAGACGCACCTCCCAGCTCACGCCCTACAAATGATCCCCATCACCTGGCCATTCGCGGTCTGGGGCTCAATCTTGTGGGGCCTCTCAAGAGGACAACCAAAGGGTACACACACCTGCTCGTTGCCATCGTCAAGTTTACCAAGTGGATCGAAGCCCAGCCTATCGGCAACATCCGCTCCGAACAGGCGGTCGAGTTCTTCACTGACATCATCTGTCGCTTTGGAGTCCCAAACATCATCATCACAGACAACGGCACAGTTCACCGGCAAGAAGTTCTTGGATTTTTGTGATCGCCATCACATCCATGTGAATTGGTCCGCGGTTGCACATCCTCAAACTAACGGCCAGGTCGAGCACGCCAATGGCATGATTTTGCAGGGCCTCAAGCCAAGGATCCTCAACCGCCTCAGCAAGCACGGAAAAAAATGGGCCGCGGAGCTACCTTCTGTCCTATGGAGCTTAAGGACAACACCTAGTCGAGCCATGGGCTTCACCCCATTCTTCTTGGTCTATGGCTCCGAGGCCGTCCTCCCCACTGACCTCGAGTATGGTTCCCCTCGACTAAAGGCGTACAACGAGCAAAGCAACGAAGAAGCCCTCATAAACGCCGTCGACCAGCTCAAGGAGGCTCGAGACATTGCACTAATTCACTCCGTGAGGTATCAGCAGAAACTTCGACGCTACCACGACAAGCACGTGCGCCCGAGGGACTTCCAAGTTGGAGACCTCGTCCTACGTCGACGACAGAGCAGCAAGGGATGTCACAAGCTGACCCCGCCATGGGAAGGCCCATACACCGTAGCTGAGGTGCTAAAGCCCGGGACGTACAAGCTCGCTAACGACAAGGGCAAAACCTTCACCAATGCATGGAACATCGAATAGCTACGTCGTTTCTACCCTTAGGGCACCAATGCCCTCGTACATTCTCGCATGTTTTGTACATTTTCGCATGACAAATATAAGGAGTACTTTCAATTATAAGTTCAAACTTGTTATTGTACATGCAAGAGGTAGCCTCGACCCTGTCTTGCCAGAGTCGAGCCTTCCTCGAGGGCTAACGGGGGGGAACCCCCTAAGTTCCTAAAAATACAAACGATTTTTTTAAAAAATTCGAGCGTCTCCTTTCGCTTCGCAACTAAGTTGAAAACGCCTCGAACTCCCTAGGGGTCGAGGGCTATCGAGCCGGGAGCTCTCCTACGCCTCCGGGCTATGGTACCTCCACTCGCTCCCCCCTCGAGGGATACGAGCCTGCGTCAAACACTTAGTCGAAAAGCAAAAGTCAGGCGATCAAAACTCGAGCGCCTCTTCTTTCTCACACCTCGATACGCTTCGCGACTAAGTAGAAAATGCCTCGAACTCCCTAGAGGGTCGAGGGCTATCGAGCCGGGAGCTCTCCTATGCCCTCGGGCTACAGTACCTCCACTCGCTCCCCCCTCGAGGGATACGAGCATGCGTCGAAAACTTAGTCAAAAAAGCAAAGTCTAGGTGAAAGAAAGCAGAGAAGGCTTGAAAGTAAAATGACAAATTGCATTACGATAGATGCATTAATGCTCAAAAAGGCTTTCGAAGCCACATTGAATACAACTTACAAAAAACTAACTTATTACATGGGCATCTTCACCCAGCCTCGCCTTACAAGCCTGCTCCGTCGCCGCCCTCCTCGACGCTATACCCTTCATCCATGGGGGGAGGACTTCATCCTCGAACAACTTCGCCAGCGCTCCCCCCGGCCCCTTAGCGTCATTGATGAGCCCTCGGCATCGCTCCTCGTTCTCGGTGTCGGTCTTCGAGATATCGAGAATGAAGCCTTGGGCGACCACGTCCATGTCAAAGACGAAACCGGAGGAGACCACTGCCAGCGCTCGCTTCACGCCGGTATGAAGCGCCTCCCGCACGCGATCACGAAGGGTGGCGTCGAGGTAGTAGATTTGGTCGACAAGCACAGCACCCGAGATGTCCTCTTCAGCACCCTCGACAGGCCCGACCTCCCAGGAGGTGCAGAGCCTGTTGAGGGCAACCCAGAGCCGGCCGAGAAGCGCCCCCTCCGCCACGAGGCTCTCCTGCAGCACCTTGGCGGCGGTATGGGTAGCGCGCAGCTCGATCTCGAGGCCTGAAAAACAAAACAAGAGTTAGACAAACCATACGAGAAGAAAAAAGATCAAAAGCTCTTCAAGGAACTCACCAGCACAGCGAGTCTCGAGGGCGCAACGATCCCCCAGCATGGCATCGCGCTCCCCCCAAGCCTCGTCTCGCTCCCGCTGGGCCTCCTTGAAGGCCCGGGTCACCTCCGTCTTCTCACACCGGAGGGTCTCGAGGGCGCCACCAACCAAGATGATGGCCTGCTCCTTCTCTTGGAGGGTAGCCTTCATCGCCTCGAGCTGGGTTTCCAGGCTAGCGGCTTGGTTTTTCTCCTCCTGGGCCAAGGCGGAGAGGGTGTTGCGTGCCGTAGAGACTTCAGCGAGATTGGCCTTGAGCGAGCGGATACGCTCCACGGAGCCTTGAGCCTCCCCCACGAGTATCTTGACGTGCTCCTGGGCTCGGATGCTCTCACCCTTGGCCCTCTTCGCTTCGGCCTTGGCCGCGTTAGCTTCCTCCTTGACACGCTTGAGCTCCTCCTTGAGTTGGGCGGCTTCCCGTCGAGCAGCCTCGGCGTCCTCCTTCGCCCGGGCGGCCTCCTCTTTGGCTTTGGCGGCCTCCCCCTGGTCCGCTTCACCTCCTCCTCGACCTCGGCCACTCTGCCCTGCGCAGATCGACCGGCTTCGAGTTGGCGAAGCACTTCCTCCCGGCTGTTGAGCGTGTCATGGAGGAAGTATGACTTGAAGCGGGAATGCCTCCACACCTCCTGGAGACAGGAAATCAAGGGCTAAGGCATTCCATATGAAAGAATTCGAAAAACTGCATACAGTCTACACAGGGACTCACCGCGAGATTTTGGTCGAGGCCTTCGGCGAGCTCGACGCCCAGCTTCAGCAAGTGCTGCAGCCCCGCCCGGGACCCCTCCGCGTCCTCCCAGCATCTGACTTCCGCTGGGTCATCCACCTCGATCCTCGAAGCGCTGGAGTCGCCAAGCTCTCAGAGTACGATGCGCTCCTTGCCCCAATGTGGGAGGACTGTCTTAACCTTGGTTCATGCCAGGGACTCGATCTCGTCCACCACATCGCGTGGGACGCCGTAATGCTTGGCCAACTCCACCGGGGTGCTGAACTCCGACGCGGCGCCGGCATCCCTCAGCCCGGGGTCGAAAGTCGACCTCCTCGGTAGGACAGAAGCCGCCGTCTCCTCCGGCTGCTCCATGACGGTTGTGGCGGCTAGCTCGACGCTGCTTCTAGTGCCTTCAGGGGTAGCGGAGGTGTCGAGGCCGTCGCTTCCCCCAACGCCACATCCTGTGGCGCCAGCGGGTCCACCATTGACGCATTTTCCGGTGGGCTCAGTACCGAGGCCTCCTCCAATTGTACCCCCGGCACCCGCAGGACCGTTGGCGCCTTCGACGTCGTTTCTTGTTCGGCCAGCAACTCATCAAGAGTGATCATGGACACCCATTGCTTGGGCAGTCCCGAAGTCCCCTCTGTCTCTGACGTCTCGGGCGGCTGCTGCGCCGGCGAGTCCAGTGGTGCCGTGTCCCCCGGCGGCGTCTGCTGCACCTGTTGATGCTGGGGCTGGCCCCCGGTTTTCTCCTCCTCTTCCTACCGCTCCAGCTGCTCTTTCTCCCCCGCTTGAGCCGCTTAGCCGGCGCAAGAGACGCCTCCTTGATTTGGCGCTTGGGCCTGGATGGGAAGCAGGATGGCAAAAAGCTTATTAAACTGCATGAGGAGGATGCAACAAAAAAGAATTGAATCAAAAACACTTACCCAAAGGGGATAGAGGCCTTTCGGGTCCCCCTCGAACTGCCAGCAGATCTCGACACCCCTCCCGAAGCCAAGCTCTTCCCGGGGCTGAGGCTGCTCGGGGCCATCGGTGGGGTCGCCGCGCCTTCCTACTCCGATGGGGCCTCCTGAGCACGGCTCTGCTCTGCCCGCGCCGACGACCGAGACCGGGTTTCTCAGGTCGAAAGGGTGGGGTCCCGCCTCGAGTACGACGGGAGGAGGGTGAACCCCCTCGAGTCGAGGCGTTGGCCCACCTTTTCCCATGCCGGCGCTCCGAGGCCGACGTTCCTGGCTGGGGGGCTCGCTGCTCCACCGCCTCCTCCTGCACGAAGGGGCGGTCAGCATGGGAGAACCTGACAAGATGAGCTCGAGACGCCCCGCCACCCCCTCGACGTCATCACTGTCATCGTCAACATCATCTTCATCTCCCTCGGATGAGGGAGACTCCTCCTCCGGGAGCCCGTCACGCCTCTATTGAGTACGGCGCCTCGCAAGCCTTTCGCGCTCCCGGAGCTTCTTGGCCTTCTTCTTCTCCTCTTCGTCCTTACGCCACTTTTCTTGCTGGGCGTTGAAGCGTCTTACCTGACGATCGGGAGCGTCCTCCCTCAGCGGGGGCCTCGATCTCCGGTAGTCGATTCTCCCCTACACGAAAACATTTAGTCACAGGGACAAGAGATGGGGCGGAATGAAAACACGAAAGGCACGGGTCGGGGCACTCACCAAGTCGAGGCAACCCTCCTCCGACCGCATGGGGAGGCGGTTGACGTCTTTTGCCCTGAACGAGCCCGCGACCATCCCCTTTACCCCCGCAATGACTTCCGCGGTGGACGGCTTCTCGCCGGACAACCGGCACCTCTCAAGAACCTCGGGCGCCGCCGAGGGGAGCATCTCGTCCAACCGCAGTGGGCGCTCCATCAGAGGGAGCACCCGTCGACTGTGGAAGGCCGAGACCACCACACCTGCCGTCAGGCCCGCCTCTCAAAGGGCCCTCATCACGGTGACGAGGGGATGAAGTCGACATTGAAGATCTCCCGCGACACCGTGCGGCCAGTTGAATGGACGCTCGGTGATAAGCCGCCCGGTGTACGGCGGGAGGTAGCCTCCGTCATTGCGAAGGTAGAACCATTGCTTGTCCCACCGGGAGTGGTTGGACATCAACCCAGTGGGGATATACTCGCGTGGCTCCTCTGACTTTCCGGTCTTCAACACGAAGTTGAGGCAGCCCGCTCTGATGACTCGCCTTATTCCTGGTGCCACCGGGGAGGCGAACCACTCCCCCTTGTAAAGATGGAGCCACAACTCCCAATGTGGCGCCATCCCAAGGTAGCCCTCGCAGACGGCCACGAAGATGGCGGCGTTGGAGATAGCGTTGGGGGAGAAATGTTGGAGCTCGACGCCGTAGAAGTTTGTCAACCCCCGCATGAACTCGCTCGGGGGTACACCGAACCCATGCCGATGATATTTGAGGAAGCTCACCACATAGCCCTCTGGCGGGTTTGGATCTTGGTGGTTCCTCATTGGTGCAATCTACTCCGGCCGATTCGGATAGGTGACAGGGCAGAGAAGTCCTTCTCCCACCAGCTCGTTCAGCCTTTGCCGCGTCACGGTCGACGGGCGCCAGGGTTCGGCGGGCTGGAGGACGGGGGCCATGGCAGCAGTGACAGCACGGATCCGCTCGGTGGACGCGGCGGCGGCAGCAACAACACGAATCTCCTCGGCGGACGGACGACCAGGAAGGTTCCCAATTGCGATTTCTTGCTCTAAGTTTCTACCCTCACGCGCACAGGAAAGCAGGAATTCGGGAGAATGGCAAAGGTGGGGGCGAACATCGCCTGTCCCCCTCCGTTTTTATACCTGGGAAGAGCAACGGGCAGAGTCCGACGGTAGGGAAAAGGTAACTTCCCGCAATTAATGTGCTTACCTGACCGTCCCCCCTCGATCCTGGACCGGATGTGCGCGTCACACCTCTGGCAAAGAGCCGTTGCTCGGGCCCACCACGATCGGACCGCTAAGGCCTTCTCCTCAAAAGGCGTGTCCAACGATAAGAAAAAAGAGCCGCTACTCGCCAACGGAGATTTCTATGAAAGGTAAAATGGGCTCTAGCCCCACCTCAAAGTCTCGAGGGAGCGAAGGCCAGGTGCGACGACGGGCATGGCGGCGTTCTGGTCTGACATCCTCCCGATGTCGTGGTCCTTGGGGCTTTGGCCAGTCCGTGTGTGCGTGTGCATGTGTCCAAGTAAGCCGGGTGAGGCCTTGGCCTACGTGCTCGGTACGAGCGCCATGGCCGAGAAGCAAAGGGCAAGGGGTTGGAAGAGGGGTACATGGCGGTGCTCACCGGCGTTGACGAGGATGGAGGTGTGGTACAAGTCCAACTCTGGCTTCGGCTCACGGTATGGCTTCTTGCTCCTTGTCCCGGTGTCTCGATGGCAGCTCCGGTACGGCATTGGTCTTCTCCTTCTTCCCCGGCGGCGGCGGAGCTCCTCCTTCTCCTTCTTCCTCGTCCCCGCCCCCTTCTTCCCCTTCCTCCCCTTCTCCTCCAAATTGAGCAGGCTGGTGGCAGTTTGGAAACCATCAGAGTGGTGGCGGTGACTGGGAAGCCCTAGAGCTCCAGGCTTTGTTTATAAAGAGGGCCAACGGAGGTTGGTGGCAGGCGGACGGTGCTTGATCGAGGGGCTTGATCAGGCGGTCATGGAGAGGTCCAAGTCACCCGGTGGGGCTCGACCGGTCAGTGAGAGGGGGCTAGCAAGGGCCGGGTGAGCCTAAGCATTACAGCGGCAACACTTCACCGCGGCGGCAGGGCATGTGCGCACGCGCGGGGAAGGAAAAGATTCTCGCGGCCGCGGGCGATTTGTGTAGGGCTGTCGGGTAGCGGTCGGCCCAGGTGGCACGCGGGTGGTCGTCGATGCGGGGCCAAGGTGGATCGGGCGGCTGGCGGCCTTGCGTTGTCTTCACGCAAGCGGGCGCGGCACGGAAAAGGCAGGGGAGGTCGGGGTGACCTCACCCAAAAAGATGGCAGGTGGGTCCCACGGTGGGACCCACTCGTCAGCGACCGGGGCTGGCTGCTTGGAGCGGTGCGGTGCGGACGGCCTCCCTGCTGGGCCGTTCGTGGGCTGGTGCGGCGTGAGAGAGAAGAAAGAGAGGGAGAAAGCAGCTGGGCCGGTGCTGGGCTTGCTTTTGACCGCGGGCCAAAAGGCTTTATCATTTTTATCTTTTCTACATGACACAACATCACTCAGGGCTTTTGAGAAAAATTTTATAGCTCGGATTTTCGGGTTGTTACAGGCATGGGGGTGTGTTCTTTGTGGATGGACCTGGTGGCACCGGAAAGACATATCTATACAAAGCCTTGCTTGCTACTATGCATGGTCGGAACAAGATTGCCGTGGAAATAGCAACATCTGGTGTTGCAGCCTCAATATTGCCTGGTGGCAGAACGGCCCACTCACGCTTGAAGGTTCCCCTCACCCTTGAAGATAGGACCTTTTGCACCTTCAAAAAACAATGTGGAACTGGCAAGTTGCTTTAGACCACATCTCTTATTATTTGGGATGAGGTGGCGATGATGAAGAGGCAAGGTATCGAGGCACAAGACAATAGCCTTCGTGATATCATGGATAGTCCTAACCTACCATTTAGGGGGAAGACTATCGTGTTTGGAGGCGATTTCAGGCAGGTTCTCCCAGTTGTAAGGAAAGGCTCAAGGGCTCAAATAATCGATGCCTCACTGCAGATGTCATACCTTTGGAATTCCATGCGGCATCTCAAACTGGTGCGCAACATGAGGGCAAAGAGCGACCCATGGTTTGCGGAATACTTGCTACACATCGGGGGAGGCTCTGAGGAGGCTCTGATGGTGAAATCCGACTGCCTGATGATATATGCATACCGTAGACTGATGAAGACAATGATCTTGATAAGCTAATTGACTGCATATTCCCTGCCCTCAATGCTGATATGTCGAACAAGAGCTACATCACATCACGAGCAATATTATCGCCATGGAATGACTGGGTTGATATGATAACATGAAGATGATAAGTCGTTTTCAAGGAGATGAGATGGTGTACCATAGCTTTGACAGTGCGGTGGATGATCCAAACAACTACTATCCATCTGAATTCCTCAACAATTTGAACCCCAGCGGTCTCCCTCCACATGTGTTAAAGCTCAAGATTGGGTGCCCAGTCATTTTACTAAGGAACATCGACCCTACAGGTGGACTTTGTATTGGAACCAGGTTGGTCGTTCGAGGGTTCCAAAGAAACACCATAGATGCAAAAATTATGGTTGGAGACCAAGCTGAAAAATGAATCTTCTTACCATGGATTCTGATATGCCCCTCAGATGATGAGATGTTCCCATTCAAGTTCAAGAGAAAGCAGTTTCCTATTAGACTCAGTTTTGCCATGACAATTAACAAGGCACAGGGGCAGACTATCCCCAATGTTGGTGTGTATTTGCCTGAACCGGTTTTCTCCCATGGTCAGCTGTACATTGCACTATCCAGAGCCACTGCCAGATCGAACATCAAGATCCTTGCCATCCCACCCAGTGATAAGAAGGATAAGAAAAGGAAGACAAACATAAATGGTAAATACACGAAAAATATTGTCTACAAGGAGGTCCTCACTTAATGACAAGGTATTGTCTTCTGTTGAACAACTGTTATATTTTACTATTTATGTATTTTGTACTGATATTAATTGTATCTATATGAATTTTAGGTAATAGAGGAAGTCAAAAAGAAATGAGAGACAAGGGCGGATATAACTTGCTGACATGTTATTATTAGATGTACATATTATATATTACTATAACCAGTTGATTATAGTTATCTAAAATATTTCTCTCATTAATATTTAACATTTTACCTATAAAATGTTATCGAATGAATGAATGTTGCTTGGTGTAATACCAGATATGCAGAAATTCGATAGAATTTGCTTGGCCATGCAAGTTAGAAGATGTTTATTTGCTTGGCCATACAAGTGAGTTATGTTGGTTGCTATTTTATATAAAGGAAAAAACAAATACCATGGTTCCTCTGCATACACCAAAATGTGACATTATGGATCCGACATCCATACCTCTTTGTCACGCAACATCCAGCCCGTACATTAATTTTCCCTATACATTGCGTACCCGTAGCAACATACGAGCACTTAACTAGTACAATACGATACGATTCAAATAGTCCAATCAATCAATGTCATTGTAACAGAACCGACCAATTTATTAGAGCACAAGCACATAATTCGCCATTAAGACGGCAAACTACATGATTGAGACCTAATAAACCCGGTAGTAATACCGAAATCTTGAAGGATTTCAAACTTTCTGGCATGACCAAGATCGTAATAAGTTTAGCCGTCACCATTCACAACATACATAGTTCGTACATAGTTTAAAACATCGGAGTTCAAAATAAGTTATTACAAACCAAGTTCAAATTTGAATTAAAGCGGAAGCGATTTAGTTCAAATCCACACACACCCTTAGTTTAAATACAGTGCC
Organism: Bothriochloa decipiens; assembly: GCA_023333625.1. NCBI lineage: Eukaryota > Viridiplantae > Streptophyta > Magnoliopsida > Poales > Poaceae > Bothriochloa > Bothriochloa decipiens. Next base: position 37,615,630 of record CM041635.1, on the reverse strand, counting down.
AGGTCCTCAGTCAATATCCAGCAAAAGCATAAGGTAGAGTGGAGTGACCATGCCCAAGGTCTAGTCATCACCCAACGAGGGATAGAAGCAGTGCTCACAATAGCCATAAAACATCTCACCATCTGCAACAACATGGGAAAATAAAACCCTGAGTACGAGGATGTACTCAGCTAGACTTACCCATCATAAACTAAAAATAAATTGACTCCAAGGAGTATGCAAGGCTATATAAGTAGGATAGCTGACTCATCAGTTGCAGAAAAGCTTGCATTAAAGAAAGAACTGATCATAACCTTCTAGCAGTGTATTTTAATTTGATTAACCTTATCATGCTAAATTAGCACCTGTACTAAACAAGCATGGTAAGAATTATTCAAAAAGAATAGTAACCAATTCCGGTTGAGTGCCTTTCAACATCACGGCTCAACCATCACATCTCTTTATTCAAGTTATTACTACGATGCCGCTGCTCAAGTCAAGTGTTCACTATCCAGGAACGATGGCAATTATAATCGATTACTAACCAGCTGGTAGGGTATTCCTCACACAAACCACACTCACCCGCTAAAGTGAGCTACAGATCACCGAAGATTCAATTCGGATAAGTCACGGGATCAACAGGTACCATCGTATCCAGGAACCGCCCGGCTGCCTTATTCAGGGCGACCCTGACCTCGGACTTACTCTCTGCGTAACCCATGGTCTCCCATCTTCTCCAATACGATGTGTACAGTAGGTCGACTCCTAGTCCAAATCAAACTCAGGCTTCGTGGTCGGAACGATTGTTTTGGGAATTCCATGCAAACGAATAATCTCCCTGAGATAAATATCAGCATATTGAGGCGGTCGATAATCTGTACAAACTAGAATAAAGTGTGCGCTCTTGCTAAGTCGATCAATGATTACCCAAATAGAGTCATGCCCTTTTGGAGTTGTGGGAAGTTCGGTAATGAAATCCATACTGATATCTTCCCATTTCCATTCAGGAATCGGCAATGGTTGAAGCATTCTGGCTGGCTTCAAATGAATAGCCTTTATGTGACAACAGATGTCACACCGTGCGACATAAGATGCAATCTCCTTTCTCATTTTTGTGCACCAATAACGAGCCTTCAGATCATGAAACATCTTACTACCGCCAGGATGAATAGATAACTTTGATAAGTGAGCTTCATCTATGATTTGATTTCTGAGTTCTCTATCTTTTGGTACGACCAGACGATCATCAAACCATAAGATTCCCTTCTCGTCTACTCTGAAATGCTTGATTGGCTGTTTCAGCATCTTCTCCTTAATATGACCTATACCCTTGTCAGTTTTCTGACCCTCGATGATCTTGCTTTCGAGCGAGCAACTAATTTGGATGCTACACAGCACAACAGGATGCATGAGGCCAAAACCATCTGCTAACAAAGGTTGAATAGCATGGCAATGTGATTTTTGGCTCAACGCATCTGCGACTACGTTTGCCTTGCCGGGATGGTATAAGATCTCCATATTGAAGTCCTTGATAAACTCCATCCATCGATGTTGCCTCATGTTCAACTCGAGTTGGGTAAAGATATACTTCAGACTCTTGTGGTCAGTGTAGACTTTATAGAAATTACCCAGCAAGTAATGCCTCCAGATTTTTAGAGCATGCACAACAGCTGCAAGCTCCAAATCATGGGTCAGATAATTCACTTCATGCTTCTTCAACTTGCATGAGGCATAAGCTATGACTCTCCCTTCTTGCATAAGCACACATCCTAAGCCTATTTTTGATGCATCACAATATACATCAAAAGGTTTCCCTAAATCTGGTTGCGCAAGAACAGGAGCAGTGGTCAACAATTCCCGCAAGGTACGGAAAGCTGTTTCACACTCCTCTGTCTAGACAAACTTCTTCTCTTTCTGCAATAGATTTGTCATAGGTTTGGCAATCTTCAAGAAATCCAGAATGAAATGACGATAATATCCAGCTAGACCAAGAAAACTCCGAACTTCATGCACAGAAGTCGGTGCTTCCCAATTCATCACCTCTTATACTTTGCTCAGATCTACTGAGATTCCCTCATCAGATAGAATATGGCCAAGGAATTGAACTTTCTTCAGCCAAAACTCACACTTGCTAAACTTGGCATACAACTTATGTTCCCTAAGCCTTTCTAGAACACTCCTTAGATGCTTGGCATGATCTTCTTCATTTTCTGAGTACACCAAGATGTCATCAATAAACACCACCACAAACTTATCTAACTCAGGCATAAAGACCGAATTCATCAGATACATGAAGTATGCAGGAGCATTTTTTAAGCCAAAAGACATAACAAGATACTCATACAATCCATATCTAGTAGAAAAAGCAGTCTTAGGCACGTCTTCCGGTCTAATCTTGATCTGATGATAACCAGACCTAAGATCAATCTTGGAAAAAACTCTCGCCTTGGATAACTGGTCAAATAGAATGTCAATACGGGGTAACAGATACTTGTTCTTAATGGTCATAGTGTTGAGTGGACGATAATCATGCACATCCATAGAGATTTGTCCTTCTTCTTCACAAAGATAGCAGGACAACCCCATTCCGACACACTAGGGCGAATAAGACCCTTGTCCAACAATTCTTTCAACTGATTTTTAAGCTCTGCCAATTCATTTGGCAGCATTCGATATGGCCTCCTAGAAATTGGGGCGGTACCAGGCAGTAACTCTATGCTAAACTCAACATCCCTATCTGGTGGAAGACCTGGAAGCTCTTCAGGAAAACATCCAGAAACTCACACACGACAAGAATTTTAGGAAGAGGGGTCACACGAGTAGAATAGGATACGCTCTCCACCTTAAACTTTCGGGGTAACGGCACTTGAAAGGTACCCTCCCCAAGAGGATTTCTGATAGAAGCATCCTATTACCTGTATCGATCACAGCACCCCAGAATTTCATCCAACTCATCCCCACTATCACATCCACACCTAAGCCAGGTAGAACTATCAAGTTCAACCGAAACCTCCACTTATCTAGGTCTAAGGTTGCACCCTGAACTATCTGCTTAGTAGTTATATCAGCCCCAGCTGAACTAACCTTGAATTCAATGCTCAATTCAAGTATCTTTTGGTCATGCTTCTGTGCAAATGCTTGACTCATGAAAGAATGCGACGATCCAGAATCAAACAAAACAGCGGTAGGGATTTGATTCACAGAAAACATACCCGCAGTCACTGGTTCACCAGCAAGAATCTCCTCAATAGAGGTGTTATGCACACGAGCTTCGTATGGGGCCTACTACTTCTTGGGAAAAGGGCAATAACGAGCAAAGTGCCCTGTCTGGTTGTAGTTGTAGCAAGGTTCATTAACAGGTGTCTTGTTAGCACTGGTCAACCTGCTCTGTCCTGCTTTCCCCTATGGAGCAGGAACTTTGAATGCTCTGTGATGCTTCTGCGGATTCTGAGCTGGATAAGGGTTATGTCTTTTCTGCTGCGGGGCCTGAACCTCGCCCCAAACATAGGTGGACGATACGGCGTACGAAAAGTAGTTGGGGCTCTTGCCTGAGAAGAACCACCTCCATCATGTGCTCTCTTGCGACTCTTTACGGCAGCATGAACGTTGTTACTATTTTCTTGCATAATGCAATCATTTGGAAAGTCATTGAAAGTAACACGGGCAGAAGTGCTCATGGTCTTCATCAACTTGGAACTCAAGCCTCTCTTGAAACTAGCTATCTTGTTCTCATCAGTGTTAACAAACTCAGGAGCATACTGACTCAAGGTATTAAAGGCGTGCAGATACTCCTTCACATTACGAGTTCCCATAGTGAGTGACAGAAACTCAGTCTTCTTCATAGCCATCAAACTTAGAGGAATGCAATTCCCCCGAAAAGCACGTACAAAGCGGTCCCAAGTAATAGGAACACCTTGCGAAAAGGTGGTGCGATGTTGCTTCCACCACGTCCTCGCTTGTCCCTCAAGTTGATGGGCTGCATACTCCGCCTTCAGTTCTTCTGTTAACCTTAGAAGACGAAATTTATCTTCCATGGTGTTCAGCCATTCATCTGCTTCAAGCGGTTCAGGAGCATCTTTAAATATAGGAGGTTTAGTGTCCTGAAAATCCTTGAAGCTGCTGGGCCAAACTTTCACGAAGAAGCTGCTCCATGTTGTGCTGGCTGCCCAAGAATTGAGTAAACAGCTGCTCCGCATTGGTCAGAGGTGGGGGTGGTACACCACGTGCAGTGTTATCGGCACCCTCTTCAGCGCCACCACTACCATTACCACCCGAACCACTACGGGTAACCGGCATCTGCATATTTCAGCAATAAGGACTTATTAGGTGAATGTTGTCATAATGAGAGGTGAATGTAAAAATTATGCCAAACTGAATTTATCGAGGGGAATAAATTCGCACAATAAATAGAGGCACAATAATTCCAATTTTCACGTCACAACATCACTAATAATATTACTTCGAGCCATCGCACAGCGTCTTACAACATCCATATTTTGCCAGCATACATACACTGGACTTTTATAGGTGTACGGATATTGCCACATCAAACACCATGTTCCAACATTAAATCAAAGTCTCAATAACGTGCAAAAGGGTTACATGACCACCCGACAGGAACGCAAAAGAATAACTAGAGACTAGCAATCATCAACAAGGCTACTCTCCATTGTTGCTACTCTCACTAGAAGCACCGTCCAAAGCCTTCCTAGCTGTTGCTAAGGATGCTTTCAGCTGACGGATCTCCTCCTGCTTCCTGTGCACCTCCTCGTGAAGACTAGCATTGTAAGCACGAACACCCTCCACTTCCTCTAGCACCTGCTGCTGACAGATGCTAAGACGATGAAACTCAGACCAGGCTTCATCCCTAGCCTGCGCCATCTTCTGACTCTCCTGAACAACCTTGTCTTGATGCTGAGACACACGGGCTACCTCCTCTTGTGAGCGCTGAAGCTCACGTGTCAACTCATGCTTCTCCTTGCGTGCATCAGCTCGAGCCTCCTTGAACTCCTCACTCAGATGAAGCGCCTTAGTCTCCATGCTGACATAGGCCCTCATCACTGCAAACATAGCACTCATGGCAGGCGTGTCGCTACCCTGCGCCTCCTTAGGACCTACCTCCAGTGGTTTTCCCTCAGCATGTGGCCACCTAGAAAGGCGGTTAGCAAAGGGAAACACACCAGGAAAAGCCTGGGCAAGCTGGTGTGGGATCTCCTCCATCAGGTGCTCCACCATGTCAAAAGCTGCAAACGTGGCACCCGTCTTGGCAGTCCTGCCCGCACCAAAACAGCGCCACCCAACCCAGTGGGGGTCACCATCCAAAGGTGGGACAACTACCTCCACCCGAGCCTCTCCATAGTTCACCAAGTCATCCTTGTCCCAGTAGTAGTGAGGCTCCATGCCCACCGTGTACCCAGCGTTGGAGAAAATCCTCCAAAGAAGGCTAGGCATGGCGTACTCCTCAAGAAAAGTGTCCACCTCCCTTGGCACCGACTCACGGACAGCCAAAGGACCACGGGGCACTCCTCCTCCAGTGGACTTGCAAGCAGTCTGCTTGGTTCTCGGCATCTGTCCAAAAGTTGTATATCCCATGAGTTTATCATTTTAAAGAAATGAGACAATTTATTTATAAGGGAAGGAACCATGAATGTATGAATGAGCAATTTTAACCATGATGCATGCACATTACATACGTCCTCACGAACTAATAATCTAACGCGCTATGCGGTGGCATACATCGTTCTCTCATTTATACGTAACTACTTCATTCTACCGTTCACACGGTTAGTGTACCTGCAGAAAATTCATTTCAGCCCATATCCCATATGAATGCAATTCGACGTAAAAATTCACGCACCTTCCGAACAAGGTGAAAACACCGATTACTTACTACCCCAACAAGTCGCGCAGAAGACGACACCGCTAGAAGACGGTCCCAGCATGGGATACCTTCATATAAACATGTGTGAATAATTTGGCATCAATAAGCACTCCCCTAGACTGGCATTGCATCCAATCATGCTCTCACAACTCACACTTACCAGGGCGTAGAGGCAATTTTGATCCATACATTACCACTCAAGTGAATGGCACCCATACGACTCCGTCATTGTATAGGCAATGACAAAACAGAAAATATGATGCAATTCCCCAAGTTAGTGCTTAATTAAGCCACCTGAATTCCTATTGGGCATAAAGGATATGACCACTGGCACACTCTAAATTTTCCAAAACCATAGATTTGAACACCTATGTCTAGCTATACATTTTATAAATACTTTTCACAAACAAAAACTCGTTTATTTTAAATACTTATGAATAGTAACACTAAACCTTACTCCGATGCTAGCTGTAACAGAACCGACCAATTTATTAGAGCACAAGCACATAATTCGCCATTAAGACGGCAAACTACATGATTGAGACCTAATAAACCCAGTAGTTATACCGAAATCTCGAAGGATTTTAAACTTTCCGGCACGACCAAGATCGTAATAAGTTTAGCCGTCACCATTCACAACATACATAGTTCGCACATAGTTTAAAACATCGGAGTTTGAAATAAGTTATTACAAACTAAGTTCAAATTCGAATTAAAGCAAAAGCGATTTATTTCAAATCCACACACACCCTTAGTTCAAATACAGTGCCAGGTCCTCAGTCAATATCCAGCAAAAGAATAAGGTAGAGTGGAGTGACCATGCCCAAGATCTAGTCATCACCCAACGCAGGATAGAAGCAGTGCTCGCAATAGCCATAAAACATCTCACCATCTGCAACAACATGGGAAAATAAAACCCTGAGTACGAGGATGTACTCAGCTAGACTTACCCATCATAAACTAAAAATAAATTGACTCCAAGGAGTATGCAAGGCTATATAAGTAGGATGGCTGACTCATTAGTTGCAGAAAAGCTTGCATTAAAGAAAGAATTGATCATAACCTTCTAGCAGTGTATTTTAATTTGATTAACCTTATCATGCTAAATTAGCACCTGTACTAAACAAGCATGGTAAGAATTATTCAACAAGAATAGTAACCAATTCCGGTTGAGTGCCTTTCAACATCACGGCTCAACCATCATATCTCTTTATTCAAGTTATTACTATGATGCCGCTGCTCAAGTCAAGTGTTCACTGTCCAGGAATGATGGCGATTATAATCGATTACTAACCAGCTGGTAGGGTATTCCTCACACAAACCACACTCACCCGCTAAAGTGAGCTACAGATCACCGAAGATTCAATTCGGGTAAGTCACGGGATCAACAGGTACCATCGTATCCAGTAACCGCCCGGCTGCCTTATTCAGGGCGACCCTGACCTCGGACTTACTCTCCGCGTAACCCGTGGTCTCCCATCTTCTCCAATACGATGCGTACAGCAGGTCGACTCCCGGTCCAAATCAAACTCAGGCTTCACGGTCGGAACGACTTATCCTTCCAGCTAAATGTGAGGCATAAATTCAATATGACTTGAGGACGTACAATAGACGGGGTCCTAGATCGACACAGATGGGATAACCTCACCGAACCTCCAGTTCAGTCCCAACACCAATCCCGCCCGGTCTCGATTTATTATCTCCACATGGTTATCCAAGATAACAATGTATTTAACTATTCCGAGTAACCACCTATAACTCGCGGATGACAGGAAATCACCCGACTTCTACCAATCTAGTTAAAGCAGGGCTAAGCAGATAATCGCACCTGAACCTAACAGGGTTGAAGTATAACAGTGGCAAGAAATATAAGTAATGCAGCAACGGTATAAAACAACGCCTATAACTTAATGCATCAAACAAGTAAAGGACTCAAGTTAGATATTTGGCAAACCACAGGGAGAATGCTCCGGGGCTTGTCTTTCAGAAAAGAGCTTGGCTGATGGTCGGAACAATCGGAAAGATCAACCTTGGGATCCTCTTCTGCTGCTATCCCCTGCACCAAGGCTTCCTGCTGGCCTTCCTCTTCTGGTGCTCCGGGAACTACCGTTTCGAGCTCTGACAATCTTGTATGATGCATAGTGCATATGAATACCATGAATATATAGTAATACAAGGGTACATGCTGATGTGAAAGAATGCTCAGTTGAAGTTAAATGACATAATTTTAAAACATGTAAGATAAGCACATGTTATCTGTATTCACTTCTATAATAAAAATCGTAAACACACATCGCATTATAATTTACTTATACATTAAAAGCAATTATAAACGACCACTGTTTTACACACTACCCACTACTGAACCACAACTAATAACAGATTATACACATCACAAACATTAGAAAAAGCATTATTACATACATGAAATAATAACTTAAAGCATTATTAATTATTTAAAAGAATCAGGGTAGAACTGCAACATGACTTTAGACTATTCAGAAAATTAGGTAAAAATCAGGGTAGAACTGCAACATAACTTTAGACTATTCAGAAAATTAGGTAAAAATTACAGGAGCTTAAGCATGCCTAATGTAGAGTACCATAAAATTTTCAGGTCAAACCAGAAAGTACTTTATCCTGCACAAAAATACCAAGGCAGCACAATTCACTGGGCATAAAATACTTTGTATATGGAAAAATATCAAACAACAGATTTCAGAACATTCTTAGCACTAGATTGACATAAAAACATCCTCCAAAAAGTTTTATGCACAAATCACTTATATATTATTTATTATAAATTATTTACTATCTACTTAAAATAGGCACCATAAATAGACAGAACAATATTTACACATAACATAGCCTCACAACATTTTTTACAGATAGAGCATGATATAAGAAGACTAACAAACTTGGTTTCATATTTTTCTGAGCAACAGAGAATTACTTATGCATTTTCCAAGATAAAAGTAATTAATAGGGATAATTAAATCTATATAGAAAAGTATCATAAAATTCATATTTCATATTTTTCATGCATAGATCTTCTCATAAGAAAAATACTGCAAGTTGAACCATCTCATTTGGACTAAAAATGAGGAAGTTATGATTTTTCAAAGGTTTTATGTAAAATTTGGAAACAGATTACTTTAAACGAAAAAGAAAAACACTTTTGCACCGGAAACCCTGGAGTTTTCAGAAATCCACCAAGCCCTATAGAGAAGTTCTCTGTGTCTGGCAGTTATGCACGAAGGACCTTGACTTTGGTTGAATTCAAGGACGAGGTCCCTACGATAGAGAACGACGGCGCGGTGCGGCGTCGTCGGCCGTTGCCGGGCTCTCCGGCGAAGCTGAGCAGCGGGGAAGCATGACGGGGACTACGTGCGTCGATTAGAGGGTTCTATCGCGGGCAGAGCAAGGCCGAGGCGGCTCGGCCGTGTGCAGGGCGGAACGGCGGCTCCCCGGCCGACGGCGTGACCGAAATACGGCGAGGACCGACCCGCATTGACTTCATGGACTAGGGCTACAGCGCCTACACGTCAAGGCATAGCTACTGCTCGAGATAGGGAGAGAAAATGGTGGCCGAATCGATCGAAACACGGCGGCGGCGGTCGCCGGTTTGCCGGCCGCGGGAAAGAAACGCCCGATTGGGCTCTTACCCTCGACGAGGACGGCTGCTGGCAGGTGCAAGAGCGAGCACGCGTCGAGGCGACTCCATGCGCGCGCTCGGGGAAGAAAATGCACTGCGGCGAGGCTTGGCGACGGACGAGCTGTCGGCGGCGGCGATGGCGAGCTGCACGGGGCAGAGGGAGAGAGGGCAGGGAGGGAGAGGGAAGTGAGCGGGGGACAAAGAGAAAGAACGACCGCGTCGATTTAACTCGGTCGGGATGGCCGCTGCCGCCTCGGACCGCCGGTGTTCGCTCGACACGCGGAACGCGTGGACTGGGGGCGATGGGCGGTGGCCGAACATTTTCCTGACGGCCTGGACGAACCGTCACAGAAAAGCTATTTCCATGACCTCTAATACAAACTTTTCTGCTCTATTTCTCCCAAACCAAACTGAATTAGCCAAAACTCATATTGGAGAAAATGTACCTCTAGAAGAGTAGAACATTTCATCTATACAAAGTCTGGCAAGATTCTGCACAGATTTTGAAATACAAAAATCCAAATGAAAATACCTTTAAAATTCCCTAAAATAGAAAAACAGCCCCCAAACCTGCCTTTTTCAACATTTTTTAACATCTTTCAAGCATTTTCATGAAAAGTGATAATAACAACTTTTGTTCCTTATGAAATTCTCTACAAACTTTATTTAGGATGCACACACATGCAAACACTCTAGCTACCACTTTTAAATCAGTCAAATAAAGTTACTTTCATGGTCCACCTTGGTCAACCATGACATCAAAGCTTAATTAACCAAAACCATGAACATAAACCTAGGTTTATTTGGTGCCCTAATCATGTCTAGGTTGCTTTAGTGGTCATAAAACATCAAACACTCATACCACTTATCCAATTCATGTGAAGTATAAGCACAATTGAACAAATCAACCATCACACATAAAATAACAATTAACCTTTACATCAATGCTATACATAATGATGCTTATGCTAAAGAATGCAAGTGATTATGCATGCTTAACACCTTGGGTGTTACAGTCATATATTCAAGTTAAAACATCATATAAAATATTATCCTCGGCTATACATTTGTATATATCAAAAGGCGACAATATATTCACCGATTATTTACAGTTAACCCACAGCCATACAGTTGCCTAAAAAAACAATTGCATACTCCAACAGCCGATATAACCATGTGGGTACGAGTAGTTCCTCACCACAGCAGCGGCAAGCCGGCAAGTGCATTCTTATCCCCGTTCAAGGGGCACATATACCGGAGCAAATTGAGCCCGGCCCATGGGCTCAGCTCAAGCCCGACGGATTTTGACCCGTCCACGAATCTTAATGCTTGGGCAAAGATTTTGCAGCTCGGTAAAATTTTCTTAGCCCGAACTCTTACCAAAATGCTATTTTTAGCTAATTTATTACACTATAAAACGTGTGGGCCGTCCACCCGATCCTGATCCGAAAAAGACCCGAATTGGCCTGTAGACCGGTCATGAGCAAGATTTTTTCGGCCTAAAATAACCAGGATTTTTTTGGCCCAGCCCGGCCCATAAAATGCTCAGGTATAGGGGCGCAACAGCAACATTCATGGGGATGTTAAGCACCTGAAACAAAACGGCAAGTGAGAAATACCATTTGACATGGCAACGTACATTGGTCGGACCATCAATCTAAAGATACCATTGGTTTATGTAGGTATGTTGGAGGAGCTAGATGTTTATGCTTGTTACATGTGTCTCCCTTCCATCATGATTTCAATCCCCATTTGACATGGCAACGATGTGCGGCGTGAGCCATGAACACGAAGAAAGAAATGAAAAGGGAGAAAGAGAGAATGAGTTCCCCAATTGCTTATGCTTGTTTTGATTACACTTTTGAGTTTCTTTGTTGTTGTATCAAAAGAAAAAAGTTTTGCAGGACATAAAAGCACATGCTCACAAACGCGCTTTTCCGTACCCTTATCAACAGTGATGGAGCGTCACTTAGCTGGACGGCGCCCAAGGTTTGGCTAGTAGGGTCTTTGAGAAAGACTATTTTTTCTTTGAATTTTTTTTCGCGAGCACGCGTATATGTCTGTATTTCATTAAGAGGAATGGAATGGTCGTAAGACCTACAACATAGGCTTAGGATGATGGTGGTGAGAAACCATTGTCAACCTAAACAACAAACAGCAAACCTAACTACTGGATCCTTAACGTTTGTATTACATGGATAAATGATTTTGCGACCTCGACTCACGGCTGGTCCTATACCAACGCTGGCCCCTCGTCCGCGAATCGGTTCTTCCCCAGGTAGTATGTCTCCATGGCCTTCCTGGTCTGCTCCGGCAATGGGAGTGTGAAGGCAGCATGGAACTCGTCGAATAAAGCCGTGTCCGGCTCCTGCGTTTCAACTTCCATGCCCAACTTCTTCATCAAAATCTTTCTTGCCTGTGCCTCTGGCTTTGCCTCCCTGAACTTGCTCTTCGCGGCAAGCCTCACACTTCTCTTGGGCACCAGCTCTTCATCTTCAAGTACCCGACCCCTCGCAGCCCGGGTGGATCTGCGCTACGGAGTCACGAGGATGGGCTGTTGCAGCGACGCCTTGAATCTAGCGATGAACTCATCCACCAGCACGGACTGCACAGGAGAGGCAGGACTGGCAGCAGGAGTGACTCTGTCGTCACTCCCTGACGTTGCCACTGCGTGAACACCACGAAGCGACCCGGCCAACTCATCCTGCACCGGGTTAGAAGAGGCAGTGCCAATCTCCGCTGACACCTCGACATCCAGGACGTCCGCCGACACCCCGACATCTAGGATGCCCAAAGCAGCTGCGTCACCAGGCCCCTGGCTCTTGGGCTCCTCCATGTCAGAGCGCTCGACGGCAGTAGTCTCAACTGGCGAGATGTGGCCAAGGCCGGCCACATCCCGGCCATAGATAGACAGGACCTCTGCCGGAGTCGCTCTAACACTAACCGGACCGCCTCATCATCCTCCATGGGGTCGAATTCCCTGCGCAGGAAATGATCCACCGAAGCATCCAACGAGGCATGATTGCCTCTGTCGATCCTTAGTGCCTCTAGCCACCCCCATGCACACGTCAAACCTCAAGGAAATATGCGCCAGGAGGTCCTCCAGCGTAGCAGCATCAGCAAGTGCAAGGAGCACAAGGGGGGAAGGCCTCACCAGCCATGGCGACGCTTCTCTTGACGACCAAACTCTCCACCCTGGGACGGGACTCATCGACCAGATGTGGAGAGGTCGGCTGCGGCGGCGGCAGTGTCGATGAAGACAGCGTAGTCAGCTGCTGGGTAGGACGAGGCGAGACGTCACGACCACCATGTGGCACCCGGTCGTGGCCACGGGCCGATGATGGACCATGCTTGTTGGGCGATGCACGTCCGCTCGTGCACACCTTGGCCCAATGCCCGGCACAGCGGCAACGAAGGCAACGCGACGGGGAACGGCACTGAGCAGCGACGTGGCCGTGGTCGAGACAGTTGAAGCAGAGGCCCACCAACCCCCGCAGGACAGGACGTCGTCACGTGGGCGCACCCCCCCCCCCCCCCCCCCGGGCGGGGGGGCGCCCCGGGGGCCCCCCCCCCCCCCCCCCCGGGTAGGTGGGCACGCCCCGTTCTGCCGGCCGACGCGGGCCGGGTGTCCTCCTGCTGCAGCAGCTGTGGGAGCACCCGCTGCCAACCCTCAGCATCCGGCGTCGTGGCGAGGCGATGGGAGCCAAGCCGCAGGTGAACCGGGCGTCGCTCCGGGGACGGAGGGTCGGCGGGGCCATTGGCAGAGGTTGTCTTCTTGCGATGGTGACGCTGCCGGCGCCTGCTGGACCTCGCGGCTGGCCGAGGGTCAAGTCGCTGTTGCACGGGCACCCTAACAGACATCTGATGGGAGGCCGCAGGAAGACCGCCAGCGACAAGAGACTTGGCTCGACGACGACGACGACCCCGCCTCTTCTTGGTTATGATGACGGCACCATCGCTTTGCGCAGGGTCCGAGGTCCCTGCCAATGGAGGCGAGGTCTCGAGAGCCTTGCGAGCGATGTCCACGTACGACGGGCGCGCAGCAGAAGAAGTCGGGTCGTCGTCGGAGCTGGCTGTGCCGGAGTCTTCCTCCCGGTGCATGCACGGAGAGGGACGAGTGCGCTGCAACCTCGTCCTCCTCATCCTCGTCATCCAAGACGTCCTCAATGAGGACCCGGAACTCATCCTCCAACCCTGCATCTGCAGCTGGCACAGGAGGGGCAATGTGCACAGAGGCTGCCGCGACGGCGGCGTCCGGCGGCGTCGGAGGTGCTGAGGGGGCCCCAACACCGGGCCCGGCGGGGGTGACCTCGGTGGCCGCCTCGACAGCAGCCTCCCGCTTCCGCGAGCTTGGCATGGCGGCGACGTCCATGGGCTCGGCGGTGGCGGTCGTAGCGGGGGCGGCCGTCCCGTCCTCCATCAGCAGCTCCCCCTGCATGGGAGGGAGAGGGGCGCCAACGGATGCGGCCCGAGCAGATGTGGAGGGGCTCGCCGGCGCCGGACTAGAGGCCGGGGGCGGCGGGATGAGGGGCGCGGCCGGCGGCGGCGCTGCTGCTTTCGGGGGCGGGCGGGAACTCCACAGAATGAGTAGAGTAGAGGACTTTGTCAAACATGCATGGGCGGTTGGGGAGCGTCACTTGGCTGCTGCCTTGCCCTTGCTCATCATCATCGGCTTACGTGGCCGCGTCGTGGTCGTTCTCGCTTGAATTGTTTGTGTTTTGAATTCAAAGTCTGGTCCGTTCCGTGCTGCCCAAGCCTCTGGGCCTGGCGCTCTCGGCTACTAGCTAGTGGACTTGGATCGGCCGCGTCGACGGATGTGCATGAGCGGTGCAGAGGAGAGGAGAGGAGAGAAAGATCGTCCAGCATCGGCCACCGGTGGCTGGCGTCACGGCTGCCGTAGATAGCACATCCATTCCTGTTCCACCTGCTCACGTGGCACAAACAAGTCAACAAGCAATGAATCGGCAACGGACGTGGCACAAGAAGTGGCGCGGCAGGCGTCGGTACGTGTCGCCGGCTCGCCGCACATTTAAGTGGCGGGGTGGCGCCTGGGCTGGGCATGCGCAGCGCAACTTCTGTTTGGTTTCTATTTCTATTCTATTCCATCATTCAATTCAACGATGATGATGGCTAGTCGATCGACGTGGGGGTTGAGAAGGCAAGGCATGCAATGCAGCTGAAAAGCATCCTATATAAGTAGATGCCTGCCCACGGAAGGAGGAGCAAAGGAGCAGACGCCCACAGACGACGGACCAAGTTTTTGTTGAAACGAAATCAGGAGGCATGGCGGAGGCGGAGAACCATAGCATCGTCATCGTCGGCGGCGGCATCTGCGGCCTTGCCACCGCTCTTGCTCTACACCGGTACGTGGCCTCATTTCATTTGCTCCTCCTCCTGCTAAGTAGCATCGTTGCTGATAAACAACATTGCATTGCATTATCTACCAGTTCCTAGTGACTGCTGGCCTTTTTTCTTTTGCTTGACGCTAGCTTTTGGATGTCAGTATTACTGTATAGGGGCTTCAATTTTTTGATCCCTGTTTTCATGACCGTCTGTGATTTTGCTGAAAAATACTATTAGTTCAGACTCCATGGCGTCATTGTCTTGAAGCTACGAGTTCTGAACAAGCTCTTTGATAAAACAAAAAAAAATAGATGCTGAATTATTGCTGATGACGACCTTTTGCACGCACCCAGGAAAGGGATCGCTAGTCTTGTGTTGGAGAAGTCTAGGAGCCTGCGAGCATTTGGCGGGGGCATCGGCGTCCACGAAAACGGATGGCGAGTCCTGGAGCAGCTTGGCGTCGCTGCAGAGCTCAGGGAGACTGCCCATCTTATCACCACGTATATATGCTTACCAGCCTTAAATTATGAATCTGTCATTTGATTTGACCACCAATAATACACAGATAATCTTAAATTAAATGGGCAACGATTTCAGGTATAATGACGTGTGGCAGCAGGGGGACAAAATTAGCCGAGATAAGTATCCAATAAGGTTAGTGCTTGCAGAAGTTACTTTTTACTACCTTCTTGTCCTGAAATGAATCCCAAGCAGCAAAGCATGCAATCTTATTGATTTCTTTTTTAATATAAGGACGGAGCTCCGATGCTTAAACAGAAAGGACCTGATCGAGGCACTGGCCAAGGACATACCTGCAGGCACGATCCGCTTCGGCTGCCGCATCGCTGCCATCGATGCGGATCCCGCCGGCGGCCCTGGCGCCGTCCTGACAATGGTGGATGGTACTACCATGAAGGCCAAGGTAAATTAACTTGCAGACAGATGTCATTCCAGTACGTATTACAAATTTACAGTGGAGTTGATGATCACCTCCAATATCATTCTGACCTGGATGCCTGAAACTAAACTCTGCTGCCAAATCAAAATTCAGGTCCTGATCGGATGCGAGGGCACCTACTCCGTGGTGGCTAAGTACCTCGGGCTGTCTCCGGTCAGAACCATCCCGCGCCCAATATTCCGGGGCTTCACAAGCTATCCGCACGGGCATTCTTTCGACAGCGAGTTCCTGCGCCTGAGAGTCGGAGACTTATTCATCGGACGGTTGACAATCACCGACAAACTGGTCCATTTCTTCATAACATTGCCCAAACCTCCCACCGGTATTCATTTCATTTCACCCGGTAGCTAGGATCCAGAGAAGAGATTATTCATGATGAGCATCTTGCTAGAATATATAGCTTATATATCCATGTTATTAAATTCTTATTCCTAATTTAACTTCTAACACCCCCGGAAACAGCATCTTGTACATAAACTTCTCCTCTTCTAATATAAAGATACGCACACCCGTGCCTATTCAAGAAAAGAAAAAAAAACACCTGCCTCTGCCTGATGATGTCATGAACGAACCAGCAGATGTCGACACCAAGGACCTGAAGGCAGTGAGGGATGTGGCGCTCAAGGAGATGCAGGAGGTAGGCTGCCCCGACGAGATCATGGACATCGTCCGCGACTCGGACCCGGAGTCGCTCAACTTCATCACGGAGATCTGGTACCGCCCGCCGTGGGAGGCCGTCCTGGGCACCTTCCAGAAGGGCACGGTGACGGTGGCCGGCGACTCCATGCACGTCATGGGCCCGTTCATCGGCCAGGGCGGCTCGGCGGGGCTCGAGGACGCCATCGTGCTCGCGCGGTTGTTGGCGCGGGCCGTGGGCGACGGTGGTGGCAAAGACGGCGGCCCGGCGCGCGAGAAGATGATCGGCGAGGCGATCGGGGAGTACATCAGGGAGAGGAGGCCGAGGGTGGCGCTGCTGTCGCTCGAGTCCTTCATCATGGGGGTGCTGCTGGTGCGCAGGCCGTCTCGGGTCATCTTGCTGGCCTGCGTCGCCGTGCTCGTTCTCTTGGGCAGCAAGTCGCTTAGGCATGCTAAGTATGACTGTGGTCGCCTCTAGATAGCTACCACCTCCAGTATCATCCCATTTTGTTTACCAAAATATTCATGGCATAACACTTGTATTTACTATAATTATGTAATTTTTTTATATAAGAAGAATTATGTAAGTTGAGTACTACCAAGCGTGTGCGTGTTGCGACCAAGACCAAATAAAAATGAACAATTTACAGCGTTCTGTAACACACAGGTGGCCCTGCGCAATTGGCACAAGTGGAAGAGCTGAGGACATCAATCCTGTCTATACTAAGGAAATACTGTTCCACAAACATGCTTAAAAATTGCTACCACTCGCGACTCGCCCCTCCACAATCCACCTCTTCTTTTTTTAGGATCGCAATCTTTTGTTCCGAGAAACTGACAGGTCCCATGACCGGCGAAGCCCCCTCCCACAATCAACATACTCGCAGTGATTGATCGGCAAAAGAAGACAGCAAGCAAGAGCAGTGAAGATATAAAGAATACTAGATCCGAGCAGTGCAGGGGCAGCTTTGCTTCCTACTACTCCCTAGCATTGTCAACTTAAAATCACAGCATGATTGCATGAACATAAGAAATGCTAGATCCGACCAAAGGCAAGCATATGCATTAGCAGACGAAAAAAAAAAGATTATTTGGTTTTATACCATTAGAACTTTCACGAATCGGAGATGTACCGTTACAATTTATCATATTAGAAATATACCATTGAAACTTTGCTTTGGTCCGAGAAATCTCATTCTCTACCTATACAAGGTAATTGGGCCCACCCGCACGCGTATACGCTGCCTTCTTATTTTCGTACGCGTATACGCATCCATGCCCTCTATCATCCATCGCGGCCCCTTCTTCGTCTTCGTCGCGCCCCTTCTTCCTCTTCGTCGCAACTCGGGTAGGGTTCGCGCCGCCCTGTCCGGCGTGGTGCCGCGCCGCCTGCGCCGTCCAGTTGAGCGCCCCCTGCTCCGGCCCAAGCTCCAACGCCCCCAGCCCCGCTGTGCCGCCGCGCGCCCCACCTCTGTCGTGCTGCCGCGTCGCCCGCGCCGTCCAGCCGAGCGCGGCCCAGCTTCGCCCCCAGGTCCGCCGCGGCGGCCCAACTTTGCCCCAAGCTGCTTCGTCGTGGTGCCGCGCGGCCACGCCCGCCTCCACAGGCCATGGCCACCTCGGCTTCAAGCTCGTCACAGCCGGGGAGGGCTCTCCCTCTCATCGACTGCCCTCAGTGCCAGGCGCCGGTGGTCAAGTGCAAGAGCTTGAACGACAACAACTACTACAGGTGCTCAAGCCGATGTGGTAAATTCTGGTTCGAGGATGCATATGAGCTGTACCTGCGTGATAATCATCTCCTGGAGGCTCCTGGTGCTGTTCGAGTTGTGCAGCAGCCTGCTCCTACTGTTGTTCAAGATTTCCAGCAGGGTTTTGCTGACCTGAAGATTGTAGAATTAGATTTGAAGATGCAGCTTGGTGACATGAGAATGATGATTGACAACCTGAAGAGTGAAATGAAAGATCTGAAGGAGGAAGTGAGGAAGGGAAAGAATGGAATTGTGGTGGACAATGCAGTAGCTGTGGTGTGATTTTGGCAATGTTGGTGGCTCTCCTTGTGGCAATTGTGTGAAAGAAATAAAATCATGTAATTTAGATGTGTTGTGTTTGTATCTTGTTGGACCATTGTTGTGTTGTATGTCTCCCTGAATTTGGAATGAAATGACATGTGTCGTGCCAAATCAATCATAACTTTGTGTTATGTGATTCCAGTTTGCAAAAAAATTTGACATGTACATTGCACAACAACTGCTTGCAGTCCAGGAAATATTACATAAGTATACAAGTTCACATAAATATTACATAAGTTCTACGGCCACCATCATTCACAAAGGAATGTTCCAGGCCACCATCATTCGTTACAAGCATTCCAAATATAAAGGTTCGACCACAGCAGTACACCAAATACAAGGTTCCAGAATACAAGTTGTAATTTTATTACAAAAGCTTGGACCACAGCAGCATAGAAGCATATCATGAAGCCTCTATTCCTCTCCATAGACCAGCATCCTAAGGGAACCAGCTTCAATTGGAGGGTTGGCAGCATCTTTCATGAGCTTTTTCTTGATGGGTGTCTTCTTCTTGGGGCTGCCCTTCTTTTTCTTCCCAGTCTTGTTCTTGGCTTGGGATGGTCCAGCATCTTCTGTAGGAGTTGTGCCTTTGTTCTCAGTCTTCTTCTTCTTGGCTTGGGAGGGTGCAGTACCTTCTGTAGCAGCTTGTTTCCTACATTGTAAAAATTAGGAATCATTTATATATTGTGTAAAAATTAGGAATCATTTATATATAAATAGTGCACAAGAAGAAGCTCCTTGGAGGAGCTCTCTCACCTTTTGCCTGCCTTACTCCTTGGAGGAGCTCTCTCACCATTTTCTCCAACCATAGGCTCTTTGCAAGTTTTCTGAAAGTGGCCGAATCCTCCACATCTTGGACATCTGACCTTCTTCTTGTTTGGATTTTTCTCTAAATAACTTCTTTGCCTCTGAACCTTTGGTCTTCCTGCTCCTCTGCCTAGCAAGGGTGGATACACTTTAAATCCAAGGTCCACTTCTGGCCACTGAAACCTATCTGGGATTGGTTCAATCCTATCCTGATACGCTGCCTTGAACCTAACAACAGAATAGTATTCATGGACATAATCTTCAATTCTCAGCCCTCTGTTTGACAGAATCCATGCCAAGCATGTTTGCATGGCTTCCCTGTCACCTGCCACTGTCTACAACCGCAGTTGTGGTTCAGGAGGTCAACTGTATCCCTCCCATGATTTCCCCAATCATCCAAGACAGTTACTTCAGCAACATCAGCATCACAAGCTATTTGGCTGTGAATCAGGAGGCAACACACAAAGAGGCTCAAGTGTACCAAATGTATCTACATCTGCGATTGTTGATGGCCAACTGTCTAGGTTCAACAATGAAACCCTAGCAGACAAAATTTCGGCAAAAAAACACTACTGTTAGAGCAATTCCTCTACCAACTTGCATCCATACAGAAATTGAACACAGAACCTGCAAGCATCGCGATCCATACCTCTGCTCGTTGTGCTCCTTGTCCGCTGGGTCTATCATGGCCGTCGGACCCCGGTGCCAGGTCCTTGGCGTTAGGGGACCTGGGGGCGCACGGCAGCAGGTGTACCTGGGGGCGCTCGGGAGGATCTGCCGGCGCTCGGCTGTGGCGGGCAGCAGCGTCGAGCAGCAGCGGCGGCCGGCAACGGAGAGGTCGGGGCGGACGGGACTGAGAGGAAGAGAAGTCGCGAGTGGAGGGGAATGGAAGCAGACGGTACCTTATCCACTTGACCCCGAGGGCATCGACGTCCATACGGAAATACGACGGCCTGCGGGTGGGCCCAATTACCTTGCATACGTAGTGAGATTTTTCGGACCAAGGCAAAGTTCCAATGGTATATTTCTAATATCGTGAATTATAATGATACATCTCCGATTCACGAAAGTTCCAATAGTATAAAACCAAATAACCAAAAAAATTGCTTCCAAAGCTCTTACAGAGCTGCCAAATGATAGTGACCAGTAGTTCAAATTATCAGTCTTTACCGAGCAGTGAAGATACGATCTTTCCAACATGCTTTTAGCGAACATGCATAAATCCATCTTCCTTGTCTACAACAGGGTTAAGATTTTACATCATGCAGTACATACCATAACCGTCAAGAAATGAGCACGAGTAGCATATGGGAGAGAGGCAGTCATACAACACGGATACAGCTCAGTCAAGGACCAGATGAGACAAGGTCACTGCCTACCATGGGTTTTGGAGCAGTGCTGCAAAAATGTATTGGAATTGGAAGGGAAAAAAAACCGAAACTTCAGAAACTATAGCAGGACTGCTTCTATGTCAGATCGAAGGCGTCAGGTATAGGATTCTTCAGCAAAAGGATATGATACAAATCAGCTACAGGCTTGGCTCATCTGCGGTGGTGGTAGTGCCTGCTTTCATGCCTGTCTCTGTCTCTATCCCTGGAATGGCGTGACGACATCTCAGAGCTCGAGCTGTAGTGGCCCGAGTACTGCCTGATGGGGTATGAATGCGGGGTCCAGGCACCATCTTTTGCTGGCAGATTATCATAACGAGGCGGGCTTCTCCACCCCCTGTCTGATGGTGACCTCCCTAAGTTTGGGCTCATAGGCCCGTAATCGTGGGAATGGTATCTCGATGAATAATGATCAGCACCAGGAGGTCCTCTATCACGGTAGTCTCTCGAATCCAATGAGTGGTGGCGGCCTGAAGACTGGGGTGGGGCGCTACCCCACAGCCACTGGTCACCATTCTCTGGGATGGGGGCGTTTATTCCAGGGAATTCCACTGTCATCCGTTTCTTAGGTGGGGATGCTTCGCGTTGCTCTGAAAGTTCTCCCTCCTCAGACTCTAGTTTCACCTCACCATCTCCAAATATGGTGATACCAGAAGGTTTATCTTCATCGTCAACCACATCTAAAAAGCACAATCAGTGAGCAACAATATCATGATGAAAACACCTGCTATAAACTTATCTGATGCCTAATGTAAACAAATATACACACTTTGAATTACATGCCATCCTGATGATGACGCTGTTCATTGTATGACTTCCACATGGAATGAAGCTAATTGGATTGCAGGTGCGTGTAAGATAAAACAATGTATATGATTGATTGGCCGAAAAGGCCTAGCAAAAAATAGTTTAAAGAACTAATCCTTTTCTCGAAGTAGTCAAGTAGTCCAAACTATGAACATCGGAAACAAAAATTTGCAGACTTCGCAAATATTAAAATGTATACTGAAGGTGGCCTTACCTAGGTAGCCTGGAGGATACCCTAACTCACGCATTCTATGCAGCCAAGGAGGGGGATCATTTTCCTGAAAAACATAGTTATACTTACAATGTGATTCTACCATTCTGAATTCAAAATAAACTTTGTACAGTTAAGTCAATTACATGTTCAGCATGAGAGATCATTCGATCCCAAAAATAAAATGAAAAACACATAGGAGTAGTACTCCTGCAGCAAAAAGAATGCCTGCTCACAAGGTTACCAGATCAAGTGCGACAACAAGTCTTAACTTTGCGGTGTTACTACCATTTTGTTGAGGCTTCTTGCATCATTTGGTAATAGGCGAGTGACTAGGAAAAGCTTATTGCAATTGTTATACCAGCAGGCAAACACAACAAATGCATTTACTTGCATATAATCATGGTTCATGGAAAAGAAGAAAAAGGGTATCACACTCCACAAAATTACTTAACCTTGAACAACAGGAACCTCATGCAGTTATCCACACAAAACATGACACTTGAATAAACAAAAGTAGATATTTCAACACATAAATGCTATTTCATTAAGTGTACAAACATGAAACGCAAAATTAACCGAAGTTGCATGGGTCATGTATTGAGGTAATAAACTAATCAATTTCATCTCATGAATGCTAAAATGTAGTAGTATTTCATTGTTAACAGCAATGCAAATAAATGACATTTTTTATCTCACTCTAAATGCATCAGAATACTTATTCGTACTGGTAGACAAGTCAAATATGACCATATATCAATAAAATCAGGATGTTCAAACTTAGACTGCAAGTGACATAGCCATTACCCCAATCCCCAAGCACTGTCTGGTTTCAGGTCCCAGTACTCCAGCTTTCAGATCATCAAATTTGCCAGGCGTTTTCTGGTAGTATCGATTTTGTCCACGGTTCACATTAGTTAGATTTCTTTTCAAATTATGCTGCTTTCGGGCATTGCTAATTGCGACGTTGTCCCGAGGCTTTGGGCAATCCTTCAGAGCATGGCTATAAGAACCACAATTGAAGCAGCGTGAATCGTCCTTATCCGCCCTACTGTTAGAGAAACAAGGTACATTAGTTGTTGGTCCAAGTGAAAATGTACTTACAACATTAACAATGAGAAGGGTCATCAAAAGCCAAAAATGGAAGTCTATCTTTCGAAGAAAAATAACAAAATGCCAGAACAAAAAAAAAACTATAGCACACGAATTTTAAGTATTATAGCCAGACAATGGTAGAACCAGATAATGCCACATAAATTATTATCAGCTGTTAAAAGGACCATTTCAGGCATAACATTTTGTAGTTTATCTAGTATAAACAATAATTGCGAGTTACAACTAATTAATAACAAGGCACCCAGACTTGCCACAAGATAAGCAAATGAGGGGCAATTTATCCATTAGCCTATTGAGTCTGAGTCCATATACATTAATACCACCAAGCTTTTTCCTCTAAATAATTGTAGGAATAAATTTGAGACTAGCATAAGCAGATAGATTAAGACAACGACACGTGAAAATGGTTCATTGATGAATATTGAGGCACTAAATATCTAAAAAATTGTCAACCAGTGAAGCCCCTAAATGGAATGCAGAAAATCCCTAATTCATGTGGAAGAGAACATTTTCGTGCATAAAGGACTTCTGTAAAAATTCAAGCATTCCAAACAGGTCTTAAATGATCAAGAAAAATGGCAATTTCTTTGTACATGGATGGTGACGATAATGTAGAGTTCTTATCTGGAAGAAGGAAAAAAAACATAAGGAAACTGACAAGCTCCAAAGTTTTCTTCACATGTCAGGCAATATCAAGATGACTAAGGGTAGTACAGATATACACTAAGTAGTTAATAATAGAAGTAAAATTCACCAATGATCTCTAAACTTGCATGGCGGTGTCATCCAAATCTTGATTTATGGGTCCCTAAACTTGTATCACAATGTCATCTGGGCCCCCAGCTCTCGAATTATGATTTTTGAGTCCTAGAACTTGTATAATTGTGTCATCTAGGTCCCTAAAATTGCACGTCAACACATAATTAGCATGCCACTTTAGCACCATATGTATGTTGATGTGCAAGTTCAGGCGCCTAGATGACACCGCCATATATAAGTTTTAGGTCTCAAATATCAATATTTGAGTGTTGGGGACCCAAATGATACTGTCATATAAGTTTAGGGACTCACAAATCAAATTCAAGAGTTAGGGACCTGGATGATACAACCGTGCAAGTTTAGAGATCACCCGTGAATTTTACACTCATATAATAACCTCTACCTTTCAGTGTTTGATGAATCACCCAGAGGAGTTGAGCCCAAGGTAAACTCCCGATCATACAGTGGAACAGAATCATCATCTACGGTATCACTTTCCCTTGCTTGGTTATCCACCCAAAACGACTTGTCAAGATAAGAAAAAGAAGAGAACAAAACAAGGTGAATAACTATATTCCAGTTAAGTATCCCATGAAAAGCAGAAATAAATCATGCAGCCAATTGTCTAAAGATTACATCAAATGTTAGATACATATCAGTAACAAAGGACAGGAGACTATGCACATGTTAGAATATGTGTACTAAAACGATGTGTTTCAAAGGAAAAAATAATTAAAGCATATGTCTGCAAGTAGGAACTACCACTGGATTCAGATTCCAAAGTTTCTTTTTGTTGAATATAGCATATTTGCCATTCTGGGAAGGGATAAGATTGATTTTATACTTCCAACATGTCCTCAAAGAATCTCTAAAGGAAGGAGCTAATGTCACCAAATAATAGAAAGCAGACAGATCAAGGACCAAAAACATGCAAGTCCCAACTGCAAACTTGAGGTTTATATATGGGAAAACAATTTTCAAATTAGCACAGTTAGATCCACTATCAGATGCCAATAAGGGACATCCTCACCTTAGCAGGTAACTAAGGCAAGAGTGATAGCTTACCAAGAAGAATACCTTGGCAATGGAAAAAAGGAACATAAAACAAAGCAAATGAAAATACATAGAAGGCAAGAATACATTAGAGCATCTCCAAGTGGCTCTCTACATGGATCTTTATCACACTTTACAAAATTTCGAAAACAAAATAAAAAATCAGGCTCCAATAAACTTTATAAACCACTCTTTCCACTCTCTAAAACCCGCCTTCTCGCTCTCCACTAATGAAGAAGCTAAATCACTCTCTAAATTCATCAATATATAGTAGTTCTATCATCAATTGTTCACAAGGAAAATTATGACAAGCCATTGCAGTGTAGATAACAAAACTTAGAAAATCCATTGGAGAAAGGAGATATATATAAAGAGATTATTCTGGGGATGGCTCTCCAAATAGAGAAATAGAGATTGAAGTCTAGAGAAACTCTTGGAGTTGCTCTTAGTTCTCACATCAATCAATTAGACTTTTTTAGAGTACATATAGCTATTTTGACACATGTTGCAAGAAACTACAACTTCCGGAGCCCGTTCTGAAACATAGTTGTAGGTTTCTACAAAGAACTCAAAATAGTTGTAGGTTTCTGCAAAGAACTCAAACAAGTTGTAGGTTTCAGCAACAGGCACCAGAAGTTGCTTTCTGCAACATCATCAAAATAGTTGCAGATTTTTTTATTTTAATTTTTTTTAAAAAGGAAGTTTTTTGTTATAGAAAACAGAACAAAATAGAAAATGCATGCAGTCATCAAAAGTCAAAAGTATGACCATCTCTGTACGTTTAGTTTCCTAGCTTACACATAATTAAGATAGGTTTATGTAGAAGATCATGCTAATGTCCAAATAGCATCCATCTGAAGCCAGAGCATAATGATAAAAAAGGAAGATAACAGAAAATAAATATCCAATGACATATTCAAAGTAATCATATATTATTTTTTCTGGACATTACCGAGTCAATTTCAGCATAATGACATACATACCACAGAAGAAGATTTCTTAGAACCAACATGTAATGCTGGATAATAAGTCTCTTCACCACTTTCTAAGGTCCCTTCCACAGCTTCCTGTCATTTCCAGAAGGAAAATAAATATCACAAAAGAAACTTCAATTCCATCATTTATAAATAATTCATTCTGAATGCATTATCTTCTTGTTCTGATAGGTTGTAAGGATAATACTGAATCACTGCAAAGAAACAACTGAGCAAGTAAGAAACCATCAAAATTGCAAGAATTAGAACAAGTTCTGCTAAGTTCCTTTAAACCCCCCACCCAATATCCCCATAGCAGAAACAGCTCAACTCATCTATGGCACTGTAAAAGACTAAGGACATACAAATTAAAAAGAATGGACGCACATACATCAGAAGCATACATAATTGAAGGGAACAGTACCTTCAAATGGTGCTGCCTTCTGGCCTGCCACTCAGACCATTGCTGCATCAGTTGCATAAGCTTTCTTTTGCTTTCCCTGAGATATTTAGGTATCAGTACTATTAAAAAACATAACCAAATGGTCTGAAAATATTTTCTGGATCATGAAAGTTGCTGCCACAGAATGTAATATGCTAGCATTGATATTAGTGAGAATGGAAAGCATCAAGTAATTGACCTTGTCAAGTCACTGTAGATGACACGAATAGAAGGCTCCTTTGATTCCACACGGGCTCTTTTAACTCCTCTCGAGGCTAAAAATGCCATATCAAGGAATAACACAATAGCTATAAATTTCCTCCAAGCTGCAATAACATGTTTCAGGGTACCAGGAGTATAAGCAAGAGTCTGCACTTCTTATGGAAGTACAGTTCCCAGGGCTGAATGGAAACAAAGGAATCTTCAGAAAACACAGACACTTGCAGCTGCAGAAGTATATTAGCAGAAACACATAATATTACATTCAATAGGATACGACTTTCTTCAACAGAGATGCTGTTTGACTCATCAATCGGTGCATTTTCAGTCCCGTCGCCCTTGTCCAGCTTGACCTCAAAACCAATCACAGTCCGTACAGCTGCAACACTGGTCACGGGCTGAATGGAAGCATCTACTGGCTGACCCTTTCTAACCACTAGGTCATCATCCGCGAGGTCCATATCTTCTACTTGCCCCTCTTCAAGATTCAGGTTCCCAGCAGATGGCTTGAGGTCCATATCTTCTACTTGCCCTTCCTCAAGATACAGGTTCCCAGCAGACGGCTTGAGGTCCATATCTTCTACTTGCCCCTCTTCAAGATCCAGGTTCCCAGCAGATGGCTTGAGGTCCATATCTTCCATTTGCCCCTCTTCAAGATCCAGGTTCCCAGCAGAAGGCTTGGGGTCCATATCTTCCATTTGCCCCTCTTCAAGATCCAGGTTCCCAGCAGAAGGCTTGGGACTACTGCCCACAGCACCAGCTTCCCCTTCTGGTTGGAGTTCAGATGCCAGAGGAGGCTCCGCCCCATTCACATCAGGAGCTTTCACCTGAACGTCTCCCCCTTCATCTTTCGCATCAGCCTCGCAAGGAGCCTCATCAAGGCTGATGAACTCGTCTGATGCCATCTTTTTGTGGGGCAATTACACTATGCGCTCAGCATTCCGGGCCGAATCTGCAGCAAACAGTATGTGCTCGTAATTATATCAAACCGAATACAGATAGCTCACGTTAGGGTTTGGATGCGAATCCAGAGAGAGTTTATTGAGTGCTCGGTTTCGCACACAGGCAAGGGAAGGGAAGGGAAGGCATACCGTGTGGGTGCTCGTCGCAGGGGCCGACGAAGACCTGCCGTAGGGTGGCGGCGGGCCGGCGGCGTTTGTCCAGTCGTCGGAACCAGGAAAGAAAACAACCACGACTACACGAAAGATACGGGGGGAGAGAGAGAGAGAGAGAGAGAGAGAGCGTGGTGAACGGGAGAGAGTACTCAAGCAGGTCGGAATGTCAGATGTGCGAGCCAATCAGGCCGCTAGGGGCCGGCGCCCGGCGTGGGGTGGGCGACGGCGGCTGGGTACCGGGCGCGTGGCAGGAGCGGGGTGGGCGACGGCGGCTGGGTACCGGGCGCGTGGCAGGAGCGGGTGCTCGCCTGCGGTGCGGGTCGGGGATCTCGCGGGGACGGGAGTTCGATTCGGAGTCGGAGGGATAGGATTCGGGCGTGACGGTGGAACTGGGGCCTGGCAGTGGCTGGGCTGGGATATCAGCTCTTACCTCTTATTGGGCTGGGCTGAAATCAGCTCCCACCTCCTACATGATATCTTCGGTTATCACTCATGACATTATAATAATGTACAGTAGTTATTCATTCAGTCTCCCAAGGCAGGAGAAGACTCGCTCTCTCTCGAAGGCTCCTCCCCATCTACAGTTGAGAGCGGGCGAGAAAGGCGACGCGGTCACCGTCGGCGAAGGCGGCCGTCTCCTCTACCTCCGACGGCCCTTGGGGCCTCGGGAGGGGGCAGAGACGGCGGCCCTCTTGCCGGCGGGTGGTGTTCGTCCTAGGTTAGGGTGTCCTAGGTCTAGGTTTGGTTTCCAGGGCGGCGTCGGCGAGGCGAGCACGGTGGCGCCGCCGCGGAATAAGTCCCTTCGACCTCGATCTCGCTCCGACGGCGCTTGCTCCGGCGTCGGCGGGAGGTCTATAAGGGCGGTTTGTGCAGGAGTCCGGACGGCGGCGCATCGATTCGGATGGGAGGTGCGTTTTCTGGCCTTTGGTTTCAAGGATGAAGAAGTAGCTGATTCGGTTTGTGAGGTTGTCTAGAGACTGGATAAGGCTCGGGTCTCCCGCGACGGCTTTGGCCGTCAATGGCGAGTCCTTGTCCATGATCGACTGAGTTCGGGGCGCGTTCCCAGCCGATGCGTGTTTAGCAGGTGCTTCACCTCGTTCTTCGATGCGAGTGTCTACTTCGGCTTCTTCCAACGCCTTGTGGCTATTGGGCTCTTTTTGACCTGGGAATGGCGGCGAAGCTCCTCCAGCGACGACCTGCGGCGGCGAAGATGGGAGGATTCGACCTACAGAGGATTTAGGGCCTTACTTGTAATTTCTTTGTTCCTTAGGGGCCTCTGTGTAAAATGGTCGATACAGCTATCTTCCGTATCCTTCTAAAATGTACCTGTATTTGTATGTGTCCTTGTACTGTATGCTTAACTTTTAATACAGGTATTTTTATATAAAAAAAATATGCATTAGTTTTTTTTTACAACGTCATATATTGTAGTTGTTTCTCCATGGTATATGCCTCAAAGAATTCCTTACTTAGCTCTGATTGTTAAATGGTTTTCTTGCTTGGCATTGAAATTTCATTCTTTTTTACCGACTACAACTTTTTTTTGAAACAAACACAACCTTTAAAACTCTTCTACTCTCTCCATTCTAATGTGTAGTTCGTTTGACTTTTTACTTTGAAGAACTTTTGTTAATAAAACAAGCAACAATAAAAAAATACATTTTATAGAAAATCTTGAATAAGAGAATGGTCAAACTTAGCGTTAAAAAATTCTAAACAAATAATGAACTATAATTTAAAACTGAGAAAGTATTAATTTTTGGTGTTAAATGAGAGAAGAAATAACCGCTTCCATCCGGTGTGACAAGAATAGGTAAGTGAACACCATAGGATGGCAAGTCCTAAATTCTACTCTTATGTATTTTTCTTTAACGTACTCTACTCTATAAATTGAACACAAGGAATATAAGAGTGACATGTTAATACTTTTTATACAATTTGGATCAAAGTACAAACTATTTGGCTTCTCCAAACAGAAATTTCATGTTTCTATGGACGGAGGAGTATCCACGTGACAACTGATAGATGCCACTATGCCATGACCCAGAAGGAAATGCATATTCTAGAGTGCTAAGACTTTTCATACTCATGGAGCTCTAAATCTCTACTCTAAAGGAAATTTTTCGTCTTGGTCATCAAGATTCTCTACTCTATACCACTTTCTTCTGCACTCATCCATACTTTATATCTCTACTCTATACCAACTATCCAATATTTTATTCAACCATCCTAACTACCATCTCCTATCTCCTCACTTTTTATTTTTCTCTATTTTTCTTTTTCTCCTTTTTTCTATTTCCTATTTCTTTTTTATCTTTCCTTTTTTCTTTTTCTCTATTTTTTTCTATTTTTCTTTTTTCTTGTCCCTTTTTTCTTTTTTCCATTTTCTTTTCCCTTTTATTTTTCCCTCTCCACTTTATCCATTCACCCCGCACGCGGCCGGCAAGGCTACCCGCACTCGCACGAGGCGAGCTCGGCGCCCCGGCCCTCCAGCCATGGCGGGCGCGGGCGTCCGGCGAGGCTAGGGCGGCGCGGCGCGGGCAGAGGCGACCAGCAGGGGCGCGAGTGGCGGCGCATGAGCCGCGGGCGAGCAAGCGGCAGACGGAGGACGAGGCCGCACAGGGCGGGCGAGCGGCGGACGGAGGACAGCGGCGTTCGGCGACTCCCATGGCGAACTCCAGGGCGCGCGCCCTCCAGGTCTTGCGATCGCCGCCGCGGGGACCGGTGAAGCTCGCCCGCGGACCGGCGGAGCACGCGGCGGACCGGCGGCGCTCCTCCTCCTCGCCGCTGGATCCCGGCGGGCTCCTTGCAGGTGGCGCGGCGGCGGACCTTACCCTGCGGTTCGGTGACGGTGACCGCCCGCGTGGCTCGGCGGCGGAGCTTCCCCGGGACAGCGCCGCACCACGATTCTTCCTCCGCTGGCCGGAGCTTCTTCCTCCCCGTCCCTCTCGTCCGCGCCGCTTCGTGCCATGGATGGCGGAGCTCGGCCGGTCGGCGCTACTTCTCCCTCTCCTCCTCTCTCGCGCCCGTCCTATCTCTCTTCGTGGTGATTGCGATGTGGGCCAGCGCTGGATACCGTAGATTCCATAATGTTGGCTATTTGGCGCTGGGCGTGGGCTTACTATTGGTACAGCACACCTTTGCAGCAACCTGTGCAGGCAAGTTTTGCTGTATATGCACATAGCGCATCCATTTCCAGCACCAGGTGCGGATGGTCTAAAGGAGGCCATGTATATGCACATAGCGCATCCATTTCCAACACCCGGTGCGGGTGGTCTAAAGGAGGCCACAGTCGTAGTTCGCATGCTGAAGCGACCTGGTGCCTAGAAGTGCCAGAACACCCACACATGCAAAGCCTCATCACCAGCAACTTGGAGCTCAAAAGCATCCCCATGACAAAGCTTTCCAGAGGCAGCAATGCCACCCTCGGCCTCCTCTCTAGGACATACTCCTGAACCTGTTGGAGGAATTACTTCTGCTAATAGGGCAGGGCTTGATGGGTTTTCTGGGCGGGTTTTAAAACGGGTACTATTGGATGAGTGGAAACGGGTGACACTGTGAAATCGATCTAGGCGGGCTGGGTTGACGACACAAACGGGTTGGGACGGGTTAAGGCGCTGTGGTTATAGATTGACGCGTACATCACAGATCAACTTATGTGGTGACTACGGGTTAGGGCGGGTTGGGGCCTTTGGACCAATGAGGTGGATCATGTCGGGTGATAATTAAGACTCTTAAAATATGAATAGGGGGGTTTGAGGCGGGTTCAACCCCGTTACCAGACGTAGGAGGAACGGAATAGGCCTGGCTACGTAGAAATAAACTAGATTGTGAGTTACCGACACTAAGCCGACAGAAAATCCCTCTCCACTCAATCGTAGAAACTCGGTCCCAAATGGAAGGCTCTACGAATACCCAGTGAAACCACGGAGAGCCGTGTACCATGCATTGTTGTAGGCGCAGACAGTCCTAGCTATCACCGAGTTCCGGGTCGCGTCCAATCACAACCTTCACGTCGAGATTGATCAGCGCAGAGAGTTTCAGACAGAGCAATTAAATAAACAAAAAGAGAGGTATCTTTGTAAATTGCACTCTTGAATGAATTCGATAAGATACACCTTGGCCTTGATAGTGCAACCATCTGACTAGAGTAAGAATTGCTCCATGGGTACCAGGATCTTGGTGGATCGCAACCACGTTGCAGCCGAAGCGGATTGCTCTTGAAGGTATATATGTTCTTGGCCATTGTCTCGATGAGATCCCTTCTTTTCAAGCATCTGAATTCCTTCCTAGCCATATCAAGAGGGTCAACTTATTTAGTGCCTTTGTGTGCTAGGTAGATAACTACGAGAACTCTGGCTATGTAGTACTTATGATTTTTTTAATACATTTTTATATGGAAATTACAAAAACATCCCATGGCCTTTAATTTTTCTAAAAAAATAATATGGGCTCTTTTATGTTGGTTGGTGAGTACTACCAAGTACTTTATAATATATACCTATAAATCTCTGATTTATTCTACCATTTGGATATTATGTATAAATATTTTGCCAAGTAATTTTGTTTCCTTAAGGGTTAGGTAATTGTTCATATATATCTTGACTATGGAAAAAGATGCAGCATGGTAAAAGTTGCGAACTCTAATGATTTTGATCGATGCTCCACAGGTTGTCTTATTTAGGAGCTCAAAAATTTACTTCGTGGTAATTTTGTTTTGTATAAGGTAGTGCATACGTCCCGTTCTTGTAACTTGGCTGCTGATGGCCTTGCTGCCCTAGGGGCAAGTTTGAATCCAAGGGCTAATTCGATAATGGGTAGCATTCCAAATTATATTTGTGTATTGGTCATCAACGATTTGGCGTCGTTTCATGAGTAATGGAGCGTACTTTTAGGTTAAAAGAATCCCTAGATCCCTGACCACCAGTAGTGTGTTTCACGAATTGTGACCCTTATCACAAGAATTTTAGTTTGAAAACTTCAAAAAATATTATTCCAAATATAGGTAAAATGGGTTGTTCTTGATCCTGACATACATTTTAGAAGTTACAAGATATTTGGAGATGACTAGGTTCTTCATCTCTTGTATCGACGAAATAATAAAAAAAATTAGACCAACATAAGAGGAGCTATGTAGAAAATGGGTACCCAAATTCGCTCATGAGAGTGGCTAGATGTATTGCTATATTTACTCACCTAGCCAAATGAGTTATCGCTCCTTTTCCTTGACAAAATAATAAAAAAAAAGATCAAATGGAGAGACACATCGTTCTTCCCTGGAAAGATAGGGTTTTCCCGTGGACTTTTGCCTTTTCGTTTTCTTGTCAAACTATTTTATTATTTTTTTGAAAAATCATTTTTCCAGTGGATGAATTTTGGAGAAGTCGTTCCGCCAGTGGACGGTTTTAAGAAATTGTCCTACGGGAAGAAGAGATGGTTAAGATTTAGCAGATCCGTGTCATTTTTTGTCATTTCCATATGAAAATGTATTAAAAAATAAAAAAAATCATATAGTTACTACGCAGTTATACGCACATCGGAAACGTTGTGTAGTAACCTGACTGGTAGCTGGCGAGTCTTGTTCCTTTGTTGCTATACTTCATGATACCTGAAATGCCAGTTGCATTATTGAGTCCTAAAACAAGGCACACATATTGATTCTACTACTTGTTTCCTTTATTTGATTTGATTCAAAGTTGGGACTTCTGTGCAAATTGTTCTCCCGGAGGATAATTTTGATATCGAACTGTCGCTTTCCATTTTTCATGCCATCCGAAGCATTATTAAAAGTGTAATTTCAGGTGAAGTTACCAGGACGATCAACAAGAGCAGTTGACAGAAAACCTTATGTGTGTTAGATAATAAGGCAATTTTTATGTCATTTTAATTCTATAAATTAACATTATGATGATGATAAATAAAAGATTATTGATAAATAAAAACATAACATAACACACGTTCATAACCATGATGAATATATGAACAAGAAACATGTGAAGTATATGTATATCAAATATATATAAACATGAAACATAAACTGGACAACATGTGAAATTGGACAAAAACAGATACGAAGAACATATAAATAGCAGGAATAGACATCAGGTATCTCATGAAACGACATGACAGAACTGATGAAACAAACTCAGAGCAGCATACGAAACGACATGGAAGAACTACTGAAACAGGCATGATCTGAAAGATAAAAAACTAAGAGAAGATGAATAGTTCATACCCTCCCATACGCCCATCCGAGGATCCCGATCCTTGTCCAACTTCCAGCGTCATGTCATAGAGGAGTTGATGAAGACGATCTCTCCTCCGGGAAGAAGATGAAGCCCACCCGTAGGAAGACGAAAACGATGTCGCTAGCAACTCGATGAAGAGGATGACGAACGGCGGCGGTGATTCGGGCAGTCGCGTAGACGCTCCCTAAAAACCTAATTGCCGATCCCCCGTGCAAGGTCTCGAACGGCAAGGGCTTCGGAGGCACCTGCCCTCTCGCTTCTCCGTGCGCGCGGAATCACGAGATTGAGACGACCTTCGTTGCGGCTGGAGTTGTGTTTCTGGTGTGTTCTCTCATATGAGTACCGAAGAGACAGTATTCTCTTTTAATCCTTGCGGCTAGAAAGGGAGCGGAGGAGGAGAAAGGTCTCGGGTAGTCCAAGAGTCAGGCATCCGGAGAGATCAACTCAAAGTTGTAACTCCCGTCATCATGGTGCATGAGTGCTAAAAATTTAACACGCCCACGGCCCTGCCGGCGGTAGCAGCAGCGCGCGCATGTGGCACGCTTTGGTCCTTTTCTTGACTTCTCAAATTAAGTGAAATAATTCACACCATATAAGTCAAGTCAAAGACTCTTGAAATTTTAATCCGATACAAATAATAAAAATCCATAATTATAAATCATAGAGTTTATTAATTTATTGAATATATATATAAATGGGCCTGGCCTATAGTAAATCCAACAGCGTGTAGTCGTTATACTAGCTTAACTAGGAGCAGGAGTAGAAGCTAATATTTGTAAGGCTACAAAAGCTTACGCAGTGATGATGACATTGGCAGTTGCCCTGAGCTCTGCAGCTACCCCAAGCTGCTCCAGAGCTCTCCATCCGTTGGTATGAACGCCAATTGCAGCTCCACCTGATCGTAAGGTTTCAGACTTCTCCAGCACCAGACTAGCAATCCCTTTCATATATGCAAGTTATGTTCAGAGCTACAGCTACTGATGCTCAAGATATGGAAATTTCGGCACAGGTGGAGGCTGGGTGTAGAAATAAGACATCCGTGCACAGTTTTCCTTTCATGTGTCCAAGACTCGTCCTTCAAATTTGAAACTAGTAGTACTACAAATTAGGAGTCGAATACAAATACTCAAATGACTGCGACGATGCTGTATCCTGGCACAAGGAAAAATAAATCGTGATGCGATGTGGAGCAGCTGTGCACGCACAGGTGAAGAGCGGGAGCAGTAGCAAGGCCGCCGATGCTGCGCTGCCGACGATTACGATGCCATCTGCTCCCTGTTTCATGTCTCCCTGTTTTTTTAAGAACATCATGCCCGTGCATTGCTACGGGATGGTCAAACTTTTGAATAAAAATATATAGATCTTACGATAAGATAATAATATTATAAAAATTAAATAATGACATTAAAGTGATATTAATCTAAATAAGTAAAGTTTGTGAAATTAACATGGTCACAAAGATCGTGACGTCGCAGACTTATAAACTCTACCGTATAATCGTTTCCCTGATTCACCTAAGATAATGTTTTATATCACCAGGAAGATGTATATACCATACACAATTAGCAGTGTATTAAAACTTAAATATAATATTTGAGTACATATAAACGTGTTATTCTTTCAAATGTAAGTCTAACATGTACAGGTATGATTTTTTTTAGTTGACATGTGGTGTGTGTATAGCATCTCTGTGTTGAGTCTGATAAACCATTTAAAAACACCTAGGAACAACAACAAATATGTCGTTAGTAAAATAATATTTATATAATATAAAGGGGCTATTGCATTTCTACCCTTATTTTGAATGGCGGTTTTGATTTTACCCTCGCTTTTTGCAATGTTGCATTTTTACCCTCGCTCTGTTAAAGTGAACACTCCGTCTACCCTTGTTGTAACTCTGTTAGCGGTTTTTAAAATAAAAAATAAAAAAAGAAAGAAAACGCATCACTGTAAAAAAGGACACAACTACCCCTTATCTCTTCACCCGCTCACCCCCGATCTCGACCGTGACTTTCTCTTCTCCCGTGGACCCTAATGAGCAGGTGAGGCACCGAGGCCAGGGACGGCGAGGGCGGCCGGGAACACGCGGCGGCCAGGCGTGGGTCGCGTCCACGCTCAGCGGCGCTGCCAGGCGGGGGCGCGGACAGGCGGCGACTCTGCCAGGGCATGTAACACCTCTGGTGTTATATTAGGTAAAACATGTCATGTCATCATATGCACTGCAAAGCATTCATGTTTAAGTCAACCCTAATGTGCATTAGCAAAAACAAGTTTATAATTCATAGGTTGATTGCGTTTCTGGAATGTTTGGTCACATGAAATAATGAAACCCTATTTTCGAATGTCATCGCAAATACTTAGTTTATGCTTTATGTACTTGAGGTGTAAACTGTGTTTACACTAGTGTCAAGCATAGTGTATAAGTCTAAGTCCAACCCTAAAAATGATTTCCATATTTGAAATCAAATTTGGATTCCAAAGCTTATTTCCGAGTCTGGCTATTCAAATTTAAATTCAAATTGGAAATGCTATAAAAGGTTTTTCAAAAGTCAACTTGGTCAACCAAGGGTGTCATTGGGTCAATGACCTAAAAATGTCCTTGGATGATGTTTGTGATCACTAATAACCAACCAATTAAAGTTAGAAACCAAATTGAGTTTAAATTCTATTTCAAAAACCCTTTATTTCAAAACCTAGTTTTATCCCCTTTTCTGTAATTCAAAATCTATAAGGAATTTGAAGATACTCTAAAAAGACAGTTTGTAGATCTTGACAAGAGCTACAAAGTTGGTATATAAAGTTTTCAAGTTTCCAAAAGGAATTTCAAATTAATTTGAAAATACAGTTTCTAGCATTTATCCCCTTTTGATTTTAAAACCATAATTCAAAAACTATACATAATTTTGGAAAATTTTGTATATGAAAAAGGTTTGGTTTGTAAATTTAAACATTTCATAGTTTTGAAGATTTTCAAGTTTTATTGAAAAATCAAAAGCAATTTCAAATGCTTGTTTCTAGGGTTTTATTCCCTTTTCAAATCTGAAATCAAATTTCAAAATCTAAACAGAATTTGAGGATTCCAATTAAAGGAAAAGTGTAGCTCTTGAAAATTTATGCAAATGATGTTTTTGGAGATTTTCAAGTTCTTATATAGATTTTGGAGTAATTTATAATTTAAAACAGATGGCATTTCTGTAGTTTGTGCGAACAGTACCTAACCCTATCGGCGATCGCCATGGCCGGCTTCTCATCGCGCGCCGCCGACCACCGCCGCACCCGCTCGACTGCCAGAGCACTCATGAACGCGAGAAACTTCATCGCCTTCGTGTCGCCAGTCCATCCATCGACTCCGTGCTACAAATACCGGTCATCCGACGCCGTTCTTCTTCTTTCTTCTTCCCGCCGCCGTCGCCGACGACCTCGCTCCGCCGTTGAAATTCGCCGTTGACGCTCCACCTCTGTCTGATTGCGCTTGCCATTAGCTCCGCCACATCCTCACGGTCATCTTGGGCCAGTTCGTGCTTGCTCTACTCGCTCGAGCCACCCTCACGCCGCCTTCTTCTCCGTGGCCGGCCAGTCGAGCCGCCGTGCCATCGCCGCCGTTTGCCGCCGCACCAGGTGAATATATTTTACCTTTGACCCCGCTACCGTGTTCTTCGTGTCATCTTGCACCTGATGCGCACCTTGGTTTGAGCAGCGCATTGCCGGAGACCGCCGTGACGCCGTCTTGCCATCGGAGCGTCGCCGCCGCCATCAGCGCCGCCGACCGTAACTCAGCCCAGCCGCTCCGAGCCTCCATTAACGTGCGCATCAGCACCGGGGTGAGCTCCTGCAGCTGTTTGCATCATCAATTTCATCAATCCCTTGTCGTAGCCGCCGGCCACCGTGGCTCGCCGCCGGCACGGCCATGCCGCTCCGCCGCGCGCGTTGCCGTTTTGGCCAGGGACCGGGAGCGACCTCATTTAGTTGCCAAACTCGTCCGTTTGAGTGCCCTGCGTGAGTTCGTGTGGTCACCGTCATTGGAAATCGCTCCGGTGAGTGACGCCGCCGGGCCGCCGCTCCGCCGCGCTGCCATGGCCGTCGGCGTGGGTGCCGCCACCGCTCAGCCGCGCCGTTAGCCACCTCAATCGACGCGTCGTGTCGAGATGAGCCCGTAGGAACAAACCGTGTCACCAGAGACCTCACCGTCGGCGAGGAATCGACGGTCAACCGCCGCGCCGCCGTCAGTCAGCGCGGGGGTACTGTGCCGATTTTCTTTTTCTATTTTCAGAAAATGATTTAAATGCTATTTTCTTTGAAAAATCATAGTAATTCATATATAGCTCCAAAAATTCTAAAAATTTTTGTGAGTGTTCCTTATGACGTCATCTACCTAGGAAAAATATGAAATTCCAAATTTGAGTACTTTTTGCATAAGTTAAAATTAGCCCTTTTAATTAAAAAATGGACCTTCAATGATTTTTAATAAATAAAATAATTGGCTTTTAATTCTGAAATTTGTTTTGCCATCTAATTAGGCTAAGAGCTTTCTAAAATAAAATTTTGGGCTTAATTTGATAACTTTAATTTTTATGCCTTTATTTAATGCTTTTAAATAATTAATTAACCCCTTTAGTTTAACTTAATCATTATAGGATTTGGTTGACTTTGGGATTGATTGATGACCTTGGGTCATTAACCCTAATGACCTTTGGCACTTTAATTAATTATTTGCGCTTATCTTAATCATGTCATTAGGGTTTAATTAACGTTATTTTATGTGTTTAATTAACCTCTTAAATGGCGTAGTTAACCCTAATGAGTTTTATAAGCGAAGTTTTGTTAGCTTGTAACTTTATCGTGAAGAAAAGTTGTACTCAAGCCCTTAATCTGGTCATGCATCCATCGAGCATCATGTTTACTATTCCATCATGTTAAAGCATATTAATTATCGAATAGTTTTCGTTAACGGAGAGTTAACGTTATCGCCCAGATCCGAAGGACGAGCAAATTCAAGAATCGAGAGTTGATCCAGAGTTTGCGAACTTCTACCCTGAATATCAAGGCAAGCGCCGGATGCATTTAAACCATATTCTATTTATAAAAGTTTTACCGCTTTAGCTATGATATGTTGCATTAGGTAATAGGAGTTGAGTGAAAACCCACCCAAATTGCATTACCTGTCTTATTTCCTTATACCTTGTTACCTGCTTGGAAGATAAGTAGTAATGCTTAGCCCTGCTTATTTATTTAAATGTTGAAAGTTAAAAGAATGAAAAAGATGAGATTGGTTTTCTTATTGAAATCTTGATATTAGTAATAAATCGAGTCCGGACGACGAACTTGCATTGGGAATGGAGTCCCTCTGTAGTGTTTCCGTCTGTTGATGCCCTAGGTCCCGTCCGTTGGTGAACTGTCGATAATCGAGAAATTAGAAATCCACATGCATGAAGTGGTATACGGATGGTTGGAGCCGTGTATATCATGGAGTGACCTAGCGTGGGGCCAGAGATCCCATCTGTGTCATAGTGTGTTTTACTGTGGGGTTTAAGTTCCCATGTATCTCGATACGCTGGGCCGCAGAGCTCACGGGTGCCATGTGGTGATATGCGGCTGCGGTTGTTATCCCGATATATCGGTTACCTGGGGTGCATCGGAGTTAAAGTCTCCGGTATTCCAGTGACCTAGGTCCCAGCTGGGTATGAAAATGGATTCGAATCGCCGTTGCTTCTCGGAGAAGAAGACTCGATCACTGTTCATCATCGTAGTAACAATTTGAACAAAATTTAAGGATCAATAATGAAGTTGGTTGATAATGGGAGCTAGCCCAAGCAACTCTTTCTATAAAGCTTTTCCGCAAAATTTCTTATCTCCTACAGACCTCATTTTGTCCCTCTAGCCTGCATTTCTTGAGTCTCTACCCTTCTCTTTCGTCGAGTCAGTCTTGTTGAGTACTTTTGTACTCAGGGTTTGTTAAACCCTTGTTGCAGGTGAGCCTCATGGGCAGGAGTGTTTCGCATCCTGTTGCATGACAGTCATCGAGGAAAGCGACGATGAGTAAAGAGGTTTAGCTCTTGGGCAGAGCTTACTATTTGGTTTTGTAATAAGGCTACCTACTGCTACTCCACTACTATTATGGTTAGTATAGTTTAAACTTATGGTTGTAAATATTTGAAACTCAGAGGTTTGTAAACTTATGTTATTGTAAGTCTTCCGCTGTTTTACTCCATTGTATATTATTTATATCAACTATTGTAATATTGCAATGTCTCTCTTCAACGATTGATCCTGCTCGAAAAATCGTGGATGATTCAGGATTTACCCGACAGAATTTTTAAATTGTATGGAACACAGTCATGGTTATTTGGAGTCTGTTTAGATAATAATCATGCGTGTGGGCCATATCATTTAGGAGGTTCTGCCACAGGGCAGAGGGCGGCCAGGCGGCGGCGCGGCACGGCCAGGCACTGAGGCCAGGGGCGGTGAGGGCGGCCGGGAACGCGTGGCGGCCCGGAGAGGCCACGTCCACCTGCGGCGGCGCGTCCTGACAGGCGGTGGTGCGTCGTGAGTCGTGACAGGCGGGCGCGCCTAGGCTGCGCGGGCAGGCGGCACGGCGACCTTGGCTGGTCTGCTAGGGTTTGGCAGGGGCAGGGACTAGGGTTCGGGGGGCTTCAGCTAGGGCTTGGAGGTTGGGAGCCGTGCGGCAGTAGATCGGCGGGCATGGAGCCCCGGCGGGTCATCGGCCAAGGAGTTTGTCTAGAACCTCAGTTTTCTATCTGTGTGTGTAGTAGCCAAAATGTGGGTTGAATTAATTTTGTTCTTTAGGCAATTGCACTTATTTGGTTCAACTTCTCTGATTTGTAGGCAAAATGACATGCTTGTATTTGTTGCTGTTAATTTTTTTGGAAAACAGGGGTAAAATCACAACGAATTCAGAAAAGTAAGGGTATTGTTGCAAAGGTAAAGTTGTCCTTATCAAGTCCATTTAACATCATTAGCCGCCCTTAACAAAGCAAGGGTAGACTAAACGTTCGTTTTTACAAAGCGAGGTTAAAAATGCAACATGACGAAAAACGAGGGTAAAATCAAAACTGTCCTTCAAAACAAGGATAGAAACACAATAACCCCTAATATAAATTGAATAAAATAATGCAATATATACATTAATAATCTTCTATTACCTCGCTTGTTGGAACACGGTTCCAGCAGATTTAGAATAGAGTAGAATGGTGGGACCAAGATGAACTCTCTGCTAATATAATAATAATGGGAAATTATAAGGTGGGTCCTAGGGTAGGTAGCACTGCAGCTACCAGAGGACAACTCACTTCATTACACAGGGGACATCGCCTTTTATAGTGACTACCTAGCTCAAGATTAAAAGTACAAGCGTGCCCCCAATAGGAGTATCAAAACCCTAGATACTGACTCTATTACACGTGGGCCTCCTAAGGGCAAGCTGGTCCATCACTTCATCACTACGACACATGGGCCGCGGCCCATCACTGCCCGTGAGAGGCCCATCATGTTCGCTTCTTGACGATGAGCCTCAGCTCGGTCCATCACACCACCTCGACGTCGCTGTCTTGGGATGTCGCCACCTCCGCGCAGGGCCTCCGCGGGAGTCGGGGGGCTTGGTCGATTGACCTCCGCGAGCATGGGAGACGATGTCGCCGGACCTCCGCCGCCGACCGACTCCATTGTCCCCCGAAGTGCCTCCTCGGCGGAGGTCCTGTCTCCGGGGCCTCTTCTTTGGATCCTGCGGACACAAATATGAAAGGAATAGCGGATTTGTTGGTTAGGTAAAAGTCGGAGGCATTAAGCCTCTCTGGCCTTAGGGCACATCCTCAGCGTCGCTTTAGGTGCCACATAAGTGAACTGGGCGAACAGGTTTACATTCAGCAGTGCCACAGTCCCTAATCAACTGTACCGACAACTTGCAAGGACATTGTTAAAAATTCTATTAAGCGAGGTAACTACACCGACAATTAGAATTCTGCACCCTATTCTGAAATGGTAGTAATTATTAGGTGTAAGTTGAGAAGTGCAAATAGGAGCACAATCACTACAGAGATATGTTGCAGGTATTTAGTGACAGACCATGCATATGCAGCCCAATAACCTCTCTTAATCTCGGGCAAACAGTACCATTTGGAATGGATTGCATCAGTTAAATATATATTTGGACCTATAAAACCGTCCGTTCCCTGCATGACCCCACCATGAGATGGTTTTCATCTTGGCAAATAAACAAGAAAAATAAAGTTCAGATTCAGATATTCGTCCAGTCATGCCTAATTTGCACAGCTTTGGTAGGCCTAGAACAGATATGAAAGGAGGGGAAACGAAAACTAAAAGCAGAACAACCTTTATTTCTTGGCAAGTTGATAATTCAAGTAGCAATAGAATTTTAGACAAAAACACCTGTTGATGAGGAAACTAAGCTCACCTCAAACTTACGAGGTGGTCCTGCAGCCCCTTAGAGCTGGATTGAATTGCTGTTGCAATGACCTTAACGAGTAAATGATAGTTTCATTTGAAGTTGCTGCTGCCTTCAGATAGATGCAACAAAGAGTTGGTTTCCTGCAGGCAAAACCAAAATAAACCCTAAACAATTGAACATGCGCTTTTGAACTTCAGGTGACAAAACAACTTTTGGAAAAATGCCAAAATGTCAACATTAGTACCCGCAATTAAAATGGTCAACAATAAATTCAGGAACACATCTGCTACTATATATTCTTGAATAATAAAAAGACCAACACTTCATTAATTAAGAACACAGTAGATAATATTTACTTTACTGGATAAAAATACCACTCCACCATGACCTCCGTACCCTATAAGATAAGATTGATGGGGAGAAAATCTGCTAGGAGAGAGAAGGAGATAATACAGTTACTTTAGGACCTGAGCATCATGCATACTCCGTATGTACCAACAATGCATCATCCAGTCCGCAGGGACCCAATTATTTATTTCTTGGTGGTTGATATAATTCAAGTAGCAATAGAATTTTGGACAAATATACATTAAAGAACACTACTCAAAGTTTAAATGGACAGTGTAGTGTGTGGAAGACGACATAGCTCAAACCTTACGCAAGTCGCTTCACTGCCTTTGTTGTCTAGCAAGGACAACAGGAATTAAAAAATAGAAGTAATTCCTTGTTTTGGTAAATATGATTAGTTTTTTCTGAACCACACCTGAATTATATCGGCACGTGAATCAGCTTTTTTATAACCAAATGGAGCACCTACAGATTAGGAACAACTCTCAAAAATCAAACTATAGATCAACCAAATTGATAAGACAAAGCTGCTTTCTATTTAGTCTGTTCAGATTCATTAGATTTTTTTGACAACAAAGTCCATTCATTAGATTAATCATAGTACATGCTAGAAAAAGCCCTCGCCGATGGCTAGATATTATAAACACTATAGAACCACAAATCGTTTAGATTACAAAATCTATCTGAATCATAAAAGTAATACAGATACCTTAAGATAGGGTTTGGGTGTTCAATTTCACACAGCAGGAACGGAAGAGAAGGGTGGGCATACCTATTGGGTATTCGTCGTCGACGAAAGGGCCAAAAAATGGGATCTGGAGTCTAGACACAGGCCTAAGGCGGCGGCGACAACCCAGGCTTCGTAGCACCCGGTGTGGCCGAGGCGGGGGTGCGGCAACCGAGGATGACGGCTCAGGTGCATGGTGTGGCCGAGGCGGGGGTGCGGCAATCGAGGATGACGGCTCAGGTGCATGGCGAGGTCAATGATGTAGGCGTCGTGGAGGCTGCGGCAGTGCTTCTGGCATCGCGATCGCACTGACGATCGGATGCGGCGATGGCGCGTTCAACGGCGGCAAGTTGCCCTAACAATCAGGGGTGTTGAGGCAGCGGCGCGGCAGGGCAGTGCACTGCAGGTCACACGGGGAGGGGAAACTTACACGGCGAGGCGGCGGCGTGGCGCAGCTGGGCGACGCGGGTCGGGACGACGCAGTTTGGCCGAGGGGCGATGCGGGGATGGAAGGTCACATGTGTCGGTGTGGGAGAGGGATTAGGGGAGGGGGCAAGGACCTTCCCAAATTTAGAGGCGTGATTGTGGGTGGTCGCATGCGCCCGTGGTGCGGGAGAGAGATCACGGGAGGGGACAAGGATCCTTCCAAATTTAGAGCGATTGTCGGCGGGGAGGGGGCTTCCAAGTTTGGAGTGTGCGGGGTGTTGGTGAGGCGAGGAGGCAGTTCACATGGTGCGGTGAAAGTGAGGAGAAGATTTTTACCGCACCAAATGAGTTCTTACTTTTACTCTTTTTATTTGCGGGAGATTATGTATCCTTCTTTGTTTACTACCCGTCTCCCTCTCCCTCTATAGTCTATACATGGGCGTTTGTTAAACATGAAGGTCACTTTCTCTCTATAAAACATTGTCGCCCACGCATGGGCAGCTTGGCCACCTCACCCCAAAATCTCTCAAGGTGGGCACGTGGCAAAAAATTCGCTCACTTGGTCACAAGCAATCTATGTCGTCCATAAAACACCAACCATATGTTCTCTTCTGCGCTAACTCCCAAGAATATCTTTTGGTCTCCCCTCCCTTAGTCTCTACTATACTCTCCTCTTCTCCCCCCATCTCTTCCTCACTCCTCGTCCCGACCGCCATGGCTCCCCA
Organism: Bothriochloa decipiens; assembly: GCA_023333625.1. NCBI lineage: Eukaryota > Viridiplantae > Streptophyta > Magnoliopsida > Poales > Poaceae > Bothriochloa > Bothriochloa decipiens. The sequence goes on along the minus strand of CM041635.1, from coordinate 37,571,325 downwards.
CATTGCGTGCGGCTGAAAGTCTAGATGGCTAGAGGGGCTGAATAGCCTAATAAAATTTCCTTCAAAAGCCACTAAGCAATTTGATCAATATAAAAGGAGGTGATATGCGGTTTTGCTTAGCCTACAAGGGGTGAAAGCCAACCACCTATTCAATTCACAATTCTACTAATTCATACAACTGTCAATAAGAAACAAAGCAAGTTCTACTTAAGCTAAACAAACTATAACAACAAGCTAGCAAGCTAAAACAAGAATGTAAAGCTAGAAATGCTAGAAGGAGGATGAGCTTGTTATACCGACGCTGACGGGAAGAGAGAACCAATCAAGATAATGAATGACAATGAATACCAATCATCGGGTGAATATCAATATCAATCACAATATGAGACAATCCAATTTTTCACCCGAGGTTCACGTGCTTGTCGGCACGCTAGTCCCCGTTATGTACCTCAACACCACGTGGTTCGGTGGCTAATCGTTCTAACACACCGAGCCTCAATAAGGGCGCCACAAGAACCTACCAAATGGTGAGAAGTTGCAATGACATGAGAAATCCACTAATGCTACCTTAGGCGCTCCGCCGGGGAAGGTGCAACCCCTCACAAGATCACCGGAACCGGCCACGAACAATCACCAACACGTGTCAGACCTCCACTGCTGCTGCAAGCCGTCTAGGTGATGACAACCACCAAGAGTAACAAGAAAACTCACAGCAAATCAATCCCCCAAGTGCCTCTAGATGCAAAACAATGATCAATGCACTTGAATCACTCAATCTCACTCGAATGTTGCAATCGAAAGCAAGGAGATGAGTTGGGATGAGTGTAAGGACGTTGGCTCAGCTCAAGAGAGTCACAAGAGTGTTCGAATGGCGAGAGAGAGAGCTCCAAGAGCTGGCCAACAAGTATATATGCGACCCCTTCGGATAGAGCCGTTAGGTTCAAAATCCGAGTAGAAACGACTACCCCGGATAGTCCGAGGTCAAAGTTCGGACAGTCTAGCCTTCTCTGAAAACTAGCCGTTAGGTTCAAAATATGAACTGCGGATAGTGCGGCCTTTGAACCTCGGACAGTCCGGAGTTACCAAAAGAAACTCATCGAGAGCAGCCACTTCGGAGACTAAAATTCCTATTTTTAGCAGATAGTCCACCCCCTGAACCTCGGACAGTCCGTGGTTCAACTCTGGACCTGCGATCAGAACCAGAGCAGCTCTGTTCGCCATCGAAAAGATGAACTACGGACAGTCCACACTTTTGTCCCGGACAGTCCGCAGGTCAGAAACAGCAGCATAACTCTTCGGCTATAACATCCATAACTCTTAGCTCCGAACTCCGATTTTGATGATCTTGAACTCTTTGGAAAGCTTATTAAGAGGACTACACATCCCATTAAAAATCTTGATCCAAATCGCTAAGGATCAAAGCAGTTTTCTAATCTAAGATCCATCGACTCGAGTTCGTTGAACCTTCTTGATTGCCTTGATCATGTATGAGCTATTCCAAGTATGTAAAACGTTGAAGCACATGTTTTAGCTCATTTTTAAGTTAAGCACTTAAGGCGAAGAAGATGCGCTCTATCCAAATGCATATGCTCAAAGAATGACACCTAGAGGCACATTTGGAATTCAATTGCAATGTGAAATCCTCTCTTTATGGTACGGCTATGTATCCTAAGTCATCCACACCCTCTATGGTGTCTTGGATGCAAACCGAAAAGCCCTACAATATACCTCTGCCTTGAGTGTCTAGTATAGGCATTGCATTGCACCTTCATCCACCTTGATCATGATGAGCACTTGATCACATTCATCCTTCTTGATCCTTGCTCCACCATGTCTCCTAAGCCAATCACCACATAGCTACAACCATGCTAGATCAAGGTGATTAGCTCTACGCATTGTCATTAATTACCAACACCAAACATAGGACTTTCAGCGACGCACCCCCGTTATGACACGATGTTGCTCCGTGTGTGAGAAGCTATGCCACGTCGCCCGAGGATAGCTCAGCATGGCCGCGTCACCCAAAAATTACTCACTTGACCACAAGTGATCCACATCACCTGTATAGCACGAGCAGTTGGCTCCCTTCCGCAGTTACACACCAAAAAATCTTCTTGCCTCCTCTCTCTCCGTCTCTACTCTCCCTTTCCTCCTCCTCTCTCGGTTGCCTTGTCCCCTGTGACTCCCTGCACCGCGCAAGGCGCCACAGTCGAGCCCTAGTCGCCTCGCGGTGCCTGTCCTCCCGCGTACCGGTACATCGAAGGCCGCTACCTCCCACCCCTGCCATGTGCGACTCTCTCTCTCTCTCTCTCTCCCCCAATGTGGTGGTGCGCTGCTGGGTTGGGCCCCATGGTGGCCGCCGCCCTTTGGTGCATTGACTTACCAACGCGGCCACGCCGGCCAGGACCCCGTGATGGCTGCTACCCCCTAGCGCATCTTCTCTCTTGTTATGGCATATGCTTTTGGGGGATTTTCGATTCTTTTGTTTAGAACAAAGAGTAGGCGAGAAATTTTTGGCCGTTCCATGTTGGGACAATTAGAAATTTGGCCAATCATCAATACTGGGCTTCGATATTTTGCCATCCTGCAAATGGGATTCGCTATTTTTCCATTACAAAACATGGTCATCACGCTAGAATGTACTTTTGGTTCATTTACTGGTTAGTGCTGCTCAGTTTCTATCCCGAACTACCCCTGCCCGTTCGATCGTGTAAAATTCCCGTGTCCGTGCTAGTATCTGTTTCAAAGCACGCCTCGGTGTTTTCGCCCAGAATGGTTTGTCGCTTCATGTATGAAGAAATGTGGCCCTATGCTCGGTGTTTCAAAGCTCGATGGTGCGCTCCACCACCAGAGAATCTGAATATCAACTGTGCTGGTGCATTCATACATGAAACATGATACCTTGAACGGTGGTTGGGGATTCAACATCAGGGACCATCGAGGTGATGTCGTGGCAGCTGGTGCCAAGCGTCTATCAGCGGTTTCGGATGCTCTTACTGCTGAACAGGGGCGAGGCCCAACAAGAGATCATTGGTGCTCAAGACTATTCACATTGACACTGTTTAGTGATGTCAATCATCGTGCACTACTAGCTCTTTTCTCTACTGTTTACCGCTTTTCAGTTCTGTTACTTGATGAACGTGTATCACGTGCTTCTTCCTCCTCTCATCAGCGCTGTGTTCAATCGGGCTAGTTGAACCGAGCGAGCAGAGTCCGCCATGTGAGGTGATTTTGTTATTTGGCAGTACGTTATGTGAAAATAATTACAGTTAGAGTCGCTAGATGCTGCATGCACTTTTTTTTTTACGGAGGTGTTCGGATACAGGTAAAAAAAAAACAAACGACGGATTTCATTAGTAATCCGTGAGACAAATTAATTAAGTCTAATTAATCCATTGTTAGCACCTATTTATTGTAGCGCCACGTTGCGAAATCATGGAGTTTACAAAATTTGTCTTCCAAATTAATCTTAATTTGTGCACTTTGTCGTAAGTACATATATATTTAATACTCCATGTCCAAACCTTTTGATGTGACAGCAACTAAACTAATGCGGTACTTAATTCTCAAGTGATGCTTTCGGCAGTACTGCTCAAGTGATGCCAAACTTGGACTTCAACCTCAACGTCCTTATCTGCCATTAATCACCTTTTTTTTTTCAAAAACGAAATTTTGCCGTTGGTCGGCTCAGAGAAAGGAGAAACTAAACGCTGTTTGCCGCAAATATCAACACAAAAAGATGAAGCCACATCACTGGGGGATTATGCGTATTACTCTACTTTCCATGCACCTTTCCACATCACTGACTAATTATATGAAGTAGAAGTACAAGCTAAGGCATGCAGGTAGTGGTGAAGCAAGTGGCGGTTTGCATTCATGCTCTCCATCTCTTGATCATTTCAGAAACTGTAATGAGCAACTCCTTCATTTCAGAAACACACTGACCATCAAGACTTGATCATTTGCTTACAGTGCAGTGGTGAAAATGAGAAGTCAAAGATAAAAGGGAAATAAAAAGATAGATACATTTTTTTGACAAGAAAAAAGATAGATACATTGTTTCATCTCATCTGGATGAAGCAAGGGCAATTATTTATTGTGGCATATATAGTTTCTTATTTGGCACACAAATAATATTCCAATATTCACATGGCAACTGATGAATGCCATGATGTAGAATGAAATGCACCGTGGAGTGCTAGAGGCGACCGCAGTCAAAGTCGGCATGCCTAAACGTCCGATTGCCTAGCAGTGCCAGAAGCACCACGCAGGCAAGCTTGGTCACCCGCCACGACTTGGGAAACAGGAACGTCCCCATGACAAAGCTCTCCAGGGACAGCAGCGACACCCTCAGCCTCCTCTCCCGGACGTACGCCTGAATCGCACCACCGTAGTCGTCGCCGGCGGCGGCGCGTGACAGCGCCCGGGCGAGCACCACGGCGTCCTCGAGCGTCGACGCGCCGCCCTGGCCGATGAACGGGCCCAAGACGTGCATGGCGTCCCCGGCGACCGTCACGACGCCCTTGTGGAAGGTGGCGAACGCGACCTGCCATGGAGGCCGGTACCAGGTGCTGTTCACCACGTTCAGGGACTCCGGATCGGAGTTCCGCACCAGCTCGATGATCTCAGGAGGGCAATCCGGAGCTCGTAGCTTCTCTAGCATGGAATTCTTCGTGGCCCTCGCATCTTTAGTGATAGCTGGATCACATCATAAGCGATTAGATTCAGCTAGCAGTATGTCTTGTACTACGTATAAATCATAAACATATATATATATATATACCTTCTGGAGGAAAAGGCATGGTTAGGAAGAAATGGGCTAGATTGTGACTTATGGGCAATATGCCGACAAAGAACCCATTTCCGATTAATTTCAGAAACTCGGTCCCAAATGGATGCTTATGCGAATACTTAGTGAAACCACGAAGAACCGTGCCAGACTTTGTTTTAGGCGCAGACAGTCCAAGGTAATCAGCTACCACCGAGTTCCAGCCATCACAACCAATCACCGCCTGCACGTCGAGATCGATCAACACACAAAGTCTTAGGCAGAGAAATTAAATAAACAAAAAAAGAGGTATCTTTGTAAATTGCACTCTTGATTTCGATAATATATACCTTGGCCCTGATAGTGCGACCATCGACTGTAGTAAGAATTGCTCCGTGGGTACCAGGATCTTGGTGGATCGCAACCACGTGGCAGTCTAAGCGGATTGCTCCTGAAGGTATATTCTTGGCCATTGTCTCCATGAGATCCTTTCTTTTCAAGCATCGGAATTCCGTCCTAGCCAAATCAGGATTGGCCAACTGAATTAGTGTGTTTGTGTCATAGGAAGATAACTAGGAAAACTCTAGCTACACACATATGATTTTTTTATTTTTAGTACATTTTTATATTGAAATTGCTAAAAATACCCTAGATCTGCTAAATTTTAAAAAATATGGGCACTTTTAATATCTAAAGTCTTGGATTTATTCTGACCATTCGGATATGTAAAAATATTTTGCCAATTAATGATGCTTACTTAAGGTTAATAAGGTAATTGTTCATGTCAACAACACCCTTTGACCCTACTACTGCAATATTCTTTTTCAAGGCCGGCGTTTTGTATTTTTGTAGGCGGGCAAGGCAACCGCCTCCCTCGAAAGGTCTCGGCAACACCGCTCTACCACTACACCACATTTATTTTTAAATTATATATAATGCTATCTTTCTATATCAATATTTCATAATCTTATATTAGATATTTTGGCTACTAAATGAATCGAATGAAAAAACTTTGTAGTTACAAAGTTTTAAATCTTTTCAAGTACTGTAGCTTTAGTATAGGATGTATCTACATCAGAGATATAGTCAAACCTCAAAAAAGATGAGTCTCAAAACATGTGAATTTCAAACACAAATTTGAGACTAATAAAAAACTTGTCAATATCAAACATGGCCATTAGGTCAGCCACTAGAATTTTGGAATTAACCATGTGAACATTTGAGATCGTTCAGGAATTCTAAATTTTAAATTTCAAAATCTATAACCTTCAAACACATTACTAGTCAATTATTTTTTGCGCAACGAAGACTTCCTAGGCAAGCTTTGGCGCGACCAAAAAGGTTATTTCCTAAAATTTAGTTTCAGACATGCTACTGTTAAAATGTTAATTTTTTGGACTAAAACATATGAAGAGTTCCTTACCAAGCGTGCACTCTAAGTTATAATTGTACATAAGATATATGCAATTATAATTTTCAGCTGCTCTTTGCTAAGGAACTCTAGATTTCACTTTTGCTTTGAAATAATATGACGAAGTACTCGATTAAAAAAACCTGAATTTATCTAATTTTTTATGATTTGGAAAATGTTTATGGCTAAATTGTAGCTCAAAATGTCATTATGTGAAAGGCTTTAATTTGAAAACTTCAAAACATACTATTCCAAATATAAGTAAAATGGATTCTTCTTGATCCTGAGTATCCACTTCAAAAGTTACAAGATTTTTGGAGGTCTCTAGGTTCTTCATCTCATACTGATATATATATAAAAAAAATCAAATGGAGCAACACATCGTTCTTCCATAGATCCATAGGTGCAAGTCGTTTCCGGGAGGAATGACTTCTGCCTTTTCGTTTTCCCCTTCAAAAAATTTCTATATTTTTTTTGAAAAATTCATTTTTTTCCGGTGGACGAATTTTGGAGAAGTCGTTCCACCGGCGGTGGACGATTTCTTAAAATAGTTCTACGGGAAGAAGGCATGGTATTCTTTTTTAAGATTTAGCAGGTCCGTGGTATTTCTTTTGTCATTTCCATATGGAAATTTATTAAAAATAAAAAAATCATATACTTCCTATAGGCTGTTATATATACGTATATTGGAAACGTTGTACTAACCTGACTGGTCTAGTATTTTCACCTTGCTGCCACACGTCATGATACCTGAAATGCCAGTGTTAAAGCAAACGTTATTGAGTCCTAAAGAAAAAAAGACAAACGGCAAGCGTTCTTGAGTCCTAAAAAAAGACAAAACATGCAGGACTTATTTGCAGCTGGCTGCGACGAGTATTTCAATAGTGTTCGGCTGTTTATTGTTCTCTCGGACCCAGAGGATCATTTTTATTCCGAACGGTCGCTTTCCATTTTCATGCCATCCGAAATATATATAAAAAAAATGTAGTTTCATGAGAAGTTTTCACTTACCAGGATCAACAAGAGCAGTTGACAGAAAACCCTGTGTATAGTCGTCAATTATATATACTAGCTTAATTAGGAGCAGGAGTACGTAGAAGCTATATAGTATTTGTAAGGGGTACAAAAGCTTACGCAGTGATGATGATATTGGCAGTCTCCCTGAGCTCTGCAGCTACTCCAAGCTCCTCCAGAGCTCTCCATCCGTTGGCATGGATGGCAATTGCAGCTCCATCCGCTCGTAAGGTGTCAGACTTCTCCAGCACCAGACTAGCAATCCCTTTCCTATATATATGCAAGTCACGTTCAGAGCTACTCATACTCAAGATACGCAAACTTCGGCACATTCACAGGTGAAGATTATATTGGACGTAGAAACAAGACATGGATCCGTACAGAGTCATGTGCCCGAGACTCGTCCTTCGAACTTGAAACTTTATATGAATTTGGAGTTGAATACAAATACTAGCTAGTCCTATATCTCCTGGCAGTGTTACTCGATGTATATAGGGAAGAAGAAGGACAAATAAAGAGAAGGGTGACGTGATGTGGAGCAGATCGAAGTGCACGCACCGGTGAAGAGCCACAGCAGTGGCAAGGCCGCCAATGCCGCCGCCGACGATGACGATGCCATTGGCTTCCTCCTCCATGTCTCCTTGCTTGTCTACTCCCCTCGCTCCCTCTCCCTCTCCCTCTATATATAGTAGTAATACAACCACTACGTACGTCATCGTCCGCGAGCTGAGGTCCACGTCTTCCACTTGCCCAGAACAGACGCACGGCACAAACACTCACTTGGTCATGACGGAAAAAAATCAGTTGCACATAAATAAGCATGCATTAAATGTTTCCTGTAGCTTTCGGAAGAGAACATAAGCAAGCGTTGATTAGTCTCCTAGTATAGCTTTGCGAGAGACAACTCAACAATGCACCAGCTGCTGCAACGACAGCTGCCTCTATTGCACGGTACGTACGTCAAGCCCTAGTGGTGGGTCGACCCATCCAAGAGAGAGTGTGCCACGTGAGAAGCAATTAGGAGAGGAGTCAACTCCTATGTTTGGTGCTGTCCGAGCAGCGAAGGGCAAGCAGCACAGGCCGGGGCGCAGGAAATCAGCGCAGCTGCAGCTGACGAGCGAGGTGTGCACAAAGTGCCAACCAAATTAACGCGCGCGCGCGTATCACGGTAGCCTGGCCGAACTGAGAAACTGCACTTGCCTGCGCGCATGATGTGCAGCGCGCTGGACCATGTCCTTTGATTCTCGCACCAAACTTTCATGCTTGGCTCAATGACGACGATACGCCCCGATCTTGTCATATCTGTGGCCTCCATCGAATAGTAAGAGAATATAATTATAAGATGCGTGCAAAACAGACTAGTTTGAATGAGTTCATAATACGTATTAATAATATTTATATCTTTAAATAAATTTATTATAAAAATATATTCTATAACTAATCTAATCGTACTTCATGGTGGTAGTATTTTATATAAATTTAGTCGAAGCTCAAACCGGACGGAGGGAGAGCTAGTATGGAACTATTCATAGTTTTCTATATTTGATCCAGTCGGAATTCTCAAATCCCAAATCAGAACGACTGTGTTTAGACATTTTTCTGACCATTTTCTACGTTTTGTATACGAGCTATGTTGGACATAATTCCGTTCGTAGTAGTTCGCTTTCGAAATACTTGACTTTCGGTAAGTTGATGTTCGTTTTCGTGTTCGGCTTTACCTTTTTGCTTTTGTTTTCATATTAAATGTAAAAGTAATAAAAGCAGTTTAACGGTTTTACGGCCGCTTTCATCCTTATTAAGTATACATGTTACAACGCAACGGGCAGTCGAGTTCGAGTGGTTATCATCTGAGCACAGATCTACGTTATGTTTAGTCGCTGACGGTTCCTCAGAGTCACGAAATTAACCTAGACACTTTTTTAGATGAACTAGAAACCTATATAGCTAACGCTAGGTAGCCACATGCCGCGCACCCTGTTCCATGTCTCCATCAATCGACGGCAGTCTCTCGTGCGCAGTTGTGGCAGTAGCATCATATATACACACATCATTCTTTCTTTAATTTCCCCTCATGCATGATTAATGATTAACACGCAGCGAAGGCAGGCACGAGCTGTGGCGGCGAGCGAGCCGGCCTGCTCGGGGGATGCAGCCGGCGACGTCGATGTCGATCACGTCCCTAGCCACCCACTACATGAGCTAGCGGCCGTACTACTAACCGGCGTACGTCGATGTTTATGTACAGTATGTTGTCGGGGCGCGGGGGTTGGTTGAATGAATGGCTGGCTTGGCACGCCGGGGCCGGGCATCCACTAGTACCACTAAACACACTGCTTGGCCGTGCCCGTGCGGGTTGTTGCCCTCTGCGGCACACAGCGCGGCACGCAAAATTCAGTCCTCCGCGCGCGGGTGGGCGGGTTGTTGGTGCGTGCGGCCCATGCCCGTCCAGCAGCAACTAGTGGCCAAATAAATCACAAGCAACTGCCGTGAATTTTTCAGGTTGAATCTTCAGGCAGTGAGTGAGCTATCCCAAAGAGAGCATTGCCTGTGATTTTGCCTAGTAACTTCGTGACTTTCAAATCTCGCCGAAAACGCTATTTTCGCCCTGTGAGCTCATGAAGAGTTGGACAAAATTCCTTCGGTGGAAGGGATCAACTCACATCCTAGATCAACTCGGATCAGTCGGATCGAGTGATTGACTCACAACTGGCAGAGCTCGGACAGTCAGCAAAGGCCCTCTTTGCCGAGTGTCCGAGTCTGGCAGTCGGCAAAGGCCACTTTGTCGACTGCCAGACTCAAGCACTCGGTAAAGAAGGCAGTCGGCAAAGGCCCTCTTTGTTTGCCGAGTGCCAGCTGAGGCACTCGGCAAATATTTAATTTTTTTTAATCTTGATTCCAAATTTTTTCTATAGTCCTTCTAAATTATATTGGATCATATTTTCGAATTTGAAACTTTTTAAATTAATTTTGTTTACTTGAATTTTTCTTAAAAAAGTAAATTTGAACTGCAGGTGTATGAAACAATAAAATCTAGCCATTTAAAAAATTATATTCATGTTGGAGAGTGTATTTTGAGGCCGTATCCAGGAACTCACCCAAAATGGTGAATGCCTTGTTCACGAAACATGGCTATCCAACTGCGGAGGAAGTGTTTTTTAATTATATAAAATGCAAACGAAGTTCAAAAATTACGAAACTTGGCGAGATGTCATCCCATCGTATGTGGAGGCCGTAGTAAAAAATTGTGAATGTTTCGAGCAAGTTATGACGTCGGATGGCTAAAACCCAGATATCTCCACATATGATCACTTGCGATCATATGTGGAGATGTGTGGGTTTTAGACATCCGATATCACAACTTGCTCAAAACATTCTAAATTTTTTTATCAGAGGCTCTTCATGCGATATCATAACACCTCGACAAATTTTGTAATTTTTGGTCTTTATTTGCATTTTAGATAATTAAAAAGCACTTCTCCCATAACTGAATGGTCATGTTTCGTGAATAAGTCGTTCAAAATTTGGGGTGAGTTTCTGGATACGGCCTTAATATACACTCTCCAACATGAATATAATTTTTTGAGTGGCTATATTTTATTATTTTATACACCTACAGTTTAATTTTAGATTATCTAAAAAAATTCAAATAAATGAAATAAATGAGTGAAATATAGAAAAATATTAAATTTGAATATATGCATGTAAAAAATATACTAAAACAATAGAAAAAGTTTAAATTTAAAATTAAAAAATTAAATCTTTGTCTAGCGCTGCGTCCGATACTCAGCAAACAAGGTCTTACCCACTCCCCTGCCTTACCCACACGCACGCAACACACGCACAGCGCCGCCTCCCGCACTCGCCCTGGCGCGCCGCCGCCCGCGCCCCTCCTCGCGCCGCCCCAACCCCCGGCGCGCCTTCCCAGAGGGCTGATGGCGGCGCGGCGGCGGCTGTCCCAAGCACGGCCGCGCTGCGCGGCCCGGCCCCTCCCGTGAGCGACGGCGGTGGGACTCCGCGCATCCTGGAGCAGCGGCTGCGTGGCCTCTCCCCACCTCGTCCCACGGCGGCGCCCCCCCCCCCCCCCCCCCCCCCCTGCCCCATCGACAACGGCGCGGCGCGTGGAGCTGCAGCGGCTTAGTGGCGCGGCGGCGCAGCCGGATATGGCGACCGGGATCCACGCCGCGGCCCCCCTCCCGCTCCTGCGACGACGCGACTCCGTACCTCCCCGACGCCTCGACCTGCGGCGGCTAGGGCCCGGCCTCCAGCACCGGCGACGGCGACGGCGCCGGCCCGCGCCCTCCCCCGATCTGTGGCGTCGCGCTCGCCCTTCTCCCGGCGTCGCACGGCGGAAGGCGGGATCCCGGCCAGCAAGCAGCTTGGGCCACGGTCCCGGTCCTCTCCCAGCAGCCACAGCGGAGATCCCCTTCCCCTGGCGTGGCCAACCCCTTCACCGTCACGGCCTTATCCCTTCCCTGGCACCGACGACACGCCGCCTTCCTCGACCACCGATCGGCCGGAGGTGGCTCATCTCCCCGGTGGCGTCACAGGCTGCAAGAAGGCAAAGGTAAAGTTTGACCATTCCTTTGTGTTGTACTCTAAACTTTTGTAAAGAACTTTGCCATTGTTTCATAGCCAACCAGCCTACTTTATATCGTGTATACAGGAAATTCTATATTGGATCCACAACGTCCATGCTTCAGCAGCTTATGCTGAATGAACAAATAGCATGTCTGAATAAGAGCAGAGCTACTCTGCTCTTTTTCTCTTAGCTAAAATTACTGCGAGGCACAAACTAGATATATAAGCATACACATAAAATAAAATGCTGAAATCTGACATACATATGTTAGAAAAATAGATTAGACTATCCAAATGAGCATTGCCTAGTTGAAAGTTTCTTCTATTCAAATGCAGTCCTGACTACTAGCTACATAAAGGTTCTAATGACTGAGCTGATGTGATAATTTACTGCTAAGAGTTAAACTTGATTGAAAGTTAAATTGGTTAGGGGCATTTGTCGCACTTAAGCACAAATGAGGTCCAGTGCTTTAGATAACTCCTATACTGAACATCAGTTTTACATAACTTGTCCACACTTGTTGGTTACACTTGTTAAGTATTTACATAACTCCTATACCGTAAGCTTACCCAACTGGCCACCATCTCATCTAATCTCGTCCATGTGCAGTGCAGGCCTATCCTATGTTGTTGTAGTGATGCATTATATCTTTCGATAAGATTGAAAACATGAACTGTCATGCATCATTGATTTACCTTTTGCACTTCTCTTACTGCTCCTTTATCCTAGCTTTTTCCTGTGTACATAAGAGATCCTTCGTTGGTTTCAGTTTGCCCTATTGAAAATATCAACAATGAACTCTCAATGCACATTATTTCATCCATGTCAGCTCGTTAGGGTTCAAAGGGCGGGAAAAATACATTCATTGTTTTACTTCTATATTTTTCTGCTCTTGTAGCAAAAACAAATACAGCAATGCCTTCTTTTTGAAAAAAAAAATGATGGTTTCTTCTGTTTTTTTTTTTCAGATTCAGTAAACTGCTATCGATGTCGCCTAGCACAAGCTGAGTAGCTGTAGTCTTTGCTATAAGAACATAAAAGTATAAGATGGATGGAATATTATATTCAGCATCGCAGCTACTACTCTACCATAGGAGTCTACCAAAAAAATTACCTGTTAGAGACTTCTCCTATAGAAGCTGCACCTTATTGTACACAAACAGTAAACTTAAATGCCTGTTTATCTAGATACTTTGGCAAATCATCTTTGTAATATGAAACTGATGATGACATTGAAAGTTGCCGAAGGCCAACAAAGCCTCTGCCCAGGGTTTCTAAGCCTTTGCCTAAGGCTTCAGGCCTTAGGCAAAGTACGCGAGTCCAGTAGTGTTGCTTGTGCTTATTAAAATCTCTGTGTGATATACTAATATCTGTCCTACATCCGTTGGTGAATTCTGAAGGTGTTGCCCAGAAGAGAGGACTGAGGCCATGTGGAGAGCCAAATCAATTGTTGGTATGAAATCTGAACATGGTACCCTCATATTTGGTTCTTTTAATCCAATCTTATGGTGTCAGCATTACTTCTGACATTGCAGAAAACTAGAAGTAGTTGACTAGAGACTCATAGAAAGTTTTCTCATGTAGGTATGCAACCAGCAAATCTGTGACTTAGGCCAAAAGATAGTGTTGTGGAGATCTTGATACAGGAGTTAGTAATACAACCCCTTTCCTTGGCGGTTTTATTCCTATTTCCTGTCTATTAAATAATGTACAGATTATATCATTATTTTGATTTTCTCAAGGGTTGATCGTGGATGACTTAGGCTTTGACGTTGCCTTCCTTATTGTAGAGACTTAGTGTTTGCTGCAGCTGCATGAACATGTTCGACTGATAGTTCCAGTGTTTGCTGCAGCTTTGTGTGGCTGATACAATATATACTGCATGTTGCCAATTATCACTCGATCTATACCTGTTAGTCCACTTTGTCTTGTTACCGTGTGTATTTTGACATGGCCCTTTTATGCATTTAGTTTAGTTCTGATGGTATCATGATCTTGGTGTGAAACAGTAGTATTTATTGATGGTACCTATTATCTTTATGGGTTCTGAAAATATATATATGGGTTGCTATTTGCGGGTATCATCAAAGATTTTCTTTAAAAAAAATCAATTTCTTTGCTGAGTGCCTCCTTAGCACTCAGCAAAGACTTGTTTAAAAAAAATAAAAAATCTTTGTCGACTGCCATGTTAGCACTCGGCAAAGAGGCCGCCAGATGACGGTGGTCGCTTCCTTTGCCGAGTGCTGGTTGGTGGTCGCTTCCTTTGCCGAGTGCTGGTTTGGCAGTCAGTAAAGTCTTTGCCGACTGCTTTTCACGTGTCAGTCAGCAAAGATTTCTTTGCCGAGAGAATCTTTGTCGACAACCCTTTGCCGACAACCTTTTACCGAGAGAATCTTTGTCGACAACCCTTTGCCGACTATCTACGTGGAATGTAGTCGGTAAAGGCTTTGCCGACTATTTTCGGGCCTTTGTCGACTGCTTCGTGCACTCGGCAAAGGAACTGGTTCCGGTAGTGGGTGTATAGATTGAGGGCCTCTCAGGACGATGTTTTATTTAGTATGGATCTAGGAAAGAAAAAATTAATAAATTAGTAGGATAGATAGATGTATGCAATGAGTGCGACATCCTCTAATTGGGGCACCAAGACCGGTTGCAACTTACTACATGGAGTAGTCCCATGACATCATCATCCTAGATGGTGGCTTCTGCAGCCTCGCCACCCCTCTTGCTCTTCACCGACCACTAGTGCAAGACTACTTGACCATGATAAGCCTAATGAGATGTGTGTATGCGCACGTGCTACTCTCTATGCACACTAATGAGGTCTTCAACCTTGAATTTGCAATTCTCTCAACTTCACTAGCCTCTTGCTCTCTCTTACACAATGGATTTCTTCGGTTGAACAAATGGGCAAGAAAACCTCCATAGATGAGATAGGCAAGTATATACTCCCCACACAAACATATGGCCGTTGGAAGCAAATCCCACTTCTCTGCAGAGCATCGGGCGCAAATTGGCACAAGTGTCGGACCAAAAAACCTCCGTCCGACTCTCATAGAGACACTACACGGCATACCATGACCATTAGAGCATCGGACGCAAGCTATCCGTCCGACGACCACCATTGGTCATAGTCTGATGCAAAATACCCTGTTCTTCTCTATTCACTATCGGACGCAAGACATTTCCATCCGACACCAACTGACAAGCACAAGATGATGCGATTTCTCCTCTTTGTTCGTCTTTGGTCACTGTCGGACACAAAATACGTCGGGCGGAAGAGCCTCAATACGGTGCTTCTCTGTCCGATGATCCAAACCGTCTCCATCTAGCACTTTGCCACATGTCATCGGACGGAGGCGTCAGACGCAGAACCTCAGTCCGATGCCCTACATTTCTTTGTACGATGCCCTTTGATCACTCCTTTCACTTCCAATCCAAAATCTTTGTGAACGGGAATTGATCGGCATGAACTTCCAGAGCAATTTAAGCCACCTACTGCTAAGTTTGATAACTGTACACCACACCTAACCATTAGACTCACCTAGGTCAAGCTACCCATCCATGCCTCCTTTATAGTTTGGCCAAAGGTAAAAGCAAAGTCCTAAACTATGCTAAGTGTCTCTCCAACACCAAACAATACTTAGAACTAGCCGTCCTTAGCCTTGTCATTAATCCTTTGAAAACCGAAACGATTTTCATCGAGGGGCATGAAAACCATTGATTGCCTGAATCCTTATTACCATGACCTAACTCATAATGCCTATACACACACATTAGTCATAGTAATTTAATGTTGTCATTAATCAACAAAACCCACAAGGGGCCTAGATGCTTTCAGAAGGCTCTATAATTAACGGCCCTCGCTATCGTTAGGGTTTGAGTTTTGTCACTTTCTTATTTTTCTTGTGAAATAGACATTGTTCACTGCAATTGTATGCCAAGATCACTTGCTATGAACTAGGACTCCTGATCTTGATTTTGTTTGGTTGTGGCAACTAATCCTTTTCACTAAAGATTTGAACATCTTATCAGTGTCATAAGCTTCATATTTACTTTAATTTCATATTGCATTCATCCTGTTCTTGCTTGTGTTATCGATTTGCTTGCAGAAACGTCTTCTCGGCGAGGTCATCAATCACGCTTTGCCAAGATTGCTTGCAGATAAGTCTCTCATTTTTTTTGTTTTCTCTAGTTTCTCTATTTTACAATCCGTTGTTTCCAATAGGGCTGTAGTGTGCCCAATTATTGTAACATAATAACTTCTTGTTTAGCACACAAATTATTCCAATATCCACATTGCGATGCCATGATCTAGAAGGAAATGCAAGCACTTGGGAGTGCTAGAGGCGACCACAGTCATAGTTCTCATGCCTAAGCGACCTACTGCCAAGGAGTGCCAAGACAACGTCACAGGCAAGCTTCGTCACCAGCGACTCGGAACGCTCCTGCGTCGCCACGACAAAGCTCTCCATACACAGCAATGTCACCCTCAGCCTCCTCTCTCGGACGTACTCCTGAACCGCGACACTGTAGTCGTCCTCGGCGCCGGCTCGTGACAGCGAGCGGGCGAGCACGACGGCGTCCTCGAGCGACGATGAGCCGCCCTGGCCGATGAACACGCCCATGGCGTGCATCGCGTCGCCTGCGACCGTCACGGCTCCCTTGTGGAAGGTGCCGAACGCGACCTGCCATGGAGGCCGGTACCAGACTTTGTTCGCGACGTACAAGGACTCCGGGTCGGAGTTCCGGACCATCTCGATGATCTCAGAAGCGCAGTCTCGAGCTCGTAGCATCTCTAGCATGGAATCCTTCGTGGCGCTCACATCTTTACCAATCGTTCCTGGATGACATCATTGTAAGCGCTAGTTAATTAATTACTCCATCCAGCTAGCAATTATGTCTTCCATAAATTGCAATGTAAACATAAACATGTGTGTGTGTACCTGTTGGAGGAACAGTCGTGATTGGCTGTGTTTAGATCCCCTGAAATCACTCTAAAATTCACTATGCAGAATTCCTATCACCCGTCACATCAAAATACCAGCACATGCATGAAGTACTAAATGTAGATAAAATCAAAAACTAATTACACAGTTTTGTTGTACTTTACGAGACGAACATTTTGAGTCTAGTTACGTAAAGTTTGAACAATTTTTATCAAATAAAAACGAAATGCTACAGTACGCTGAGGTGACACGATGTGACATTTTCTTTTGAATTTCGCGGAACTAAACACACCCATTAGCATGAAATGGACTAGATTGTGTGTTATCGGCAATCACATGGCAGCCCTGATAGTGGAACCATCGACTGTAGTAAGAATGGCTCCGTGGGTACCAGGATCTTGGTGGATCGCAACCACATGGCAGCCCAAGCGGATTGCTCCTGAAGGTAAATTCTTCGCCATTGTCTCGACGAGATCCTTTCTTTTCAAGCATCGGACTTCCCTCCTAGCAAAATCAAGATTGGCCAACTTAACTAGTGCCTTTGTACCACAAAACTGCTAAATCTCAAAAACAATATCATACCTAAGGCACAATTTTAAGAAATCGTCCACCGCTAGAATGACTTGATGTCTAAAAATTATAGAAGTCTTTCGACGGGAGAACGAAAAGGCAGAAATCATTTCTGGGGGAAAAAAAACATCGTCTGTTCTACGGAAAAAAGATAATAGGCCATTTGTCTTTTTTCCTGTTGATACGAGCTCTTAAAATCTTATAACTTCTGAATAGATGCTCAAGATCAAGTACTACCCGTTTGGCTTATATCTAGAACAAATGTTTTGAAGTTTTCAAATTAAAATCTTCAAATAATGCCATGTTTAAATTACGGTTAAGCTATTTAGCTATAAAATGTTTCTGAAAATCATAAAAAGATTTAAATTCAAGGTTCTTCCTGCAGTAATTTGTCATATAATTTCAAAGCATATGTGTACGATTGTAATCTAGAGATCCTTAGCAAAGCATACACTCGAAATTATGATTGCCCGTATTTTATTTACAATTATAATTTTTAGTGCATAATTAGCAAAGGAACTCTAGATATTTTTTAGTACAATTATAGTTTATCATATAGTTTTTTACTTCTGCCTTTCGTTTTTCCCGTCTAACAATTTCTATTAAAAAATGTTTTTCAAAAAACATTTTCTCATGGACGAATTTTAGAGACATCGATCCACTAGTGGACAATTTTTAAAAATCGTCCCACGGTAAGACGACATGGTATTATTTTTTAGATTTAGCATGTGGTACTTTTTTGTCATTTACATATGAAAAATATATTAAACATAAAATAGATCATATATCTACTCTTAAATAAATAGGTTCTTAGAGTTGTGTTATATCAAACTTATTAAGCTTTGTCTGTATTTGTAGAAAAAACATGTTAATCAAGATTTATGACATTACATTAGTATCATTAGATATACAATAATAGAATATATTTTCACAATGTGCTCATTTTATGCTATGGATGTTGTTAGTCTTTCTATACAGCTAATCAAACTTAAGCTTGCACAAAATGGAATTTATTTATTTGGGAATGATAGGAAACGTTGTATACTAACCTCAATGGTAACAGCCTAGTCTTGTTCCTTTGCTGCCACACGTTATGATGCCTGAAATGCAGGGTATAGTTAAAGCAAGCACTATTTATCCCTCAAGAAAAAGAACAACCATATTGATTCTACTAGTACTGTTTGATGCAAAGTTGGGACTTATGATCTGAAAATTGTTCTCCAGGAGGATCATTTTGATATCAAATTGTCACTTTTCAATTTTCATATGCCATCCGAAGTAACCAAAATGTAAATTTATTAGGAGCAGTTATCATTAGGATCAACAACATTACGTAGTTGAGAGAAAACCTTGTGTGTAGTGGTTATACTAGCTTAATTAGGTGTACGAGTAGAAGCATTATTTGTAAGGGTACAAGCTTACGCGGTGATGCGATTGGCAGTCTCCCTGAGATCTGCAGCCACTCCAAGTTGCTCCAGAGCTCTCCATCCGTTGTCATGGATACCAATTGCAACTCCACATGCTCGTAAGGTCTCAGATTTCTCCAGCACCAGACTAGCAATCCTCAGAAACTGTTTTATTGAAGGCCTCGCCGATGAACATCCTTCTCTTTGGGAATCTACATACGCGTCCAAATACAAATTGACATGCGGGGAACCAAACAAGCCCTCGCTAAGAACAAGTATAATTGAAGGTTGCAAGCGAGCTAAATGCCAAGATGGAGGAAAGAAGAGAGGAGAGAGAAGAAGCGTGATATAAGCTTACAGCCAGGTTAGACACAATAACCAAAAATTAACTCTATAAAAGAGACAAATAAATCTTATATTAATTGTGAAAAGATAACCACTGCCAGACACTAAATATGGTGAGAAAGGATTGAATGAAAAACCGTGATATGGAGCAAGTGCACGCACCGATGAAGAGCGAGAGCAGTGGCAAGGCCGCTGATGCCGGCGCCAACAATGACGATGTCATGGGCTTCCTCCATGTCTCCTTGCTTGTTAACTCTCCCTCTCCCTCTTTGGCCATATGTATGTACCCGGGAGACGACCTCCCCGTCGAATTCTTTATGGCCGGCAAAACGGCAATCAAACGAGAAATGTTTAGCACGATGCACGGTTGTGCTTGTACACATATACATTTCTTTTGACTTTTGACTCTAGGATATACCGATACTTCTCTGAAATGACGTACCGGGTACCATATCGATGAAGTATCGGAAAATCAAGCTAAAGAAATAAATACATATTTTTAATCATACTTCCGTGTCCGACACATGCCACCTAATTAATTCGTCAAGGAAAATCAAAGAAGATCTCACTAATTATAAGAAGATATTATTATATGTATAGTAGATGGCGCTGAAGTGCCATACCTATCGAGGAAGTATCTGAAAATAGTAAACTTAATCTCAATACACGCACCTCCGATACTTCCGAGTGCAACACATGCCATCCAATTCGTCAAGGAAAATCGAAGAGCATATATGTATAGAAGATACGGCGCGCGCCGGGCACGCATGGAAGCTCGTGATGAATATAATATATACTTTGGGTCTACTGGAGTATTAGTCTGTGATGGCCTGTTCATTATTGGGCCTTAATTTGCGGGGCTAGTTGTAGTTCTGTTCGCTGTTTTTTCTATTACTATTATACATATGCATATTAGTAGTATTTATTATGTTATAATATACAACTTTCCATATATACCAGCGTATCCTAGATTTTTTAAAATAAAGAACCGCCGTATCGACATACCCGTATCAGCGTATTTGTGTCCCATATACGTGCAATCGTAGCTTTTGAATTGGCGAGGGACACACTCTCACACACCAGGCGGTGGTTGCTCTGCTGGAGATTGTCCCTTTAACAATAAGGATTCGACGAAGCTAAAAAAGTGCCAACGACAAACTTACGAAGATGTATGCGAATGAATGCAGCATCCTCTAATCTGGGCAGTAGCTTGCGTTGGCACGGCTCAGCTTCACTAGTAAAGTTAATTTTTTTTAAAAAATAATTTCATAAGCAATTTTAAGTGAAGAGAGCTACGAAAATTTTATTTCGCAAAACAACTTTACCAACAACTTTGTGCATGGTTGAGAGAGGGAAATGAGAAATATAAAGCTATTTAGCTTCATCTCAACTTATCCCTTTGTGAGAGAAGAAACAAAACCGTTTAAGTGAAATTGTTTTGAAAAAAGATATTTGACAACAAAAAAAAACTCACAATAGCGTCAATGTCGCCACTGCAATCAATATCTACGTCATAGATAGTGCATTAGAGCATCTCCAGCAGCTACCCAATGAAACTCTCCTAATAAACTCGTATTGGGGTAACCCAATATTACTTTTAGACGAGAGCTGCTACAATAGATCACTAATAATCTCTCCCAGTATATAGGACCCACCTGTCAGTCTTAATTTTATTTATTTATTCATGTTTCTTTCTCTCCCTTGGTCGTCTTCTTCCTGCACGCATCGGTCGCAACTTGGAGGCGTCCTCGGAGGCGTGTCGGGGCTACAGGCTCGGAGGCACCCGTATTAGCTTTGGTCGTCGCGGACCTCGCGGCCTCGACGGCCTCATCCACGAAGCAGGCAACGGCGGCGGCGAGGCGGAGCACAACGGCGACGGCGAGCCCTCGACCTGTATGCTCGATGTGATGGAGGCCTTGTCCCACGTCCAAGGCTGCGATGGAGGCAATAGCTGGCACTGGGATCGACCTCCGTCGGGATCAAGCGCGATGAGGTCATTTTTTTTTTTTTGAGGAAAACGGTGAGGTCACGTCATCTTCATCGGCCTCAAACTTTGTCGTATCCGGCTATGCATGGTCTTGGTACTGACATCGTTGCCATTCTCGTCCGCGGCCGCAAACTCGATGGCGCATGGCTTCCTGTCTCTAGCCATGGCCGCCCCGCATGCTCGACGAGGTCGCCGAATCTACCTGGTCGACGTGCGACACAACTTCAGCAAGTCACATGCCTCTGGATCCCCCCTTCTTCCCTTTTCCGGCATGGCTACAGCCTGTTCGAGGCGAGCAGCACACGAACCTGGCCACAGATGGTGGCAGCCATGGCTGCAATGTGTTGTGGCGAACGACGCGCAATCCTGGCCACAGACGGTGGCGACCAAGCGGCACGTAGGCCTGGCAGGGGGCGATGACGGCCATGGCAGTGGCGTGCTGAGTCGAGCGGCACACGGGCCTTGCCAGGGGTGTGGCGGCAGCCATGGCTAGCTAAAGGCAAGAGGGAGGAGAGTAACAGTTGGAGGTGGGGCCCTAACTATCGGGGAAGATGCAACTTGCTCTTCATTCGAGCGGAGATGGACTGTTTTTTTTATGGTCACTAAAAAAAGGCTATTGAAAGACTGGTGAAGAGAGAAAAAATGACACGTCACCTTAAATATGACAGGTTTATGGACACATACACATTTGTATATTCAGCCCCTCTATTATTATATTTTTTTAATCCACCACTAGCTAGTAGAATGTACAGCTTGACCTTGCGATCAATCAAGCTACGTAACGGCTAGAAAAGAGGCAAGTGAAGATTTAAATGCTTCATGCAATCCAAACAAACCCAGAACCTCTCATTCATGTGTAACAAGCAACAGTAGTGATAGCCGTTTATGTGGCTCTTATCTCTTAGTATATATTAGTTTCACACAACAGAAATACAGACCGTTTTGTCATCTTTTTTTCAGTGGTGTATAATAAGCAACTACTTCATTTCAGAAACAAACTGACCATCAAGACTTTGCTTTCAGTGTAGTGGTGAAAATGCAAAGTCAAAAAAAAAAAGGAAAAGAATAAACAGATGCAATCTTGTTTCATCTCATCTAGATGAAGCAACCCCAAATAGTAAATATTATGGTACGGCATAATTTTTGTTTGGCACATAAATTATTCCGAAATCCACATGGCAACTGATGAATGCCATGATGCAGAAGGAAAGGTATTGTGGAGTGCTAGAGGCGACCGCAGTCGTAGTTGGCATGTCTAAACGACCGATTGCCTAGAAGTACCAAGACAACGATGCAGGCAAGCTTCGTCACGAGCGACTTGGCACTCACCAGCGTCCCCACCACAAAGCTCTCCAGAGACAGCAACGCCACCCTCGGCCTCCTCTCTCAGACGTACTCCTTAATCGCGACACTGTAGCCGTGGCCGGCGGCTCGTGACAGCGACCGGGCGAGCACGACGGCATCCTCGAGTGCCGATGAGCCGCCCTGGCCGATGAAAGGGCCCATGGCGTGCATCGCATCGCCAGCGACAGTCGCGGCGCCCTTGTGGAAGGTACCGAACGCGACCTGCCATGATCTCAGGAGGCCAATCTCGTAGCTGCTCAAGCATGGAATTCTTCGTGGCGTTCAAATCTTTAGTCACTATTCCTGGATGACAATGACATCATTGTAATAAGCGCCAGTTATAACAATGCCTATTCTTGGGGTGGTAGTTCAATGGATAAACCACATGTACATATACCTGTTGCTGTTGGAGGATTAGGCCAGGATACAAACAAAATGAACTACATTGTGGGTTATTGGCAATCTGCCGACAAAGAACTCCTCTCCTTTGAATCGCAGAAACTCAGCCTCAAATGGATGTCCATGCGGATACCTAGTGAACCCACGAAAAACGGTGCGAGGGATTGTTTTGGGCGCAGACAGTCCTAAGTACTTGGCTACCACCGAGCTTCCGCCATCACATCCAATCAGAACCTGTGCGCTGACATCAATCAATACAGAGTTTCAGACAGAGGAATAAACAAAAAGAGAGGAATCTTTGTGAACTGCACTCTTGAATTCGATCGGATACACCTTGGCCCTGATAGTGCAACCACCGACTGTAGTAAGAATGGCTTCATGGGTACTAGGATCTTCATCTTGCTGGATCGCAACTACGTGGCAACCGAAGCGGATTGCTCCTGAAGGTATGTTCTTGGCCATTGTCTCGATGAGATCTTTCCTTTTCAAGCATCGGAGTTCCTTCCTAGCCAAATCAAGATTGGCCAACTTCACTAGTGTCATTGTCATAGCAACATAACTACGAGAAGTCTGCTATATACTCAGGCTGTTACACATATCAAAAATGTTGAACTAACCTGATTCGTACCTGGCTAGTCTTGTTCCTCTGCTGCCACACGTCATGATGCCTGAAATGCCGAGTTAAAGCAAAGCATTATATTTACCCTGAATAAAAAAAAAACAGACATACTGATTCTACTACGTACTTCTTTCCTCTAGATGCAAAATTTGGACTCGTGATCTGTGAATTGTTTTTGGAGGATCATTTTGATCGATACCGAACTGTCACTTTCATTATTTTCATGCCATTCGAAGCATTCATTCAAAATGTAATTGCAGAGAAGTCAGCAAGAGCAGTTTTTATCTAAAAAAACAAGAGCAGTTGTTATTTGTAAGGGTACAAGGCTACAAGCTTACGTGGTGATCAAATCAGCAGTTTCCCTGAGCTCTGCAGCCACTCCAAGTTGCTCGAGAGCTCTCCATCCGTTGGCATGGACGCCAATTGCAGCACCATCTGCTCGCAAGGTCCCAGCTTTCTCCAGCACCAGACTAGCTAGCAATCCCTTTCCTGGATATATGCAGGTCAGTAAGCAAATTGTTTTGTCGTTCAGACTTCAGAGCTACTCAAGAAATGGAAATAAACTTCGGCAAAGGAGAAGGTTCGTCGTAGAAATAAAACATTCATACACAGTTTCCTTTTATGTGCCCAATACGTTTTTTTTTTAGCTTCTGGGGTACGGCAGAAGCGACTAAACACACAGGGAAACTCTCCGAGAGCTAGCTAGCTGCAGCCGCCGCCGCCGCTCGCCCGCCCCACCACGCCCAACGCTGCCGCCCGCCCGCCCGCTTGCCCACACGCCTCCGCACGGCCATCCAGTCCCTGTTGTCCGCTCCCGGTTGAGCCCCTGCTGCCGTCGCCGCGCTCCACGGGGACGAGCGCCCCACAGGAAGCCGTCCGGGTCACCGGAACCGCGCCGGGAAGGGGCCTCGTCCAGGAGTGAGCAGCCAGACACTAGAGAAGCTGCACGGGAATAGCTCGCCTGCCTGCATCGGATCCGCGCCGGGAAGCTCGCTTGCCTGCACCAGATTCGCGCCGAGAAGCTTGCCTGCCTGCGCCGGTTCTGGTCTTCGTCGGATCCGCGTCGGGAAAGGCTCGCCTGCTGCGCCGAGGAGGGGCTTCACCGGATCCGCGCCGGAGAGATCTCGCCTGCCCGCACCGGGGAGGGGCTTCGTCGAATCTGCGCCGGGAGGCCTCGCTTGCCTGCCTCGGGGAAGAGAAGGCAGAGGGGTACCGCCAGGTGGTGGTTCGTCCTGCGACAGGGGCACGACACCAACGCAGCCGCGATGTGAGCGCCACCATCTTCGACGTCTCGCCCCAGGGCTCCAAGCTTTTTCTGAGAGTTAAGCATGCATCACCTTAGGGAGCTACACAAGACATCACTGCACTTATTGAGCTGCTCCTATTTCTCTCTAAAGGTATGCATGGAATACTCACGGAGCTTAGCTAACTCCTCCTTATGCTTTTTGATGAACTTTGGTCCTCTTGTCGCCGACAGGGCCATGACTCCTTCACCGAAGAGTTGCTTGCATCGGGATGACCTTCATCCATCGTCACCGCCACGTGTTTCAGAGTCAAAGCGGAGCATCGCCTTCAAGAGATGGGCTCAAGGTAGATGCTATCGCTGTCTTGCACGGGATCACCAAGTCAGCTCCTGCAAGGATTCTTTTCGATGCATTCGATGTCGCCAGCCAGGACATAAGGAGCGGCACTGCCATCTTCGCTCCATCCCTTCTACACCATGGGTCAACTTCTCTTCAGTGCAACCTCGCCGCCATCCTCAGCAGATGAAGAGTTGGGCTGACGTCGTGGCCATGCCTCTGCCGAGTGATTATCGCCCTACGCTGTCATCAACTACTGTGACTCAGGGCACAGTCGCGCCTATGACAGAGTCTTTGCGATTCGAGCTCCGACAGTTGGATGTAGATTGTTTGGAGGAAGTGTTGCGTCCCCTTAGGGAGGAGACTTCTACTATCAAGTTGTGGCTGGCACGTTTGGCCAACCATTTGGAGGTTGCAGATCCACGTGCCGAGCATACTTCTTTTTCCAACATGTCTGAGCTCTTTGGCCCATGTTCTCCAGTTTGTCGCTCGCCAACACCGTCAGTCCTCACTTCTCTTGTGTTGGCATGTACACCTTCGGACTCCTAGAGGCCTGAGGGTGCATATGTGAACACAACAAGCACCGTCACCGATGAGAGTCCCACACAGTGTTGAAGCCTGACGGAAATGAGGTGGTTGACACAGAGATTCGTCAAAAGATGCCCATAGAGCAAGCCACCGAGGGAGTGATCCTCCCCTCTCTCGTAGATGCTTGCATGTCTACCGACTCCTTAGTTTGGGAGGAAAGATGTGCAATTGGTGTAGAGTCCATCATTGGCGAGAAGATAATAGAGCAAGCCATTGCAACGTCATTGGACGCCCCCACTGTTACCGAGGAGATGTTGCTAGATGTTGTCACCCCTACTGAGGATTTTGTTCTAGTGGAGGACGCATCCGATGAATAGGAAGTTGTCCCTCAAGTGACGGATGATCCAATCTTTCTCATCACCAACGAAGACGCCTCCATGCATTCTACAGCTGAGGACAACGCAGGAACCCCCCAGCAGATTGAGGATCCACTGATAAAGGTAACATCTTCGTCTGCCACAATTAAGATTGAGTAGGATGTGACATGTCCTCCTATACACCCATCTTCACCATCTGCCGTGACAACAAGACATCGACGCAAGTCTTACGATAAGTCTTCGCTTCGTCGAAGTGTTCGTCTTGCACGACGCAGCGTGTTAAATGATTTGGGCATTGTTGGGAAGGATGGGAAGCTCGACGATGATGCAATGCAAGAAGTTGTTGATTGCTTGAAGGAACTGTTGCCGCCGGACCTCATTAAATCTTTAATGGGTTTAAAAGGTCCTGCCTTCTGGAAGCTTGTGACAGAGGTCGCCATGCCTCTTCGTAATGTGTTGTAGGTGTTTTGTCTTTGTTATGGTTGTTTCTTTCTTTTGTTCTTGTTATCGTCGATAGCTTGTTGGTAGTAGTAGTGCCTTCGTTGTTTTAGTGGTTTTTGTTGTCGGTGGTTGTGGCCACCTAGTTATATCGTTATGCTCGGTCTGAGCTTATCTTCTTTTTAATATAATCGGCATGATTCGTTTAAAAAAATACGTATTTTTTTTAGTTTCCGGTGCGGTGTACTCCCTCCCCCACCCCACCTTTTTCCGGCAGTGGTTGGGAGGTGCTGCCGTCGCGCCGCACGGGAGGAGGCACGCTCAGGCCGCAGGTGCAGGGGCGAGAGCACGCTGCCGGAGGGGAGGCGGCGTGCGCAGCAGGTCATAGAAAATGGAATATACAGCTATCGATCTGTGCTAAGTGCGATGCTGCAGGGGTTAAGAAAGAATGAAGGAAGAACCGTGATATGGAGCAAGTGCACGCACCGGTGAAGAGCGAGAGCAGTAGCAAGGCCGCCGCCGACAATGACGATGCCATGGGCTTCCTCCATTATTCCTGCTTCCTTGTTCACTCTCCCTCTCCGTCAATGGCCATGTATAAACTTGTCAAAAAAAATGGCCATGTATATTTCTTTATCTTCTTACTGGGACTGCTGCAAAGATAGCAAAGTGTTGACCTTGAAGGCCTCACTCAGTTATGGAGCTCAAACATTAAAAAAAAACCGAGAGGTTCCTCCCTGCGTCCATTAAACAAATATAATTCTCTTTTTTTAAGAAATTGAATAGCTTGAAATTTGTATTCAAATCATATCAAACCATATAAAAATAGTAACATTTAATAAAATATGTGCCAATTATATTTTTATATAAATTAGTTAAAGATATAAGTATTTACTAATACTAATCAGTAATCACCACAAATTGCATTAAAGTTTATTTTTAAGATTACACTGTTGTAGGCATACACTCGCAACACACAACATTACCTCTACGAATATACACTTATAAACACTACCTCTATAAGTGACTTGAAATACTAGGCTAGCAAATTCTCAAGACGAGATTGACGAAGTCACCATAGACGTCTTGATGTCGACATAATGTCACCTAAGGTTAAAATCATAAAACCAGTACATCTTAGAATATTCGCTTCCACGGGAGTCTTAACCACTAGGCTACAAAGATGACTTCGGTTTCCATCAGTGTGCATTGCAAAAAAAAATAAGTTAGTTCATGTGTCGTTGTAGGTTTCAAGTCATCATGAACATTTAGGCCATTGTGAAAAAAATGCAAATGTCAAAACTATAGAGCTAATATTCGCTAATTTCGACTACATGTAGAAAACTACATGAGATGTTTAATATTAATGTCCAATGTTGAATCCTTGATAGTGTATTTATTTCATATATGTTTTGAACTGGTTCTAAAATATTGAATTTTAATGTCTAATGTTTTGAATTGATCAGTTTTTTTGACAACTTTGAATTGATCATTGGATTCAACATAAGGATTGCACTTTGATTTCAGTGTTCAATAATGCTCTATTCTGAAAGCTATTAGAAAAAAAAAAATACCATAGAAGAATCTGGGTAGAATATTGTATCTTATTATTTCAATTTTTCATATATATCTTTGGGGTGTGTTATGCAAAGTTTTAAGTAATCCCCTTTTCGTCTAAAAAAGATGAACCTCAATTGGATGGAATTTGGATAGTAATTTAATATTTTGCTACTTTTATTTTACAACACTGACCTTTTTGGAAAACAGATCAGTTATAAAGCGCATGGTAAAACGTGTCCATAATTTCAAAATGGAAAAAATGGCTATTTGACATTTTTCAAGTAGCTTATAAGATTTTTCACTCTCAAGATGAAATTGGTAAAGGATTTTGTTATCTATCTGTCAACTAATTTTCTTCTTATGGATCTGTTACTCCCTCCGTCTCTAAAAAATACACATTTTGACTTTTGTACTTCTTATTTAACCATTCGTCTTATTTAAAAGGTTTAAATAAATATTTTTTTATCTTGTTATGGCTTATTTTATCATTAAAGATACTTTCATAATAATTTATTTATTTTACCATTTGTCTAAAAAATTTAAATAAGACGAGGTCAATGTGCGTTTTTTTGAGACGGAGGGAGTAGACTTTAGGCTTGTCCGATGTCATTCAAGATTACTTCAAGATTAGTGCTGTATTTTTGTGTAAATACTAGCTTAGTTAAAAATGCTAACACATTTGTGTTTAAAAAACTGTGGACAGATAGCTAAATGCTCCCATTGGTAAAACCGGAACGTAGCTAAATATGTTTTTCTTGTCAGTTTTTCTCTTTTACCCTTCTGGTGCTTTTTTTTTCTAATAAAGGCCAACTAGCCAGCAGCGGGGCGTGCACGATCAGGTACGGACTTGTAACTAGTATAACCAGGGGCAATGTAGTAATTCAAGGACTATTAATTATAAACATAATAATAAAAAATATGAATTAAAATTGAACATCCGAACATGGCAGTATTATCTATACCCCCTATACTTAATTGCCAAAATTTCCATCCGCTTTTTTGTTCACCTCTTTTTCTGTCCGCCCGTTTCTGTCCGCCTTTTTTCCACCGGCAACCAAGGTAGGAGACCTAACCAAGAAAGATTCGAACTATACCAGCAATCATCAAAAAATTCATCATATACATGGTCAAAGCCCACATAAACATTGCCTGATGAGACAGATCAGGACTCTGTGTGGAGAGTAGCCAAAATCACGAAGAAATTGGAAGTTCATGACCAAACAAGAAAGGCAAGAACTACCAAATA
>CM041635.1:37502616-37542195 GCA_023333625.1 Bothriochloa decipiens | reverse complement strand
TTCATGACCAAACAAGAAAGGCAAGAACTACCAAATAGAAGAAGAAAAGAAGTAGAAGAAGAAAAGCAGAGGATCCATCGTTTACTCAGACATGCCGAGTTGGAGTGCCATCGCCGACAGTGCCTACGGGCGCGGGTGCCGCTGACGACCGTGCCCGCGTGTGTTGATTGGAGCCCATCTCCCGTGCGTGCCAACATGTGATGGAGGAGCTCCACCACCGACCATGCTCAGGGGCGTGGGGGAGCGCTGCCGCCACCAACAGTGCCCATGCCACGCCGGAGGAGCACCACCGCGCTGACCTTGTCTGGGCGTGCCGAAAGAACGAACATACCTGCCCGTGCGGGGGTGGAGAAGAGGACGGAGGCAAGGTGGCCATGCCTGGCCGGATCTGGGCGAGGAGAAGAATGTGGGGGTGTGCTGTAGAGTTTTTTTATTTGATCTAATAGACGGAGAGGTGCAGTAGAGGAGGCTTCTGGATGCTCTTTTACGGGAGGAGACTTCTAGATGATGACCACGGGAGATTTGCTTTCCTTTTGTTTCGGCTTATATCAAGATTCTATATCTAATTTGAAACAAAAATCCTAATAAAAATTTATTTGCCAGCTCCATTCACAAGTACTGTAACTAGAGTTGATTTAATACATACATGAAAAAAACTTGCTGTTAATTGGAATAGTGTATACAAAAAAGAGGCAAAATCTGACCATACTAGAACGCCACTCAACTACACACCCCAATGTATGTATTTCAGATGCGTATTGAGTCTAACTCTAAGATGGATCCAGATAATGACGCAAACTCTTTCGTGGACATACAAGTTAAAGTAGCACGTGCTTATGCAAGTTTAAAATCACAAATATTGTTTCTCTAATTTTAAGATAAATAGAGTGGCACAATTGCTAAATAAATCTCTAAATTACAAATTATTTAGATAATTATAAAAGTTATGTATCCCGTTACAACGGGACGGGACGGGCATGTTCGCTAGTAGAATAATAAAGAATTACTTTGTGTTAATTTTTCGAAATTCAATCACCAAATTAAAGTAGTATTAAATATTGCCACCCCCCTCAAATTTATCGAATAATCAATTTTCTCATTTCAAGATGTGTTTCGTGAGCAATTCCTCTCCACGGAGGATCTAGCGCGTCGCGCCGCCGCTGCTCAGTCCGCCCCCGCCCTACCGCCTCTGGCAGCTGACTTCCCGCCACAGCGCCGCTCCTCCCTCCGCCCGCCGCCTGCTGAAGCGGAGATCCGCCAGTCCGGGCGCCGAGTTATTTCTTCTTTCGTTGGTGAGCAATCCGTCCCATACCATGCTTGGATGATTCCCTTATTCTAAGACAGCACATGCCTTTTGTTCTCGGTCAAGTCCGACTATTTCTCTTCCCCTCAGCTTGTTGTAGCTGATTGTGCTGCGAAATGCCCCACTATCCAATCTGAATCCATCCATCTGTGGTTTGATTAGGACGTTCTTCTTTTTCTCCAGCGCTCAAGATCGACATTTAATTGGCACATCAGTGCTCTTGGTACTGAATTAGGGTGCGCGTGTGGTTTATATGGTCCGAAGAATTTGAGGGTCCAATTCCTTAAATCAAGTCAGCTCCTGTCTTCAGTAGACGAAGGAATTGTTTGCAGCCTGGTTAGTTAAGCTTAGCTGGTTATCTGATTATTCAGAGGGATCTGTTTTGCCCTTGTAGACGATAAGAGAGCTAGAAAGCCATAGGCATCGATTAACTTCTACCTGGGAAGACTTTGGCCGAACTTGGCTGAAACAAACAGCCGGTTGTGTCTGGCAACCTGCTGAATTCAGCCAGCTCCAGACCAGCGAGCAGGCCCTCTTCCTGGGTTCATCATGACCATGGGACCTTTTAAATGATAAAAGCCCATGGTTGTGCAATAGCGATGTATCAATGAGTGTATAGAAATTATGTGTTTTTTTCTTTGCTTTAATACTCCAGTTGTATCTCAGTATGTGCAGCATAACAGTATGACATCAGGACAGTTGTGCCTCTATGGTTCTAAATGGTCTGCAATTGTGCAGTTTGAGGTTGCCATATCTCTCTTCGGAAATGCATCCCCCTCTGACTTTACATAGGCATCCCATGTGTGCCGAGGTAATTTGCTGTTTTTGTTTTGATTTTATCCTTGCCTTGTTGAATATTATGCTGCTGCATTACTTTAGAAAAACTTACAATTATAACGTATCTGTCCAGATTATTGAAGAATTCCAGAAGTGCCATCTGGATCACCCTGTTAAGAAGTTCTTTGGCGAGTGCACAGACCTTAAAATCAAGCTGGACCGCTGCTTCCGACAGGAGGTGAGTGTTTACCTTCCCTTGATTCTATCATGTAAACCACACGGTATTCTTTTATAAATAAATTTGCCTCTTCTAAATGTCACATTACTGTACTTAAAACCAGAAAGCTTTGAAGAGAAAGGCAAACTTTGAAGAGAGCAAGAAATTTAAAGAACAGTTGCAGGCTTATAAAAGGGAAATTGCAGAGAAAAGTGAGGAATAAGAACTTGGAACGGAGGACAAGGCCCTAGAGGCTCTTAATCTGTGATGACCTGCCCTCAATTTTTTGAAGGATTTGTCCCAGTGTTTTTGAACTTCATGTTTCTAAAAAATTATTCACTCTTTTCTGAGTAGCAGCCTATAAGTTTCTTCTGTGATAACAGAATATGTTTCCAATTTGTTCATGCATGCTTGTGCAACAGTGCTTTGTATCAGATTTGGACAACTCACTCTTATTGCCTAGTATAAGCAGTTTATTGACGAGTTCCTTTTATTTGTGCCATATATTCTATGATGATGTAATGTGCATAACATTTGACATTATAAATCCAAATAAATTGACCTGCTTAGTGTGTTGATTGTTAGATGTTATGTACCGCACCCAGATGTGGTTTAGTTATGTAGGAACCATCCTGTTTTCATAACCAATTTATGCTGTGAGAGTGGAATCAAGAATTAGAGGTATTATTTTTTTTCCAGATGATTGAGATCTGAATAAAATTGTGGAGGCTACTCAGCAGTTCATTGACCACCATTTCCCTGAATTGACAACAAAGCCCTTAAAAATTTTCTGCTTTACCCACACCAGACGAGTAGATGGAGATTAACAGACCAATTTGACTGGTGTAACTGGGGAAATGAGTCATCACATGAAGGCATCTGATGTACGTAAGGTGGTCACTGATGAAGTTTTGATTTGTCGCGTCTTGGTTGATTATTATTTATGTAGTTACACCCTGTGTTTTATTTATGTTTATTGCTCTTGCCAACATCTTTCTGTAGTATGTAATTGGTGTTGTTCCCATGCTGAAGTCATAGCCATGCTTTCAGTCTCTATCAATTAGTTGATATATGGGATTACCTTGTGTTATGATGGCCTCATTCTTTGAGACATATTTTCATACTAGTTATTTGCGCACGCCCATGCGCGCGAGTTATGGCCGTGCTTCTATCAGTTGGCAAATGGCAAATGGAATAGTCCGTTACAAAAAGCACATGTACACAACGGTTTTTTTTTTCTCTGGAACACACAGATAAACCATCTTTCATGTGAAATAAAATACGCATAGTTGTGGTCTGAATAACAGACTTGCAATAGTCCTGAAAGATAGCAGTCGCACGTACAAGGTTGCTTGGCCTGTAGCCATTTCTCTAGGGGATAGTAACAAAAGAAGGAAAAAAAATACGTACATAGTTAGCTATAGAGTGGCAACAAAATAAGAACGTACGCTCTTCAATAGTCGCTGGAGCATCTGATTCTCTTGGCCAAAGTCTGTTGTTGTTTGGGAAGCATTGCCAAGGCTGGAATTTCAAGAAAAGACAACAGTTCACCACAGAGGTTCACCAAGGATTGTGATATCCTGCTGACAATCAATCGGGGCATCTGGTTTGCTGGCAGAAGTGATTTTCTGATGTGGTTTTCAGCGTCGGTAAGCAGTGGAAGAGTGGGCGAACTTTCCTGACAGATCGAATAAGAGAAGGTCAGGAAGCCACAGGGCGATGCATCTTTTGCCTCGTTCTTTTTGTTTCCTTGTCATAGGATTCTCTAGCCAGTATGCCAATCTTGAGATATGGTATGCACCTCGATCAAAGGTGCTCACATGGAGCTACAAAATACGGTTTGGTCAACAACCGAGGAAACCTGCAAAGCTTGGTCAAGGAAATCCGCCACAACAAGCCTATGTTTGTACTCCATTGTGATGTAATGCTATCATGGAAGGGGACACTTAAAAATTTAATACCAAGATGTTGCAATAAAAACAACATTTGATGTCATCGAGGTTGCAAGGGGGTGAAGGAAAAATGCGGACCTGATCAAGTACGAGGCAAGCAATGACTCCTGATACCCCACTGATTTTGTCACTAATTTACTCAAATACATGTACCTGCAAATGGAGTCTTATTATCAAACAAACAGCAGTGGCAGAAAAAGCAAGCTACACTACATACTGATAATTATTCTTGAAGCTCAGAGAAGATACCAGACATGTCAGGTTATATAGAGGAAACATATGTATAGGCATAACTATCGACACATATCTTTTGGCAACAAAATACTAATAAAATCTTCCTGGTTCTCCTATTGGCTACTGCTCTTCCTATTTGTTCCTATGGGTTGTCCTCTTATTATACATTTTGGGAAAAAAGTTCTAAATTCTTTATTGAAAGAAAGGCCTTCTCATCATATACATTAGGCATGACGAAATGTTGCATCTCAGCTCGAGCAGGAAAAAAAGCATCGTCTTCACTATTAGTCGCAGCCCTTGCAAATAAGTGTAATCTAACATTGCATAGGAAGGAACCCAATGGATTTGGGCGGCCATGACTAAAATTCACAATGGATCCATATGGACTGGAAACTTTCAACAGTTTATCTATAGATTATTGAATCTATCACCTTCCAAACTTAGACATTTTCTTTTTATTACTGAATCTATCACCTTCCAAACTTAGACATTTTCTTTTATTTTATATGTAGCAAAAGGGAGAGCCTAAGAGATGCAGAGTTACTGGGAGTACACTGTAGAGCTGTTTGGAGTACGTCATAGGAAAACTGAAGGAAGATCACTATGCATAGTCCTATAAAAAATCCAAAAGCATTACCAGATATGTTTTTTGACACCATTCAGATGGGAGTCATGGAGGGATTGAGAGGTTCATCTTGTCTAGCCTTGCCCCAAGCTGCTAACACGTTGCTTCAACTTTGAAGAGGAGAATGTTTTCCTATAGTAAAACAAAAAGGCGTGTTCAGCCAGCAATAAATTATAGGAAAATGATAATTCATAATAGATATGCCTTCCTATGTACCCATTTGAGCAAGGTCATTGGTAACATCCATGGCAAAAACTGTTAGCCTTAGAATGCAAACTGGAATCAGATCAATCAGTTTAGCTTCTCATCTAGTAGAATAAATAGGTATATGCAGTTCACTACAGTTTTACCTCTGGTCTCAGTCAGATCCATAAGCGATAAAATTAACATTGCAAATGTGTAACTCTCATCTGAAATAAAATTGTAGCATGTGCGTTTGTCTACAATTTTGCCTCCTGTTTTATGTTTCAGCAAGATCCATTGGTGTGAGATTTAGCATCAGAAATGTGTACATGCTGATTCAAATGTGTGTGGGCTGAATAAAATACATTTGTCTATGTTCCATGCTACAAATAACATTAGATGAAGGTGCACGCACACACCTGAACCTCATATTAACTGGCCATGACCTGTCGAGTGCACCAAATCACGTACATACAATAAACAAATTGAACCACAGTGGATGAAGAAAGGAGTACATTAGTACAAAATAGCTCATCATACACTACAGATCATCACTTAATCATGTTCTAGGAGCATCTGAGCATAAACATGGAAAACTACAGAACCGACAAAAGTACAAGAAGCTCATCAACTTATATCTTTCCTCAAAGAACTGATTGTTCAGTACCTCACTAATCATCAGGCCATATTTTTTCTCATCACATACTTAGCTAAACTTGCCATATTCTTTTCATCAAGATATTCCTCACAAATGCTTCTCTCTGATGAAACTATTGTGGAATCAGACAATTAACAAAATAGTCCTGCCTCACAAATTTGTGGAATCAGACCAGCCAGCAGCTGGGCAGTGCACAGACCAGGCCAAGATACTTAATGTAAATTGTCAACCCTACAAAATCTCCATCCTCATCTGGAATGAGGGAAGAAGAAATAAAGCACAGCATGGATTTACAGAAGAAGCGATCCATTCACAGATCTACGAATATGTTAAATTAATATGGACATGGGGATAAGGATTAGGGGGGGAATCATGTGTACCGTGAAAAACAAAAGGCAAAATTTGGGAAAAGAACACACCTTTCACAGATCGAAGGTACACATGTGTTCACGTTGCAAGAAAACGAATAGATCTATTGATATGTGCATCAGCAAGTAATAAATGGTGTCCGGCCCACGCGCTCGTCCCACCCCTCCACGGCGTCCCTCCTCCGCCTGCGCGCTCGCCCTCGCGCGCGCGCCAGCGACGTGGCCACCGCCACCACGAGCCTCGCCAGCACGTGCGCGCATGCCTCCAGCCGCCGCAGCGCCTCGTCGTGTCCGCCGTCGATGATCCCACCGCCACCGCGGCCCGCCGCCACCTCCTGCCACAGTGCGGCAGCCATGGCGACGCGCGGCGGCACGCGCGCGGACGCGAGGTCGTCGACGCAGGAACCCCGCCGCGAGGCCCACCTACTCCGCCGCTGCAGCGCCGCGGACGACGACGTAGAGTCCGCCGTGGACACGCAGGAGGTCGCCGCGCCCGCGCGATGGGGCTGGCCCTTGGCGCCGCCGAGAGAGGAGGGTGAGGGAGGACGCTAGGGTTTGAGGGTTAGAGCCGGTATATATTCGGCGAGAACGAGCGTACGGCGGCAGCTCTAGCCCTCTGATGCGGAATCCGGCGGCCAACAGTATTGCCGTCGACGTGGATACCGGGAGGCCGCGGCGTGGCCAAACGTTCTATTCGTTTTGTTCTTGGAAAAGATCATGCCATCGAAAACTTTTTGGAAGCGAGCCCTCCAAAAAGTTGACACCTAAGATCATTTCTCCAATATAGACCAGATTGTTGCTTTTCCAGCAGAGTAATTTCCTTTCATGAGTTGGCTGGGGTTCAGACTTCAGAGTGCCACGTCTGAGATGCTGTTGATCTTTGCTATTATGTAGCTGGTGATTTAGATTTTGAGGTAGAAATAAAAAGCTTGTCCATCTACAACTTGCTGCTAGGATCTTACTTGCTACTGCAGTATCAGGCTGCCGACAGGATTAGCATGAAGATCTCTTTCCTTAGCAAACAATTTGTTCAGCCATTTATAACCTGTATTCTTGTTCATGATGCAGGTTATGTGTGGCTATATATCTTCATCATGAGGAGGATTTCTCAAACTATATTTGATTAGCCCTGAGTACTAAATGTAAAAAGTTTGACGTGGTTTTCAATGTGCTGAAACATGCTACTTATTTTTTTTATTATATCATCTAATGACTGCTAAGTCAAAAAAAAAACTGCAATATATATGGGAGAGTTTTTTTTTTTCTTTCTCGAATCACATGAAACATAAGGCTGCAGTATTTATGCTTGGGAAATATTCAGTTTTTAGAACTAAGCAGTCAATTCTTGTTATTGATTTGAAAGAAGATGATAACTAACTAACCTAGATTTCCGGTCAAAAAAAACTGATTGACCTAGACCATCTGTATTAACTGTACACAAAAAAAAGGACGCCACTGATTTACTCTATGTTTTAATTGTAACAATAACTTTGCTAAAAGGCTAAATGCTTCAGTTTGATTGTTCTAAACTCTCGATGTATTCTGTGTTTTCTGTAACAAAGATTAGACTTGGTTAACGGTTGCTCTACTGCACAAAGTAGCAAAACCTCGTGAGCAGCAGTTAACGCTGAGCAAAACGGATGTTTGACTAGTTAACGCTGCAACATTTCCCAGTGTGCAGTGCTAATAATCCATTAATTATGACTAAAAAAAAGCTCGCACGGGAGTGCAAGTCATGACCCATAATACAATATATGCCATGCTGCACTCACAATAAGCAACTGGATTTACTTAGTCTGCTCCCCTGACGGCTGACGCACAATAATCAGGCATCAACATCACCTACAACACTAGAACAGAGCCAAGGAACAAGCCAGGCGTGCAGCGTGCTTCGAACTTCGATCGTCCATGGAAGCAAAAGCAATCCCGCTCCTCACGCCCTACACCATGGGGAGGTTCCACCTCTCCCACAGGTCCGTATGTCCACCGGCCATCCATGTATCACCTGGTTTGGTTTCTTAGCGGCGATAGGATCGCGTTGCCTCATTCCTTCACTGGCTGTTCATGCCATTGCTTGCTTGCAAAATAGTTCATTGCTCCCATGGATCGTCTAGGCTTATCACTTGGTTTTCCATACGAGAATTCGTACAAAGTGCTTCGTGTCCCTGCGTCTAGGGCGAGCGCCGGCAAGGTGCTCGATGAATTGCCTGCCCCAAAGTCTTCACAACTTGGGAAGCTGCTGGCGTCAGGGTACTGGATTCGGCATATATAATGGCCTGATGAGATATCTGCTGTTCTCCTCTTTATGCCCAGGGTTGTCCATGCACCGCTCACAAGGTCAAGGTGCTACAACAATCTTCCTGGCAAGCACGTCGCCCTCTACTACTCCCAGAGGGCTTCGGAAGGCGGCCTCCTGATCAGCGAGTCCACCGGGGTCTCGGAAACTGCCCAGGGGTACCCCAGCACTCCAGGTATATGGACCAAGGACCAGGTGGAAGCTTGGAAGCCGGTTGTCGATGGTGTGCATCATAAGGGTGGAGTTTTCTTCCGCCAGATTTGGCACGTGGGGAGGGCTTCTACTTACAGTACCACCGCTTCTGAAGTTCTGGATATTTATGATGACATTGGAAGTTAATATGTGTTTACTGACGAATTATGCATATAGGAGATATTCAATATTTACTATGACCTTGCAAGTTAATATGTGTTTGCTAATGAATTATGCATATAGGAGTATAGGACCATAAGAGTAGCTGTTCTCTAAGAAATTTAATATTTTATATGTTCTTATTGTACAGCAAAATGGCAGTCATATCTAGGCCAAAACTATACAGTTGTTTACAGGGCAGTTTGTATGATAGGCTGCTAGATCATGTTGATTAATTGTGTTTGTGTCAGCTATCTGACTATCCTGGCTACCGAGTTCAAAAGCAATTTTTTTAGTATGAGTACCGTGTCTTGTTGAATTGTAAAAACTTAAGCTTGTAATGGATCCACAGAAATTATTGCGTTCACTGTGAGTTTATACAGAGCACGCCATCATATTGTAGTATTTTGTATCTAGGATACTTGATGTAGATTATGCTGATTCAATTTGTTGGGTGTTTAGTTATTTTTAATGACTACCGAGTCAAAGTCAGTTGATGGTTTTTGAGTAAGAGTAGCATGTCTTATGGAACTGTAAGAACTTGAGGTTCTTTCGACCAATTCAGGGGAGTTTTACCCCCACCTACTTTATATTGAATCGAAGGTGTAAAAACACATGTACAGGATTGGCCCGGCATACCGAGGCAGAGATACAAGTGGGAGGGGAGGTAGAGCAGGGCGGTGAGACATCAGTTAGCAGAGGCGAAGCTCTGAATGTACATTGCCCAGGATCGCACAAGATCCTTGACTTGAGGTTCTTTCTGAAGCCACATAAATTATTGAATGAAAACTACGCATCTGCGATGTTCTTGTCTCAAGCTTATCTTGTGCGTATTCACACATACTGTTACCTTCTTGAATGATGCATAGTTGTGAGGTTCCCCTGACTATTATTTTACAATATACGTGCAGATTATCAACCCAATGGACAAGCACCAATTTCTTGTACGGACAAGCAGATCACCCCTAAGGTTCTCGATGATGGGACTGTGGAAGAATTCTCAGCCCCAAGGAGGCTTAGCTAGGATGAAATCCACCAAATTGTCAATGATTTTCGGCTTGCTGCTAGGAACTGCATTGAAGCAGGTAGTTCCACCTTTTTGTTACCCTTTGATCTGTGTAGTTAACCCCTACAACTTTCCGATTGCAAGGATTTATCAGAGTTTAATTCCACTGCACATTCAGCTACCCAGTATTTACCCTTTTAGTCAAAGCAAGTAAACCATTCATCACATTCGTTAATGATTGGGTTACCTCAATGGATTCTAGGCTTTGATGGGGTCGAAATCCACTGTGCATTTGGCTATCTCATCGAGCAGTTCATGAAAGATAGTGTCAACGACAGAACTGACAAGTACGGTGGAAGCATGGAAAACCGATGCCGCTTTGCGTTAGAGGTAATTCAAGCTGCCATCGATGAGGTCGGAGCAGACAGGGTTGGTGTCCGTCTCTCACCATATTCCAGCTCCCTGGATTGCTGGGACTCAGACCCAGATGCTCTTGGCCTGTACATGATCCACGCCATGAACAAGCTCAGCGTCCTCTACTGCAGCATGGTTGAGCCGGAGGTGGTCAAAGTGGGTGCTAAGGTGCAGATCCCCTACAAGCTGCTGCATTTCAGGAAAGCGTTTTCTGGCACTTTCATTGTTGGTGGACGATATAACAGGGAAGAAGGCAACAGAGCTGTGTCTGAAGGTTACACTGACCTGGTGGCATACGGCAAATGGTTTCTGGCGAATCCAGACTTGCCAAAGCGATTTGAGCTGAATGCACCTTTGAACAAGTACGACAGATCCACGTTCTACACACCTGACCCCGTTGTTGGTTACACTGATTAACCTTTTATCAGTTCTGTGTGATTTCTTGAGAAAAGAATTTAGATTGGGTACTATATATAACTTGCTCTTGACATAGAATTTCAATGAAATGAAATTATTGAACTGGCAGTACAGCTTACACTCTTCAGGTGCCGCTACTGAACTTTGGTAAAACATTAGTGGTTATAAATTTGTTGATATTTCGAAAGAAGCTCAATGCACCTGCTCGGATTCAACTTGGAAGAGAGATGGCTCGATTCAACTCGGAAGATTAATGGTGGTTCTGCAGAGTGTGACTCACTGGCGTGCAATAACGTCGTTGGTTTGCGCAGAAAAAAGTTATGACTCTGGAGAAAGCACAGATAGAAGAATCACTGCATCACTTTTTGAAGGAGAAAGTGGTGAGCCCTGCGGTTAGTGCGTCATTACTCATCACGCCTTATGATGAGAGTTGTATGCTACCTGTCTTGTCTACTCTCTGCATCCTAAAATGACTTCATGCGGAAATCGACAATTTTTTAAGTTTGAGGTTTATGACAGCAGTATCAACAAAAATTATGATAAGGGCCACCATATTTGTCATCTTTCAGGTGGAAGAAATGAGAAGCAATGATTATTTCTTTCAAAAGGACCAAATTAAGCTGAACTAGTGACCATCTTCATAATATTATTCGGACTAATTGTTATTTTGGTTATATTTTGTGTGCCCGTAGCATATGCACAGGACAATAAAGACGTACCCAGTGCCGTAGGCTCCCGCACTGCGGGGTCTGCGGAAGAAAAAATAGCTAGCAGCCATCTCTACACAAATGTGCAGAGGCTGGGCCTTGAACCCTAGACCTCTTGGTCAGAGACGGTAAAGCTCTACCGCTTGCACCAGGACAATATCCAATATAATTAAGCGGTAATGCCCACAGATTTCCTAATAATGGAACACTTCTAGCAACAATTCTCATCAGGTCAGTTAAAACTGTTGCACAAATGCTCGGACAACCATGGTAACAGAGGGTTTTTTTTTTTTTGGAATATGTATGGTAATGGATTGAATTAGACGTTGGGCTATGACCGGCCGTCAGCTCGATGTTCTTTTAACAGTGAGACTGTGAGAGGAACAAATGACGAGGTGGAGGGAGTGTTACAACAGATGCTGCAGGCTTTACTCAAAGCTTGAGCCGCACAAGCAAGAAATCTTGAAGGAGGACGGCAGGTGTCCCGTCCTCCTGATGTAGTTGGCCTTCTCCGATGTCCTCGCCGCACGCTCATTGCGCTTCGCCTCCGCGCTCGCCCGCTTCTCCTCGGCCATCCGAAGCGTCGTGGCCAGCCGGTTGGACAGCTTCTCTTGAGCCCGTGATTTCATCTGATCCGCCTTCATCTGCAGACACAGTTTTCGTTGGAAATGTCAGCAAGGTCGATGTAATAAGCGGCTAAAAGAGTCTTAAAACCATGAACAAGGTGAATAACTATAGCATCTTAGAAGCTTACCTGCATTTTCTTCATCTTCGTCTCAGCTTTTCTCTTCTCCTGGTTCTCCCAGGCCTGTATCTTTACCTCTTCACGTTTATACCTGAAAAAAACAAGCCAAGGCAAGAATGGCACTTAGTAAGTGGCAGATAATGTGCAGAAAAACAAAGATTACTTATAAACAAGAAGTAATAATTAAGAGTAACATTCTCACCTCGCCATGAACTTGGCCCGTTCAGCCTCATCCCAGGCTGCCGCGCGGGACTCCAGCGAGTTGACGCTGGCGGGGACATGACCAACCACGGCGCGCTCCTCGCCGACACAGCCGACCATGCCTGCCGCCGCCGCCTGCTCGGTCGCCGTCCCTACAACGGCGACGGTGGTGGTCACGCCCACGGGCCCTTCCTGGCGTCTTCTCGCCGGGGTGGACGACCTCGAGGATATCGGGCTCCGCGCGACGGGCGTGGAGGCGCGCAGCGGCGTGGCCGTCCTGGACGGCTCCTTGCTGGCGATGGGGGTCATCTCCGTCCCCATGTCCCGCAGGCACACGGGCCGCATCACCGCCGCCGTGGGCGGCGAGCCATACTTCTGCACCATGCCGCAGTCGATCTTCTTGGTCTGCTCCACGTCGTCGTCGCCGCTCTGCTGCCGCGGCGGCGTCGCGGGCACCACCATGCTGTACTCCAGCGCGCCGTCCACGCTGCTGCAGGACACGCGGCCGTTCTGCGAAGACGAGGCCAGGAGGCGCCGGTCGTCGGCGTTCGAGTTCCGGGGCTTCACCCTGGCGCCGCCGTCCGCCGCGCGGCCGCCGTTGGACGACATGCCCACGAGCCATTTCTGTGCGTCGTCCCACTTGGACGGCAGCGCCTTGGGCCGAGACGACAAGGCGGCCTGATTCTTGCGGTGCGGCCGCCCGTTGGTGGCGCCCTCATTGGCGGTGTAGTCTAACGGCAGCCAGCATTGCAGAGTTAAGTACCATCAATCAATCATCAGGTGAGTTCATAAGAAGATTTGTGCATTGCAGATTTAAGTAGCATTTATTTTATTACCTGAGTTCATAACAACAGGTCTGGGCTGCAGATCCAAGATTTTCCAGACCTGAAAGCTACTGGACCAGATCGAGCTGCATCAGATGATCTGAATTTCGTGATCTGAGAAACTTGCAGAAAGCAAAACATTATAAACATCCGTAATTCTGTATTCGAACCAAACAAAAGTATCGAATCCCCTTCTCACAATCCCCCAACTTTTCTCACACATAGCTTAATGGCACAAAATCACTGTGAAGCTATAATTAACCTCTACTCGGTTCACCTGGGACGGAACTGTCAAATCCTTCACTGAAAGCGGTTGGAAAAGAGAGACAGGAAAAGTTGCTGCTGACCTTGGAATCAAGAAAGAGCCGGGCTGACTGACGATGGCAGGAGCAGGACTGCAGGAGGAATGGAGAGGATGGCCGAGATCGACTGCAAAGTGCAAAGTGACGGGAGGCCGCTACTCGAGTTCTAGTAGATACTCTAGTAGTTCTGAATGGGCTCACCGTATTCGTTTTGGCGTTGGGTGCAGGAGCAGCAGGCACCGCGGCACTGGTGTGCAGTGCACATGGTCTACTGCAGAGAAGATGACAGGATTCACGTGACGAGAGTATAATAAACACCGGCCCGCCGGGTCTGTGTCTGGGCGTGGACGTCCACTAACATTTCTCGATTGTAATTTCCCAAAATGACCCACCATGTAAGTAAGGGCTGTAACTGTACGCAATTGCGCAGGGCACATTCACCATGCACGAACTGTTTACAGGCTAGCACTGAGTACTAACGGTCCGAAGTAATAATGCTATATAACTGTGCTCAAATTTGTGTCAAATTAGGCTCATTGACTCGGGCTAATTATTTTAAACCAAATACAGGCTCTGTTAAGCCTATTGAGCTCGTCGGCTCATGTCAAACATGGACAATACCATGCGCATTATGGGCTAGTGTGCTTGAGATCAGCACGTAGGAGTGGAACTGGCAAATCACGATCGAGATAAGTTTTTTCTCCAAATTACTGGAGAAATCAGTTTTTCTTTCCCAAATTTCAGAAACTCCAACAGTTCACGAAATCCACAAACATCACCCAAATTAGAAACCCTATAATATAATATCCAAATTAAGACTCAGGACAGTCAGGAGCACCTGATTGAGCTTGGCCCTGTTGTCGCGGTCAGAATAAGAAAAGTGTAAAAAAAAATTACCAATTTTTAAATTTGTCTGTTGTTTGCAGATAGCGAATATGTCATAGGGCTTTTCACGCACTTTTTTTTTGAATTGAGCTAATATTTTATTTATTGGAATGTTAGTAAAAAAAATTGTTCAAATATCATCAGATCGTTAGTGTAGATGAGACGACAACCAACTTATCTGGAAACCTGCACTGGTGTCACGGATCCCACCAAAACCTCTGCGGCCCCTTGCAAAGCACATCGAAGCATCAATAAGCACAACGGCGCGAATAGATGCTACAGCTGTATCTAGACGAGAGGTGTCAAGAAAAAAAAGCACAACGGCGGCGTCACAAAACTTACAAGAATTCTGTTAGGTATGTTTTTCATTCAGAGAGCGTCTGATCTCATCATATCCATGCTTCGTATTGCCATTTGTACCGTGTACCGGCCAAATAAATCAGTTGTTCGGCATTGATCGCGC
Source organism: Bothriochloa decipiens (assembly GCA_023333625.1). Classification (NCBI taxonomy): domain Eukaryota; kingdom Viridiplantae; phylum Streptophyta; class Magnoliopsida; order Poales; family Poaceae; genus Bothriochloa; species Bothriochloa decipiens. Next base: position 37,527,267 of record CM041635.1, on the reverse strand, counting down.
ACTATTGCAAAGGTAAGGAACACAACATCATGTTGATGGCGACCAGGCCGTCGAAGCCAGTCGATGGCGGCGTCCGCGCGCAGACTGCATGCGGCCCCGTCGAGTGGCCTCACGTCGGCGCCCGCGAAGCCGATGTACGGGGACCATGGACTTTACTCCTTGTTAAGCTCATTGTGTAACAGCAACTCCAACACGCTACCTAAAGTGACCTTCAATCCTAAATTTTGATAGTTAGGATAAAAAACATAGGTCCAGCAGATTATCTACTTGACTATCAATTTTTGTTGTCTTCCTAAATTCTCTCTTTCACTGCCAATTCTTGTTGGGCCAACAGATTGGGCAGCTCCCATACTGCTCTCTCTCCTCCTCGTGCTCGGAATCGCCCTCTCCACCGCGACACACACCTTGGTCTTGCATGCGCCGGTCGTCCCCAGCTCCGGTATCCCACCAGCGGACCTCCAGGCGGCTCTGGTCTCCCGGCGGTGGAACTCCAGGGCGGCTCCGGTGGCGCAGTGGAGCTCCCCGGTGCGACCCACGACGGTGCAGCGACCTCGCCCCTTCCACGCCCCGCCGCGGTGCTGCTCCCTCCACTTGGTAGCCGCGGGGCCACGACGGCGTTGCTCCTCCCCGCTCCGCGGCGGTGCTAGCCGCCCTTCCCGATCTATGGCGTCATGGGCCGCCCGTCCACGATCCACGCTGGCGCGGCCGCCCTTTCCCGATCCGCGGCGGCGCGGGCCGCCTCTCCACGTGGACGAACAGCGAGGCTGCCAGGACGCGGAACACGGCGCCCGGCGGCCCTCCATCCCCAGCGCCCCCCACTGCTCCCTATCTCGATGGCAAAGATGAGGGGAAGAAGGAGATGACATATGGGCTCCATATGTCATTGGTTATTAAGCTGAATTTAGGTAGGCACGTTTTGATAGTACTGCTGGAGTTGGGACTAAAATTTAGGTAGTATAAATTTTGGTGGCCAGCTAAATGTAGCTTTAAGTAGTGTTGTTTTGGTAGCACTGCTGGAGTTACTCTAAGGAGAAGTGTTGTCGGAGCATGATGCCAGCGCCACGATGGGCCGACAGTGGAGGACGCTAACGGGACCCATTCGGAATTTTTTTATTTTTAATCTTTTTTTAATCAATATTCTAAAAATATACCGCATCAAAACATATTTGTATGTCATATCCCTTTTAGTCGCCACCTTTGGTCAACGCTGTGGTCATCGAAAAAGAATATGACATGCAAATATGTTTTGATGCGATATATTTTTAGAATATTAATTAAAAAAGGATTAAAAAATCCGACCCATTCACGCTACGGAGCAGCAAAGCAACAAAAACCCGAGCGCAGCCAGCATTTACTCCCACATTAGCACCGTACTGCTCACCGAACACCGAGCCAGCCAGCTTAAAGAATCATTCCCTCAGCGCGCGCACCAGCCGGGCGCAGTAGCGTGTGCTTGTTACTCCAGTTTAGGAGGGCTGAAGAGTTGAAAGAAGGGGGGGGTTTGCTTTGAGCCCATGTCAGTGCCAGCCCCCACCAAAGAGGGGGCCCAATTCCTCTTGAGCAGCTGTGGTTTGTAGATATCAGTTGGTTCTTTCAAGATTTCAAGATGAAAACAATTGTGTGTTGGGCTGACTGACTTTGATTTGAGGACATATATAGAGGGTGACTTGACTTGATTTGAGAGGGTGTCTCAAAGATATATATAGAGGGGTGACTTGACGTGATTTGAGAGGGTGTCATGGGCTGCATTTGTTGGGCTGTGACTTCAGGTTGTTGATCGTCGTCTTCAGAATTGAGGCCTGCAATCACAGGCGGAGACTTTTTTTTATTTTTAATTTTTTTTTAAAATTTTTTTACAAATTTAGTTGTCCGTTTCGAAATATGACAGAACTAGTCGTCTACAGTGGGCGTTTTTTAAAACGTGGCAAACGGCCGGCCGGCGCCGGTGCCGGCGTTTGCGGGCGGCCCCCTGGCGGCCAAAAAACGCCCACTGTGTGGGCGTTTTTTGGCGCCCAGCTATATATACCCAGCCCCCCTTCAGATTTTCATTATATTCACTAAAATTTTCAGAAAAAAAGGAAGAAGAGAGGAGGGAGGAGAAGGAAGTAACGGCGAAGCCCTGCCAGTTTGAGACCTCGGCTTTTAGGTAAGTTTCTCATACATTACAGGTCTGTTGCTATGCATTAGTAAAATATAATGTGCACCAGAGTTGTTTAGTTTTTAGTTGACTCTGGGTAGATCTGTGAGTAGTATGTATATTAGATCTATAAATAATGATGTTAGAGCATTGCAGTTCGTGTTAGAAATAATGATGTTTTTTTATGATTTAAACAATGGATTGCATGATTTGAAATGTGACGAATATCGTATTTTCTCTGAATAGATACGCAAAACTTGTGGCGGACGGAGTTTTGGAAAAAACGAGGTCGCCCTAGAGAATTGTATCCCGACGTGTCTAGCAAGGATGCTCCTGTTCCTCCTGCAGTCCCTGTCCCAAATTGTGACTGTGGAGAACCGGCTGATATTGGCCAATCTCGCCATAAGGACACAGCTGCCCGTTGCTACTACACATGTGGTGGATTCAATGTAAGTAATTGCACCTCTGTCATTGCGCCTTTATTCATTGCTAGTAATTGCGGCTCTTGCATCTCTAACAATGTCGTTAGCAATCATGTTTTGTAGGCCCATGAGCGGTGCTTTTTCTTTCAGTGGATTGACGGTCCAGACAAATTCGACCCAAGGTATCTCCAGTTTGACGAATGGTGGAAAGGAAAGCATAATCCACCCGATCAATTTGAGCGGTGGGTGGCACCTCCCCCTGACCCCCCCCAATGACAGACGAGGAGAAGAAAATAGCCCAATTGAGACGGCTTGAATCTCCGCCTCGTTGCAAATGCGGAGATTATTCTGTAATAAGTTCAGATAGGCCTAACGAGTTCGAATGTCCTAACCCCGCCGGAGTAAGTGCAAATTGTATGCGGTCATGGCTTTCTTAGTATTTGTGCATGTACTAACATTTTACATTGTAGGGTGGGTATACCTTGTTGCGGAAGTGTAACTTCAGGGAGTGGCTGTGGGGTCCAAAGAACAAATGGCCGAATCCGAAGGTGGACAAGAAGAGAAAAGTGGTTACCCCTAAGCCTCCTGTGTTGTGCAAATGTGGTGTCGAAGCGCAGTATGGCCTACTACCATCGGAGCTTGGAATAGGCTATTGGTGCGGCCATATGGTTGATTACGATGAGGTCCTTTTGTTCCACTTGTTGCTCACTTGATATCCAAACTTTTTGTATTTGCTGACTTTAAATTGTTCCGTTTGATCACAGAGCCTTAGGAAATGCAAGTGGGAGGTTTTTGCCCATGTTGAAGACCGCAGGGAATACATGGATACACTGAAGCAAAAGTAAGTAATGGACCTGAAGTTCAGGTCTGGTACTCAGCTTGTGGACAACTACATTAAGATGCGGAAGCGAGCGCAGGTTGACTATGCCCGACGATTGACCCCAAATGCTGCTCGGTGGAAGAAAGACTGTGATGCATGGAAAAAGAAGAGAGAAGAGGAAGCATCCTTGCATGCGAGGGAGAAGATGAAGGAGGCCGAAAAGAGGAGTGCTGATGCGAAGATGAAGCAGAAGATGGCGGAGGCGGAGATGCCGATGAACGACGAGGACGAGGAGTATGATGAAGCGTTCACCCAAGCCCTCGATGACTTGGAGGCCGCTTACTACAAAAAAAAGGAAGAAGAGGAGTATGATGAAGCGTTCACCCAAGCCGTTGATGACTTGGAGGCCGCTTACTACAAAAAAAAGGAAGAAGAGTCCAACGCAGCTGAGCGTAGCCGTACCAATGAGTTTGTGGGAGAGGATAGTGGTTCTGAAGATGAAGACTTGCTTCCCGGTTATGTTTCAGATTATTAGGGTCGTTTTGTTAGATGAATTCGGATTAGTAGCTCATCGCCCTAGCGGACCTATAATTTTATTGTAATAAACTATTTTCGTGACTTTTAACTGTGCTGTAATGGACTATTATAACGGATGTAATGCAAGCATGTAAGGGTTTAGGGTTTAGGGTAAATTTTTTAGGGTTTAGGGTTTTTAGGGTTTAGGGTTTAAGGTTTTTTGGGTTTAGGGTTTTTAGGGTTTAGGGTTTACGGTTTAGGGTAAATTTTGACAAAAGAATAGTGCGTATCATACATGAAGACAGTAATTACATCGTACAGGGTACTACTGTCCCGGAGCCGGTCCCTGCCCCTGCCCCCTACCCCTCTTCGGCCTCCTCGGTCGCACGTGCCCCGATGAGTAGGTGTAGCGATCCGATGGAACACCTCGAGTCGCGCGGACGTCCTGCATTGGAGTCATCTGTGATAACTCCTGCGTATAGGGCGGAGGTGCTCCTGCAAGCTGTGAAGGGCCGATCTCGACCTCCTCGTCGCTGATCGATGCGTCAGTGGGGGGTCATTAAGTAGTCGGTAGGTCCGCGACGAGGTGCCGGCTCCCTGGCCCGACGTCGAAGCTGCTCCCTGCGCGGAGGTACCCAGGACTCCCCAGGCTGCTCCCTGAGCGGAGGTACCCACTCCATGGGGCGAAGGCCAGGCTCCCCAGCCTGCTCCCTGAGCGGAGGAACCCTCACCATGGGCCGACGCGCTGGGTGGAGCATGAGTGAAGTGCCTGGATGCCTCTGCTCCGTGCACCGAGGACCCCCCTCCGGAGGAACGAAGGTACGGCGTAGTGAACGCTGTGAAAGGTGTCGTCGTAAGTCACACAGTCATCCATATTAGAAAAACATAGGTAGACGAGGTGGGGTACACGGAGTTACCTCTGTTCTGGGGTGCAGGAGGACGTGCTGCGGGTGCCGGTGCAGGAATTTGAGGCGCTGCGTCGGAGGTCCAACAAGTGAGAGCCCTCATCACGGATCTAAGCGTCGTACGCATCCGCGTGTACAAGGTGCGCTGCTCGTCGACTGTCAACGCCAAGCCACCCTCCAAGCGGTGACACACGGAGTCCATCTCCGTGTAAAGTAGTTGCGTACCATCGACCTAATTTCAGTTTTAAGTTACATGAAAGATATACGTAATGAAGTACTGATATATATGAGAGATTCAAGTACTGACCGCACGGTCGGAGCGTCAGCCAGAAGGCCTGGTCACGTGTGCACAACATGGACAGCCCAAGGGGAGCTCGTGCGTGGATAGCCTCCTGGCTGTAAGGCTCCCAGATCACGTCGGTCGGCTGTATCCTGTCGAACTCCAGCATAAACTCGTTGTACGACCGCGTGACCTGCATATGTGCCCATCGTCGCTGAAATATAACAATAAATGGGTTAGAAGGTACGATACGAATTAACTATATACGTCAGCTAGGAACACGAACCTGACGACGGCACCAGACTGTACCCATGGTGGGGTAGTCCTCAGGCGAAACCTGCAAGTACAGGTCCTCCTCGTAGGCGGTGTGATCCACCACAGGTTGACCAATTGCGAACCGTTCAGCTGCCCATAGCTGTAGAAGGAGGGGGCAACCAGTGAGCAAAGAACCTGTTTCTATCTTAGTACACGCTTCGCAAAGCCCCCTGTACGTCGCCGCCAGTACGACAGATCCCCAGCTCCACTGTGGCACTGCTCCCTCGTCAGCATCAGCGATCGCGCGCGCGTAGGGGATCATGACCTTGTCGACGGCATGTCCCGCGCTGCTGGTGAACATGACCCAGCCAAAAAGCCACAACAAGTAGGCCTCCAAGCTCCGTTGCACAGAGTACACGTCAGCCTCTCGGTGTAGCTAATCGGACTGAAAAAGATATAGTTAATAAAGTTAAGTAGAACTGTAAATTGATAAAATTCTTTTAAATTAGGCCTTACGGTAAACTACATGAGCCACTGCTGCGACGGGCCCATGGTCGTGTACGGAGGGAGGCTGCTCAAAGATGGAAGTGCAGGGTGACGCTGCACGTGGCCGAAGCGGGCCATCATGTCGTCTCGCCAATCATGAAGTCCGTCGACTGGCCCAACGGCATCGCCAGCGAGGGGAAGGCCAAGCAAGAACGCAACGTCCTGAAGCGTCGGTGCGACCTCCCCGCACGGTAGGTGGAACATGTGTGTCTCCGACCTCCATCGGTCGACCAGGGCTGCTAGAAGAGACCTATCAAAACTCCACCTCCTCGTCTCATCGGCCTCACCAGCTCGAGCCTCTATAAGACGACACAACGGGAGGAGGCCTGCCTCACGTAACCTGCACATAAAAATTTTATGTTATTAAGAAGCCATGTGTACTTAATTGGGAGAATTGAAAGAGTCAACGGATACTTGGAATAGAACCGAGGGTCCACTGAAAGTAGACGTCTGGACAGTCGCGGTCGAAGTACGGACAGATTGGCGTTCTGCACCACAATACGGTACGAGTGGTGGTGCAGATCGATCCCTTGATCTAGCAGCTCTGGTGTGTCGTCGGCCATCCCTGCATGACAATATCACAGTTAACACATATGACACATGCAAATAGAAAGTGAAAAAATATACAACAATAAATTTAAGGTACAACAACAAATGATCGAATTTGAAACATAAAGACTGCACATACAACATGTAACAGAAATATATTCAAATACAAGACTGAGATTATGAACATTACATCCGGAATATAGGTTGAAACAATAAGTTTGTTCACTCCAGTTACAACAAAGCAAAAACCGTACATTACATAATCTTAACCAAACTCTCTACACATCACTACACGACCGAACCACGAGGCACGCGTGCACGCCTTGGCCTGGTGGGCCTAGAAGTTGTCCCTTCTCCTGTTGGCGGGGTACCATCCAATCCGGATCCTGATGGCGGGGCTTCTGCTGTTGTGGCCATGTCTGAGTCCTTGGGGCACTTCTTGTAAGTATGTCCTTCCTTGTCGCATTTGCTGCAACGTGTGTACCTTCCACCTGCTTCGGACTCATCCATGGCGTTTCGAATACGTCTTGTCTTCCGACGCCCAGCCTTGTCTTTGATCTTACTTGGGTCTAGAATATAGGTAGGTTGCGGTACTGTACCTGTAAAATTCCCCGCTATGCCAAAACCATAAATTTCATGTGACCATGTATGCAATATGGCTTCCTTGGTGAAATAGGGAGATACAAAAGTACGATCAAGTATTCCACACTCCGAGCTCGCTGCAATAACATGGGAACATGGTTTGTGGTAGAGTCTTGGCTTGTGGCACGTGCATGCGCAATACCCATCCTCTCTAAGTATGCATTCTTGCACAACTCTTCTTTTATATATTCCACGCTTGGCCTTATCAGCACACAAGATTTTAAATCGGTGCTCTCTAGTACCTTGAGTTATAACTCTATGCTCCTTTGCCTTCTTACGTTTTTTCTCCAGATAATTTGTCAGCATTTGTCCGAAGAAAACACCTCGCACTTGCATTGATAGGGCAGCGACTTGGTACCGGTCTCTGAAATATCTGCATGTTCCATGCAGGATGAACTCAACAATGGCAACCAAGGAAAGGTCTCTAACACCACGCATCACCCAGTTGTAAACTTCAGCCAAATTAGTTGTCATAATACCAAACCGCACTCCGCCGACATCATGCAGCAAAGACCACTTCTCCTTAGGCTCATTCTCTATCCAGTGCGAAAAATTTCTCACAGCAGATGCCGATCTCCTTCTGATGTTTGGACCATCCTGTGGGCAGCGGTCCTAAGGACTCTGGACCATCCTCACCAACAGGTGCTGATCGGCTTGAGTGTTCTTCCATATGCTTCGTTGTGAGCTCGTCCAACCTCCTCCAAAGCTCGTTGAATTTTTTCTGTTGATTCTGTCCTCACAGCCTCTTAAATAGATCCATCAAGTTCTTGCGCTTAAACTGCTTATAAAAATTAGCACCCATGTGACGCATACACCACCGACTTTGAACATCTGGCCAATCTTTACCATATCCCATCTCTGCATCACCGTGCTTCAGATATTCAATTGCCCGAAGAAGGCCAGTGTGACGGTCATGAATTAGGCATACACCAGGCCTCATACCAACAATGCTAACCTTCACCTGCTTGAGAAACCAGTACCAACTATTGGTATTCTCGCTCTCCACAAAAGCGAATGCCAGTGGTAGAACTTGATTGTTCCCATCAACGGCAATTGCTGTTAGTATCTGACCTCTGTATTTACCTGTCAGAAATGTCCCATCAATACAGAGTACTGGACGACAATGCACAAATGCCCTGATGCAAGCACCTAGTGCAAAGAAAGCTCGTTGCAAGACCAATACTGCACGGTCATTCTCCATGATTGGGTATGTTATAAGATCTGTACATGTCCCTGGATTTCTGGCGGCTATGCATTGAAGAAGAGATGGTAAATTATCATATGAGGCTTTGAATGTGCCAAATCTCATCTCGATAATCTTCTGTTTTGCCCTCCACGCCTTAGCATATGAAATGGTGTATTTGAATTTATCTTCGATATGCCTTATTATTGACCTTGGCTCGTATCTCAGATTATGCACAACATCTGAATACATCTCTGCAGCAATAAATGCAGATGTCATGTTTCTGTGGTACTTCTGTACACCTTTCAAGTGACAGTTGTGCTGAGTGACTATTGACACTTTCCAATAATCCTTCCACTTTCCCTTGAATGCATGCACCCTCCACGGATAACCATCGCTGGATCTCATGCACTTAACTTCGTATACACACTTTGTGGACTTTGCTACCCAGAACTCTCTCTGCAGTGATACAGCCCAAAGCTTGACTGCCTCCATCAATTCTTCCTTCTCTGTGTACATCGCTCCCTCGATTACCTCATTCTCCTTATACTCCCATGGAACATGGTATCCCTCTAAAATAGCAAGTCCAGAGAAGTCTTCATTAGACCACTGCCACGGATTCATATTGCATCCTTCCTCATCAGAAGATTCATAACCCTCCACTTCCTCATTCGCTGCATCTTCGTTTTCCATTTCCTAAACAATGGAGTTGATCCTCTCGCCCTCATCTGCCAAGCCTCTTTTGCAGGCGAGGCCGACCGCGCTCTTTTACAGGCGGCCCCCTGGGCACCAAAAAACGCCCACACAGTGGGCGTTTTTTGGCCGCCAGGGGGCCGCCCGCAAACGCCGGCACCGGCGCCGGCGCCGGCCGGCCGTTTGCCACGTCATAAAAAACGCCCAGACAGTGGGCGTTTTTTAAAAAACGCCCACTGTAGACGACTAGTTCTGTCATATTTCGAAACAGACAACTAAATTTGTAAATTTTTTTAAAAAAAATTAAAAATAAAAAAAGTTCGGGTGTAGAGAATGGGCCGGGGTTTTCGCCCCGGCCAAAGCCCGAAATTGCCTGGGTTTCCACGGAATGGGCTAAGCAAGGCGGAGCATGGGCTCGCAAATTGTCCCCTTCTACCAACTCTCTGTCCCCTTCCACTGTTCTTTTTTTATTTTTAATTTTTTTTAAAAAATTTTATAATTTTAATTTTTTGTTTCGAAATATGACAAGACTAGTCGTCACACAGTGGGTGGGCGTTATATGTGACGTGGCACAGGGCCGGCCGCTGCCGGTGCCGGCTTTTGCAGGCGGCCGCCTGCCGTGGGCGTTTTTTGGTGGCGAGGGGGCCGCCTGCAAAAGTGCGCGGCGCACTTTTGCAGGCGGCCCCCTAACGCGTAAAAAACACCCACATAGTTAATGTCATCATCAACGATGTCGGAGGGACAAGTATGTCTTGAGATAGCCCGGCCGGCGACCACCGGCTACGGCCTACGGACACGAACCATAGCACGTGGTGATTATTCTGCCCTTCGATCCTTGGAAGGGCTACATTGTATTGGTAGTACTATTCATTTTTTTTGCATCGAGAAATGTGCACTTATATATATTGTACTGCATGTACTGAAAGCCCGTACGTACATGAATATTTTCCCCCCGAAGCCGTACGTACGTTGATGCATGTGAGAACGAAAAGTCCAGCTACCAGCAGTATGTAGTCATAAACACGCATGAGCGAGCTAGCATCACTGATCGGTCCCATCGTACCGGCGCACGCATTATTTTACTGAACAGCATCGCGTCGTGACCTCGTTTGCAGGCGAGGCCGGGCCGCGCACTTTTGCAGGCGGCACCCTGGCGCGCAAAAAACGTCCACACAGTGGGCGTTTTTTGGCTGCTCCGAGGCCCGCCCGCAAAACAGCGCGCACTTTTGCAGGCGGCCCCCTCGCCACCAATGGCGTTTTTTGGGTGCCAGGGGGCCGCCCACAAAAGCCGGCACCGGCGGCGGCCAGCCCTGGCGACTAGTTCTGTCATATTTCGAAACAAAAAATTAAAATTGTAAATTTTTTTAAAAAAATTAAAAATAAAAAAATTCATTTTTCTTCTATCATCTCTTCTTTTGTTCCTGGTTATTCTTTCGTAGCCTTTCTTCCAATTCTTTTGCACTCATCAGGCGTCCTTAGAAGTTCTCTTGACAATCTTATACTTCTGCCATGGATTTCATTGCTCACTGACCATTCTGAACTTTAGCTACCACCGACATCCCATTGTGTTATCTGCCTACACGCAGTGTTTCACCACCTCTTGCATCTCAAATAGGAGTATTCAGCTCCGCGTTTGGCACATATATCAGTTTGTTCCGAAGTTTGCAAACTTTTTAGGCCTAGAACTATGATAACTACGCTGTTAATAAAAGTCTCTAATTGCAAAGTTGACCAGATGCGCACACATTTTTCCTTTGGGGGTGTGTCTTTACAGTCAGGCTTCTCGTGCCCCTCTACCACTGCTATTATACACACGGATCAAGAAAAGCCCGACTCGTTCGAAGCAGCCCCGAGCGCCGCGCTGCGCATTCGTGTGTTCGCCTTCCACCAATGACGACCTCGCCTCTGTTCCGTTCCATGGGGAGGCAACGAATGCTCTGGTCTGGGGCCATGGAATTCGCCATGGCTGCCAACCTGATGCCAATGTTTTTTTTTTCTCATTGTTCAGTAGTAGTGCCTGTTGGTCTTCTCCTTGTCGACTCGTGCCTTGCGCACCGCCTGCTGGATCTGCTTCTCGTGCTCCTTGAGCATGTCCTCCATGTTCCCACCCGGCGGCATCAGCGGCCCCGAGTAATGGATCCTCTTGTTCCTCCCTCCGAAACCCTGGGCAAAAGAGAAAAAAAAAACGTTCTCAAATGCCATTAGCACTGCCTGAGCTGTAGCGTCAACAGTTACTAAGATTCTCAAGATCGAATGGCTCTGGTTGGCACTCACGACTGATGCGTCCCTCATGCCGAGGTCCTTGTGGTGGTAGGAGGAGCCGGGGCGGCCGACGGCGTTGGCCGGCTCCGCGACGTCCAGCCGGTTGTACCTGGAGTTGGCGTTGGTGGCGGCCGACGAGCTCGGGTGCAGGTCGGTGCCCCGGGACTGCGCGTAGGACCGCTGCGACGCCAACGCCGCCCTGACGGAGCTGGACGCGCGCGAGACCAACCGCTGGTCGCTCCTGTTGTACCACGTCGACCCGAAGCCGCCGCCGGTCTGCAGCGTCGCCGGCCCGCGCACGGCCACGGCGGGCGGCTCGATGCGGAAGCCCGGCACGCTGTCTTCCAGCGAGCTGTAGTGGTGGCTCGTGCTCTTCTGGTTGGCGCGCGCCTGCCTCCTCTGGTAGTCGGCGATGGCGACGTCCTGAGCTGGCGCGGCGCCCTTGGCGTCGTCTCTCGCCGGTTTGACGGATACAGAGCCCTTGCCTCCGATGCCTGCTGCGTTTTGCCTACAAAAGATGCGCACGTAACAGTGTTGGCCACTGTGTTTTGCCAGCAGGTGCTGCTCCGAGGTTCGTACCTGCTGGCCTCCTGGCCTCGGAGCTTGGCGTCGTACTCCTTGCAGGGCGGGTACTTGGGCAGGCTCGCCGGATCACACGGCAGCGGCTTGGTCTTGAAGAACTGACGATGACGGAGATGCAACGCAACGCAATGCAGCAGTGTTTCAGTGCTGACAGTTTCTTGGCGTGTTTCAGTGATGAGGAGAGCTGCTTAATTAATTACCTCGCTGTCCAGAGCAGAGGCCACCGTGCCCCGGTCCGACGGCTCGATGGCGAGCAGCGTGTCCAGCAGCGCCAGGGCCGTCGGGGGAAAGTCCTTGAACGTCTCGGCGATCTTGCGCCGGTACGGCCGCTGCGGCTTGAAGAGCGTCACGTCGGGCAGCTTCGCCTTGGCCCAGTAGTCCTCGGACGGCGAGCCGCAGAGCTTGAAGATCTTGTGCAACTGCTCGATCTGGACGACATGTATGTTTTTAGTTCATTCAGAGGCCAGGCAGCAGGCTGAGAACGAGCGAACGAAACCAAAAGAAGGCGGGGCATGCACGACGGACGGACGGACGAACCTCGGTCTGGCCGGGCATGATGGGCTTCCCCGCCAGCAGCTCGGCGACGATGCATCCGGTGCTCCACAGGTCGACGGCGACGCCGTACTCGGTGGCGCCGAGCAGGAGCTCCGGCGGTCGGTACCAGAGCGTGACGACGCGGCTGGTCATGGGTTGCGGCTTTACTGGATCGAAGAACGTCGCGAGCCCGAAGTCGGCGATCCGGAGCACGCCGTCGTCGCCGATGAGGAGGTTGGATCCCTTGATGTCCCGGTGCAGCACCCCCCGCGCGTGGCAGTGGCGCAGGCCCTCGAGGATCTGGCGCATCAGGCACTTGACCTGCGGCTCCGTGAACCGCTGCCCGGACAGCGCGGCGAGGCCGGCGAGGTCGTGCTCCATGTACTCGAACACGAGGTAGAGGCTATGCGAGAGGCGCGACGTGACGATCCCCTCCAGCCTGATCACGTTGGGGTGGTCCCGCAGCCGCCGGAGGACGTGGATCTCCCGCGCCATGAACCGCACGCTCTCCGGGTCCATGTTGACGAAGCGGACCCGCTTGAGCGCCACGATCTTGCCCGTCTGCAGGTCCCGCGCCTTGTACACGTTGCTGTACGTGCCCTGCCCGATCTTGTCCAGCCGCTCAAACGTGTCGGCGCGCCGGGGCAGCCACCCCTCAACGATCTCCCCGGCGACGGACGTCAGCCACGACGGCCAACCCGCGATCACGTGCTCGCCTGAGAACCCCTGCGGCACGCTGGAGATCACCTGCGGCTGCGCCTGCGCGTTGTGGTTGTTGTTGTGCCCGCCGCCGCCCATGTCCAGCGTGGGTGCCCCCGCGGCGCTGTACGACTTGCTGAGGGACGTGATGACGACCACGGGAGGCGCGGTCTTCTCCACGGCGGCCGCTTTGGTCTTGGCGTTGTTGGACTCGGTCCGGGCGATGACGGCGTGCACGACGGCGGCGTCCTCCTCCTTGGCGGTGAGCGTGATGAGCTGCTTCAGGGACTGGCTCGACGCCTTCTGCATCTGCGCCACGGTGTGCGGGGGCGCGGCGGGTGGCGCCACATCCACGACGCCCTCCTTGGAGCAGAGGCCGCCCATCGTCGCCGACGGACGGGGGCCACCGCAGGCGTTGACGTTCCCGCCAAATCGATCGAAGCCGGCGACGCGCGGAGGAACACGGAACGGACGACAACCGCAGGAGGATCGGAGGATGCAGGAATGGAGGGCCAGCTAGGAGGCCAGCGGGCCCGACGACAGGAAGCTGGAGAGGCGTCGTTGGTCCTGGAGGAGCGAGGAGGAGAGAGGAGGTGGCGGTGGAGGCATGGCGGTTACGGCGACGCGGTGTTGCAGCCAACCGCCTGAACAGAACGGGCACGGGCACGCGCGACCGTATCCGGCGCCGGGGCCGCCGGACAGCTGCGCGCGCGCGGGAGCGACGGAGAGCGAAGGCGTCGGCGGGAGAGACAAAAGGGAGGCCCGGGGACGACGAGACGTTACGAATAAACGACGGACCGGGGGGGGAGCGGCTGTTGTTGGCGCGATTCGCGGCGGGCCGGTGGGGCCACGGCGTCAGTGAGGTGGAGGCGGAGTGGTGGCGCTGGGGTGGCCGGGGGCGGCCGGGCAGGTAGTGGCGCGCACGACCGGTAGAGGGGGACGGACGTGCGCCCCAGTTAGGCCGGGCGGTCAGGGGAAGGAGATGGATATCTCTGGACGTCCTGAGCCGCTAGCCACGCGAAGCCTCCCATGATTTTGCCCTGATGTGGCGTAGCGCTGGCGGTGGTTGGGTTTTGAATTTCGATGATCGCGATTTGGAAGAAATCAATGTATCTGCCAAGCAACAGAATCGATTTGGAAGAATCCAGCTTACACCACTCACAGCCTGAACAACCAACTCACAACAGCTGCCCTTTATAGATGCAGGGCCCTCAATCCTCCTCCTAAACCTCCTGACAACGCCCCTAATACTCCCAGGGCCATCGATGCTTACACTATCCACACAAACACGCCCTTTATAACAACAGGGCAACTTCCCAAACTACAGGCACTTGAAACTACTCCTGAACCTACATCCCAAACTCTACTGCTGATACTCCCTAGACCAACCCAACCACTACTGATACATATCATGACAACAAGAGAACGTTCCCATGAGGCTGCTCCAACACAGATCATGCGATCAGCTCGTCAACTCCGACCCCGATCAGCTCCTGCTCCACCGCCAGGCGGGCTGCAGCCGCAAGTGCCGGACCGCTATCCAGGGAGGTCAGCATGCGCACCGCCTTGATGCGCTCCTCCGTCATCGGCGCATCGAAAGATCGCACGTACTCCTCCATCGCCTGGTCACCAACTGGCTCCCCTGGATCAGCCATCCCAAAGGCCTTGACAAGGCGGTGGGTGGCCCTCTTGGAAACAGGCACTGAGTTGGTCAGCACCTGCTTCCTGGTGCTCCTCCTGGTCGGCTCCTGCTGAGTCGTCTTGTAGCTGGCCGCCTTCCCCATGGCCTTGGCTGGAGCCGGAGCCTCCAACAGTGGCTGCTGATAGGGGACGAAGATGGTCTCAGCAATGTCTCCCTGGCGACCCCCCAGGAACATATTAGCAACCTGCTCAGTGATCGCCGTCTCCCTCGTGTGTCCATCCGCCTCCTGTGATAGCTGAACCCTAGGCCAAAAAGAACGACGTTGCGCAGTCCCGGCGCCGCCGCGTCCGTCGCCCTGGACCACAGACTAGAGACCGGGGTGTACTCTGGGGAGCGCATGGGCTCCTCAGCCTCGGCCAAAGTCTGCGGCGCTGGTGCTGGAGAGAAGGACAACGGCCTGCTGGTCACCTAAAAGCACATCGCCTCCACCTCACTAAGCATGGGGTCCCAGCCGTCGGCGTCCTCCATCCTGGCCTGGGTGATGTCATCTCCGCATAACCCCCTGTAGAAGTCCAGCAGAGGGTCCGGGTGGTGCAGCGGCGGCGATGGTGCACCCTCAGCCACGTTCAGCGCGCCTAAGAGCAGGGCTGAGCCCATGTCACCAGCCACTGGCACCGCGAACGTGCTCTGCTCCTTGTTCTGCGCCTCCTTGCCAGCCATCCTTGTCGGAGACCAGGAGATGCGACGCTCCTAGTCCACGTTGTCACACCCCATTTTAAGGACAAAACCAGATATACACTATATGTGAATCTTAAGGGACAAATCCCACATATAGCTACAAATAGTATCAAGTACAATGCTTTAAGTATAACGTACACAGTATATAAAAGATCACCTCTGAACAAACAACGGAAAGACGACTTCGAACTCCGGGTGTAGACTTCACTCCACTGGATCCAACTGACTGGTTGATAACAAGCCTATCACTCCTCCTGAGGTATGGGGAAATAGCAAGAGTGAGTCCATGTCGAACTCAATAAGTATAGCAATAGGCAGTACCCATCAACTCATGATCAATGTAACATAAATAATATATGAAGCATAAACGATAACCATGAACATGTTAGCAATCAAAAGTCATTATCTTAACGTAAAGATTCCAAGGCCGCTCGTGTCCTTGAGCAAGGCTAGTATACCAGTTTAATAAACTCTGCACAGAGGTGTACACTTTCACTGTGAGCCGTGAATTGCCCTTTCGCTCGAGGCCCGTCGACCTCTTAGCTCACTACCAAAGAAAGACGGCAGGGTTCACTATGAAGCCTTTCAAAGGTTCGTCTAATATGTTAGGGCCACTAAGGTTTCTGCACCCTACGAATGTAGTATCCCCCCTTCTAGATGGCACAAAACCGCAGTCTATACACATATAGGCAGGGGTCCAACTACACCCAACCCGGAACACACCTCTCTTGCGCCATTAAGAGAACCACTAACAAGCTAGAAAAGGTTCTCATACTGAGCTAAAACCAGAGCCATGTAGCCCTCACACCAGTACTATAAATCTCAAAGGTTCTGTAACAAATAAGTCCTATGGTTGCTTAAAAGTTATTTTTATCGTTTTATTGCTTAAACATTAATTAAGTCACAAGATCATGGTCACATAAATAAAACCCACACTATACTTGCCTCGTTCAAAGCTTTCCAATGAACCTACTGATTCTGGTTGTCCAAGAACTCTTGGTCTCTAATTCCAATTGTACTTGTCGGTTCTCAGCTTTCGATATTCAGCACTCATGAACTGCTCTTCGTCTAGTCATAGCAAACAAGCAACATAAACAGACAAAGCTAAGGACAAACATCAATCAAAAGAAACACTAAAGAAAGAGCGATCTACACGGTAGAGCTCGTTACTACGATCATGAGAGCGTAAGGGTGACCAACAAAGGAGCTATCGTTAGGGTGGCACAACTAACGAGGTTGATCTAGGCTATACACATGTCGAAAAAAGACATGGAAAGATCCTTTATTCTAACCCGCAAATAAGTCATATTTTGAAAATCCTAAAACATGGTAAATGTTACTATGATCACGTAGCTTACGTCGATACGATTCCAAAAAGTATAAGTTTGCTAAAAACAAAGCTAAAACATGAAAGTTACGGCTAAAACCAGGTCAAGGGCATAACCGTAAATAGACAAACTAATTTTGTATTCAAAAATAATTTAAAAACTAAAATAAAACTCAGTTTGGACCTAAAACATAAATACCGATGACTTTGGGGTTCAAACTGCAAAAACAACAGTCTGATTTGAGCTACGATGGACTAAATCATAATTACAGAAAAGTCCAGGGACCTTTTTGTAAAAATGCCTCGACTATCGTTGACTAGGTTGACCTGGTCAGCGCTGGCGTGGCGCTGACGTGGTGTACTCGTGGCACACACGTGGCTGCCATGTCGGCGCTCGAGGAGGGGGGTCGGGTTGACCCGGTTGACCGATATGCTCGGGCTCACCTGGGCCGTTCGAATCAGATCGGGCGGCTAGGATCGGCCAGCGGGGTCGGATTAGATCGGGCGGCTAGGATCGGCCGGCGGCGCTCCGGTGCTCGGCTGGCTTGGCGGAGGGCACTGGAGGGACGAGTGCAGCTCCGCGGACTCGACCGCGGGGTTAATGACAGCGAGGGAAAGCCGGTGACGGTGGTTCGCGCGCGCGGCGCCATTGACGACGGCGGGGAGCTCGGTCGGAGGCGGCTGCGGGGCCTACGGGGCACGACGACCTACGCGGAGGGGACAGAGAGGCGCGGTGCGACCTTACGGGCCCAAAGGTGGGGTCCGTGGCGGCGGACGGGGACTGGTAACGGCGGCGCACGCGACGGAACGGAGCGACGGCGGCGATGCTACGGCGATGACGGCGTGCGGGCACTCAGGACAGACAGGGAGGAAGAGGAAGGCACTGGCGTGATGCTCACCTTCCCGCGATGCTCGTGGTGTGGTTCTTGTCGGCGGGGTCACATCGTCGGCGGAGATCGACGGCGGCGGCTCCAAGCTCGAGCGGCGGCGGCGGTTTAGGGTTACGGCTAGGGTTCGAGTGGCGGCGCGGCTCTGCTAGGGTTCCGAAGGGGGAAGCGCGGCGCACTCGGCACTGCCTTTTATAGGCACGGGGATCCTCGGGAGTCGCACCCGACGCGGACTCGGGCGGCGGTGGCGCGCGTCCGCGCGATGCGGAGCGGAGGACGGCCGGAGGGCGCTGACCAGTGGGGCCGGTGAGTAGGGCCCGCGTGGCAGCGGCTGGAGGTGGACGCAGGCCGCTGTGCTGCGCTGCGCGGTTGGCTGCTGGGCCGGCCCACAAGGGTGCCTTGATGCGGGAGCGGCCGGGTAGCTGGGCTTGGCCTGCTGACGCGTGCGGCGGGAGCAAGCGGGCCGAGCTGCGTGCTGGGCTGCCTCGCGGCCTGGCTACTGGCGCAGTGGCCTGGCTGGCCTGTGGCCGCCGGTTGGGCTACTTGGCTTGACCGGGCCAAAAGGCAGGAGGGAGAGAAAGAAGGAAAAGAAATTGATTTTCTTTTATTTGAATCTTTTTAGAAACATTTTTAAAAGATTTTGAATTCTAGTTTGAATTCAACAAAAACCTAGCATCACAGAATAAAATATGCACCAGTATAAATGCAAAAATATGTTCCTTGACCTAAGTTTGATTTTAATTTTATAAAAATAATTATTTTGTCTAGGTTTTCATGAGCACAAAAATTCAAATTTAATTATTTTAACCCTATTTTTAAAAGTGCAAATTTTAGGATGTTATACACGTCCTCCGGCGCGGAGGGTCCCGGGCTCTAGGCGAGCCCAAAGCCCCCCGCCGTGCAGCCCTCCATCGGTGGCCTTCGCTGGGCGCCTCCTGTCCACCGACATCACGACGCCGGTACTCCTGAGGTGAGCGGGAGCGGTCCCTGGTGGGGCCCGCTCCGGAGCATCCTCCAGGGCGGCGAAGAAGCCCTATGGCCTTATGGCCGCGCTCCAGGAACCCCCTGGGCGGCCCCCTGGAGCCGCGGTCGTCATCATCCCTGTCGTGGTTGCGCCGCCGTTGTGCCTGGGGAGGTGGATGACATGGCTGTGCATGGGCCCGCGGGCGATGGCCATCGACGACCCCCGGCACCCAGTCCTCGAAATCGTAGATCTTGGGGCACTCCTCTGAGTCAGATGATTCGGAAGACAGGTAGCCTCCCTGGCCGGAAGTGGCTGTGCGTGTCACCGGCGGGCTCCAGTCCTCGATCTTGTCCCGCCGCCTCCATCGCCGAGTCCAGCAGGATGTTGTTGGACTTGACGTCGCGATGCAGAATCCTCGGCGAGCAGTCGTGGTGCAGGTAGCACAGCACGCGCGCCGCCTCGGTGGCCACGCGGTGCCTGGCAACCCAGTCCAGGAGGAGCCCTCCGCTGTCGCCGTGCAGGACCGCGCCCAGTGACCCCCTGGGCATGTACTCGTACAGAAGCAAGTTGGCCTCCGCGCTGGACGCGAAGCCGAGCAGCCGTACGACGTTGCAGTGCCGGCTGCCGCCGAGCGTGGTCACCTCGGCTCGGAAGCCGTGGTCGCGGCGGCCCGGGCCAGGCAGGCGCTTGACCGCCACCTCCGCGCCGCTCCGCGTCACGCAGCGGTCCACGGTGCCGGCGCCTCCTCTGCCGATGATGTTCTCCTCCCTGAGGCACCCGAGCAGGTCGTCCATTTCAAGGTCCAGGTTCTCGAACCGTGTCATCTTCCATGCCGCAGGACGCTGCCGCTTCGTCGTCTCCTGGCGCCACGCCCTGTGCCCCCACCTTAGTCCAAGGCACATGGTCGCCACCATGGCACTGGTCGTCGGCACGAGCCACGATAGCGTCCTCGTCTTGGAACGACATGGATTCTGCAACGACATGGGGATGGGGCAAGAAGCGGCAGTGATGCGCTCCACACAAAGGCCAGGGTTGCCTTCAAAGACAAACTTCCCATGAAGTTGAAATTGTGGCAGCCAGGCACTACCACTGAGGTGGTTGTAGGACACGTCCCGCATTGAGAGGCTGCTCATGTCACAGAACTCCACCGGAAGCTCACCGGAGATTTTTGTTCCTGGACAGGTTCAGCGTTGTTAGAGCCTTCAAATTTGTGATCTCTTTCGGTATCTCACCGGTGAGTTGGTTGCAGCTGAGGTCTAGTTCTGTTAGTATCTTGCAGTGGCTGATCTCTTGTGGAACGCCGGCGGTTAGCGCATTGTTGCTAGCACTGAGAAAGGACAGCTTCTTGAGACGACCAATCTCCGGTGGCAGAGGACCAGATAAGTTGTTGGATGCCACTGACAAAGACGCCAGCCCGGCACTGGGGATCACCCCCGGGTGTTCCCCTGACAGCAAGTTGTTGCTCAAGTCCAACATGTCATTCATGGGGAGATCAAGAAGGCCAGCCGGAATGGAGCCACTGAGGAAGTTTTTGTTCAGCCAAAGTTTGGCAAGGGTCTTGCTCTTACCGAGGTGTTCAGGAATTGGCCCTGAAAGCTTGTTCTGCGTCAGAATAAGAGACTGAAGCCGCCTCCCGGTGCAGAGGTAGGGTGGTATGGCGCCGCTGAGCTGGTTGTCCGCGACATCCAGCTCCAGCAGCCTGCCGTTCTTGCCTAGGTTGCCTGGGAGCTCCCCAGTAAGGTTATTTTGCCCTCCTTGGAGGACTTCCAACTGTGGTAATTCCCGACAAACTCTGGTATTACGCCTTGGAGTTTGTTCCCGGATAGATCCAGTAGTTTCAGAGTGGTTAGGCCGGCGAAGCCTATCGGTATCTCGCCGGTAAGCTGGTTGTAGGGGAGATCCAGGGACGTTAGTTTCTTGAGGTTGCCGAGCACTGCCGGAATTTCACCGACTAAGTTGTTAGAGGATAAAGACTACAGGCCTTCGAGCCCAGTGAGGCGGCCGAGCTCAGGAGGGATAGGTCCTGTGAGATTGCAGGCGGCCATGTCAAGAACGACAAGGGCCTCGAGCTCACCGAACTCTGGCGGCACACCACCGTCGAACGAGTTGGCGTACAGGCACCCCAGATACATCGCCTTTACTCTCTTGAGCCTCGAGAGCGATGGCGGCACAAGGCCAGACAGGGAGTTAAAACCGAGGTAGAGGTACTCGAGCCGCTCCATGTCACCATACACCTCAGGTATGCTGCCGGTGAAGAAGTTCTCGCCAAGGTTCAGGTGCCGCATCCTTGCGTGCGACCTGCCGAAAGGCGGGAGGGGGCCCGTGAGGTTGTTTCCATAGACATCGATGACCTCCACGGAGGGGAAGTACGGCGGTGCCGATTGGAAGTATATGGATTGTCAGACTCCAACAACCATGAGCCGAGCCCCTACGCCTGTTAGGCCAAGCCCAACAATTCCACTCACTTCCACCCTGAAACAGCCCAAACTCCTTTCCACGCTCCCCTGCGTTAGCCACTGCTTGAATCAGCATCTTCAGATGCCCGGTTCGTGACAGTATATGCGTGTATTTAGAGAAGAAAGGAAGTTAATTAAGAAGTAAGATAAATTTGTAAAACTGAAGATCTACCGGATCAATCATTCTCAGTTGAGATCGTGATCTATTGGAGGTGGCCTTCCTATGCAAAGAGGAGTTTGATCAATTTTGGTGGGCCATGCAATCCAATGTGTGTTTTCTTTCGTTTCTTTTCCCCTGGATTGGTAGAGATGTCTTCACATGGGAGCTCGAGTTGTAATTGTCTAGTGCTTTTTTTTACTTTTTTCTATTTCTCGATCTAATAAAAAAAGGCAAAGGCAAAAGCTTTTCGCTGCTTTTGAAAAAAGGATCATGATTTATCAGATCAGTCATTCTTGGTTGGGGCCATGGGGAGCAAGCAAAAACCGGCAACGAAGGTGGCGGTGGTGGAGTAAGCCGGCGCAGGATGCCAGCTTTGCACGCTGACAGGCTACGACGACAACGACATGACTACTGTTGCGGTTGCCGCATGTTGTTTCTATGAGCAACATACGCTGGCAGTGGAGCTGTGCTCTTATGCGCAGCCTCCCACGTGAGTTGACCCAATGTTGGAAGAGCTTGCTGCCTCGCTGGTCATGAGCATCGCAGCAGGAGCACCTACGCCTAGGTGCTCGCCTATTCTGGCGGCCGACTCTCAGGAAGTGGACGCATCACTCTGCTCAGCGAATGACGGGCTCGTCTCCGTTGTCGCCAAGGCATGAGATGTCACAGATCACGCCACCATGGGTGGGAGGACCCGACGTCGAATATGAGATCTCGATGAGCATGCCCACCCCTTGCGACATGAGGCCCACACCACATGAGGCTGCACTCGCCGAAGAGGTGCAGCTCTAACAAAAGTCGTCCTTAATCCCCAGTCCGCCAAGGCAAAAGGTGGCAACTACAAAGCGACCTTGCCAATTAAGAGCAGATGGATTGTTGTCGCTTAGCCGCTAGCCCACGTATCGACCTCCAAGCGGGGCGAGGTACTATGCATGAAGAAGGTGGGCATCACGCCACCAGCAACACCAGTTTTATCTGCGTCCAAGCGAGCATATGACGCCATATTCTCGCAGGGAACTTGACTCTGAGCCAGGTTGCAGCTCTAGGTGAGCTATTTGCACCAACCAACAACTAGGGTGGTAGAAAAAGCAACATGCTATTCTCGGATGCTGGAGAGAAGGATTGTGTAGTCGGAGGCGTCCAACCTCTTAGGTTTGTATTACTGCTCTTAGCTCAGTTATAGATCTTTTATGTAATACAAAGCTTGAAATTATTTGTTAGCATGGTCTAGACTACGACTGTATGACCTTCTAAAGTGCTCATCAGAAGTGCGATGTTTGCATGTTGATAGAAAATTGAGCAACAGGTATATGAAGAAATTTTGATACATTGCATCGAGTTCACCCTCCATATCGGCTTCCCCATCGTTTTCTATGTCATCTTCAACGTGTCCACCCACCATATCATTTTCCATCTGCTCTTCAATTGTAGACACAGCCTGTTCAAACTTATTGGTGTAAATTAAATGAAATTCATTGAACAAGTTTAATTTTTAGAGAGGTGCACTATTACAAAAATGTATTTTTAGCATTGTAGACCTTTTTTCAAAGTCCACCTCTGAAAATGGTTCTCAAGCCGGCTCACCTCTAGAAATCGATTTTTAGAGGCATCTAAGTTACATGTCTCTAAAAACATTCCTATCTTTAGACATAACTGGAACTAGTGCTGTATCTAGAAATTGATTTATAGAGCCAGTTCATATCTACAACCGTCTCTACGAATCGATATTTAGAGGGGGTTCTAAAGTCATCTAAAAAATAGGTTCACTATAGTAAAATCCATAACTTTTTTTTAAAAAAAATAAACATCGATAAAGACAAAATTTTAGATTAGAGTTGTGTAACTCTAAGATATATATTAACAACTTTATAGTTGACACTTTTTCATTTAGAATTATTTAAATCTCATGAATTTAATTTGAAGTTCTCACATTTTAAAATTAACATTTTTTATATTTTTTGGAATTATCTTGAATAAAAAAGACCATAACCAAAATTATAAATTTTGATAAGACATAAAACATTGAATTTTCTTAAGATCCTCATATATTGAAATTTAAATTTTTTGGAACAATCCCGTATGAAGAATTTTGGATGGGTGATTAGAGTATTTATTTGAATTTGCTTAAGATCTAAAATATTTATTTTTAAATCTGCACAAGTTAATACGAGGGAAATATAGTTGGCCTTTAGTCACGAGTGACTTTGGGATGGGTGATTAGAGTATTCATGCGGGTTCGAGCGTCCACGTCTGTATGCTCGTGTAGTTTGCGCGAAAATCCACATGACTTGTGAGTTGAGACGATGCGAAGCTGGCTGGTGGGGCTTTCCCAGATTTTAAAAATTATTTTCTTTATTCGATTTGAAATTTGCTTTTAGTGATGGTTAGATCTTGAGTCATCTGAAATTAAATCGGATTTATAGAGGAGTCTTTATCTTCAACCACATCTAGAAATCAATTTTTAAAGACGACTCTTAACATCTATTTTTTTTAAAAAACACTAACACGGTAGTAGAGGTGGTTAGATCACTGGTCTCTATAGGCTTGCCATGAGCCTCTACAAATCTTAATCGTTTATACAGTAGCGGTGCTTTCTTGGGCGTTAAGGATCGCTGTTAGCTGTATGTTGGGGTTACTTGGTATGATGACAATTTCTCAAAAAAAAAAAAACTTGGCATGATGGCATCGTCCTTGCATTCCACATTCCACGACTCGAGCGGCCCTGCGGCCAAAGCAGAGAGCCGTCGGACGTCGGTCGCGTCGCTGCCATCGCCCATCGGGTCAAGGCCGGGGGCCGGGGGCTCTGGCGCCATGTATTTTAGTGGGTTCAGCGGCATACGGCTCTCACACGGCCTGGGGCCTGCGCAATCGACTCCAGGACGTCAAGCTCGCCTATCGCCATCCTCACCGCCTCCGTTCAGCTTAGTGGATTCGCGCGCAGCAACCTGTAATAGACTCGCCCCGCCCGGCAGCTATGGCCATGAGGCGCGGGAGGATCGGAGAACCAACCCAACCAAACCCTCGGCCGCCTACCGCCTACGACAGCCAGCCGTCTCGGTAGATAGAGGGGCTAGCTGGCTGAGGCGCCCAAAGATATTGGTGGTGGTGATCGCGCGGTTCCATCTTGTAGCTCTCTGGGCAATGCATCGCAAATATTAACTACGCGCACGAATGGGTTGGACTGTTTATCGATTCAATCGTGCTTGTGGCACAATGCTGTACGTCCTTATAATTGGGCAGTGCATCGACAGGACGTGTCCTTGTTGGTGGCGACTGACGTCTCGTCACACGTGTTGGTGACTGAGAGTCGATGCTGAAACAGCGAAAAGAATCGATCGGTTGTTGTCAAAGAGATGAGCCAAAGGAGGCACAGTTAAACGCGACAGTAACTAAGCTGATGGGGTGGGTGTGTGACCGTGTGAGAGAAGGAAGGAAAGAGACAGCTAGCTAGC
>CM041635.1:37431813-37497616 GCA_023333625.1 Bothriochloa decipiens | reverse complement strand
GGGCTTCGCTCCACGAAGGTTCTCACCCCCGGGATCTCCTTATGCATCACAATGTGCCCGCCACAAGCACCTCACACGGGAATGCCCAGAACACATTCCCCGGCAAGACTCGCCCACATGGCTCGTCGTAGAATCCTGTCCGATCGACTCAACCCTCACCACACACCCAAGACGCACGCAGCACTCTCCCCAAGTAAAGTGGCACCACGTGCCTTAACCATATGACCATACTCTCCACCACGCATCATTATCACATAGATATAAGCGTAGTAGAAGTAAAGCATCATAGATAAAATAAGCAAGCGTCTAGCCTATCAGCAGGTGTGCAGGAGTAAGGTTGCGACAAGGTAAAGGCTCATCAAGCAGTTCTATCATGCAACCTATCATCAGGTGATATTCATAATTGAGCACTAGCAACTAGATATTATGCCATGCGTAATAGGATCTACGAGGTTGGGTGGGGTGTGGCACCTGTGAAGTCGTCACCGAACTCCTCCTCGTACTCGTAGTCGTCCTCCTCAAGCTGATCCTCCTCTGAAACGAGACATAATAGCCGCGTTAGCGGCTCCTATAGAGTCAACACAAAGAAGCAATAAAATTCAATAACTCCAAATGCACTCATACACAAGCCTATGACGTAGAGCTTATTTTTATAAAAATTTGGACACTTGGTTCATATTTTTCGGAGTTCGTACGAAGAAGTTATGAATTTCTGAAGTTTATTCTATTTTCGGAAAAGAAAAAGGGCAGATTAACCTGGAGCTGACATGTGGCAGCTCCTGATTGGGCCACGTGGCGTGCAGGAACAGTGCAGCTGAGGATGTGCTGACGTCATGCTGACATCCGCACTGACGGGACCAATCAGCGGCTGACAGGTGGGGTCCACTGTCTGGTCACTGACAGGCGGGGCCAGGTCAACGGTCAACGTTGACAGGTCTCGTCTGGGCCTCGAAAGGACAAGGCTGGATCTGGTTCGAGTTAGGTCGGCACTGTACACTCGAGGTGGGGCGGTCCGGGCGACCCCTCGAGAACGGAGTTTCGCTCGGGCGAACGGACTGGCCTCGAGAACGAAGCCTCGCCCGGCGAACGGGCATGCCCTCGAAGACGGACTTGTTCGCACGAAAGGGGCAGTCCTCGAGAACTGTGCGCCCCTCGAGACTTGACCATCTGGCCTCGAGCCGGGGCCTCGACTCGGGGCAGGACCTCGACTAGAGCCAGGACCTCGACTCCGTCGGTCGGACCCTCGACTCGTCGGGTGAACCCTCGACTCCGTCGGGCGGACCCTCGACTCGTCGGGCGGACCCTCGACGGATGTCGGGCGGACCCTCGACTGTCGGGTGGACCCTCGACTCGTCGGTCGGATCCTCGACCTCGTCGTGCGGACCCTCGACCTCGTCGGGCGGACCCTCGACCTCGTCGGGTGGACCCTCGACGAATGTCGGAGCATTAGCTGAGCTACGTGGCTGGTCGGCTAGGTGCTCTAACTCGGGGAAATCGACCCTCGAGCCGGTGGCGGTCAGCGAGGCACGGCGGTGGCGAGGCTAAATTCGCTGGCGAAGCCGGGCATTGGTCTCCATCCTCCTTCTTGCCCTTCGATTGGAGAAGCTGGGATCTCCATGAGCTAGCTACCGGGGCTAGTCGAGGCACGGCGGGGCGTGCGCGGCTCGGCGGCCACGGCGGACGCTCCGGCGGCCAGAGTCCGGGGAGGCCAGAGCTGCAAAAGTGCATGGCTCCAACTGTGGCCCGTGCCGGCTCCAAGAGGTTGCCAAAAACGTGCTCTAGACTACGGCGAAGCTATCGGTCGCGGTAAGGAAGGAAACAGGGGTAAGGGGTGCGAGAACATCGACGATGTACTGGTGGTGGCCATGGCCGAGCAGGGCGAGGGCGGGGATGCTTACTCGCGCAGCGACGGTCGAGGCAGGTGACGCAGGCTTGGTGGCGACTCGGTGCAGGGGAGCGAAGCCGGGCGTCGAGGTGGGTATGCGGCGCTCCCAGGTCCTCCTCAGCGCGCGGACGGTGGCAGCAGCAGCACTCTAGCTCCGCCTCCTTCCTGCTCCTCCCTCCTTCTCTCTCTCTCTCGACCGATCTGGCGGCGGGTCTCCACAAAGACGGCGGGGCGATGGGGAAACCCTAGAGGCCAGGGTGCTCCTCTTTAAATAGGAACGGCGGCCGGCCATGGACGGCGGAGGCAGAAGATGCCCATCGGGCGGCTGTGCGCGGCCACGATTAGGGTTAGGGTTCAGTGAAGCGCGACGCAAGCAGGCGGTTAGATGGACGGCGCGGAACGCGGCCGTACTCGGGCGGACGGCGGAGGCGCGCGGTGCACAAAAATGGTGCGTCGGACGCGACGCGCGGTCGACAGAAGTGGTAAAAGGAAGGAGCTGACAGCTCGGTCCCACGCGTCAGCGGGACGGGGCGGCGAGCGGCGGAGACAGGCCCATGTTGGGCCGTCCTGGTTAACTGGGCCGCGGCAGCGCGCGAGCGAGCGCGCGCGCGAGGGGGTGTCGGGACGCGGCAGCGCGTCGAGCGCGACTGGGCCGACTCTCGAGGCAGGCCGGTCGGGCGAGCGCGCGAGCGAGCGGGCAGGCGGCAGCGCAGCAGGCCGAGCTGGGCCTCGAGCTCGGGCAGGCGGTCGAGCTGGGCCTCGAGCTCGCAGCAGGCCGGCGGTCGAGCGCGCGGACGAGCTGGCCAGCGCGGGGGGGGGTTCGATAGCAGGCATATATATATATATACATGTATTAAAAGGTTATTCGATTTTTATTAACATCACATAAAATCGAATAAGAGGCGAATCAAACTCTGGTAATTAAATGCAATGCTTGGGCTAACGTTGAGTGCTATTTGTGCATCTATTGGCGGGTTTCCTACATGACATCCACCATACACTGGTAACTTTAGAAAAATTTTTGAAAGCCCGTATTTTTAGTATCTGGATTTCTAGGGTTGTTACAGTCCTACCCCCTTATGAGAATCTCGTCCTCGAGATTCAAGAGTGTAACTTACTCTTCAAAAAGGTAGGGGTAGAGCTTCCTCATTTCTGACTCCTTCTCCCAAGTTGCTTCCCGTTCTGTGTGATTGCTCCACTGAATCTTCAGATATGGTGTGCTGGAACTTCTAGTTTCCTTGGTGGTTCTGTCCATAATGCGGACGGGGTGCTCTCTGTACTCCAAAGTGTCCTGTATATCGAGTGCCTCTGCGGGTATCGGATGCTCTGGCTGCTGCAAACACTTGCGCAATTGCGACACATGGAACACTGGGTGTATCCCTGCCAGTTGTGGGGGCAACTCTACTCTGTAGGCAAGCTTGCCAATCCTTTCACTGATTCTGTACGGTCCCACATACCTTGGTGCTAGCTTTCCCTTTACATGGAACCTGACGGTTCCTCGAAGCGGGGAGACCTTGAGATAAACATAGTCTCCTACCTCAAACTCGAGATCTCTGCGCCTCTTGTCAGCATAACTCTTCTGACGGCTTTGGGCAATTTTCAGATTTTCTCGTACCTGAGCGACTCCTTCCTCGGCCTCCTTAATGGTGGCCAGGCCAAAGAACGATCTTTCACCCGTTTCAGACCACATCAAGGGTGTTCTGCATGGTCTTCCGTACATAGCTTCGAAAGGTGACATCTTGAGGCTAGCCTGGTAACTGTTGTTGTAGGAGAACTCTGCAAAGGGCAAGCTCTTCTCCCAATCAGTCCCATATTTCAGAACACAAGCTCGAAGCATATCCTCAAGTATCTGGTTCACTCTTTCTGTCTGCCCATCTGTCTGAGGGTGGTATGCGGTACTGTAATCTAGCTTGCTGCCGATCGACTTGTTCAAGGCTTTCCAGAACTTGGACGTATACTGCGGTCCACGATCGGATATTATGCTTTTAGGGGCTCCATGCAGCTTGAGAATGTTCCCAACATACAAATCTGCTAGCTGGCCGACTCGGGCATCAGTCCTGATGGCTAGGAAGTGAGCTACCTTAGTCAAGCGATCGACTATTACCCATATGGCATCATGGCCCTTCGGGGTTCGAGGCAAACCCACAATGAAGTCCATAGAAATGCTATCCCACTTCCATTCTGGTATATCTAGTGGCTTTAGCAGCCCTGCAGGTCTCTTATGCTCAGCCTTGACGCGTTTGCAAATGTCACATCTAGCAACATGCTCTGCTATGTCTGATTTCATATTCTTCCACCAGAATTTCTTCTTCAAATCAGCATACATTTTAGTACTGCCCGGGTGGATACAATACTTGGAATCATGACCTTCTGATAGGATTTCGTTGCGGATAGCTGGGTCTGCAGGCACACAAATTCTGTCCTTGTACCAGTAAGTGCCTAGCTCATCCTCACTGAACTCCGGGCACTTGCCTTGTGTCAGGAGCTCGTGTATCTCCCAAATTTCTGGGCAATGGCGTTGGGCTTCACGGATCCTATCCATGAGGGTGTAGTGTACGCGAAGCTCATTCAACAGGCCATGAGGTATCACCTCCATCTGTAACTCATCAATGCCCTTTTGCAACTCCGTGGGCAAGGCGGTGGTGAACAAGGCATGACAATGACTTTTGCGGCTAAGAGCGTCAGCGACCACATTGGCCTTCCCAGGGTGATAGAGAATCTCCACGTCGTAGTCGTTAAGCAGCTCGAGCCAACGACGCTGTCGCATGTTCAGATTTTCCTGGGTGAAAAAGTATTTCAAGCTCTTGTGATCGGTGTAGATCTCGCATTTGTTCCCTATCAGGTAGTGCCTCCAAATCTTCAAGGCATGGATCACAGCTGCAAGCTCGAGATCATGGGTGGGGTAACGCTGTTCATGCTCCTTAAGCTGGCGGGAAGCATAGGCAATGA
The DNA here is from genome assembly GCA_023333625.1 of Bothriochloa decipiens. Classification (NCBI taxonomy): domain Eukaryota; kingdom Viridiplantae; phylum Streptophyta; class Magnoliopsida; order Poales; family Poaceae; genus Bothriochloa; species Bothriochloa decipiens. The sequence continues at coordinate 37,492,782 of CM041635.1, read as the reverse complement.
CTTTCCCATTCTGCATTAGAACACAACCAAGCCCGAAGCGAGACGCATCGCAATAGACCACAAAGTCCTGGTGGATGTCGGGCAAGGCTAGAACAGGCGTTGTAGTGAGCTTCTCCTTCAGGGTCTGGAAACTTTGTTCGCATTGGGGCGTCCATTCAAACTCCTTGGTCTTCTTCAGGAGGTTGGTCATGGGGCGAGCTATCTTGGAAAAGTTCTCGATGAATCGGCGATAGTAACCAGCCAATCCCAAGAAACTTCTCACATCAGTCACATTCCGTGGCTGCTCCCATTCCTTCACTGTCTCAATCTTGGACGGATCGACATCCACTCCATCAGCATTGAGCACATGTCCTAGGAAAGCGACCTCCTCAAGCCAGAACTCACACTTGTTGAACTTGGCATAGAGCTGATGTTTTCTCAGTTTCTCTAGCACCATCTTCAGATGTTGCTCATGCGCTTCGGCGGTGGCAGAATAGACAAGAATGTCATCAATGAAGACCACCACGAACTTATCCAGCTCCTGCATGAACACTTTATTCATCATGTTCATAAAATAAGCCGGCGCGTTCGTAAGGCCGAAGGACACGACGGTGTACTCATACTGCCCATATCTGGTGACAAATGCTGTCTTAGGAATGTCTTCCTCTCTGATCTTCATCTGATGGTAGCCTGATCTGAGGTCAATCTTAGAGAAGTACTTGGCATTGCGAAGCTGATCAAGCAGGTCATCTATCCTCGGCAAAGGATACTTGTTCTTTATAGTTACGGCATTCAGGTTCCGGTAATCAACGCACATCCTCTGCGTTCCATCCTTCTTCTTAACAAACAGCACAGGAGATCCCCAGGGCGAGGCGCTGGGCCTAATGAACCCTTTCTCGGATAGTTCCTCAAGCTGTTTCTTAAGCTCCTTAAGCTCGTCAACTGCCATACGGTAGGGTCGCTTGGAAATCGGACTCGTACCAGGCATCAGGTTGATCACGAACTCAACATCTCTGTCCGGTGGCATTCCTGGTAGCTCTTCCGGAAAGACGTCCGGGTACTCGCAAACTACGGGCACTTCCTCAAGTGACTTCTCTTCCAAGGCACACAGCATGGATATATCTGTCCCTTTGTTTGGCTCACATCTGACCTGACGGCCACTTGAATGGGTTATATCCACGAATCTGGGTGAGCAAGATATCACTCCTTTGATCTGGGTTAACCAATCCATCCCTAGAATGACGTCTAGGCCTTCGAAGGGTAGTAAGGTAAGATCAGCAAGAAAGGTAAGACCCTCGATGGTGATACTTACTCCCTTACATATTTTGGTACAACAAATGTTGCCCAAGGGTGAACTGGTGTATAAGGCCTCTTTTCGTGGAGTGACAGATATATGGTGCTCTCGTGCAAACTTGGAGGATATATATGAACATGTAGCACCTGAATCAAACAGCACGGATGCCTTAACTCCATGCACTAAAAACATACCGTACACCACGTCGGGGGCACTCTGGGCAGCCTCTGCTGAGATGTGGGTGAGGCGGCCACGGGGTGCTCCGGATGGCATCTGCTTGTGCGGGGTGCCTTGGTTCTGCCTGGCGGGCGCTGGTGTAGCTGGTGCAGCCTTGTTTGGGCACTCGGCTGCCTTGTGACCTGGCTGGCCACAAGCGAAGCAAGTGTAGGTCATGCCGCCTGTGGGGGTTGGCGCGGCGGACCTCCACGTGCTACCTCCAGGTGCGGCACGAGCGTATGCTTGGCGGTCCTGAGCAGGGCGAGGGTAGTTGCTGGTGTGGGTACCACCGCCCCGGCTCGAACCGTGAGCCGCTCCCTGGGCGAAGCGAGAGCGGGGAGGCTGAGAGGTCTCACCACGCGACCTCCGTGGGGCAGGTGCGCGGGAGGTGCCCTCAATACGGCGCTTCTTGTTCTTGCCAAGCGCCTCCCTCTCCGCGAAAACCTCGTCGCGGTCCTTCTCAATCTCCATGCACCTGTCAATCAGGTCACGCAGGGTGTGGCTCTTGGTGCCTGAGAGAGAGAGCCTGATACGACTGGACAAGCCCTTGCGGTAGTAGTACATCTTCTCCTTCTCAGAGTTTACCACTGAGACGGGTGCATAGCGTAGCAGGTTGGTGAAGCGGGTGGTGTACTCATGCACCTTGTCAGCTCCCATGGAGATGTTGCGGAACTCGTTCTCTTTCTTCTCCAGCGCACCCTCACGGATGAAGAATGCGCGGAACTCGTCCACAAACTCATCCCAGGAGATGTTAGCGGGGTCTCGGTGGGTTTCGCAGAGGCTGTCCCACCAAGATCGTCCAGCACCCACAAGCTGGTGAGCTGCCAAGCCAACGCACTCCTCGTCAGTGCAGGTGGTCAAGTCCAGCTTCTTCTCAATCTCCTTAAGCCAATCATCAGCAGCGATAGGGTCGATGCTAGTGCCATCGAACGTCGGGGGCCTCAGCTTGAGAAAGAACTCCAGCTTCTTGTAGAAATCATCGCGGGGCTCCCGGTGCTGGGGGTGCAGCATGCTCTCAGCTAAGACTCGAAGAAGTTCGGTCTGCTGGGCCATCACATCCGCCAAGAGTGGCACGGGAAGTGGTGGTGGAGCTGCATCTCCTCCTGCGGCAGGCTCGGGCTCAGCAGCAGGCTGGGGCTGTCTTCCAGCCACACCTCCGGCAGCTGGTTCCGGCTCAACTACCGGTGGTGGCGATGGGTGTGCAGGTCGTGGGGTGGCAGCGCGGGGTGGCTCCTCAAGGTCGAGGGGTATGCGACCAACGCGTGCACGACCACTTCTGCGTCCGCGGCCCCTGGCGGGCACGGGTGAAGGAGAGCGATTTCTCAGGCGGCTGGCACGATGAGTGGACATCCTGCTCAACAGAAACCTTAGATTAGGGCATACGTGCTTATTATAACTTTGATATTAAAGACATACTTATTTAAAATAATTTTAAAACATTGCTAATTTATCCAACACTCAGACGAAGAAGCATGAAGATCCAATAAGATGCGATAAAAACCAAATCATTCATTACATCAGGGAGGTTACATGGCGATGTCTTTAGCGGCTACGCTTGGAGACTCGCGAGAAACGTACTACAGGTAGGTAGTCTAGCAAAAAGGGTGGACAACTACTTAACATCATGGTGAGTCTGGTCACTTGGCCATACAGGGCTCATAACCTCCTGACCTGATATTACTCTAGTCCATCTCTAGAGGCTGGTCCAAACTGTAAGCTGTGGGAGGTATGCCGATGCCAGAAGCCTGGATCTGCTCGTCGGTCATCTGAAGGCGAGAGACATAGCGACGGGCCTCCTCGAGCTGAGGAGTGGACACTGCCTGTCCACTGAGTCCAGTGGTGGGACATCCACTCAAGTTGAGGCGAGATTGCCCTAGCTCAAATGTGTCAACCCTGACCCTCTTACGGCCACGTAAGGGAAGCTCATCCTGCAACTCCTCGTACTCTCTGACCCTCTTACGATCTGACCTCTTCCAAGCTTCCACAGTGCGTTTGAGCTTATCCATGAGGTATACCGTCTTATGGACATAGTTGATCAAGTGTCCCTGGTTGTAGCTAGCAAGAGTGTATTCCTGTAGCAGCTTCCCATGTTGAGCCTTGCACTGCTCACGGAGTTTGTCCCTGTAGGCAGCATCTTGACTCTTTTCCTGGAATCTCTTTGCAATGTCTTCGTTCTTCTCAGCCATAGTGGTCTCAAGCTCCCAGATGTTCTTGTTGAGTTGGCTGTTGTGTATTTGAAGCTTATCCATTTCGCTCATCAGACTAGTGATCTGATCCTGGTGAACGAGCTCTTTGCGTGCTATCTCACGCTCTAGATCTGCAATCTTTTGCTTCCATGCTGCTTCTTTAGCCTCCGACTTGCTGATCCTCTCATCAACTTCCATCAGGTAGCGACGATCACGGCGTCCCTTTCGCTCCAACTCAGCAATGTACATTTCCTGGCACTGCATGTACATCATAGAGGCGCGGTGGCAGGGGTTACGGTCGACTCTGGTATTCTGCTCGATGTAGATGACCTTTCCCCAAGTATCCTGCTGATCATCGAGGGCACGAGGAAGCAGACGAAAGCGACTTTCCTTCAGATAGTCAGCTCCGTTGCGCAGCACAGTACGAAGTGCCTGGCGTGAAACGGTCTGAACACACATGCCGGTGTCGTTGTCGAAGGCGAAGTCAGTGAAGGCGGTAACTTCGGGCAGGTTCATGCTTGCAGGCACGTTGATGTGGACTGCCTTGTAGTCCTCGATGCCTCCTTCAAGGGTGGGCTTGCCGCGACAAAGATACTCGACGCTCTCCACGGGAACACCTAACTCGGTGAGAACCTCGCGAAGCACGTGAGCATAGCCTCCATGCTCCGTTCCGTCGAGTCTGAACTCAACAATATCCATTGGTGGTAACGGACCAAGCGACAAGTTGGGGTCCATCTGCAGGTGACACGAGAAAGAAGTTAGAAAAGTTACAGAAAGAGGTAAGCCATGCATAAAAGCGTATGCAATGGTTGGTGTATAACCGAGAGATTTCAAGATTTTCCTAATTCTATCGTCCAATCCTATGGGTCTCGTCCTAGGGTCAAGCATGGCTCTGGTACCAACTGAAACATCCTCAATTTTCCACGAAGGGAAAATACACAGAATGGCGGATAATATAATAGTTTGAAGCATCAAACCATCTCATTATCCCACAGAAGTCGATACAGGATCCATACATCGTACAAAAGATTACAATTAGGGGGAATTACATAAATAATTTATCGCCACACTGGCGGAATCATCAGAGTAGCAGCAGCCTCTGGAACAGCTGCAAAAGGCGGAAGTACAATAAAATCTCCAAAAAGAAGCCTGAGCGTAGGAACGAGACGTCTACTCCTCCTCATCATCATAGTCGTAGTCGGGCTCACCTGCCAAATAATTTTCAGTACGGTTTGTACTGGCCACATCTCCCACCCTATGCTTTGCTTTTGCTATGTAGTATTTGGTGGGATGCAAGGATATAATCAAATCGACCTATTATGTGGCTGTAGTTTCCTATGCAAACAGTGACCAATATTATATAATATAATTCATCAAATTTTAATCCATCTCAACCACACATCCAAACCCATTCCATCACCATCATACACATCTCACCCTCTCGCACTCAGTCGACAGGTCCAACTCCCTCTCGGAGCCTGTCTCAGCGGCTCACAGCCGGAAGGGTAACACCAGGGGGAGAAATAGAAGGACTCCTCTCACTACTCCCGAGAAGCGTGGGTCTTAGGAAAGAGCCATACCAGTGGCCCATGGACTATATATAGATTCATAAACTCTGCAGAGCGTGTACTCCCGTAACCACAAGATCACTATCATCGGCGGTGCCCCGCCTAAGCTGATTTCGGCTGCTTTCTAACCGGTGCGATGCCACCCTACCACTCAGTACTGGGACATCCCGGATAGGTACCACCGGCACACTGAGACTGTGAGACATAGTACCGGGCCCCCGTGGTCACTATGCTGTCTAAGGAGGGTGTGGGTCTCCACGCCCGTACCTCCCGACACTTTCTGCTAACAACCTAGCAGTAGTGGCACCGTCCTAGTTAGTCAGACATCCGTCTCCCGCCCATACAAGAGTGAGTGGTGAGCACGTAAGTCCCAAGGTTCCGGTCCTCAAGAGATATCAGGTCCTAGGGGGATCAGACAGGATTATCTTCTCTTTTGGGACTACAACAGTCCGTGCTACAACAGCACCTCCTTCCCGGGGCTTCGCTCCACGAAGGTTCTCACCCCCGGGATCTCCTTATGCATCACAATGTGCCCGCCACAAGCACCTCACACGGGAATGCCCAGAACACATTCCCCGGCAAGACTCGCCCACATGGCTCGTCGTAGAATCCTGTCCGATCGACTCAACCCTCACCACACACCCAAGACGCACGCAGCACTCTCCCCAAGTAAAGTGGCACCACGTGCCTTAACCATATGACCATACTCTCCACCACGCATCATTATCACACAGATATAAGCGTAGTAGAAGTAAAGCATCATAGATAAAATAAGCAAGCGTCTAGCCTATCAGCAGGTGTGCAGGAGTAAGGTTGCGACAAGGTAAAGGCTCATCAGGCAGTTCTACCATGCAACCTATCATCAGGTGATATTCATAATTAAAGCACTAGCAACTAGATATTATGCCATGCGTAATAGGATCTACGAGGTTGGGTGGGGTGTGGCACCTGTGAAGTCGTCACCGAACTCCTCCTCGTACTCGTAGTCGTCCTCCTCAAGCTGATCCTCCTCTGAAACGAGACATAATAGCCGCGTTAGCGGCTCCTATAGAGTCAACACAAAGAAGCAATAAAATTCAATAACTCCAAATGCACTCATACACAAGCCTATGACGTAGAGCTTATTTTTATAAAAATTTGGACACTTGGTTCATATTTTTCGGAGTTCGTACGAAGAAGTTATGAATTTCTGAAGTTTATTCTATTTTCGGAAAAGAAAAAGGGCAGATTAACCTGGAGCTGACATGTGGCAGCTCCTGATTGGGCCACGTGGCGTGCAGGAACAGTGCAGCTGAGGATGTGCTGACGTCATGCTGACATCCGCACTGACGGGACCAATCAGCGGCTGACAGGTGGGGTCCACTGTCTGGTCACTGACAGGCGGGGCCAGGTCAACGGTCAACGTTGACAGGTCTCGTCTGGGCCTCGAAAGGACAAGGCTGGATCTGGTTCGAGTTAGGTCGGCACTGTACACTCGAGGTGGGGCGGTCCGGGCGACCCCTCGAGAACGGAGTTTCGCTCGGGCGAACGGACTGGCCTCGAGAACGAAGCCTCGCCCGGCGAACGGGCATGCCCTCGAAGACGGACTTGTTCGCACGAAAGGGGCAGTCCTCGAGAACTGTGCGCCCCTCGAGACTTGACCATCTGGCCTCGAGCCGGGGCCTCGACTCGGGGCAGGACCTCGACTAGAGCCAGGACCTCGACTCCGTCGGTCGGACCCTCGACTCGTCGGGTGAACCCTCGACTCCGTCGGGCGGACCCTCGACTCGTCGGGCGGACCCTCGACGGATGTCGGGCGGACCCTCGACTGTCGGGTGGACCCTCGACTCGTCGGTCGGACCCTCGACCTCGTCGTGCGGACCCTCGACCTCGTCGGGCGGACCCTCGACCTCGTCGGGTGGACCCTCGACGAATGTCGGAGCATTAGCTGAGCTACGTGGCTGGTCGGCTAGGTGCTCTAACTCGGGGAAATCGACCCTCGAGCCGGTGGCGGTCAGCGAGGCGCGGCGGTGGCGAGGCTAAATTCGCCGGCGAAGCCGGGCATTGGTCTCCATCCTCCTTCTTGCCCTTCGATTGGAGAAGCTGGGATCTCCATGAGCTAGCTACCGGGGCTAGTCGAGGCACGGCGGGGCGTGCGCGGCTTGGCGGCCACGGCGGACGCTCCGGCGGCCAGAGTCCGGGGAGGCCAGAGCTGCAAAAGTGCGTGGCTCCAACTGTGGCCCGTGCCGGCTCCAAGAGGTTGCCAAAAACGTGCTCTAGACTACGGCGAAGCTATCGGTCGCGGTAAGGAAGGAAACAGGGGTAAGGGGTGCGAGAACATCGACGATGTACTGGTGGTGGCCATGGCCGAGCAGGGCGAGGGCGGGGATGCTTACTCGCGCAGCAACGGTCGAGGCAGGTGACGCAGGCTTGGTGGCGACTCGGTGCAGGGGAGCGAAGCCGGGCGTCGAGGTGGGTATGCGGCGCTCCCAGGTCCTCCTCAGCGCGCGGACGGCGGCAGCAGCAGCACTCTAGCTCCGCCTCCTTCCTGCTCCTCCCTCCTTCTCTCTCTCTCTCGACCGATCTGGCGGCGGGTCTCCACAAAGACGGCGGGGCGATGGGGAAACCCTAGAGGCCAGGGTGCTCCTCTTTAAATAGGAACGGTGGCCGGCCATGGACGGCGGAGGCAGAAGATGCCCATCGGGCGGCTGTGCGCGGCCACGATTAGGGTTAGGGTTCGGTGAAGCGCGACGCAAGCAGGCGGTTAGATGGACGGCGCGGAACGCGGCCGTACTCGGGCGGACGGCGGAGGTGCGCGGTGCACAAAAATGGTGCGTCGGACGCGACGCGCGGTCGACAGAAGTGGTAAAAGGAAGGAGCTGACAGCTCGGTCCCACGCGTCAGCGGGACGGGGCGGCGAGCGGCGGAGACAGGCCCATGTTGGGCCGTCCTGGTTAACTGGGCCGCGGCAGCGCGCGAGCGAGCGCGCGCGCGAGCGGGTGTCGGGACGCGGCAGCGCGTCGAGCGCGACTGGGCCGACTCTCGAGGCAGGCCGGTCGGGCGAGCGCGCGAGCGAGCGGGCAGGCGGCAGCGCAGCAGGCCGAGCTGGGCCTCGAGCTCGGGCAGGCGGTCGAGCTGGGCCTCGAGCTCGCAGCAGGCCGGCGGTCGAGCGCGCGGACGAGCTGGCCAGCGCGGGGGGGGGTTCGGTAGCAGGCATATATATATATATACATGTATTAAAAGGTTATTCGATTTTTATTAACATCACATAAAATCGAATAAGAGGCGAATCAAACTCTGGTAATTAAATGCAATGCTTGGGCTAACGTTGAGTGCTATTTGTGCATCTATTGACGGGTTTCCTACATGACATCCACCATACACTGGTAACTTTAGAAAAATTTTTGAAAGCCCGTATTTTTTAGTATCTGGATTTCTAGGGTTGTTACAACTAGCATATCATGGATGAATGATTGCATATTGATTGCCCCGGCCCGACGCTCGCTCAGTCGTCGTCGTCGCCGGTCACGTCGACGCCATCCTGACCCAATGATTGGAATCGGATCTTTGCAGGCAGGGCGCGTACGGCCGCCTGTGCCTCGACCTCGATCGATCTCACTTGCTCCAGATCCATGCACTTGCAGACTTGCAGTTGCAGTGGACGTCCGGCCGTCGCAGGGCGAGGAGACGGATCCGTGCTCGGTCGGCGGGTACAGCTAGATCGATCGATCGATCGACCTCTTTGCTGCTGCTGGTTTCCCGGACGGCCGGCGCGCCGCCGCACATATGGACACGGGCCGGGGCGCGCGGCTAAGCCCCAGCAGCTCACGGCGATACATTCCATGCATGGAGCCATTTGGTCAATATATATATTGGCGCATCCATCAAATCATCGCCGACCTGTCCTCTTTCATGCATCTTGTAGCTAGCTAGTACTACAGTACATGCTCAATTCGCCGCCACAACTCAAATCCATCCACCGATGATATGAGATCACTAGCTAGTACCTACAGCTAGCTCGCAGCTGAATAGATATATGCTACGGCCGACACCTGATAATGTCACTGTATATATAGGCGATCCATCACATCGGATCCTTTTTTACCTGATGATTATCTCATTGTCAGGTGATCTGCACCATAAGCCTCACAAGGACAATGCTACAATCCTAGTTGTTGTTCCTGCTCGATCTGGTCAGCTAGGGAGGTACAAATTAAGTCCCCTCCGAAATGAAGGCAACCGCGAACTGTGACTCAAATTAAACCCATAGCATTTTGCCTAAAATCACACCTTCGAATTGTGGTTGTTTGGTTCCAGCGCTATAATTTGTCATAACATACTTAGGCAAGTGTAGCTACCAATTTTAGAGCCACATTTTGTCATGCATAAGAGAGTCTTGCAACATTTTTTTTTTACTCTTACATAGTAGCCAAAAAAATCTTGTCTAAGTTTAATCCTGTTTTGTCAAACTTGCCTAATAAACTAAAGTGTGGCTAGCAAACCAAAGACCAACTAGTTATAGCAAAAATTGTATTCTAGATTTGTCTATCATTACTAGTCCTACTAGGATTTATGTTTTTGTCCATTCCAATCTCATGAAGATAACATGAATCCTCCTTTGGGAACCTCCATTGAATTAGTAATATAAAGATATATTGTGCACTTGTGCAGCTTCAACACATGTCTAGTTATAAGGTTATATTGTATGACCTCTTGTTGCATCCGTTTTGTAGCATCATGAATCTACATTTCTAGCTTTTGCAATTTTTAAATCCATGATAAAACTCTAGTGCTTATTGTATCTTTTATTTAATTTTTATTTTATAAAGAAAAATATGTAACATAGACTACCACTTAGCTATTAAAATGGCAAGAGAAAAATCGTTTTAGCCTACACCGTGGAACTATGGATATCATTTAATTTTGCTATTCTGAAGAACTCTATGTATAGTAGTATTCTTTTATGAAAACATACAGAACTCAAAACTATATTACTATTATTAAGTCAAAATATATAAAGGTATTTAAAGTAACAACTCCAAACTCGAATATTAATATAATTACTATAATAATGAAGTGTCGTTGCCATATGTTGTGGTATGTTAAGGGAACATTTCTCCAAGATTGATAAAGTATTAAAATTAGTATCCTAATGTACGCATGTTACTTAGTCTACATGTTGGTATAAGGCCACTAGTGAAGCAACGCGGTTTTGCATCGCTAGTCACAAGTCACAAGATTTTTCGTACACGTATGTTTCTTGGAATTCAAACTCACAACCTCTTGCCTTGCAAGATCCCTCCGCCTCCCCGTCATCCCCCCACCACTATGACCAAGTACATATATGATGCTATATTGTCGAATATTCCAGCCTCCAAATGGTATCAAATATATCCCTATAAAAAACTACACAGTTTTAAATCTTATTCGACATTACAATTTTGCATAGGGGGGTGTCTCCATGGTTGTTAAAAAGTTCAAAATTGTGGATTTGAAAATATGAGAACCCAAAACATATATTTGAGCCCGTAAAATCTTAAAATAAAAAATCAACTAAAAAGTTTTATGCCTTATTGAGCTCTACAACTTTTGTAAAAAGCTCATCATCATCTGACTTAGTTTGAAAAAAATAATATTTTCTATGACATGATTTCAAGTCACGAATGGAAACACCAAACAACTCAATGAAAAAAATTCTAGAAGTGTGGTTGGTGTTTCTAACCGACCCTAGAAATACCCTCATTTCTAGGGAAATCACCCTTAAAAGCGACATTTCTAAAGGCTGTTGGTAACACTAACCACAAAATACGTGGTATGTCTAGAGGCGATTATGAAGAAGGACTTACACATGGTCTTTACTGACCTCGAGAAGGCATATGACAAAGTACCAAGAAATGTCATGTGGTGGGCCTTGGAAAAACACAAAGTCCCAACTAAGTACATCACCCTCATCAAGGATATGTACAGGGATGTGGTGACGTGTGTCCGAACATGTGATGGAGACACTAGTGACTTTCTAATTAAAATAGGACTACATCAAGGGTCGGCATTGAGCACTTATTTATTTGCTTTGGTGATGGATGAGGTCACAAGGGACATACAAGGTGATATCCCTTGGTGTATGCTCTTTGCTGATGATGTGGTGCTAGTGGATGAGACTAGGGCAGGGGTTAATAGGAAGTTAGAACTATGGAGACACATGTTAGAGTCGAAAGGGTTTAGACTTAGTAGAACCAAGACCGAGTATATGAGGTGTGATTTCAGCGCGACTAGAAATGAGGAGAGAGACATTAGCCTCGATGGGCAAGTGGTGGCCAAGAAGGATACTTTTCGGTATTTAGGATCGATGCTACAAAAGGATTGTGACATTGATGAAGATGTTAGGCATAGAATTTCAGCCGGTTGGTTGAAATAGCGTCAAGCTTCAGGCGTCCTCTGTGACAGAAGGGTGCCTCAGAAGTTAAAAGGTAAGTTTTATAGGACAGCGATTCGTCCGGCGATGTTATACGGTGCTGAATGTTGGCCTATAAAAAGGCGACATATCCAGCAATTGAGTGTAGCAGAGACGCGTATGTTACGATGGTGTTGTGGGCACACAAAGAGGGATAGAGTCCAGAACGACGATATTCGGGATAGGGTTGGGGTGGCACCAATTGAGAAAAAATTGATTCAACACCGGTTGAGATGGTTTGGCCATGTCCAACGGAGGCCTCCTGAGGCACCGGTGCGTAGTGGGGTTCTAAAGCGGGTCAATAATGTAAAGAGAGGTAGATGTCGATCTAAACTGACTTGGGACGAGTCGGTTAAGAGAGACCTTAAGAAGTGGAATATCCCTAAGGATTTAGCTATGGATAGGAGCGCTTGGAGACTAGCAATTAACGTGCCTGAACCGTAATATTTTTCTTGTACCATTTATATGTTCTTTGTTTTCATGCCTCTTTTAGGTTTCATCTCCAGCCTACCCCAACTTGCTTGGGACAAAAGACTATGTCCAGAGGCGATTAGAAACACCAATCACTTCTAGGAATCAATTTTCAGGGTTGAATTGTAACCATTTCCATAGGGACATTTTGTATCGAACTCTTGTTGAAAAAGAGACACACCCCAAAAAAACATTTTTAAGTAATGTTTCATCTTTTTGTTCATAATGTTATAATGTGGTTAACTTTTTAGAAAATGAAATGGATCTAACATATATTACTAATAATTATGGTTATAATCTACCAAACTAAAGATGAAATGTTTCTAATCATTGTGAGAACTTTCAAAATCCTTGGCCCACCAGCCGAGCCATTTTGCATTTTAATTTGCTTCCCACAAACTCCTCCTAAATCAGCAGTGACAAAAAAAAACCTTGGTGGAACCAAAACATCATTGTTAACATTGTCATGTTTTATATATAACACCGTCATTCGGAACTCGAAAGATCCCCGCTCGGCTGAAAAGTCTGAGAAGCGTGACAAAATTTTGGTCAAAGTCATGACAGTAGTGTCAGGTGCTTTAGATTTTTCAGTTTGTACCTCATCGTCATTATTAGATGAAGCACTAGAACGCTTTGCAGTTGCGAGATCGTTTTCACACAACTGATGATGACAAAAAAAGGTTCCTCGTGTTAGATTCAGGGGAGCATTTGTACGACGCAGGTGATGTGGGTGAGGTACGGGATGGAAGGCCTTTCGCCTTCGGTACGGGCCTCAGTTGGGACGTCTAGGTCAGGTGCTGCCCTGCCTACTTGGTTACAATACAACTACAGCGTCATGCATGTGTATTTTGAAGTCAATTTTCCAATGGATGCGTGCTCAAGATTCCCCACATATATTCGTCTCATCGTCTTTGCCGCAGAGCTATCCGAAAAATCTATCTATCTGCAGTGTATCTTTCATTCTATATATCTATCTGCAGTGTGTCTGTCATTCTGTCTATTATATCTATCCATCTGCCGGAAAAATCTATCTATCTATCTATAGTTTATACGCCTGGAGCATCAATGTACACGTGTGACGAATGAATCGTCAGTGATCACCCGGCCACTGGCTGCGTCCTGTCCTCTCAACCCTGCCAATTACTAGCACAGCATGCATTTCATTTCACCATGACAGATCAGTGATGCATGGCCACAAAATAGTTTCGTTTCGCATGGCGGCAGCTCTGGCATTTCCATGCACGAACAGCCACTCCGATCCATCACTACCCGGTGGCGCTGGCGCCTACTATATAAGAGCGCCATGATCACCCGCGAATCATATCCGCAATGCACTTTGCACCACCGTACCGGAGCAAAGCTAACCAGATAGCTTCTCCTCTCATCAACATCCGGGCATTACCACATTGTGATCGATCAGCCATGGAGAGCCACCACCTGCAGCCGCAGCAGCCGGCCGCTCCGGCGCCCGCCGCCGCGAGCTCCCCGCAGTACCGGGGCGTGAGACGGCGGAAGTGGGGCAAGTGGGTGTCGGAGATTCGCCAGCCGGGCACCAAGGTCCGCGTCTGGCTCGGCAGCTTCGACTCCGCGGAGGCCGCGGCCGTGGCGCACGACGTCGCGGCGCTGTGCCTGCGCGGCCCGCGGGACGCGCAGCTCAATTTCCCGGGCTCCGCCGGGTGGCTGCCCCGCCCGGCCAGCACCGACCCTACCGACATCCGCGCCGCCGCGGCCGAGGCGGCCGAGCGCGTGCGCCGCGAGCCGGCGCTCGTCGGTACTGCCGCCAACGCCGAGCCCGGCAGGGTGCCTGCCTCTGCTAGTGCCAGCCGCCTTGACCTGGCCGTGGGCGACGAGTTTGACGACGACCTCGCGTCGCCCAGGCTGTGGACCGAGATGGCTGAGGCCATGCTGCTGGACCCACCCAAGTGGGGCCCGGATGGTAGCGACGGTTCTGATGGCTCTGGCTCGCAGCATTGGCCCCAGGGCTCCCTGTGGGATGCATGCTAGAGCCTGCGTGCCAAGTCAGCTCTCGTTCTGCTATACCATATATACATACCTGTGTAATGACCTGATGTGTCCACGTGGCGCTGCCTTCGCTGCTATTCTTTTCGATGATCTGTCGAGGTCGACGTAATAATGTTGTTAAGGATATGGATGTTGTCTGTTTCAGAATCAGAATGTTATAGGTGAATTAATTCTCAGGGTTCAGACGAGACGGCGGACAAGGCAAAACAAGGTATATAAAATGTGGTACTGTGTAGCATAAATTTTCCATTTGTTGTTATATGTATATTTCAGAGTTTACTCTTTTTCTTTGCTTGCATATATGTGTGTCATTGCTCTCCCTTTGTATCTCATGATAATAATTATAATTATAATAGTTCTAATAGGCCATCGCCATGGCTTGCTGAGGATCAATCCCAGTAAATGGCAGAATTTATCAATTAATGTGGTATCTTTATTAGGTAATAGTGTATTCCTTTAACAATTAATCCTTGATATCCAAACATACCCTAAATTTGAAGGAAGGAATTGGTTCATTCATAGGAATAACATAAATAGGCATTTTAACGCTTCCCTGATCGTTATTTGAATTTAAGGTTGCTAAGCCACAGGCCCGCTTGATTGGATAAGGCGAACTTTTCTAAGTTTGATCGAGTTTATAGGAAAAATATCAATATTTATGTCTCAAGTTATGTTATGTTTACTATGAAAATATATTCCATAATCAATGTAATGATACTTATTTAGTATCATAAATATTGGCAATAATTTGTTGTATAAATTTGATAAATCTTGAAATTGTTCGACCATTTGGAAAATGGATTGCGGGGGAGGGGGGGACTCGATTTGTATGTAGAAATACGATTTTTGCCTTCAAATAAATTTATTACAAAATTAAATTCAATGACCTTTCTAGTAACACTAATTACATAATGTAAATATTAATACTTTTAAATATATGTTTAGGTAAGCCATAGACCCGTTTGATTGGATAAGCCATTTTTTTCTAAGCCATAGGCCCGTTTGATTGGATAAGTCATTTTTTCTAAGTTTGATCGAGTTTATAGGAAAAATATCAATATTTATGTCTCAAGTCATGTATACTATAAAAATATATTCCATAATCAATGTAATGATACTTATTTAGTATCATAAATATTAGCAATAATTTGTCGTATAAATTTGATCAATCTTGAAATTGTTTGACCATTTGGGAAATGGAATTGCAAGGGGGGTGTGTGGGGGGTGTTCATATGTATGCCATGGGTTTAACTCGATTTGTAGAAAAATACGTGTAACATGTTTGCCTTCAAATAAATTTATTAAAAAATTAAATTTAAATATCTTTCTAATAATACTAATTACATACAATGGATATTAATATTTTTAAATATATATTTAGTTAAAAGTGTTTCTTGGGTACCACAAGTGACAATCTTTTAGGGAGGAAGAGATTATAGTAAAATTGCCACACCCAAATAGGCCAGAACTCTTTTTCTCGGCCACATTTTCTTCGTGAAGTGTCGACATGCACATGATGCTCAAAAGGTGGAAGCCACACCTCCAGTACTTCGGAAAAACGCATGGGTTATTTTGTTTTATGGATAATTCGACCTTGCCAAGTTTTGGGTGATACTCTCCCTCATTCCCTAAATAACTATCGTTGTACGTGTGTATGTCGTAAATTTAACTCGATTTATAAAAAATATGCGTAACATTTGTATCAGTGAATAACTTTATTTAAAAATTACTCCCTCCGTTGTAAATTATATTTCGTTTTGATTTTTTTAAGTACACGTATGATACGTACCTAGATAAATAATAAGTCTAGATACATAGCAAAATGGATGCACAAAAAAAATAAAATAAACTATAATTTAGAACGGAGGGAGTATATTCAAAGTTTTTTTCCAATGAAACTAATTATGTACCCTAAATATTAATATATTTAAATATATATTTAGTCTAAGTTGTTTCTCAGAAAATATAAATGATAGATATTTAGGAACGAAGGGTGTACAATAAAAATAAAGTGAAAGAATTCTAAGAACCGCCCCATTCTCCTTGGTGAAGTGTCACCAACATTTTGTCAGAGGTAGTTTTAGTTTGTGTACTAAATAGCGTGCCCACAAATAATTCCACTTCATAATTTGCATTTGCATTTTTGAAATTGTTAGGGTTGATATATCAGTTATATACCATTAAAAATATCACATATGACTATATGAGCCTATTTTAATTGTATTACTTTTCACAAAGACATAAGTAATTTTTTTTAAAAAAACATTCGTACAAGTTTTTGTAAAATGTATCCGAAACCCTAATTGAACTATGAATGTAGCTGATGTATCTTACGCAAATTCCATTATATCCGCTACAATTTAATCCCGATCTTTTACGCTTGGTTTGTTTTTTTTTTTTTTTTTGAGTCGATTCCGAGAAAGAGCGAAAAAAACAAAACACACTCGAGCACAGGAGGCCTGCCCATACCCCCAGGAGGAGGCCTAGATCAACGAGGCCTGCCCACGTGCACACAGCCCGAGGCCGGACAAGAGCCCAGCCAATTTTTAATTCCGGAAACCCGAAGCCCAATAGGCCCACGAGTGCGTCCAAACGGTACGCCAACGCACGCCGGCGACTCGGCGAGCCGCGCCGCCTTTAATTCGAACGTTGGAGATGAGTCCCCATCCCGACGACCGGCAAACCGCGATAGCATTTAACCAGCGTGCGTCCTACTTCTTCCCGTTCCCGTCGAGGCTCCGAGCCGTTAGAGCAGCAGCAGCCCCCCGCCCCTCCTCCACCTCGCCAACGCCGCCGCACCCGCACTAAAGATCGGGTTTAATTCCAGCCTTCCAGGGCGGGCCTCCTCACCTCCACGACGATTCGCCTCCGTCCCCTTCCCCCTTCCTCGGCGAGCATTAGTAGGTGAGCCCTCAACCTCCGGCCGGTAGATTGCGCTCTCGGTACGGCTCAAGGGCCTTGAATCTTGATGGGTTCCCGCTAGTGCAGTTGGTTGGTGAGCGCGGCCGTGGGCCTCCGTTGGTAAGGTAGGGTTCCCGCATCGATCCCTGAGGGTTTCTTGCTGGCGCGCGCGTTCATCCGCGGCGATTTGGTGGCTTGGATTGGATGTTCTTGGAGGTAACAGGACAGGGGAGGGTCTCATACTCTCGCTAGCGGCCCTGCTGGCGGCACGCACGCGAGCGATTTTATCTCGATGTGCTCTGGAATTGCTTTGGGGTTTTAAGGGATTCCGGCCGAGAAGCAAATCTTACGGATTTGGGTTTCGGACATCCTGTTTCTTGTTTCAATCTGGCGGTTTTCGTTTTGCTCGCTTATCTGACACCGTGGTTTCCCAATGCCGTGCTTACGTGATGGTACAAATTTGGTGCTGCAGGGCATTCCTGCTCTGCTGAGGCTGCCTAGGTAGGTGCTAACAGCAGCAAGAAGCAACAAATGGCTGCTGATGTTGGGCTGCGATTCAACGGCTGGTCGTACTCGGATTTGCCTTACAACGACCACAGTGCACAGGTCTTTACCTTCTGCTTTCCTAATCATCCATTCCTCTGTAATTTCTTACAACTGCCAAGTGAAATCTTGGATGCTGCTTAGATCCAGGCTTTGCTCTTTCCTTGTTATGTATTCTTATAAAAGTCTAGATAACAGACCCGTGCATTGTTATGTCATTCAGCTCTTTTGGCTATCAAATATCCTGAGTTCTCATTTTTCTTTGTGCCTGGTTCTCAGGATTCTTCGGTTCAGCAAATGGTGCTAGATCATGATTCAGTGTCATTTGGCAGATTTGCTGCTGAGTCCTTGTCATGGGAAAAAAGGTCAGTGTTTGAACATAACAGGCGCAAAGAGGAACTAAGCAAGCTCACAGCCCCTGGCTTGGTTGCACAAAAGAAGGCGTTCTTTGAAGAATATTATTCCAAGAGGGCAAGGAGTCTTAAAGCTCAGGGGGGATTGCGTCAGACTGGAGCCACAATGGAGAACGACGACAGTACTCTTTGCCATAGCAGCCCAGCAGATGCAGCAGCTATGTCTGAAGTTCCGGCAGCCTGTGCTCCAAGTTCTACCGTTTTTGAACCTTCCACTGAAGTTGGCTCATCAAATGAGAACAAATGCCAAGAGGCTCATGACCTTGGGTACTTGACATTTAATCCTTTATTTTCTCAGACAGCATGTTTGCCAAACATTCAAGAGGAGAAGTCTAGCTCTGGTCAAAACCTTGGATCAAGGATTGTCTTACCAATAGGAAGTCAACAACCAGAATATCTCAAAGTTGATCCTGAGAAGGCTGGGGCAAGCAAAAATGTAGCTAATGTTAATAGGTCAAGAAAGGTATCAAAGGTAATGCCTACATATCAAATGTCGTGAAAAATGTTGTCTTGATTTCCAGTGTAGTGGGGATATTGGTATTCTCTATTTTAGAAAATTCATGACAATCGCACAATAATAAAGGTGTTGCTGCATGGCTAGATACCTTAAGTTTTGGATATAGAATGTAGATCCACTGACAAAATAACAAATATCATACACCTACATGCTCATTTATTTGCTTCAAATGCATTAATAGTGCTGATCTCACCAATATTGCAAGATTTGGATATTGATTTAGTACATAACTACATGGATAAATAACAACCTTTTAGCAGGTATCATACAAGTGATAAAGCGCATGTATGTTTTATTTACTTCAAATACATGATTTATGCAGAGATCGTGGCTTTGAGCAAGTTCTGAAGTTCCGTCCTTAATGTAGTGGGGAGGGTGTAATTACCAGAATATATCTCTGTTCTATATATAAATGTGAACAAAATTGGCAATACTAAAGAAAATTTTCACGCTGTAACTTGCCCCTCCGTGTTGATTGATATAAGATGTCATGGAAACTTAAGTTCTGGACTTTGTTTATCTGATACATCTCTGTCTATTACATTACCTCAGGACCTGCCAACTTCTGCTATCAACATCCCAAGGGTAGATTTAAGAAGGAATTCAGAAAACAGACCCCCTCAAGACTTGAAGGATCCATTCCAAAAGAGAGTTGAGATGAAATTGCGTGCTTTATCTGATAGGATGGATGCTGATAAAACTGCGGCTTCTATTAGATCAGCTTCTTACCAACCTCCTGAGAGAGCTATGACTTCATCTATATCCGCATATCAAGATAGACCAGCAATGTCTTCTAGATCCAGTGTGTGTCAGAACACCAGTAGAGCCTTGGCACCTTCTAAATTAGCTGCTCAAGCTTCTCATAAATATGTTCAATTTGTGAAGGGTTCAGATGCCAAACCCCATGGAATTTACGTTAATAAAGGATCAAGTGCTTCTCTTGTTGCTTCTAGAAAAAGTACTGCAACTAGGAAGTCGCCTGCAAAGGTCTTGGTGGTGCCCAGTTCATCTCAAGTTAGTGCAAAAACTTCCAGGACTGCTCAGGTAATTTTGCCCCATCAAAAAAAACTCCATCAACTTCAAATGGTTGAACTTTT
The DNA here is from genome assembly GCA_023333625.1 of Bothriochloa decipiens. Classification (NCBI taxonomy): domain Eukaryota; kingdom Viridiplantae; phylum Streptophyta; class Magnoliopsida; order Poales; family Poaceae; genus Bothriochloa; species Bothriochloa decipiens. The sequence goes on along the minus strand of CM041635.1, from coordinate 37,473,145 downwards.
TGTCCAATCTGTTGCGTGCACCAGTGCATTTTTTCCATTGAGAAATAGAATTGCTTGATGCCACAAATGTACCATAAAATTGTTTTTTATACTAGTTCTATGAGGTGCCAGAATGGCTGATATCCTGATAAGTGATAAGTTTGCTGACCCTAAACTTGTCGATTCAAACATCTGTAACAAGGTTGATACTATCATTTTGCAGGTTACATCGAAAAGATCAGCAGTACCTACAAGTGTAAACAAGATGTCACAGAATAAAAGGTCTTTAATTGTCTCTGTTTTACATTGACTGGAATATTACAGAATTGTTATTGATAGAGCTGATGATCAGGAAGCACACACTGGTGGCATTGGATGAAAAATACACAAAGAGTCAATATGAGCGCAAATCTGCACCTCGAAGTGCAAGGTATAACTGTTTACGATTTGCTGAGTGCTTTGCTCATAGATATTCACTGAATCTGAATCTTAAGCTACTGTGGTCCTTCGCAGAAGCAGCTCTGATAATCTCTCTCGTGCTGCAAAGGCACCTAAGATTTCAAATGTGACGAATCCGGTGTCCAAGGTAAAACCTTTGAGAACCCAGGTGGTCCACAATATCTTTTGCAAGCATTGGTGGGGTTGAAACTGATTAGCAGATTGGATTAAATCTTCTTGAGAGTGTTTTGTTTTGTTTCTTTTTCTGATTATATTGAACTTTGTTGTAGACTGAAGTTGTGCAGAAGTCAAGAACTTCAAGTAATCTCGTTGGAGGAAGAAATATGTTGACAAAGCACTCTGCAAACTGCAGTGAAGAAGACAGAAAGGTTGGATGTTTCCTTATTGGGCATTTCCTTCTGTCAATAATCTTGAATACTAAGCTGCGTTGGTGCATGAGCCATCTTTCTTTACTACGGAGTAGATGCCAGCATTAGCTGATGCTTATGCTTGATCCATCTTCAGTGCTACTAATGTTTCTTTTTTCATCACACTAAAATTGGTTTGGGATGCATCTTTGCGTTTACAGGTGATCCGGTCACACACAGGAAACCTGGCTCAATCAAGCACGAGGAGCAATCTGAAGGGTGGCCCATCACTGACTAAGAACAAGCCACGGTGGGTCCCAGCAAAGCATATCCCTTTGCATCATCCAGACATTCAGTATTAGCTTAAAACCGTGATCCAAATGTCTTTAACCATGACCACCTCAGAATCTTCTTGAACACCTATGCTAGCTTGTGTACGTCAGCACTTAGCACTGGTAGTTCCTAACAATGGTTCTGACCGGCCAATCTTTTGCAGGCAAGAGAGGCCACGATGGCGATGATTGCATCCAGAAACCGTTGGTGCAGTTGGCGGCCTCGAACTGTGGAGAAGCACAACATCGTTTTGTTTGGATCTCCTGGAGCCTCAAACTAATCGTTAGCTTTGCAACACGAAATTGAAACAAAAGCCTTCATACAGCAAGAAGACACGACACGCCTTGTCTTGTAGCTATAGGTCGTCGCATAGAGATGCGCAGTGGCTAGCTGTTTGCGATGATTGTACGTAAATCTAGAGCAGATCCCTTGATGTTGGAAATGCTGTCGTCGCTGTTATGATCCAGCAACAGTCACAAGAGAATATATATTGTGCAATGGATTATTCTTTTTCATGGTTGTGGAAGCCAGTCTGGAAGGATGCGATGGATTCTTGGCGCTGCTGCCGTTACGGCCCGTGAGGGCGTGACGTTTCTGGCCGTCGCGTTCGTTGCTGTTATGCGAAAGGGATACACCGAGAATAACTTTCGTTTGCCGCCAAGATGGAAATAAGTGTCCGGCCCTCAGGTCCTGGGTGCTGATAAAATCACGGGAAATGTCCGTGGTACGTCCCATGCATTATGAGGCAACCTGCAGCACCACTCCCTCCGTTCCATTATAAGTCATTTTAAAAATTTTAGAAAATCAAAGCATTTTAAATTTAACTAAAGTTATAAAAAAATATAAATTATGATATCAAATAAATATGCTATAAAAATATAGTTAACGAAAATTTAATGATACTTAGTTGACATCTAAAATGTTATTATCTTATTATATAAATTTATTCAAACTTAAAATGTTTTGACTCTTTAAGATTTTTGGATAACTCACAATTTTGAGATAGAGGGGGTAGCGCTTTCTGTAGCAAGGCAGGATATAATAAGGAAAAGAAGCCCTTGTTTCCATAAAGGATTGAGCGGTGCCAAATACGGAAACAACAATGACAACTCTTCCTTTAAGTTTACACCTTATCACATATAGGATGTTTTATCACATCTGATGTATAAAATAACAAATTGTACAGATTGCGCCTGTTTTACAAGACAAATTTTGAGCCAAGTAAACATATGCTAATGACAGATTAATTAGACTTAATAAATTTCTCGTAGATTAAAGATGGAATCTATAATTTATTTTTTTATTAGTATACAAACATCTATTAAAACCTCAAGTGACATCTGGTATGACACACCAAAAGCTTTATTCCCTAGAACTAAAGCAATTCTTTGTAGTAAAAGTCCTCTAGAAAAGCAAAATCTTAATAGTTTGAAAAGATAAAAAAAAACTACAGTGATACCCTTAGAGCCAAAAGTAAATGCTTTTTGTCATACCACAAGCACATACTCCCTCCGTCTTAAATTATAAGCCATTACAAAAATCTTGATGAGTTAAAGCATCTCAAGTTTGACCAAAATTTATATGATAAGATAATAATATTTATGATGCCATCTAAATATCATTAGATTCTTCATTAACTATATTTTTATAGTATACTTAGTTGATGTCATAAATATTTATAACTCTCTCGATAATTTTGGTCAAACTTCAAATGCTTTAAATTTCTAACATTCTTGGAATGACTTACAATATGAAACAGAGGGAGTAATATTCTTTGCAAACACAAGCACATATTAACCTACTATCCACTTCCTCTTTCCGCAAAAGAATAAAATTATGGTATGTATGCCAGTCAAAACTAACTTAAATTTGACTAAATTTATAATAAACACTATTTAAGCCTCTACATATATTAAAAAATGCATTTGATCTAATGATCTATTTTGTATCATAAATATTAGTACTTTTTTTACAAATTTAGTCAAACTTTAAACTATTTAACTTCTTGAAAAACAAGAATTGTGTTCTCTCGTGGACGAAGGAAGTTAAGTCTCTAAATAAATTTATTAAAAAATATATTCTATAACTAATATATCGTATCATAAATGTTACTAGTTTTTAATAAATTTAGTTAAATTTTAAACTATTTGACTTCTGAAAAGACGAGAATTTTAATAAATTTAGTTAAATTTTAAACTATCGTATCTTTCTGGAATACCGCTAAAAGCCATTTAATAGCTCTGTTTATAGGATATTCGCTTGTTCTTCTAACTATTGCAGATTACATCTAATTAGTTCATCTAATCAGAGCCTAGATCTGCAAAGAAAAATCAAGAAAATACTACTTAAGCGCATTACTATTTTCAACACTCTGTCGCCGTGGCTCGTCGTGTCAGCATCTGGAGGACGCCACGTGTCTGCAAATATACCACGTCGTCGGCTCGTCGCTGCAAATATTCTCTTGCCTCGGCGAAAACCGCCCCCACTGCTATTCCAGACTCCATGATAACCGGGCCCCACTGCTGAGTACATTTGGAGGACCCACTCCACACTCAGGCCAATGGGCTCCCGCTGCGTGAGCGTAGTCGCGCGCTTTTTTCTCGTTACCCGACACGCGGGCCTGCTACGTGTCCCGCATGGGCCTCCCCCACGCAGTCATTTTCTCGCCCACACCCTTCTGGTCTATGCTCACTGGGTCCCGCCATCACTGGTCCCACCTGCCTGCCTCCGATCCTCCTCGGCTCTCCCCCACACCGCCGTTCCCCTCCCTTGTCCCTTCCCCCAACTTTCCTTTCCTTTTCCATCCCGGAAGACACGGGCAGACGGCAGATAGCCACCACGGCTATGGCGGACGCCGCCTCGGAGATCAGCGACTGGGAGGTGCTCTCTGCCACCTCCGCCTGCGGGGGCGGCGACGACGATGAGGTATTAATCGTCTCCGGCGGGGGCGGGGGAGGCGACGTTGTCGTCCTCGACCACTTCGCCCTCACCCCCGACCCCGAAGCCGCCTGCCCCAGCGGCGGCGAGGACTCCTGGTCGGGCCCCGGGGGCGGCTGGCAGGGGTTAGAATTATTGGATGGATTCGATCCGATTCCGGAATCAAGTTTCGACCTCGCTGGTGTTAGGAGCCAGCAGCCGCCGATAAGCGGCGTTGATGACGCCAGCGAAGAAGGCTTGATGCTTGAAGCCACCCTGCCGCGCGGTGCGGCCCGTAGCGCATACGGAAATCAAGCGGAGGAGGTGGTAGGCGCCGAGATTGAGCAGGAGAGTGATTCCGTGATCAGTCACGGGGAGTTGTGCCCGGTGCTGCAGCCGGCGCATCATAGCGTGGGAGAACCGCTGGATTCTGATGCGGCTACACCTACAGGTGCCTCGCTCCAAAGCGAGGCATCGGAGAGTTCCCTTGTGCAATTGGATGATGGAGGAATTGGTGCGGGTGTAGAGAGCTCATGCCGTGAGGATGCTGTGTCAAGTGATGGGAATCGTGGTGAGCAAGAAGAGCAGGAGCAAGAGAGCAACGCTAATGCTGCCACTTGTTACGATGAACCAGATGGGGAGGCCAAATATGGTGCTTTGCCGCTAGCTCACACGCCAGGTACTGAGGAGGGAGAGAAGCAATTTGTTGTCTGGTGGAGGCTGCCGCTCAGGCTCCTGCACTACTGTGCTTGGAAGGTGAAGCCAGTGTGGTCCTTCTCCATCGCCGCGGCATTCCTTGGCCTGGTTGTGTTGGGGAGGAGGATGTACAGGATGAAGCGCAAGGCAAGGGGCTTGCCCCAGATTAAGATTGCGTTTGATGATAAGGTAAGCTCTTTGCTACTTGTGTTGAATACATCTGTAGCTATATTAGAATTAAATATATAACCTGATTTTGATTGTGGTTTAGTCCAGGACAACACATAAGTAGCATGTATAGGAAGAGAGGAAGACTTAATTGATTCATGAAATAGTTTATTTGTTTTTTTATGAGAATTCATGGATGAATTATGATCGATACTGAGTCATTAACTTGAAACATCACAGCTAGTGAATGAATATAATATTCTGGTACAAGTATCAAGGGAAACAGATAATTCTGCATCATAATTTACATCATGCTGTAAAAGTGATAGCAACATGTATTCTCTGCTAGTTTTTCATGAACACTGATTTGTATGGTCTTATGGGTGAACTTGCTTCCAAAGTGGATGTAAGGTGATAAAAGTATAAGTACAAATAGTACAGAATTATTGGCACAATAACATAATGAGCATGAATGGTAGAGTTTTAAGATTTTCATTCTTTCGAGACGAGTATTTTTTGTAAATCATTCTGAATGGTGAAACAATGCAGTATATTCCTTTCACCATTATATTGACAGTAGGTTTAGATAATTTCTGAAAATTCAGCACTCTGGCTATTTTCCCTTCCCCAGACCCCGCAGTGCGGGAGCCTATGGCACTGGGTACGCCCTTATTATGGTCGTTGTTCTATAACTGTCAGCTATGATAATGTCTCTGGGGCTTTGTAATATTATTCTTTTTCTCCTTGAACTATGGCTGAATGGGAGACATCTTAGCAAAGCCCTTTCTGAACAATTCTGATTCTGATTCCCCTCCCACTACCACTGGCAACCGTCAGTTGATAAAGGTGGATTCATTAGTGATGTTCAGTTTCTCACACTGGTCTAAAAAAATCAGAGGCCTCCCACTCCTATTTTGTCATGGTCAGCGCCAATCTGGTTAATGCATAATATAATCAGTAAGGCAGTGTCCCTCACCTCATGTAGGGGGCGTACTAAGAGGCACCTGCCAGTGTGTTTGACTATGGCTGACTGGAATTGGTATTATTTTCCATTAAATGACATTGAATCAGGATTGTGTTTAGTAACTAGTAAGTCCTGGTTGCCAGGACCAAAGATTAAATAATAAATATTTTGTTATACTTCAATTTGGGTACCATCATACCATAGTTTTTTTTTTTGTTCGCCTTCTTGAGAATGGAAGTCATGGCTCTCTATAGCTAAGCTGAGGCATGTTGATTGGTGTCCATATAGAAGTTAGAGGATAACAATAATACATCCCCTACTGCCCATAGTGTTCACACCCAGAAACCCCAAAATGTAAAATGCACGGTCTTATTATCATGGAGAAGTAGGGGGATATTAATTGCACCTCGCTGGTCATTTTCAAACTGATGTAGCACCATTTCCAGATGGGAAAGAACACCAGGGAACAATTACTGTGAAGCATAGAAAACAAGGTAGTAAATTGATTAGTGGTTAGGCACTCACTTTCTGCATTTAAGGTGGCAAGGTAGTAAAACGACTTATGCTTAAGCAGTGTGGTCACTCATTTCCTGCATTCCTTCAAACAACGAGTTAGTGATCATACTTGATGGCGCTTTCTTGTGTTGACATCATTAGATTTCGATCAGAAGCTACAGCTCATGACCATACTTGTCTTTCCAGGAAGTGTCTAACCATGTTTTCCTTATTGGTGTGAAAATACAGAGGGCCTCCCAGTTTGTTGATCGCGCGGCACGTCTCAACGAAGCCTTCCTGGTAGCGAGACGTGTACCTATGCTAAGAACATCATCTGGTGCTACGCTTCCATGGTCAATGATTCAGGACAGATGAGTGAAGCTGCTCAAAGCTCCATAAGAAGGTTCCTACAAGCAACCATTCCGGATGAACATCAGTACGAGCATCTGAATTGGCTTCTCCTATACCTTTTGTTTTAGATGACACAGCAAAGAGGATGCCAATGTTGATGTCACTGGTCTTTCTTTCTCTTCTTATTTTTTTGTTTTCCTTTAGTTTTTCTTTATTTTCTTAGGAACCATTTCTTTGCTCCTGGTTATCATTTTTTAGCTCTTTCTGTGTTTAGTCCATGGTCAGTGGTGGAGTCCTAAATTTATCGTTGGTACGGACATGTATTTTCTTGTTAATTTGGATGCTAGTGTGCTCAGGTTTCATGTGCTCTCTTTTTGCCCCCTGCGTTTACTTTTGGTACTCCTGTACAGTGTATACCGATGATGATGATGTTTGGCTCCCCGTGCGCCCAACCTTGAACCTCAATACCAAAACAGTTCTAACCTCTGCATCTAGTTCTAGCAGGAATGGGTGCCTGCAGCCCTGCGTTCAGAATGCTGCAGCTTGAATGCTTACCTGCAGTGTTTTTTGATCTCAGCTGGTTCATGGTCCTACTGGGCGCGCCAGGTTTTCGGTATGCTGCAGCTTGAATGCCTGCAGTGTTAGTCTGATCAGAAGATCTGTGCTGGGTCCCCGGTTGTCTGTAACTATATGCAACAGATGAGCAGAACTGAGCAGCCCTTGGTCGATCCTGACTATTCCGATAAGTGAAGAACACAAGAGTTTTTCCCAACACAGTATGATGGCATTGTCGTCTTGGCTTTAACAGTGCCGGCTCTGAAGTAAATTATTTCAGAAAAAATGCAGAACTTTTTGTAGCAATAGATATAGCTGAGTAACCAAGAGCTCTACTAGTCAAGTTATGGAGCATATTTTGCGTTTGGCAAACATAGAGCCTCTGCTTCTCTTTACTGGTTCATTCAAATGTTTCTTTACTTTCCTGCAAAGATGATAGTAATTCTCTTGGTTTATCCTTTTGAGCTGCTTCTATATTTTCTGAAGAATTTTTAGCTCCAGGATTAGCTAGCGAACGAGTTTTTTCATTGTGTATCATTGCGGCGCAAGGAGACATTTCAGTGTTTATTTACATGCTACCATTGGTGCTTATCAGTGTGAAGTGGTGAGCGAGCAACACATGTAATCAACATTATACAAACTAGCAGCATTCATTCATCCCATCTTTCACAACAATGTGAGCAAAATTGTAATCAAGAACAAGATATTACTTTATCGAGCATATGACTTCTCCAATCATTTGGGGGGCACCAAGGAAGAACCTTCTCTCTCTCTTTTTTTCTCAATGATATATATGTGTTTCTATCTTTTCATTCACCTCCACACAGGTCGGCCGTGATTAACACGTCAGCCGCCACTGATGGGCGGTATGACAGCGAGCTCGTCGCCGTCGGCGACCGCGGCGGACTCGGCAGCGTACTCCTCGTTGAGCGCGAGCACGACGGAGCCCCGGATCTCCTCCAGCTTGGGGAACCGGGCCAGGACCCGGGCGAGGCACTCCCCCGCGGTGCTCCCCGCCGGGACCTCCACCGCGGAATCCGCCACTCCCGTCAGGTCCCGCGCGCGGGCGAAGAAGAGAACCTTCACCGTCGCCGTCGCGGCCGCTGGCGCTGCTGCCTGTTCTTCGGCCGCCGCGGGAATCTCCATCTCCTCCTCCGGAGCGGCATCTGGGAGCAGCAATAGGGGATCAGATGACCGGTGATTCACATCAGGTGGGAGGATAGAATCGATCGGTGATGATTCGCTGGCTGAGGCCCGCGGCGTAGATGCGATCGGCTGGTTACCTTTGGGATCCTCCGCCATCGCCGGAGGAGAGAGGAAGCGACTGGTTGCTGTGCTGCCGGCCGGTGGAGACCAGTCTTATTCCGGAGTCAGAGGACGATGCAAAAAGCGAGACGGCATCGTTGTTATTACTACTACGGAGAAATTCATTTCTAGGAGACATTCTGCACGCAAGTGGTCGTGCCGGAGTGGTTATCGGGCATGACTAGAAATCATGTGGGCTTTGCCCGCGCAGGTTCGAATCCTGCCGACCACGATTTTTATGGACTTTTTTTCCTTCTTTTTTTTTGGCATTCTTCTCGCGTCCTTGTACTCGTCAGTCTCGAAATCGATCTGACACACACACACACACACACACACACACAAAATCTCGAAATCGATCAATGGAATGCTCACTGATTTGAGAGCATCTAATAACTACCCCACTCGAGGTTGCATTCAGCCGCCCACACCGGCAGTCCCTCGGGCGAGGCCGGCGACCGCCCGTCGCCCGAGGCCCCGAGCGGTGACCGGAGGTTGAAGACGAGTCGGGCACCCGAGGCCCTGAGCCGTGATTGGGCGAGGGGCACAGGAGCGCGAGACTGGGCCGTCTCCAGCCGGCGCGGCTGCCCAACGCCGCTGCACGTTCGCGAGAGTGTGCTCCCCCACCGCAAGGCCGCGCCCGTCAGGTGCTCGATCGAATGCCGCGCTTCAGTGCTAGCGCCGCCACGCACGTCTGACAGATGCAGGGCACCCTCGGCGTCCGATCCAGAGCGCCGCGCGCGTCGCTGCGTGTCCTCTTCCCGGGCCAGCTAACCGCGCGGGCGAGATGGCTGCAGGGCGGCAGCGGGAGAGAGGCTTCGGAGGAGGAGGACGAGGCGGCGGCAGTCCCGTACGCCGACGTGCCTCGGCCGGGCAGGAGGTGTGAACGGAAGCCGTACGTGACGCCGATGAAGGTGCTCATCCGGCGGGCCAAGGAGGAGAGGCAGGCCCGCCAGGAGAACCCGTGCCGCGTGCTCGAGCACCCGCCCGACAACGGTCTTGTCGTGCCGCACCTCGTCGACGTCGCCCGCCGCGTGCACGCCGCGAGGGAGGCGCTCCTCATCGGCCTGACCAGGCTCGTCGAGGGCGAGGGCGCCATCCCGGTGAAGCGATGCAGGTGGGGGGACACTCTGCTCTCGGAACTTCCACTTGCTTACTGATGCATCGATGGCTTGATGACGTAATGTTGTTGCCAGGTTCTGCTCGGAGGTGCACATTGGCCGCATCGGGCACGAGATCAGGACGTGCGAGGGGCGTAACAGCGGCGCGAGGAACTCCCTGCACGTGTGGCGGCCGGGCACGGCGCGGGACGTCGTCGGCTTCCCCTACTGCTACCACCTGTTCGACCGCGTGGGGAAGCCCAGAGTGGTGCACAAGGAGAAGTACGACGTGCCGAGGCTCCCAGCGATCCTGGAGCTCTGCATCCAGGCCGGCGTCGACGTGCAGCGCTACCCGACCAAGCGGCGCACCAGGCCAGTCTACTCCATTGAAGGCAGGATCGTGGACTTTGAGCCGGACGACGAAACAGCTGGAACATCACCTGAACCACCTCCGGCGGCGGCAATCGCGATCTGTTCTACTTCCGCTGATGATATTGTCAATGGAGAAGGGGAAGAGTCGGAGATCGCCATGCCTGAGCTTGCGTCGAGGACACTGGAATCGTGGCTGGACATGAGGTCCGGCGCGGCGAGGCTGATGAAGAAGTACAGCGTGCACACCTGCGGCTACTGCCCGGACGTGCAGGTCGGCCCCAAGGGGCACAAGGTGCGGATGTGCAGGGCCACCAAGCACCAGCAGCGGGACGGACAGCACGCGTGGCAGGAGGCCACGGTGGATGACCTGGTCCCGCCCAACTACGTGTGGCACGTCGCGCACCCCGCCGCCGGCGACGAGTCCCTGCCGTTGGCGAACGAGCTCAAGCGGTACTACGGCAAGGCCCCCGCGGTGGTGGAGCTGTGCGTGCAGGCTGGCGCGCCCGTGCCCGCGGCGTACCGGAGCATGATGCGGCTCGACGTCGTGCCGCCGGCGCGCGACGAGCATGACCTCGTCGCCTGATGCTGTCGCGCGTTGTGTCTGGCCGTTTCGCTGATTGCAGAATGCAGATGATCTCCGGCTGAACGCTGTCACGACGCAGAACAAATTTCTTGATGCTTTCCTGCCACTCTTGGGCAGCTTACTCATCGATGCAGGCATGCAGCAGACTGTAACTTGCTTCCTGTGGTTATTGATGAAGCTGCTCAAATGGCCATTTTTGGAAAAGATACAGTGTTGCAGCCTGTGTGATTGGAATGGTAGTCTGGTAGATGGTGGTTTGCTTTTGAGTGCTCGGTCCTAGCAATAAGTGTGAAAAATTCTTTCATGACGGTAAGCAGTGTTTCTATTTCCCTACAAGTGAATGTAAATAGTGACTATGGAACCCCAAAAATCCCAAAACACATGAGTTAGGAGAGAGATACATATAGGACAATTTCTCCTTCAAAATTCCTATGGGTTGAGCCATTCCCTAAGGATTTTATAGAAATTTCAAGTTAGTCATTTGTTCCAAAGGGCCACATGGGATCCCATTCCGCAAAAATTCAATCCTATTAGAAAAAAAGGGAATTCCGAATACTACAATATTCCTTCGCAAACCATATGTTCCAAATGGGTATCTAAGCATTTTCTATTATCAGCATCGTTGAAAATGTGAAGCAGAAGCACTTTTTTTTTTAAAAAAAAAAAGATCGTTGCATAAGCCTCATTGTCAGCCAGTCTGGTGTCTCAATTGTGGTAACAGGTGGTCCAATCTGAATAGTGAGTCGGCAGGTGCAAAGTGTATTGTCATCACCTGTCAATGAATAGTGCTCCGTCTCAGTTCATTTCTAAAACAACGATCTTTTGGAACAGAATGATCGTTGTTTAGAAATGTTAAGGTTGACACTGTACGTGGTTGGGGCTGGGAAGGGCAATGCTGTCAGCGTTCTGAGTAGTCCTTCTCCTCTGTGGCTGAATGAGTGAATGGTGTAAACTGAAATTCTCATTCAGAAGGCACGTACAAGCACAATGTACTCGTCAAGTCATCAACCTATCCTAGGCCTTGTTTAGTTTTTCAAATTTGGCACTAAATTTCACTATACAAAGAGAAGATTCCCATCACATCAAAATACCGACACATGCATAGAGTACTAAATGTAGATGGAATCAAAAACTAGTTACACAATTTGGTTATACTTTACGAGACGAACGTTTTAAGCCTAATTAGTCAATGTTTGGATAATTTTTATTAAATGCAAACGAAATGCTACAGTTACGCTACAGTGCCAAATGCCAACTTTGCACACCCCAATTTTGAGGAGTAGAGCAAGTTGCCACTGCAGAAAGAAGAGATGGCTTGGCATTGTGCTACTATCTGAATAATATCTGATGGACATCCCTATCTGATGGCTGGTGCCCATGCGGGGAAAACTAAAAGCCGTCTGAGTCCCGAACAGCATTTTTTGAGGTCCGAATCCGAACGGTGGAAGTGCCTGCGCATCCTCCTCACTAAACGAGACGATATCCAACCGGAAAATAGGTGCAGGACAAAATCTGATCCAGGTGCTGTGGAAGCAACTGCGTCGTTGCGCGTAAGCAATATCCGCTTGCGCTTGCGTTGTTGAAACTTGAAAGGGACCGAGGAGAAGGAATAATCATCTCCAGTCTCCCTCAAAGCAAGAACAAGGACACGAGCTGTGCAATAAAAAAATAAGTGGGTTCCGCAGGGATTGCACCATAAGATAATTTTCTCCTGTCCGTGCGCGCGAGGCGTCGAACATTCCACGTCCCGCCCGGACCAAGTGACGAGGAAGACTGAAAGCGTCACTAAGAAGTGGGGTCTACGGATCCAGGGGTCCATTTGTCAGTGACTTAGCACCAGCTCGAAGCGAGCTAAAACCCTCCAAATCGCAGGGACCAACCGTTGCGGATGATTTCCCCCTCGTCTCGTCTCACTTGCGTCCCAGGTCGCGACACGCCGGCGCCGCTGTAGGCTGTACCCGCCTGCGCGCTCCTCCCACCCCCGCACCGGCTCCGGCGACGGCGAGCCCTCCCGACGACGCTCCTCGACCGATCCGTCCCTCTCGCGGCCCTTCTCTCCGGCTCCACCCGAGGTACGTAAGACTCGTCACGCTCACGGGGATGATTCGTCCCTTCTCTGCGGTGGGGTTTTACGCGGGTGGATCCATTTTGACGCGCAGGGGAGGGGGAGGATGTGGTCGTCGAGCCAGGCCAGCACGAGGGGCGTGGTGGAGATGGGCAGGGTGGAGGCCGGGCCGTCGCATTTCCCCAAGCGGCCCGCGCCCTGGAATTCCTCCAGGTATTGTCTTGGCTTGTGTAGCAGATGCTCTCTGTTCCGATGCACTAGATCTTCTAGTAGCTCCCTTCTGCCTCGATGATTGGTAACTTTGTGTGCGGCATACGTTCTAGTCGGACCTGTCAAATGTTCATTTCCGTAGCATGCAGCGACCATGTTCCTACCATTCACTTGCTGTGGCTGCGCAAATGAGCTATGATGTTTGTATTAATGATCATGTTGATGTGTGAGCATAACAAGGGATCCATGCACCTGTATCCGATTCCCTGCATCACTCATACCTCTCTTCTTCTTTTGAACTGCAGTAGTCATGATATGCATAGACAGTACTTTATCTATGGCTATGAATACCGTTTGCCAATGTTTTACCTAACGTAGCTACTGTGCCTAACAGGATCAATCTATCAAGGACACACCCAGTTAAACCTTGCTCAGCTGGTGAACGCTTAGGAATTTCTGTTAAATGCAGCCTGGGGTGGTCTTCTCAACCATCTCCTGACTTGAGGCAGCACTTTAGAGGATATTCTTCACCATCAGAGGCAGTTCTTACAGCCCAATCAGATTTGAGAAAACTTCTTGTTGGCAATGAAAAAATCGGTGTTCTCTTGCTGAATCTTGGGGGCCCAGAGACTCTTGATGATGTGCAGCCTTTCTTGTTTAATCTTTTTTCCGATCCGGTAATTAACATACTGCAAAGGAACACTAGCTTCTAAGTTTTTGACTTGCTATATTATTTTTTTTTATTCATGCTATTGTTACGTGGCATGTTTAACAATTTTGGTGCAAAAATAAATAATTCTTAGTTACTTAAATCTTCACTGGAATGTGTGCCAAATTCAATATATTGCCGAAAAGCTGATAGTCCAGCTATAGTACTGTTTTTGTGCAAATGCCATGCTTATCTGTATTCATTAATCAACATTGAGCCTAGCTTTCTAACATCATTTTTATGAATGTTTTGAGATAGATGGATGCAAAGACAGAGTCCATGCTTATTGATACATCGTAATGCAGGTCTTTTCCTTCTAATTATCTATCCCATGATGCATGATCGCAGGACATTATCCGTCTTCCGAGGCTCTTTCGTTTTCTGCAGAAGCCACTTGCAAAATTCATATCAGTAGTGAGAGCACCAAAGAGTAAGGAAGGTTATGCATCCATAGGTGGTGGTTCTCCTCTCCGACAAATTACTGACGCACAGGTATATTGTGACCTTTTGTGGTCTAATTTAAAATTGCCAATTAGCATGACTGCCATTCGTTGAATCTTAGCACTCTGGATATTCCGTTACCTAGAGTCAGAGAGGACACAAGTTTTTTTTGAAGGTCAGAGAGGACACAAGTGGGTCGTGGGAAAACTAATTTTCTCTTGATTAGTTCCATAGTCAAAATTATTGTCACGTAATGAATTAACCCATACATTAGTGTCACATGGAATTTTCGTGGAACTTCAATAATCGTATGCTGCTTCTCACTTGGTTGACAAATGATTCTCCCAGCAATTGGGTTGATATTGTGATGACTTATAGGTTAGGTCTAGGAAATACCCTTGGGATTTATATTGTGAGATGACACAGAATTGCATTTGTTGTTTCACCTATGCTTCATTGCCACTACGTCAATCTTATAAAGTGAAAAACAGTATTTGTGGTTTTATTATCATTCTGGTTATCTTTTACATTGAACAACGATAGGATTAGAATGTGAATGGATGCTGCTGTATTACTTTATTAGAGTTTAGAGAATAATTAATGATTTCCGCACTTTCGTAAAATGTCTAAAGCTGCACTATGAGCTCCCATTTGATGGCTTTCATGAATTGTGCAGGCTGAAGCACTGAGGGAGGCATTATGTGGAAAAGATGTTCCTGCCAAGGTGTATGTTGGAATGCGGTATTGGCATCCATTCACTGAAGAAGCCATAGAACAAGTAGGGGCTTGGCATATATCCAATATACATCTGTGTTCTGTTGACTTTTCAGGTTTTTTATCATCTTAGAGCGAAGTTCTACCTGTAAATTTCCATTGTTCTTTTATCATCTTAGAGCGAAGTCATAAAAATCAATCAAGTGCATTGAGTTGGATACTGTTTCTAATTAGATCTTTGTTTGTAGATAGTAGAAACAGTTTTCTGTAGTAGCATTTGCAGAAGAATACGGTCCAGATTGCAGTTTCAGTTGTTGCGTGAAACCATTTGCACATGAATGCTATTATATTATAGATATGAAACCATTAGATAATTATGGTATTGTACTCATGACACCATTTGCTATGTGAATGCTATTCTAGACATACAAATAGGTGGTTCTGTTCGTATGTGATATATATCTATTTAAAAAAATACATTTGTGAACTCACTAAGTTTGATCTTGTTGCATTAGATAAAACAGGATGGAATCACGAAACTTGTTGTGTTGCCTCTATACCCTCAGTTCTCCATATCAACTAGTGGTTCAAGTCTCCGTTTATTGGAGAGCATATTCAGGTATATTTGGAATTACAGATACCTGTATTCTGCTGCTTAGAAAATCTTGTACTTATGTGCTTATGTCACTTTCAATTTCTTGTAGAGAGGATGAATATCTTGTGAACATGCAACATACAGTTATACCCTCCTGGTATCAACGTGAGGGATATATCAAGTCTATGGCAACTTTGATTGAGAACAAATTGACAAAATTTCCAGAACCCCAAAAGGTAAGACAGGCCATGACTTTGAGCACTTATGGTTCTCTCTTGAGCCAAAAAGGTAGGAGGTTATTGAACTTGGTGAACATTTACTTTATGTGCTAGATTTCATTATACAAGGCTATCCCATGTGTAGAAGAGTATATGCAATATTTTTCCCTCTTATTCTTCAAACAAAGCACAATTGCATTTCCACCAAGTTGCCAATGCTTGCAAAAGGCTCTCAGTACTGCTAAAAGGGCTGGGATATATTATCTTAAAAGATAAAAAGGGCAGAAGGCTTGACTTCTTTAGACACCAAGCAAATTGTCTCTTCTAAAAATTTCTTTCCTCTGGGGAATATTGCCTCAAATAATGTGGTAATGTTGGAGTGAGGATGGCTTCTAGTGACAAGAAATATTGTCCAGAAACATTTTGATTTTGCATCCATTTGCCATTCAAACCTTGGTACATCTAATTTGAGAAGTCTATTTGCAGGTTATGATATTTTTCAGTGCTCATGGAGTTCCTCTGGCATATGTTGAAGAAGCTGGTGATCCATATAAAGCAGAAATGGAAGAGTGTGTCGATCTTATCATGGAAGAACTGGAAAAAAGAGGAATAACAAATCCATGCACACTTGCTTATCAGGTCAATGCAGATCTCTCACTTTAATGGCATTAGCCAAATATGGTGGTTTCTCTTCTTTTAATAATGGATGTTCTGAATTGACAGAGCCGAGTTGGACCAGTGGAATGGCTGAAACCGTACACTGATGAGACCATTATTGAGCTTGGGCAGAAAGGAGTAAAGAGCCTGCTTGCTGTTCCCATTAGGTACTATTTCTCTCTCAACTTAGCTCCTGTTATCTCTGATTGAAGTGATGTTCTGTCTGTGCTACACTTCTTATAACCTTCACATCTTTCATCTTGCTGCTGATTATTCTCTCCCACCAATTTAACTCAGCTAATCTGCCTTTTTCTCATGGTCTTCCCTGTTCAGTTTTGTCAGTGAACACATTGAAACTTTGGAAGAAATCGATGTGGAGTACAAAGAGTTGGCTTTAGAATCTGGCATCAAGCACTGGGGACGAGTTCCAGCATTAGGTTGCGAACCCACATTCATTTCGGATCTTGCTGATGCTGTTATTGAAAGCCTACCTTATGTTGGCGCAATAGCAGTTTCCAATCTGGAGGCTCGGCAGGTAACAACTAGCACATGACAAATAAAATTATTTCTATCTAGTTCATGATTGATCAAAAGAATATTGGTATTTCCAGATGCTTTGTGTATCGTGTCTGTGCTTAACTTACTGGTGACTTCAACTATGCATGTGTTTTATATTAACAATATGTTCAGAGTTCAGATGGTACCTCAGTTAAATGGAAACTAAAATTGAGTTCATGTGCTTTTCCAAGTTATTGGCCAACACATTGAGATTGCATTTAACCATATGACACATTATAAAGCTATCTTCTTTGGATAAGATGAAAAGAAGAGGACAAAATTTTAGCACAAGCTGGTTTGTTCTTCTGGGAAAAAAAGAATAGGTACAAATGTGTATTTCTGTGTATAAAAGAAAGAGATGCCACAAAATCATCTGTTTGATGACCGAGCACCTGCCATTTTGCACCCCTCCCCTCAGACAAAAAACACCCATCCACCCCCCAAAAAAGGACATGCATTTGGACAGGATCACACGTCCAGCACCTTACAAGATCTTGCAACTTGCCCATCTCAAGAAAGAATCCTGGTACTCTAAAATGAATAATGTACGAGATGTGAATGATACGTTAGGTCACTTGCCGTTAAGACAATGTCTTGTGAGCTGAAATAGGTTTAATTATTTCCAAATTCAATGATATGATGTGGCATCATTTAGCTCCCATCATATCCGCTCTATTGTAACCCAACTTGCTTGAGTTTGAAGTGATGTGGGTTGGTTTTGCGTTTGCAGTCTCTCGTACCCCTTGGGAGCGTGGAGGAGCTGCTAGCAGCATACGACTCGAAGCGTGATGAGCTTCCCCCTCCGGTGATTGTGTGGGAGTGGGGCTGGACGAAGAGCGCAGAGACCTGGAATGGCCGCGCTGCAATGCTGGCCGTTCTGGCTCTCCTGGTGTTGGAAGTCACCACTGGCAAAGGGTTCCTGCATCAATGGGGAATCCTGCCCCTGTTCCACTGAGCCGACAATTCTGTTCATGATCGGGTCATAATTTTGCTGCACCCGAATGACGTTCTGAACTTTTGGTGCTGTATATGAATCGATTTGCCTCCAATCGTCGGGGAGAAAAAAAGGAGAAAATGGTAAAATATGGACTGAACTCGACGGTATATATCATGTTATACTGTACCTACCTATGGGACAAATAGGGTTCAGACATGCCCTATGGAAATTGGAATACACACAAACCTAACACGCCTGCACAAACTCCTGCCTGCTGCTACCGTACCCAGATCCTCTGTTTGTCTGTTCATAAGTAGATGTGCGTGTGCGTTGCTTTTAGAGAATAATCATACGAGCCTCTGCATTGTCGTATGGATGCCATATCAATCCAGCTCAATAATTTCAGGGTTGTTGGATCATGGGTTTATGAAGGTACAATTGTTATACGCAAAGCCATTGAACTGAAGCTGTCGTGGAAAATGAATAGGAAAGGTTTTGTAAGAGGCCAAGTCATCATGCCCCTTATGCGCTGGGCGACTTAGGGTTTAGGGTTTACAACGGGTGGAACAAAGGGTCGCGATCTCGCGGGGGTGAGCTAACTATAAAAACCCGTCTAGAAAGGTGATGAGAATGGGAAAAGAAAAATAAAATATTTTATTTTAATGAGTATTCTTTTAGAATGACCCAAGCTATAGAAATTTTGAAAAATAAAATGTATTCGTATGACACTCTGTTCCCGTAGTTCATTATTGAGCCCCTGTTGTAGAGATACATAGGCTTAATTCACCGGACCAAACGTGCACCAAAACCTATAACTAACAATGGAAGGAATCTGAAGGATCGTCTGCCTATGGCCATGAGAGATGCCCATCGTCGGCCCTGTTCGCTTGTTCGCTTGTTAGTATCATCGCTTATGAGCAAACTATTCAGCAGTGCTTTCTCTCACAACAACTCAGCATAATCAGAATTAGCAAAAAAAAAAATGATCCAGCGGATTGGGTGGCCGCCGCCGGCCTAGGTTGATGATGAGATGAGATCCGGCACGGTCGCTGGTTGTTTGGTAACGTGTGTGGATCACGATCGGTCGATCATCCCCACCTGCGCGTCTGTACGTGCTTATACTGTACCATGGCAGGCAGCAGAGCAAGCCAAGCACGTGCCAACGGCCGCTCTTCGCTCCTCCGGCTCGACGGGCGGGTGGGAGCACGTGCCAATGAACCAACCAACTCGACTGATGTGATGAAACGGACGATGCTGATGATGGACAAAAGTAAGGCACAAACAAAGCGCTTGCGCAGTCGAAAAAAAAAAGGCGCTTGCGCGAGCGAGGAGATCGAGGGATCCAACCAAACGTTCTAGATGGCTGGTACCTGGAATTGACCCACCCAGGCTGGACGGGTGGGACGGCGTGGCCAGAGGAGATCGGGGACCGAACCAAACGTTCTAGCTTCCGTGCAACGGCCGAATCACACGTACGGCCGGCCCAATCACAGGGCTCCTACATACACCTACCCGTTGTTGTCACGTACAAACCGGTGTACTCCCTCCCTCTCTCCTCCACAACTTTCTTAATTTTATTTATTTATAAGTTTCTATAACATATTCATAACACTTTTATTCTTCAAACAAGTTGCCATAAAAACATATTTAACAAATGCATGGTACCAATTATGAACCATAAATATTAATAATCTCTTATATCATATTTAGTCTTATTTATAAACCCTTGAAAAGTGAGTTTGATATTTTTTTTATGAGAAGATCGGTTTGTTTAGACAAAAATCAGGACCTTGATTCAAATCAAATGGTTCGTCGGAAAAAAAATTCAAATCAAATGGTTTGGAATTGGGATTGCCATAGTCAACTGGGTTTGACGACCAACCGCATTTGACATGTCATTTCATATACTTGTTATTAACTCGATTATTACTTGCCCCTTTTTATCAAAGTTGCGGGGAACGTTTTGTACATTGAACTACAAATAATAAACATCCACATAAAGCATGACGTGAAAATTATTTTTACCAAGGTTAAACTTGTTGGTAATGGAAATGGGGTGAATCCTCGTATCAAAAAAATAATAATAAACTTGTTAGCAGTACTAGGCCTCCCAGCTTGCTATCTGTTCCGACACCGAAATGAGCAAGCACGTGCAAGTGTGGGGTTTGTTTCGGTTATTAATGGCCGAGGATGGAACAGTTGTATGGAAAAGTACACAACATCTATCTAAGTATATAATATTAAAGTAGTAATTTTTTCATCACTTACTTTGGTCTAATCTTTCAATAGGCAGGCTAATTTTGATTGGTGAAGAGCTTGACATTTACAATCCATGCTTCCTCCTCTATCTTAAATTATAAGTCATTGCAAAAACTTAGGAGAATTAATAAACACATCTCAAGTTTAAGCAAATTTATGTGATAACATAATAATATCTATGATGCCAACTGAGTTTTATTAAATTTTTCATTAATTAGATATTCCTAATATACCTATTTGACTTCACAAGCTATCATTACTCTATTACGTAAGTTAGCATATCTGGAGTGATATATACGTGTATGTATTGGCTATACCTCTTGGGATACTGCTCAAGTCGCGAGTGGCTAGAATCTCTTAAAATATATATTCGAATTCTCTGAAAACAACGAAGAATCTCTCGTGATGAAATAAGAAAAGAAAGTTAAAACATCTCTGTCAAGTGCTGGACTGTATTCATGGTCACGGATGCATCCAACACGATCACATGATTCACGTATAGGACCGCTCTGGGACCGGGCATATATATGCAATTGACAACCACAATCGTATCAATGAAAACCTTTCTGTTTCAGAGAAACAATTTGCATCCAGTACAGAAAAGCCAAGAGTTCTTTTTATTCTGAAATAGGAGCTAGCGCCAAATACATGCGAGCACGCAACGTTACACGACTATATATAAGCAGTAAGTGGTACGTAGATAAATAAATGTGTAATATATACGTTTTGATGATGAGTGTGGCAATGGAATTGCTATGGAGTGAAGCTTGTACTATACAAACGATGGACTCATCTTTTCGTTTATATCCTCCTAGTGTACAGTAGAATACTTCAATCATTCAGTCGTCTCGCTTCTACAGTCAGCACTCCCCAAGCCTCGTCTCCCTCGTATTTTCTTTGGAAGCTTCCATCCACAACTCGCATCGTTCATCTTCCACTGATGCTATATATATAAGGATCCAGAGAGAGAGAGAGAGAGAGAGATCTGATGATGCTGTAGCAGCTCCTGATGAACTGGACAAGTTGTAGCTTGGCTGCTGGATAATAAGTTCATCCATCCATCAGCGCCAATATCTAGCTACAAAGCAAGGTAAGTAAGCTCTTTTAACCTCTTGAAAAAGCGCATACATATGCTTCTTCCATGCCTCAAGCAACTAGCCTGCTTCTGAACTTGCTCTAACCTTCTAGATGCTTAACTAACATGATATATAGATGTTCGTTTAATTTATTGGCTTACAAGAGAATATGTAACCATGGGATATGAGATTATTCTCCTTTTCTGATGAAACTGGAGATTACATCCTCTTCCTCTTAGCTTGCTTATTATTGTTCTTTGAGGAGAGAGTTTTCTATCCATTTGTTTGTCAAAAATAAAAGGAAAGAGTGAAGCCCACTTTTTTAGTACTAGTACTAGGTTCTGTTCTTCCTTGGTGTCGGTCTAGATCATGGCCCATGGGATGGTTGAACGTTTATGTGCAGTGGGGTGTTGCTTATTGTGGGGACAAATAGGAAAGCCAGGCTGGATCCGACGTGTCTACAGGCGATCGGTCAGTGTTCATCTCGCTGGGACCCACATGCCTCGTAGATAGAAGGTAGAAAATGGAGGAGGAGCCGTGTACAACGGCCAATAATGTTTGTGCTCGATCAAGGCTCACCAAACCCTTCAACCGAAGCCAGTTGGTCAGATCGATCCTTTGTTAATTACTCCACGCAATCCATGCATTTCTGTCTAATTTTAGTCATCCATGTACGTAAAAAATATGAACCAGATCACTGACTTTGCAGGTAAGCAAATTGAACATAAGTAATCCACGTGGATGGTTATTATGGTCTTATAGGGCAAAAAAAAAAAAAGAAGGTGCTTTTGTTTCCAAAACAGCTTGGGAAAATTCAACAAAAATCCCTTGTTTCAGATTAATTAGTAGCTCCTCCTAATAATGCTCGTTTGAAGGGTTATAGCTACGTGCATTAGTCAATACTACCAGAGATGCACGTGCGTGCCGCACGTGTTTTTAAAAATCTTTGAGTAACAATCAAATTTCTAAATCCATTTATTATAATTATAAATATTTACAATATAATTATTATAACTATAAAAATGTACACCATCACTTGTAATGTCATATGAAAATAATATTATTTCTAATAAGTATAAGCATAATAATAACAAAATATTGATTTTTCTATTGTGTGAAAGTGGTCAGTGGTCACAAACTCAAATCAATATTCTTACACGACCATAAAAATGTACACCATCACTTGTAATGTCATATGCATCAATGGAGCCCACACGACCAAGATGATAATTTCCCGACACGACTGCGATGATGATTTCGATTACTTGGCTTGCAGCGGTGCTAGGATTAGGGGGTATAGAGGTAAGAGGCGGCGGCGCATGCTTGAGAGGAACGACGTCCGAAGATAGAGGAAGACATATTACATATAGAAATTGGTCGGCTGTGTTGGGTACGTGGGGCGGGTAGGAGATATTCTGGTGACAAACAAAACTAGCGACAAACAGTTGACCATGGCAGGAACGTAAGAATTCTTACGTTTCCTTACATGGCCCACGGTTAGATTAATATTTACCATTAGATCTAAAGACCATAAATCATCCGAGAGTGGGTATAAAGGGTGGGTATGTTTTTTCGGGTGACAGCTATTTTTTAATTCTTTCGTTATTTTATAGTATAGATAGAAGTTACGACATCAACTCGTTAGACTATCCGCACTCTTTGACCTCTATATTCAACCTCTAAGGGGAATATTCTATCCTAGTCAGTGATATTCTTTCCTCTATACCACTTTCTTTCGCACTCATTTAACCTTTATATCTCACTCTATAGGAAAAAGTGGGACCCACGGATCAGTTTTTTTTCTTTTTTCCCTTCAACCTTGCCCACCCTCGGTCCCTCCGTACCCAACCCCCCATTCTCTCACAGTACTACTCCCTCCTCCCTCCCTCCGCACGCCAGTACTCCCTCCTCCCTCCACCACGGCGAGCACCAGTACGGGTCCACTCGGCGGGCTCTTGGCACGGACGGCCTCGCCGACGAGCGCGCAGGTGGCGGGCGGGCGGCCTGGCCCGCGACGCCCCTCCTCTGCTTGCGAGCTCCTCCGTCCCGGGCACGCTCCTCCGTACGCGGGCGGCAGCTCTTCCGTCCCGGGCGAGGCTCGTGCCCGTCTTCTCCTCGGCCGGTACTCATCGACGGAGCTCCGGCCACCGTATGCTCCTCCCTGCTCCCTCCGTCCCGATCTCCGACAGTGGGCGACGGCTTGGGCTGCGAGCGGACACCGACGGCAGCTCCGGCGGCGGATTTCCCTCTTCTTCGTCGTGGCCGCACGCGAAGGACACCTCCCTGCTCCGTCTCAAGCCTGCGACGGAGCTCCCTCTTGGCTTGGACAGGCGCCGTCCTCCCTCCCTGTGCCGGCGAGCGCCCGAATCGGTGGCGCCGGCCATGGCGAGCGCGCGTGGAGGCGGCCTCTCTTCTCTCTCCTCGAGCGGGCCCTACAGCGTCCTTTACCGTCCACGTCGTACATCCGCGACAGACACCGGACTCGAGCTGGAACGCAACTATGCAGGTCCTTATAGCGTGCCCCGCTGCAGCTGTTTTGAACAGTATATGCATTTACAGTTTGTTATTGAGGTCTCGGTGCGGATAGTCTTCGAGCAATGATCTAACAGCATTTGCATTTGCATACACATAAACAGCATTTGAGCAATGCAGTATTTAGACCCACGCATGTCGTTGACTCGTTGTCACAGCATTATGATGACATGGATCGGTAGTGTTGTCATGAATGAAAATACACGATGGCATGAGCATGACGCGGCGGCTTGCCTTTGGGCCCATGGGACCCACTTGTGTTGTCTCTGTCTCATCCATTCAAGAGCATATAGCGTTTAGTCGCCATGATTAACTCTAAATCCCCAATACATGAGGACCCTAAACCGACTGACCACATTATTATTATTATTATACATATATTCATGGACATAGAGAAGACTGCACAATATAAAGCTGATGACGACGGATAAAACAAAAAGGGGCAGTAAATTAATAAATTAAATTAAACTAAATTCTTGAGGGTTTGGTCGGCACAGCGATGTCGCGTCCGCTCTGGATTCTGGAGCAGGGAAAGGGAACCAACGTGCATCACGCGCCTATAGTAGCACACGTTGCGTTTCAGGGAGCCACCAGTTTTGGAAACCTCGCTCGCTCAACAAAATAACAATTTCCAGTCCACGCAGAAAATCCTCCACGTGGCTCCAGGACCCACCCGGACGTCCTGGCGGGCCCGGCCTGCGTGCGATGTCACCGCCACAGCCACAGCCAGGTCCACGGGCCCGTGGGCCCCGTCCTGCAACATGTGCCCGCCCATTTCTTTCAGATTGCTTGTGCCTGTAGCCTTCGAATCTGCTACTGTACACCCATATCCCACACACGCACCCAAAAAAAAAGAACACTTTTTTAAAACTACAAGTCACATGACGACTCTGATCCTGTATGGCTGTATTATCCGTATACGACTGGGTTAACCTCGCTTTAGAAACTTCTTTCGTAGTATACTGCCAAAACGAATGTCAGCTTAACACAACAACCTTCTTTCACGTGGTCACGTGATTTCGGGTTCTGTACTACGTACAACAACAGTAATAACAATATAGTCTTTTGTCCCAAATAAATTAGGGTAGGCTAGAGATAAATCTAAAAAAAAATAAATAATAAATAAATGATAAAAAAAATTATGGTTCAGACACGTTAATTGCTAGTCTCCAAACGTTCATATCCATAGCTAAATTCTTAGGGATATTTCACTCCTTAAGGTCTCTCTTAACCGACTCATTCTAGATCAGTTTAGGTCGACCTCTACCTCTTTTTATATTATCCTGTAATGAATCCTGGCAACATTCTTAAAACATTATAATTAACATAATACTCATGGGCACATTTCGTGTTGGTGAGGTCTGCTTCTGTAATTGGGTCTCATAAAAAAAATGAATGTCAGTTTCCCATTGTTTGTGCAAGTACGTAGTAGTAACGTGTTGACCCAAGAATCATCTTTATCTTTTTTTTTGGGAACAAGAATCATCTTTATCTTTGCACAGGAGTAGTGATTAATCAACGCAATCCTCGTCATTTTCAGCTTTTATCATCTCAATCAAATTTAATTCTGGCAGGGACATTGCGTAAGCTCAGCTGAGAGACCGTCAAGGCACGGCACGGCACGGCACGGCAAGGCCAACAGCAAACAACACCACAGTCCACAGGTCCGTCCACAGCAGAGCAGAGCAGACGCAGAGGCGGGCGTCCAATGGACATGGACGGCAACGGCAACAGCTCCCCGCAGCCTCCTCCGCGCCGGCCGGAGCGGGAGGGGAGCTACAGCAGCTACGACATCGAGAGCATGGACGGCACCGGGGGCGCGCCGCCGCCGTGGCGCCACCACAACAACGAATCCTCCGACGCGCTGCTCCGCTACGACGACGGCGGCGGCGGCGGCGCCGACCGCGGGAGCGCGGTGCGCCAGCCGCTGCTGAGGAAGCGCACCATGAACACCACCTCCCAGATCGCTATCGTCGGCGCCAACGTCTGCCCCATCGAGAGCTTGGATTACGAGTAAGGCATTTATTCTTTCTCCTTTCTTTTTTTTTTCTTTTCTCTCCCTTGACTATTTCTTTACCTGCTCTGCTTTCAAGTTTATGGTGGGTTTCTTCACCTTGTATCCTAAAAAAACGCCCCTTCTTCCTACCCCGGTTGATCTTCTTCCGTGGATTAAAATTTAGAGTGCCCGTTGCTTTTTAGTTTCTTGGCACAAGGAATTCCTGTACCTGTTCTTTTTTTTGAGGGAACCTTCCTGGACCTGTTCTTGTGGTTCAACCGTTGCGACAGGCAACCGGGACAGTTTCTCGTTATAGGACAGAGTATCTCGGCCACTGCCTTCTTAGTAGTTCATGCTCGCATCTTGCTTATTCATGTCAACTCTATACTAATTACTACTTGCTGCGTAGATTTTAGTACACCAAGTTATGTTTATGTCAAATCTTCCTTTCATTTGTAAGTGGCAAGTAGATGGGTATGCAATTAGTTCCTATAAAGCTTCCCACCCAGATATTGTTCTGTGAAGACGAACTATGAACTGGAGCCGTGCCAGCATCCTATATGACAAGCCATGTAATGACCTCCACTCCATGGTTTAACGGTGACTGAATCGCAAATGTTCGGACATACTTTAGTCATTATTCTTACACCCTTCAACATCTTGCATATTTCAGAGTCGTGGAGAATGACCTTTTCAAGCAAGACTGGCGGTCAAGAAAGAAGACGCAGATATTTCAGTACATTGTGCTCAAGTGGAGCTTGGTGCTCCTTATTGGCCTATTAACCGGAGTTGTCGGCTTCTTCAACAATCTTGCAGTTGAGAATATTGCTGGATTCAAATTGCTGCGCACGAGTGACCTTATGCTCAAGCGGAGGTGATGTTTCGGCTTCTTTTTTTTGGTGGACAAGTTTCAGTCTTTTTTTTCTGGTATTCTACTTTGCCATACATCGCTTCATAGTCTTTCGCTCATTGCAGTTGTAGTGTATACCGTGTATTTCACTTATTACGGTACTGAAACATTTTATTGTGATGATCCTTGGAAATGTTACCAAGTTCATAAAGGCAATAGTTAAGTTCTTTTGGTTGCAAACTATAAAGATTTCATGTGCAATAGAAATGTTTCTGTGAGAGCTGGGGAGCATATGAAGTTAGTATTATTAGTAATAAATGTTTTATTAGATTGAATACACAGAGTACTTTGAAGTAATTCATAATTGTGTTCTGTTCCAGTGCAGGTATATTAGAGCATTTTTTGTGTATGGAGGTTGCAATTTAGTTTTGGCAGCAGCTGCAGCAGCAATCTGTGCTTATATTGCACCTGCTGCGGCTGGATCTGGTATTCCTGAAGTTAAAGCATATCTTAATGGGGTTGATGCCTATTCTATATTAGCTCCTAGTACACTCTTTGTTAAGGTAAGTTTCGACTTAGAACCATATGTAAAATCTTATGTTATAAACCTTTTTGTTTACACCATGTGCATCTTTTTCTGATTAGCTTGTGGAACAGGATTGTGGGACACTGGGACTAGTAAGCTCAACTGAGTGTTATTGTTCTTATTCATATCATACCATAGTCTAGAATTAGGGACTTCTCTCAAAGCAATATGAACCTGAAGAAACTTAACACTAACTTACTTCCAAGTAGCAAGAGAGAATATTGCTACTAATTTTGAATTACAGCATTCATCGTCCGTAATAACAAAGAATATATTCACATCGTATTCGAGAAAAAAAGAATATATTCACATCATTGATCGTCCAGTGCTATTTTTAAAATTAATATTTTCTCTTATAAATAAAAAAGAGAACGAACTGGCGGTAGTAATTTGTTCTTAGGATGGTCTATGCTAATAGTGATCCAAAAAGAGTGTCCTTTGTCCTAACGAAAATTACACCAAATGTTTCTGTTAGAAAAGCTGATACAGAATATGATGTTTGTATATTTATTTTTTCAAGACCAGGCCGTTGCGTGTATTTCGATGTTTGTATATTTAGAATAAGGGAAAGATTCCTTGACTTGACAGAATCATTTTACATTGGAAACTGACAACAAACTGTACAAATACCAGCATGCGTTATAAGTGTCTGTATAAATAATCGTTTCTGAAATCTTCTACATGCAGATTTTTGGTTCAATACTTGGGGTTTCAGCTGGATTTGTGCTAGGAAAGGAAGGGCCCATGGTACATACAGGGGCATGCATTGCCAACTTGCTTGGTCAGGGTGGATCACGCAAGTATCATCTTACTTGTAACTGGCTACGATACTTTAAGAATGACAGGGATAGGAGAGATTTGATCACATGTGGATCTGCAGCTGGTGTGGCAGCTGCCTTCCGTGCACCTGTTGGCGGTGTTCTGTTTGCTCTTGAAGAAGCAGCATCATGGTAGCACCTCTTTCTAGAAAAGTTAGCATTGTTTTTTGGGCTAAACACTTTCACTATTTTGACATCTTGCATATTTGGATTGTCATAATATTGCAGGTGCAGTATCTATGAACTTTCAATGTCTATCCGTTTTTACCTAACATTGATTTGGTGTTATGTTTTTTATTGTTCAACAAATAACATTAGTTGGGCATGTGGATTGAACAATTTATGAAATCGGGAAAAATGATATTAGCATAGCTATCTACTATTAGTCTGCATACATTTTTTTTTTCAGTTTTTCTACAATGTAATACAATGTTTCTATACATCATTTTACAGGTGGCGAAGTGCTCTTCTGTGGAGAACATTCTTTACAACTGCTGTTGTTGCAGTGGTATTGAGGGGACTGATTGAGTTCTGTCGCAGTGGAAAATGTGGTCTCTTTGGGAAAGGTGGATTGATCATGTTTGATCTCAGTTCAACTGTTGCAACCTACAGTACTCCAGATCTAATTGCAATTATAGTGCTTGGGATAATTGGTGGAATCTTTGGAGGCCTCTTCAACTTTCTGTTGGACAAGATCCTCCGAGTTTATAGTATTATCAACGAGTAAGCACTCAACTGTAATTAACATGTTTGCCTAACTTCTCTGCTTATTTTTAGATATGATATCATCTATATTATTTAATCTGCCTGCAGGAGAGGTGCTCCATTCAAGATCCTTCTCACTATAACAATATCAATAATCACATCGATGTGTTCCTATGGTCTTCCTTGGCTTGCAGCATGCACTCCATGCCCTGTTGATGCTGTGGAGCAGTGTCCTACTGTTGGTCGCTCGGGCAACTATAAGAACTTCCAATGCCCACCAGGGCATTACAATGATCTTGCATCACTCTTCTTCAATACAAATGATGATGCCATCCGCAATCTCTTCAGCAACGGCACATCAAATGAGTTCCAAATGTCATCTCTTGTCATCTTCTTCACTGCTATTTATTGCCTTGGACTAGTGACTTACGGTGTTGCTGTCCCATCTGGTCTCTTTATCCCTGTTATTCTTGCTGGAGCCACGTATGGGCGCATAGTGGGAACTCTTCTTGGATCTGTATCTGATCTTGATCCTGGCCTTTTTGCCCTTCTTGGGTCAGCATCTTTTCTTGGTGGAACAATGAGAATGACTGTATCAGTCTGTGTCATCCTTCTAGAGCTCACCAATGATCTCCCCATGCTTCCTCTAGTCATGCTTGTTCTTCTCATATCCAAGACCATAGCAGATAACTTTAACAAGGGAGTTTATGATCAGATAGTGGTGATGAAAGGCTTGCCATTCTTGGAGGCTCATGCTGAACCATACATGAGGCACTTGGTTGCTGGTGATGTGGTGTCTGGCCCACTAATCACCTTTTCTGGTGTTGAGAAAGTGGGGAACATTGTCCATGCATTGAGGTTAACTGGCCACAATGGTTTTCCTGTGGTTGATGAGCCACCCATAACGCAAGCCCCGGAACTGGTTGGGCTTGTGACTAGGTCTCATCTATTAGTTTTGCTAAACAGCAAGAATTTCATGAAGGGACGGTTCAAAACTAGTGGTAGCTTTGTTCTGCGAAGATTTGGTGCATTTGATTTTGCCAAACCAGGTTCAGGTAAAGGTTTGAAAATTGAGGATCTGGATTTCACTGATGAGGAGATGGACATGTATGTGGATCTCCACCCGATCACAAATACATCACCTTACACAGTGGTTGAGACAATGTCACTGGCAAAAGCAGCAATTCTTTTCCGGGAACTCGGGTTGAGGCACCTTTTGGTTGTGCCAAAGACACCAGACGTAAGAGACCTCTCTCACTTTCCTAGTCAGACATGGAATGCATATACATAAAAACTGATAGCAACAAACTAGACATGTAATCGATGACTCATGTGCTTTATCAATTTGAGTTTAGTTTTTAGTTTACATTCACAAATTGGATACATCATACACCGTATGGTTTTGTCTTTAGATGCATTATTAAAAGTCATATACCTTCTAGGTGCTTAGTACCTCATTAGTTGTCATTCAGAGTTATTATACCATTTTTTTTCTTTGTTTACTTGATATCTTCTGTTTTCATGAATATTTAAATATATGTGTTTAAGCTAGTATATATGTTCAGAGTAACCTTAACCCCATAATTATGCCTGCAAAATTATTACTATAATCTATTTATGCATTACCATTTTAGTTTGGGAAAGTTTCCATGGCTGATGATGGGTGTCTGTTTCGAGTGCAGAGGCCTCCCATAGTCGGGATTCTCACAAGGCATGATTTCATGCCTGAGCACATTCACAGTCTGTTCCCGAACCTCAATCCTCACAAGTACCATTCAGCATCAATGGCAGGCTGATAATGAGGCCTTTTTCTGCTTCTCCTCTATGTACATTATTCTGATGCTGGCTGTATGTAAATTGCAAAGGTGTATCTGGTGTTCAATTGGATAGTGCTCATCTTGGCTACATGGTTTAGTTTGAGAGGATTTTGTAGCATATCACCTTACACAGTGGCAGTTATTTTGCTGGTGACTGCCTATTATGAGCCTGCGGCGAGAAATGCACAGCAAATTGCGGAGTGAACTAAACATTCAAAGCTCCAGAACATGGAGAGGAAGTGTGTATTGTATATCTTGCATTGTTCCTGTAAAGCATGTTTAGAGAACTGAAACTCTTGGTCTTGAGGATTATTCAGACAGAAACATGAGCGATTGGGACTCTATAACTGCAGATTTCTTCTTGCAATTGTAAAATCTACTTGAATTGTGAGATTCGTAACATTTCTGCTCTGCTCTGTTACGTTACGATACTCGCCTGTCCAAATGTGTAGACATCCTAACCGTGGTTCCTGCACGATTAAGGCATGTGTCATGTTCATTTTTTTTTAGATAATAGAACCAAAAGTTCCGGCTTCAGTTTCTCACAAAAGAGAAGCATCAGACCAAGCTTATTATAACCTTATTCCAAACGAAGCTCGCACAGGCGCAAACTAGTTCCTAGGGCGATAAATGAAGTTCCAACCATTAGAAGCAAAAATAAACATGATTTTTAAATCTAAATTTTTACACGCATCTTAGATAATCACCTTGTGTTCATCCAACATTTGCAACAGAGCCCAACCAAAGCCAATACGTCGCCCTGAAGAGTACATGCGTTAAGTTTGTTTTTTCAAATGAAAATGGACACGAGCTATTATTAGAACTAGTTAGTAGTTACTGATGATATGGGGATGTTTATGTATTTCTGGTGTCTGTTCTTGACTTCTTGTGCTCTTGTTTATGACGTCTTTGTTTATCGTTTCTCACATGGGCCGCAATTCAACTAAATTCCTGTTCTCGGGCCCGTGTTCCTCTTTCCTAATCCTCACCGAGCGCCGTTCTCGGCTTCTTTTACTCGGACTACTGTGTTTGATTTGGTTTGCTGGAATGCATGTTCATGTAAAAAGAATATACGTTTTTTTTTGAGATTATGTAAAAGAATATACGTGTGATGCATGATATGTCTTCGGGCATGTTATCTTGTTCTAGTCTTAACTTATTTCGGCACGTGTCTCCCGTCTACTCAATTTGCTTTCTACTGTATATACACGTACGTCTCTGCGTATCTGGTAGTAACAATGCACAATAGATGCGCAAGTCATGTTCTGTGTTCTCTGTGGGATTTCTTTTATGAAGTTAAATTAAACTAAATCATGTGAAATTACTGAGTTTTAATAAACCGACCTGCCGATTATGATGCAAGAGTTGCCCAAAGAAAATTATGATGCAAGTAGGCTATAAAGTCCGTTATGAATAATTTGGCTTGTGTCGTGTGTGTGAGCGTGTTTTGTGTGCGAGCCTATCCTCCGTTCCTCTCATCAAGCTACCATCATCACCATTCACCAAAGAAAAAGTTGCCCTCCGTCGTTTGGGGAATTACAGAGTTCTTGGACCCATGTCTCAGCGGCAGTGGCCTACCATCCTCTCAGAGTCTCGACTTGGTCGTATTCGTAGAAACCAACCCCGGTCGCACAGCCAAAGACCAGCAGCGTGTCATGCACCGCAATCGCAAAGCAGAATCCCCCGGACCAGAATCATCCTCCGGAGTCTTCCAATCCAACCCGGCGCGTCCTCTGCAAGCCCAAGCCCAAGCCCAAGCCCAAGCCCAAGCGCGGGGGGTGGGTGTCCAAAGAGGACGCCGACGCGGTGAAGCTGAAGGTGGCGATGCCTGGGCTGGGGAAGGAGCACGTGAAGGTGTGGGCGGACCAGAACGGCCTGGTGATCGATCGAGGGGAAGGGCGACAGGGACGCCGAGTATGACGACGACGACGAGGCCCCGCCGCAGTACAGCCGCCGCATCGAGTTCCCGGAGGACGGCTTCAGGATGGACCAGATCAAGGCGGAGATGAAGGATGGCGTGCTCAAGGTCACCGTGCCCAAGATCAAGCTCGAGGACCGCAAGGACGTGTTCCAGGTCAAGGTCGAGTAAGCTGGGCAAGGGATGGAATCAGTCACTCCAATTAATTCTCTTAGTTCAGTAGTTTTGCGGTGCGCTAGAATCAATAGTAGTTCAGTAGTTTGTGGAGTAGTAGTAGTTGCTGATGGAGGAGGGTGCGGATTGCTACTTGCTAGCGAGAGGGAGACGTGCTTTTTTTGGATGGCGATGTTGTCTTGTGTCTGAGGCAGGGGCAGCCATGTTTTCCTTTCAGTTCGTCATGTTCTGGTTTCGTGATGGTGATGATGATCACCAATGATCTTGCTGTGAACTTCTGATGAGTAATGGCATTCGCAGCTACCGATTTGGACCTGTCTGTGTTTTGTGTTCTGCTGGTTCTTGCATTGCCTCTTTGGCAGCGAAATTGTGTACATACTTGTTTTGGTCTGAATTTGCATATGCGTACCAGCAACTTGGAGCTTCTATTGTGAACTTGAGCAACCTATATTTGGTTCAATTCCTTCTTGGCTTTGTGCGGTGTCAGCCGTTTGCCAAATCTTGTGCTTGTCTTTGTCTGATTCTCAGCAACTGACATGTGTGAAATTCCATTTGGGTTCTCAAATTGGAACAAGCCAGGTTGCGTCAGGGCTCGCCATGGTCATTTGCTTCTGCTTGATATTTCGTTCTCATATATGTTTTTTTTGGATTAATTATTAGAATATGTTACTCGCACCTAATGTAACAGAACAGTATGTCACGCTCGTGGCCGCCAGCCATCTGCCGACGACGTGAGATAGCTAGTACCTCACAGTTATGTGCTTTGGATGTTTTTGCGCACCGTGATGATGCCCTTGGGCTCTGGTTGAGGATGAAAGCTAGATAGAGCATAAGAAATCTCTATGTGAAAGTCACTGCTAATGATTCCTTTTTCCTTCATAGTTTTATAGGCACTGAGAATGATGTAGTGAAAACTCTCAAATTTTGGGTAGCATAATTGCATTACTTTCTATTAGCATAAAATTATCTAATATGGATGGCAGTTGGAATTGTATTGAGATAAAAAGAAAGCATCATTGCCTCAGTCCCGATATTATCTTGAGTGGGTTAGCTATGTATTTTTCCAGAAATTTCTCTGGTTGCCCTCTGTAGCTCTTTGCTTCCTCAATTGGTTATATGCTTTTACATTGGTTTGGTCTGTCCTACTATCATTTAAAATATTGGTATTATGTTGTACTAGCTGGTTCCAATTAGTATGCGTGCATGTAGTGATCAGTCATTTGGTAGATTAACCACTGCCTATTGTGATGGTGAACTGTTGGTCATTGCTCCAACACAGTAAGTGGAAACTGAGAAAGAATGATTGTGATCCACTGAAGAAGGTGCCGAGCAAATCCAAGAGACGATTGCAACAAGTGCATGAGGAAGGGGGGACGAAGCAATTCCTGCTCTAAGATGTATTGGAGGCGCCCAGAAAAGAAGAGAGGGAGAGGATTAAGAAGGGACTAGTGCAACTCAGGAGTTTGAGTCTGAGAAGAAGCAAGAAAATGAATCAAGATGGATGGAGATTGAGTCCATGGAGATGCACAAGGTGGCGATTGAAGAGAAGTGAGTTCTTGAATAGGAGTTGCAAATGACGAAAGTGGAGCAAGAATACATTACTAGGCTTGATGAAACACAAAGGCCTATGTTCTGTCAATGCATGTTCAAATTTTGGCGTCGAAGATGGGAGGGAGTGGGCGTGGAAATGAAAGCATTTTACGGTCTGTATACGCATTTTCTTCAGAAATAGATGTCATGTGCAATTTTGGAAATAAAATCACATTAATATGCACTCTAAACAAATGGCCCCACTACTAATTCTTTTGTTTTTATAATAGTAGACATAGATACATAGTGAAAACAAACACTTCTATAGCAACTACAAAGAAAAATAAAGGATCCGTTTGGCAGCGTTTATAGCAACTACAAAGAAAAATAAAGGGTCCGTTTGGCAGCGTTTCGCGGGGCGGATTCAATCTCATGGAGAATCATTCCCTGGCTACCAAACGTATTTTTCAGCGAGAATCACACCAAACGTATTTTTCAGCAAGAAGTGTGACTCTCTAAAATGAACTGAGACTTTGACAACTAAATAAAGTAGCTTCTACTGATTATGCTAAAGAATCAAAGAGAATCAGTCACTTCGTTGGATCAGGGAGCACAACTCTGCCAAAATATAGTTTAGAGAGGTAAAATTTACTTTTTCTTTTAGAAAACATTGCTTGTTCTTTGCTAAGTGTATTGATCTGGTATATGCATTTGATGGGATCCACACAGCCGAAGCCAAACCCATTGGATGGTAAGGCGTGGGTGGGTCGAACGAAAGTTGCTGGAACTAATTTATCCGACTAGCATAGTAGCGACAACAGAACGATTGGTTAACAACTTTTAATATAATTACAAGAGCCTCAGATCAGCAGAAACAATAGATAGAGTAACTTCCCTGCTGCATAAATTTGGAATTAACCTAGACACACACGCATGTCTTGCCTAGAAAAAAAATAAAAAGATTCATAATTTGAAATTGAGGGAGTAGTACAAAATAATCCAAAAAGGAGAGCGGTCAACAACCTTATTGTCCTAAACCATGTATATATCATGAACTGATAGGGCATATCACTTACCAGAGATGAATACATCTAAGCTATGTACTAGAGTGAAGACCGCCTAGCGGTGGCCATCGTGGCTACTCCACCAACACGGCAATCAAAACCCGAAGCCGGCTGCATGTTTGTACGTTGTACACACATTCTCATGAATTATATACCAGCTGAAACCAGCTGCTGCAGCAGAATTGGACCAGTAGTAACGGCACATAAAAGTTGGGTGGTATGCGTCCTTGTCCGTGACCCACCCTATAGACACCAGAAAATCTCATTGTTTCAAACACAGGGAACTAACATGAACAAGGTCACATCAGCTATTTTAATTTCTTACAGTACGTTGAAAAAAATTGCGATCTCGCTCTTAATATAATTCGATTTATTACGGTAGCTAAATACTCGTAGCTGGTGTTGTTAACGCTCTACTTCTTCCATTTGTAAACAGTATGAAGAATTTTGGACATTTATATAGGTATGCATGTCCCCGATACATGATAATAGGTACAGAATTTGTAAAATTATACTATACACTATGAAAATACTTTTCACAGCATAGTACTCTATCACGACATGATCAACTTTAAGGGCCTGTCTGGGACCAGTTTAGTTCAATTTATTCAGCTAAACAGATGTGGCTTCACAAACTCTTCTCTGAAAAATAAGTATAGTTTTTTTTAGGGGAAAAAAATAAGTATAGTTGAGAGAGCACCTAAAGAGATGTTCTAAAAAGTAAAAACTCTATTTTTTTTTGTGAAGCTGCTCTACCATGCATGGAGTTTATAGACACTACAACAACCCGGTCGTTTCTTTTGACATTTTCACCATGACAAAGACACAAGAACTAAATGATTACCAGGGGGAAGTGACTACATTACATACAATTGGTTTAGATTATTCCTTTTCCGTTTGTGTTTACTCCTTCGCATGCATAATGCATACGCATGGTTGTTGACTCCTTGGCATTTACCCTGGGCATTCGGTTTTAACCGACAAATCTATTCGGATCATTTTAGCAATTGCTGCATATTTTGATTATAAGATATGGCAGATGGATGTTAAAACAGCCTTTCTAAATGGGTATTTAGAAGAGGACGTGTATATGACGCATCCCGAAGGTTTGTTGATCCTAATAATGCTGGAAAGATACGCAAGCTTAAGAAATCTATTTATGGGTTAAAGCAAGCATCTCGGAGTTGGAATATTTGTTTTAATGAGGTAGTCAAAGGGTTTGGCTTCCGTCAGAATGAAGAAGAATCTTGTGTTTACCAGAAGGTAAGTGGGAGCGCTATTGTGTTTCTGATCTTGTATGTTGATGACATACTATTGATTGGGAATGATATTCCTATGTTGTAATCTGTAAAGACTTCACTGAATAATAGTTTTTCTATGAAGGATTTAGGAGAAGCAGCATACATCTTGAGAATTAAGATCTATAGAGATAGGTCGAGAAGGCTAATAGGATTAAGCCAAGACACGTACATTGACAAGGTGTTGAAACGGTTCAACATGGAACAGTCCAAGAAAGGGTTCTTGCCTATGTCACATGGTATGCGCTTTAGTAACAAGCAGTGTCCTTCATCAGA
Organism: Bothriochloa decipiens; assembly: GCA_023333625.1. NCBI lineage: Eukaryota > Viridiplantae > Streptophyta > Magnoliopsida > Poales > Poaceae > Bothriochloa > Bothriochloa decipiens. The sequence goes on along the minus strand of CM041635.1, from coordinate 37,436,522 downwards.
TGAAGAGCGCAACCACATGAGTAAGGTTCCATATGCTTCGGCCGTTGGTTCCATCATGTATGCCATGATATGTACTTGCCCAGATGTCTCATATGCTCTAAGTGTTGCGAGCAGGTACCAAGCTAATCCGGGTGAACCTCACTGGAAGCTTGTTAAGAACATCCTAAAGTACTTACGAAGGACTAAGGATGTGTTCCTAATCTATGAAGGTGAGGACGAGCTCCTTGTAAACGGTTACACCGATGCTAGCTCTCAAACCGACGGGGATGATTCATTATCTCAATCAGGTTTTGTGTTCACAATAAATGATGGTGCAGTTAGCTGAAAAAGTTCCAAGCAGGAGATGGTATCCGATTCTACAGCAGAAGCCGAGTACATTGCAGCTTCTGGCGCTGCAAAGGAAGGTGTTTGGTTGTGGAGGTTCCTCATTGAGCTTAGTGTGTTTCCGAATGCGTCGGACCCATTTAATTTACATTGTGATAACAATGAGGCGATTGCACAGGCTAAGCAGCCTAGGGATCACCAGAAGAACAAACATGTACTCCGGAAATTTCATCTCATTCGAGAGTTTGTGAAACGAGAAGAGATCAAATTGTGCAAAATACATACAGATTTGAATGTAGCAGATCCTTTGACAAAGGCTCTTCCATAGCCTAAGCATGAGGCGCACATGAGGTCTATGGGGATTAGACATCTAAGAGATTAACTCTAGTGCAAGTGGAAGACTGTTGGGAATATGCCCTAGAGCTAATCATGTAGATGATGATATTCCGATTGTATTCATGATTAATAAAGTGTTCATTGAATATCCATTATAGACAACTTGTATTGATTGACGATTATGTGAATTGTTTGTGGAACTCAATTACTTGAATGGTTATTCTAAAGTTGTCCCTGGTCGGTGTTCTTATGAGAACACACTTGAATATTAGACCAGCACATATATTAGTTGATGGCTATGTTTCACAAGTCATGGACATGGAGATGTCAAACTAATAATGTGGGCACATATGAGACATGTAGGCTGGACTGACCCGATATGAGAAAGTCTCTATTCATGTCATGTATGTTATGTCCTTAGACCTAAGATTGTGGTATGTACTCAAGATGTGAAACGGCCTACTTAGGGACTATCAAACGCTGCTCCGTAACTGGGTAGTTATAAAGGTGGTCTTCGGGTGGTCGGGAAGCATGCTTTGAGACATAGACAATCAAGATGGAATTTGCCCCTCTCTACGCGAGAGAGATATCACTGGATCACTCAAGTGATTGGATCAACAAATACATGGCCGTGCTTGTGTTAAGTGTTAACCCACGAGTTGAACCATATATCGAGTGGCAAAGGGAATAACTTGTATGTGGTCGTAGTGGTTCGTCTGATATGATCTTTGCGTGCACATAGGAGTTGTCATGCCTTGCTAGAGGCCACTGTCAACTATTGGGCGAGTAGGAGTACTCGGCCCATGTCATTGTGTGCGTGAACCCATAGAGTCGCACGCTTAAGGGGCTGGAAGCCTAATTCGGGTTGGACCCGAATTAGACAAGGCTTAGGGATACTAATGGGCCTCCAACTCGTGAGCTCATTGGGGACGCCTATATAAGCAAGGGGTAGGGGCACGGTCAGGGTTACACACACACGCCTTTGGCAGTCACCGTTGCCCTCCCCACACTCGCGCCTTCTGCTCCTCGCGGACCTAGCAGTCCGGAGGCGCATCGCTTCTTCCCTGCACGTGTGGGATTCCTCGGAGGTGCTGCATCTGGAGCACTGGGACAAACCGCGCGAGGGGATTGAGGTGACGGACGACCACGCAACTGCATTGCCTGCTGTGACGCTTACGACTACATCGAGTCGTCTTCCGCTGCACCTGCGCGTCTAGTGGTAATCCCGTAACCTGTAACTAGCAGTAGATCCTGGTTTATGAGGTCGAAAAATTTTGTTTTTTGGCTAGTGTAGCACCCTCATAACCCTATAGTTGTGAACTTCGGTTTTCAGAGATTACCAACCGATTGGTGTTTCATAGAATCAAAAACCGACGAGTTCGGTTTCGGTTTCGTCAGTTCGGTTTTTTGGTTGAACCGAACCAACCGAAGCAAGAACATAGAAGCAAAAAATCAAGAGGGAAAAGGGAAAATGCCAGGAAGGGGAAGAAGAAATCCACGGTCCATCGCTCACCGCGCCGGCGCTGCCCCGCTCGACGTTCGCCTAGTCGTTGCAAGCCTGCTTCGCGGTCGCCCTCGCGCCGCCTAAGCCCCGAGCTGGCCTTCCGGTCACGCCGCCGCTGCACCCTCGCCTCGCGCTCCCGCTGCCGCCGCTGGCTCACCTCGCGCTCGCGCTCGCGCCGCCGCCACGACCTTGCCTCACTCTCGCTCTCGCGCCACCGCCGCGACCTCCCCTCGAGCTCGCGCGGCCAATGCGACACCGCCTCGAGCTCGCGCCGCCGCAGATACTATACTTGCGCCAGGATAAGGTTGGGTGCGGGCGGTGGGGCACAGCTGCGGGAGAAGCCGATGCGATGCGCCGTGTCTGTGTCTAGGTGGAGAGAAGTGTCTGCGATGTTGGGCTGTTGGACCGAGGTGGGCTGGATGGCAGGGACGTGAGGTGGAAGCGCCTCCAGGACGCTCTGTTTGGTTGAACGGTTTCTCCTGCTCCCAGAACCGTAGCCGAAGCTGAGCACTCAACCTGCTGAAAACAAGAACCGAAGCCGAAACCAAAAACCGATAAAACCGATATTTCGGTTTGTTCCGGTTCGATTCTCGGTTTCCGGTTAAAAAATGCCCACGGTGAGTTGGCATACATATATATGCATAGTCGTTGACCGGTTCAAGCAAGTCAGTCCCCAGCAGCATCGGCAGCAGCCAGTTACATCTTGCCTTTTCCCCTGGTATAGGAATAATCCACATGCATGTCCGTCCCTTGTCTGCGGAACGCTGCGAACTGAACAGACATCGTACACTGGTACTGGTATAAATAGAGCGCACCTCCTGCTAGCTTCTCCAAACCACGCAGACCATCGATCTCTATCTAGCTAACAACTACGTAGAGCAAGTCCATCTCATAACTGCTCAGCTGCTCTCAGCTAGAGCCCGGCCAGCCCCCAGGAGCGAGCGAGCGGGACAGCTAGCTAGCTACCAGCTGGTCGGTTTCGTCGTCACGGGGAGCGCACCGGCAACCGTGCAGGAGATGAGGCGTGCGCAGCGCGCGGATGGGCCGGCCGCCGTGCTCGGCATCGGCACGGCGAACCCTCCGACGTGCTTAGCCCAGGACGAGTACCTGACTACTACTTCCGCGTCACCAACAGCGAGCACCTCACCGACCTCAAGGGCAAGCTCACCAGGATCGGCAACAAGTCCGGCATCAGGCAGCGCTACATCCACCTCAGCGAGGAGCTGCTCGCCGCCAACCCGGACTTCACCGACCGCACGCGGCCGTCCCTGGACGCGCGCGTGGACATCGCCTCCGCCGCCGTCCCGGAGTTGGCCGCGGCCGCCGCGGCCAAGGCCATCGCCGACTGGGGATGCCCCGCCACCGACATCACCCACCTCGTCTTCAGCACATACTCCGGTGCGCGTGCCCCGAGCGCCGACCGACGCCTCGCGTCCCTGCTAGGCCTTCGCCCCACCGTGTCCCGCACCATCCTCAACCTCCACGGCTGCTACGGCGGCGGTCGGTCGCTCCAGCTCGCCAAGGAGCTCGCCGAGAACAACCGCGGCGCGCGCGTCCTCGTCGCGTGCTCCGAGATCACGCTCATCGTTTTCTACGGGCCTGAAGGAGGCTGCGTCGACAACATCCTTGGTCAAGCTCTGTTCGGTGATGGTGCCGGCGCCGTCATCGTGGGCGCCGACTCTATCGCCCCCGCTGAGCGGCCCCTGTTCGAGATGGCCTTCGCCTCGCAGACCACGATACCAGAGACCGAGGACGCCATCTCCATGCAGATCAACAAAGGTGGCATGGAGTACCACATCTCCAACCAGGTGCCCCGTCTGATAGGGTGCAACGTGGAACGCTGCCTTGTCGACGCGTTTCGTGCGCTCGGCGTCAGCGCATCGTGGAACGACCTTTTCTGGGCGATCCACCCGGGCGGCCGTGCCATCCTAGACCACATCGAGGGAGTGCTCGGGCTGGATGATAACAAGTTGGCGGCGAGTCGTCACGTGCTCAGCGAGTTTGGCAATATGAGTGGCACCACACGGTGATCTTCGTGCTCGATGAGTTGCGTCGCCGTCGGGCAGCGCTGGCCAAGCAGGGAACGGAAGCACTGGAGTGGGGAGTGATGATGGCTTTTGGACCGGGAATCACAATCGAGACCATGGTGCTCCACGCCCGTAGCAACGTCGACATGGAGGGAAATTAACAACAATTTAAACATCAACCGAAAGGAGTATACCTTTTATATAAACATCATCCAAAAGGACTAATAACTTTTATATAAACCCGGTATAGAGGTTGCCCTACCTAAAATAAGGTCCTTCTAGCTGATATGTGGACCATGTAAGGTGGAGTGTTAAATTTGTTCCTTAATTGTCAGTGTATTATATTATTGTGTTTGTTTAACCTATACTTCTATAGTATAATATTATTAAAACTTAAAGATTGTTGGTCCATGATCACTAGCTCCCACCCCTTCCCTTATGTCCCTTGGTTTTATCCCTCTTGTTGAGAGGCAAAATCTTCGCTGGAGCAACACCACTCACCTTCCCCATCCCTATGC
>CM041635.1:37307177-37426813 GCA_023333625.1 Bothriochloa decipiens | reverse complement strand
CTAACAAACTAACTGACTGAACCTGGACTGACTGAATGAAGCTAACATGTACATCCCGAGCAGGACGTAGGCGGCGGCCTCCCCGAGCGCGATGGTCACGGCGAGCACCTTCCGCGCGCCGTCCATGAGGTCGCGGTCCCGGCGCACGTTCTGGTCGACGCGGATCATCTTGGCAGCGGTGAGGAGCTGCATCAGCGTCCCGGCCGTGACGACGGGCCCGACGCCGAACTCCATGAGGGTGCCGCGGTTGGAGGCGAGGATGGAGCGCACCCAGTACAGGGGGTCGGCGCCGGAAGCCGCGTAGCGCACGCCGTAGAGCGGCAGGTGGCTGCACACCACACGGACAGCCCCGTGTAGAGAACGGCACCGCCTTCTCCGCGGGATGCACCGCCGGCATCCGCGCAGCCAGCGGCCGGACCATGTCCAGCAAAAACGAACCGCCGCGAGCGGCCATGGATCGATGAGCTTGCGTTATGCCGGTGGCCGATCGTTTGGATCTGTGGTTGTGTTCGTGGTCTCTACTCTTCAATTTTTCTTTTACACCTCTACTCTTCAATTGTTATTACTACTTGTTAACCTGTTGTATGTTGTATCCTGGCCTTGCGTGATGCGTTTTATGCACTCCTGCCTCCGACTCCGAGTTGGCGCGATCTAAGTCGATCCCGACTTGCGTTGTCGTTCCAGCTCGCTAGCTCCTAGCCCCGTCTCCGTCTCGAGTCTGCTGAACCTGCCCCGCTCCCAATTCAGATGTCCCGGCTTCCCGCGCGTGCCCCGAGTGCCAGCTTTCCTTCCTACCAGGACCCTGTGCTCGACGGCTGCGAACCATTCTGTGGCGGACGGAATCCTGCATACATTCGGGAAACTATAAAACTTCGCACATGAACATTATCCATGTCCTAACTGTTCACTGTTCAGGAACCACAATTAGCATTTTTAATACTTCAGGCGATCATTGCAACAGAGCTCGCTATTAAGGAGGAACCGCAGATTTACACACCAGTGAGCTATCAAAATCTTGACTACAAACTTGCCTCTCCCTTTCTCGCAGCAAAATCAGTGTGTCCTGAGTCTACCTCCGTACCTCGCAGCAAAGTCAGTAAAGTCCGACTCAAACTCGTCACCGGCGAAGTCCTCCAAGTCATCGGCCACTCCAGGCACCTCCCACCAGGCGGGTTGCCGCTGCCACGACCCCTGCCCATCTTGTTCTGCTTCCTCTAGGAGTGCCCATCTTGTTATGCTTCCTAAAAGTGTGTTTGGTTCGTTTTTAATATAAGTCTAGGCAGCAAAACAAAGTCGGGCTAGCCTGAGCCTGCTTCTGTCAAGCCAAAATAGACTTATTTGGTTGCATGTGCTAACTAAGCCTGATTAGCACCTGAGTGTGTATGATTGGGTGTTTTGGCTTAGATATAGCCACATCTTTTTGAGCCGGTGAGTTCACCTCCTTTGAGGCATTTTGTTAAACACCCGATGAATATGTTCATTTACACACCTGGCTAAGGTTGTATGGCTGGCTACATTTAACCTGGCCAGCAAACCAAATAAGTGATTTTAGGCCTCTAAGAAGCCTGGTTGGGAACATGTACCCAACTAAACACATCCTAAGATCTCTGCTAAAGAGAAAAGAATCGTTCAAACTTAAAAAATGCGGTCTACTGAGTGCTGCCGACCACAACGTCATGTGATTGGAGCACCACCTTTGCACACTTCTCACACAGGTCGAAGTTAAACTAAATCTATCACCTTGAATCGGATAGACCTGCGTGAAAGATGGCAATTTAATATATGCATCTAAAGGAGAACCAAAAGCAACACATTATTTTTAACAAATGAATTTTGATGGCTTATTTTGCTAAAATTTGTTCTTTATGATGATGTGATGATATAAATAAGGGTAAGGAAAGATCAAGTGCTTTCAAGCTTCCAACTATATACATTTTTCTAACTTTGTTACAACCAATTTACATCTTATATAGTCCATGTTTGGTTCCCACTATTGGTATTCGTTAACGTAATGCAGATAATCCGTAAGCACACAGGTTACTATTGTAACACTTTACCCGGTGGTATTTAGGGTATTGTAATTTCCTCAGGGAACTAGCGTTAAGCTCTATTCTACTAATACTACCTTAGAGATTAATGACTTAGGATGAGGTTCTAAACTCTACTTTGGTTCTACACCTATTCTGCTATTGTTCAATCTTCCTTACTTCGAGGACTGGAGTACCCTAATTACCTAGGTGATGCCGGCTTGGAACTTGCCTCCTAACCGAACGTGGGAGAATTAGGTTACTGATAAGTTCCTGTCACAAACCTACCGCCTACCCGTCAACCGTGGGGAAGTGAGACGGACGAATGTAACCTCTAGTCTAGACACCATGTCTACACTATTAATTACAGATCCTAGTTTGAGCTCAGGAGGCCGTTACTACCAGCGTCCTATAACTAGAACCCTCGCTACAAGAACGAGCAACGAATCTGTAGATCTAGATTGAATTGAACAGAACAAACATAAAATTGTGGCTAAAAGTAGAAAACAAATATAAACCTCTAAATGGTCTAGATCTAGAAAGAACAAATGTAAGAGTTTTGGTGAAGAACTCTAATCTTGTAATTGTATCTCTCAGCTCTCTCTAATTTGTATCTCTCTATCACCCTTATCTAATATTTACAAGGTAGCTCTCTAATCTCTGGTTGCTCTGAGTCTATTTTCTAATGATAACTTATTGTTCTCTCCCTCAGGGGGTCTTCTTATATAGGGGTAGATGGAGTAGTCGCTAAGGGGGAGGTAGAGTAGCTGCCAAGGAGATCTCCAAACCGACGTATCCCGCATAGGATTGAGGCGGTGCACCATACAACCAACCTTGCCACGTCACCAGGAGTCAACACGTCAAAGATGGGCCCGAACCGCCATACTTGGGGGGCGGCCACCCCCGGGCCGGGCCCATTTTGGTCCCGTCTTCTGCCAGATGCCCTCTTGCGTGATCCTTAGCCCAATTCCGGTGGTGGTTTGCCCTGGTGCGTTCGGTCAATATGGGATCCTTCACAAATCCTCATTTTATGACCATTTGGAAAGCATATTCCTATCATATTTCCACATTTCCACTCATGAATCCTCCAAAACATAAATCTCCAAATACATGTGGAAATAGATTAATAATAAATCTATATATATGCATAAATATATTAGTTTCATCCATTTTCAGATAACAATTGGTGGTATAAAATATGCAATGACGACCGCCAACACCCACCTCCTAAAATCAAGTGACTAAACTTTAGTTATTTTATGGACTTAAGTTCCAAAAAAATTATCTAAAAAATAACAAACACTTACTTGTTCATTATGTAGATTTACTCATGTGAAGTTCAACAAAATTAGACTTTTTTATTTATAATTTTGTTGTGCTTTACTATGATTCTTTAAAAATTCAGTAAAAATAAATAAAAAAGACAAAATTGTTGTTGTTGTAGTAGAACCATAGTCAGAAACCACCTGAGGGTAAAATAGACGGTTTTAAAAAAGTTCAGAGGTAAAATAGATGGTTTCATAGTTTGGGGGTGAAGTAGACCGCCCCTAATAGGTGGGGGGTTAAGAAGGACTTTTCCATAATTGTTGACGTATTAGTCTCCCTATTTACTATAATTTAGAACAATTGGGTTGCCGTAAGGGTGCACAATTTCTATATATATCCTATTAGGTTACCACTAAAGCATGCCTGGTACTAGTCGAAACATTTTAGGAGCTGCAGAATTCGCGTTATTAGTACAAGAACCATGTGCTTTTTTTAAGTAAAATGTAGGGGCTCTGCCTCTCAACTAAGAACGGAAAAGAGCTTTATGTATAAATGGCTCCCATGGCGCCACACAAATTGGTTCATTTCACTGCCATTGCTCTATATCTCTACACTGTGTCTTCTTTGGTGATTGAAGCTAGCTACCTGTTGCGCCGTCCTATGAACATTTTCCACAATCCTCCTATTCCTATCCTTCCATAAAAAATTACCTGAAAATGGTTAAGCCTTCTCGGCCCTTACTTTATAAGGAGCTAGAAAATAGTCTTCTATAAAATTATTCAAATCCCAGCAGATAGCCAAAAGACCACCAGGGTGAAGCATTCTGCAAGTTGACAATTGATTGTCTCTCTATCTCTAGCAAAAGACACACATGATATGCAAAACACTTAAATAAACAAATAATAAGTTGATTTTTTTACAAAATTTAAAACATTTATTCTAACTTAGAATTGAAGTTAGTTTAAAACACTATAGGCTGATACAATAAGTTTTAGCATTGAACATAATTTACATCCTCCAATTGAACCTGAAGGAGAATAGAATAAGTTAAGATGTAGTTTCAAAAAAAAGAATAAGTTAAGATGACAAATAGGGAAAATCTAGTTGTTTCTCATGTAAACTAATACGATCATTTAATTCACATGTTATCTAAAACACTAATTGTTCTTGATATGTTTATTTAATTCCAATGATGATCTAAAACACTAATTGCTTTGAATTTGGTATGTTTAAGCAGACATTTAGAAATTTGCAAAGGCCCGAGAACAATTGAGGAGGATGGGCGAGTATCTCTCCACTCCCAAAGTCAACCTAGGCAATGACATCAATGTAGAACCCCACCAACCATTCTCAGTCAACCCATACATCATTTGCACCCATATCATGACCATGGTGTTGTCTTGCCTCAGGCTAACCCTCCACCTTCCCTGACTCCACCTCAACCTCTATAGACATCATCAAACTGCCACCAATCCATAAAAACCAACCATCACCCATGTCTAATGACCCGAAGTCACCACTAACACAAATCTTCCAAGTTACGATGGAAACGTCTACCCTCAACAATTCATCATGAGTTATGAAGCAGCCGACGCAACCACAGGTGGTGACGGGGCCACCATGGCCAGGTCACTTGTCATTATAGCAGCAAGGCATTGCTTAAAGTTACCAACCTTTGTTTGGGCTCCATCGAATCCTGGGAAGGCCTTCGTGACATGCTATGATCCAACTTCAAATGCATCAATATACCTCCCAACCATCCAATGGACCTCTTCAATTGTTGATGGGATGGGGACGATCATCCGTCAGGATCAATTATAACTATCGATTTGGTAAAGAGTGACACCAAAAGAATCGCTCGAACCCTGCAACCTTAGGACCATGCTCCTGTGTGGTTATGAATTGTGTCATAATTCGATTCACGTCACCGAGAAGGCTAATCCCTGCTGTGAATCGAAGAATACAAGCAAGAACAAGATAAAACGCAACTCAAGTAAAGTAACAATTTCCAGATATATGATTAAGTTATCAATGTGGGTTTCACAAACTAATAACCGCGACTTCTCAAAGATAGATTAATCCAAACCCTAACGTGGGCGGTAGCTACTGGTTATATGTTCTAAGGCGTCGTCACCCTAACTGCTCAAAGATAGATTAATTCAAACCCTAACATTGGTGACTTCGCTCATAACTATATCTATGTTGATACATGACCCAACAGACCAAAAGATGGTGACATGACACCCTCACAGCAGATTCTAGACACTAACTTGTTTTGACGATCTATTGGTTAGCTTATGAAATTGGCTTTCCATTCCTATGTGGATCGTCGAAAATAGAGTCCAGATGTGTCGAAAATAGAGTCCAGATGTGTCATGAACGTCAGTTTTTCTGTTGGTTGGTCCTAAAGGCCACCAAGACAGACTCAAACTCAAGTTGGACCGGACCTCCGGCTTGACTTAGACATCCTTGCTGGCCTAGGATGACAAAGCATGTTTGGGTCCCACCATCACCGCCATTGCCACCGGCAAACAGGTGGCACAACAGCTCCTATGTCATGCATGATCTCCGTGGAGCACATAAATCTGTATAGACTCTTGTCAAAAAAAAAAGAATTTGTATAGACGTACTCCAAGATAGAAGATCACCACGCGATGCCTGCACAAGTTCATCGGGGGTGGTAATCAGAGATGAGGCCAGTCTGGTGGTAGCGGCTGCGGCTAAGTGGTTCGACGACGTGCCGGACGCATTAACAGCGGAGGCGCTAGCGTCGAAGGAGGGGCTTGAGCTTGCGCAGGAGATCGGCCTAACTCATATCGTTCTGGAGGTTGATTGTCAGGAATTGGCCAACTTGTTGAACAACCCGGCGTCACTTCGTTCCTCAGTTGGAGGACTTCGCTTCGATATCTTTGAGGTAGGAAGGAGTTTTAGTAATTTTGTGATTAAATGGGTGCGGAGGGAAGCTAACACGACAGCTCATGTGTGTGCAGCTACTGTGTCGGCAACCGATCGGTCCTGTTTTTAGATTGATCATATACCAGACTGGCTTGTCTCGATGGCAGTCGTTGATTGTACTTCTATTTTTATAATGAACGAAAGCTCTGAGATTACTAAAAAAATAACGCATGCAAGAAGGTATGGTGGCGTGGCCAACGAGCACGTCATGCTGCTTCATGTGATCAAGATCGAGCTCATGGAAGCAACCGCGGTCCGGAGATATGTTGAATGGTGGCTAGAATGAAGCTTCAACTCGTTGCCGTTCTGGTCCTCTTACGGCCTCACAAGCCATTAGAGGAAAATAAACTTACAAGCCGAGAAAACTCACTCCATTTTTTTATGTGGAGAGAATAAATATATAAATTCACGGGTACTCCGCCTAATGATAGATCGAATTAATTACAGCTACCAGTTATTGCATTTCCACTAATTAAGCAATTATTAACGGAATTAAGTAAATTACGGGGGAAGATTTCCATCCGATCCGACTTCGATTCCGACTCGATATCAAAAAATCTTGTGATTCCCCGCCGGCCAGCAGCAGGGCCGACCGATACTGTATATATGTAAACCTCGTCGTCGTCAACAACGACAAGGAACGCAAAGTTGTTTCTTCTTTCTCTAGGCCAGCGGCGCTTATACGTACATACGTACGGCATGGCGGAGGACGCGGTTGCTGCAAAGAGACGGCGACGGTGCACAGGCGACGGCGGGTACATGTCGGCTTTGCCGGAGCACGTCCTCCAGGAGGAGATCTTGTCCCGCGTGGGCACCGTCAAGGACCTGTTCATGTTCGCCGCGACATGCCGCCGCTGGCTTGGCCGCTTCACCGACCGGACCTTCCTCCGCGAGCTCCTGTGTCCAGGCCAGTGCCAGTGCCAGGGCCTCCTCGGCTTCTTCTTGCAGGACGCCAGGCAACGGGTGACGATGGGAACGACGCGGACGGATGCCGCGCGGCAGCTAGCCTCGGCCTGCTTCTTCCTGCCGGCGCCCGGGTCGCCGCTCGGGCCTGGCCCCACAGCTCGTGCCCTCACCTCCTCCTTGGTCGCCAACGGCGACGGCGCCTTCGACCACGCCGTGCCCCTGGCGGCGCGCCGTGGCATCGTGCTCATGCAGCGTGTCCCCCGCCGCCACGACAACCGCATCCTCCTCGGCGTGTGCAACCCTGTCACGGGCGAACGCCACCTCCTCGCACCTTTGCGCAGGAACCCTACTGGCATGTGCGGCTACGCCATCATCACAGCCGCCGACGTCCACGCCGACGCCGACGCCGACGCCGCCGCCGCCGGCCGTTTCACCTTCTTGCAGCTGCTCGTCGCCGTCGTGGACCCCTCCAAGTCCATCTGGGCGGTGCACCTCCACTCGTACTCCGCCGCCACGCGCAGCTGGAGCGCGCCCACCCAATGCGTGGCCAACGCCCGCGGCTTCTCCCTGGTGGGCCAGAGATCCGCCGCCGTTCACCAGGGCGCGGCACACTGGCTCTGGATGTACGACACGGGTGGCCGGCGCGCCGTGCCGGCAGCAACCCGAGACGATGATGGTAGCCTGTACAAGCTCAGCGTGCAGCTGGGAGGAGGAGAATCAGCAGCAGCAGCAGCAGCAGGCAGCATCTCCTTTGCCTTTACAAGGATCCCCGTCCGCGTCGGAGGCAACCCGCTCCTTTGCGTCACCGGCGACGGCAAGCTTGCCGTCGTCTGCGTGTATATCTCGCACGTGGCTGTTTCCACCTGTCGTCAGCAAGCCGGCGGCCATGCGGAGGTGTGGGAGCGCTCCGCCTTCACGATACCAGCGGCGGTGCCCTACCCAGACACACCCCCGCTCTGGCAGCCCATAGAGAAGTGGTTTGACTTGAGCAGGGGGGCAATGCTCGTGCTCTACAGGAGCAGCGCCGTCTTCATCGTCCACATTCACAGGAAGACCATGGAAAAGGTTATGGACTGCTTCCTGCCCCTGTTCGCAGATAAAATGAATTGGACGGCCGTGCCCTACGAGATGGACTTGGTCGACTTCTTCATGCTTAAGCTTGGTGGTCTAAGCTCTACAGAAACATCAAGATAGTTATGTCATGTAGGTGCAGAATTAACAACAAGCCATACGTACCCAGTTTACATGTATGTATACCAATTAGACAGAAAGACTCCTCCTGATGACTCCTCAGCTCTTACCAGACTGATCACCCTTGGCCTTCTTACCTGAATAAGGTGTGTCTCAGCCTTTAAAAGTGTCTCACTGTCTCAGCCTTTAAAAAAACACGGAAACAAGTGCTTCCATCATACATTGGTTCTAGACTTATCGCCGGAAACCAGGTGAGTTACAATGTTTGGTGCATGGTCCAAAAATAGGTCTGAATCATCTACTCCCAAACCTGCACCAAAGGTAGCTAAACTATCTGCTACTTGATTGCAACGCCTGCAGCTATAAACTGAGACTAAACAACGTGAAATTTCATACCTCATCAAAACTCCAATTAAATTTGCCTCAAAACACACATGGACTCCTATTCCACTCTTCTGAGTCCAGAAATAAGTTTAGCCATCCCCAGAAATTCTAATAAGATTTGAAGAATCTGTCTTTAGCGCTTCACCAAGGTTTGAAGAATCTGTCTCCAGAAATAATTTTAGCCATCTCCAAAAATAATTTTAGCCATCTCCAGAAATAATTTTAGCCATCCCCAGGTGCGCTGCGCTCCTCTCTCCAAGCTCTTTGGCGCTGCTAGCATGCAAAGGGCCTATCAGATATTGCAATCTTCCAGTGCCCACCTCAAGAACGTGTCCATCTTCATCTCTCACAACGGAGGCATATCTACTACAGCTGTACCCAGATGAGAGACATAAAAAAAAAAACAAAGGCCCATCCACCGTTGCCAGATTCTTGGAAGTAGGAGGCATCAAAATTAATCTTGTAATATTATTCAGGTGATGGTGGCTTCCATTCGGGAGTTTTGTTTAGCCTTGTCACCATGGACTGGTTCTGAATCTTAACCAAAAACCACTTGATGGTAAGCAACTCCTCAGCTGTCCAAATTGGCGGAAAAAACTTGGACGGGACCCTGGGCTCGTTGCGTCCACCGTGAGCTCCCTCCCTGGATGAATGACGCGTGGCCGCGCTCTACATCAGACGGCAGCGTTCACTCGGCTCCCTCGGCAGCTCCCGCGTTCACTCAGCTTGTAATCAGAGGCACGCATCGTCGGCTTCCTCGACACCACGGTCAACTGCGGCTCAAATCGGGCGCTCAGATCCAGAGCAAGATGTGGCGGCGCCGCCTGGATGCTCGCCGCCAAGACCGCACGCTGGGTGGCGGCGGCTACAGCGGCAGCGGTGGGGGCTCGCGGCCGCGTCGCACAGCCTGGATGCTCGCCGCCAAGACCGCACGCTGGTCGTCAGCGGCCACGCCGCTGGCGGCGGCGATAGCAGCGGGTCCGCGCGGCCGTGCAGGACAGCAGCATGTTGTTGATTTCGCTGCTGCATCCTCGTTTCAGATTGCAGGGTGCATGGTGTGCCGGCTGCAAGGAACATTGAAGGACAGGCACCATCCTTCATGAGAGAAGAAGTCCATGGAGGCCGCTGGTCAATCCATGAAAGCAGCAGTGGAGGTGGCGTGCAATTGGGTCTAGGGCTACTGGCGGCGGCCAACTCGGAGAAGATGAAACGAATGACTTTGACGGTCTGACTTCTGAGCCGATGGAAAGTGAAGCCAAGCCAGGATGTCCTCGCGCTGAACGAGCCGGTAACTCCACGGATGGCCACGCTCGATTCGAGACCCGTCTGATGCAGCGGGTCTCGAAGCGTCATTCATCCAGGGAGGGAGCTCACGGTGGACGCAATGAGCCCAGGGTCCATCCAAGTTTTTTCCAAATTGTCCAGCACTTTTTTTTAGAATAAATGGGCCGGCACTTGGGTAAGCCTGGGTCACAGTTGAGGAGGCCGAGGCAACTGCTTGCAAAACTGGGATGTAAACAGTGATGGAGGCGGAGGCTGGCCGCGTCCCAGAACGGTCCATGACATCAACGCATACTCCAAGCGCACCGTCGTTGCAGTGACATAGTACAAATGTATAAAGTCAAATTCATGCCTAATATCAACTAATTTTGCTTTGACATGAAAAATCAAGAGAAAGGGACAGTCAGTGCATCGCCGGAGAGTCCGTGTGTGCCATAGTTGTGCCATCATTGCAGGGACATGCAGTATATCAAGAGAAGGAGAAGTCCTTCGGTTTCTCGTTTTTGCGGTGGCACGATGGCGGACAGTCAATCGTAAATGGGCCAACTGATGATTGGGTCATACGCTGGCGCACATCACTCTATAACCGTTGTCGCACACGCACCCCTCTTCTACACCGCCCCTCGATTGTGCTCGCTATGGTCTTTTAGCGGTCGAACCGCCGGTCCGATCCGACCGGGTCCCAATAACTAGGTGTCAACTGTCAAATACGGTCCGACCCGGTCCATCCCGTAAACCAAACAGTAAAAGAATCGCCACAAACCGTATTGGACCCGGCCCTTAATTGGATCGGAGCCGGAGCCAGCTGACCCAGCCACGCCGGCCCGAGGCCCGACCGACGCCTTAAGCATACCAAAGGGGGGAGGGAGAGCGTCGAGGCGGCGGCGGCGGCGGCAGGATGTCGTCGTTTCTCGAGCTTCAGCCTCGGACGAAGGGGAAGGTGGTGCTGCATACTACGGCTGGCCCGCTCGTCATCGAGCTTTGGCCCAATGAGGCACCCATGGCGGCGCGCAACTTCGTGCAGCTCTGCCTTGAAGGCTACTACGTTTTTTTTTTCGAAAGCGTGCATTGCACGTACTGCTTTAAGGGAAAAATAGAGTTGTTATACAAGCATGTCATGGCGAAATGGCGAGATTCTATTGGCATGACATGCGACACACTTAAACACAAGGCACCGGATTGACGGTGGAGCTAAAGGGTTGTACTAAGAAGGAAACTAAATCCGCTAGTAAGAAGCGCACACACACTCTAGGTGGCAAGCACCGACAGCCCCCTCTAGCCCGCGAGGATCCACGAATCCGCCTCGTCCTTGATCCGCTGTAGGAGTGTGGACGTCGAACTGGACTGGGCGTCAAAGGTTCTCCGGTTCCGTTCCTTTCAGATCCCCCAAGATATCAGGAGCACGAGGGTGTCGAATCCCTTTCTGATGGACTCATGCACAGTCCCCCGGGAACGCAGCCACCACTCAACCATCAAGGCGTCATCCTGAGGGGCTAGGTGTTGGAGACCAATTGAGTTTAGAGCACGCAGCTAAACCTCACGTGTGTACACGCAGGAGGTGAACAGGTGGTCGTGTGTTTCGTCCAGCTGGCAGCAGAGGACGCAGGTCGTCGACTGTTGTAGACCGTGCTTTGCCCGCCTTGCCGCCGTCCACAATAGCCCGTGCAATCCGAGCCAGAAGAAGAATTTCACCTTCGGCGGTGCTCTGACCCGCCAAAGCTCCTTGGCACCAAGCAGCTCCGTCGTGCCCGCAAAAATGGCGCGGTAGGCGGATGACCTGGAGTATTCTCCGCTCACAGACCATCGCCAAGTGAACTTGTCGTTGACGCCCGGAGAAAGTTGGACGTTGGCCAGCTTATCCGCAGTCTGCAGGATCTCGAGCATGACCGGCTGCGTTCACGCGCCAATGATGTCGCAAGTCCACTGCAGGTCTGTAAGAGCGTCCCGGACTGTCCTCCTGCGCCGCCTGGCACCCACGAGAGCGTACGCATGAGGTGCGGACTTGGCGATAGGGCCATCCGGCAACCACGAGTCGGTCCAGAAGAGTGTCCGGGAGCCATCGCCGACTTGCACAGTGACGGAGGCTTGGAACATAGCCTCGACGATCTCCTCCATCTTGTGCGGCAGCAGCGCCCATGGGGCGTCTTCGTCCGAGCGCCTTCTCCACTCCCAGCACAGCCTCAAGGCGAAGCCCAGCAGTCGCAGATCGGGTAGCCCTAGGCCGCCGAGGTTGCGTGGGGAGCAGGCAACCCTACACCGCCCGGCGGACACCTTGTCCGTTCCTGCCCATACGAATGCCCTCCTCCGCCTGTCGATCTCCTTGATTGCCCACGGCGAGAGCGAGCAGCATATAGACACATGCACTGGGATTGCCGACAAGGTAGATTGGACAAGGGTGGTCCTGCCCGCCGAAGTCAACAGCCTGCCCTTCCAAGCTGGTATCCTGGCGGCCACCCGAGTCGATGATTGCTTGCTCATCCGCCCGACAGAGCCTGCAGACGGACAACAGCGCGCCGAGGTATCTCATGGGGAATGCTTGCACACGGCAGGGGAAGACGTCCAGAACCCCCTAAATCGCCGCCTCAGAACAACAGATGGGCGTCACAGAGCACTTATTGAAGTTGGTGGCGAGGCCAGACGCTCCCGCGAAGACGTAGAGGATCTGCCTGATGCAGCTGAAATCTAGGGGGTTGGGGGCGAGGAAGATGACGAGGTCATCAACGTACACCGACGTCCGGAACTTGATGACGTTGCCAGGCAAGGGTTGTAGCTGTCCGCATCTGTCAGCCTCATTGATGAAAGCGTTGAGGACCTCCATCACAATGATGAACAGGGATGGAGAGAGCGGATCCCCCTGCCGAAGGCCTCGCGCATGGTAGATCCTGCGTCCTGGCCGACCGTTGATCATGACTTTGGTGGTCGCTGTAGACAGCATGTAGGACACCCAGTCCCTCCAACGCGTAGGGAAGCCGAGGTGCTCCAAGACCTCCGGCAAGAACGGCCAGCAAACAGTGTCAAACGCCTTGGCAAGATCCATCTTAGTAGCATCATTGGTGTCCGGCGTCCGTGCAGCCAACGGCACGCGAGCTGCACCGTCCTGAAGTTCTCGTGAATCTGCCTCCCCTTGACGAACGCCGTTTGGTTGACTCTGATAAGGGACGGCATGAAGGGCTGTAGACGCATGGCCAGTGTCTTGGCGGACAGCTTCTCGATGGTGTGAATAAGGCTAATCGGCCTGTAGTCACGCAGGGACACCGGGGATGTGGTCTTGTGAAGGAGGACCATGTCCCACAGGGCCTGGAACGCGCGCACTATGTCGGCGCCCACCACCGTCCAGGCCGCCTTCAGGAACCCCGCACCAAATCCGTCAGGCCCAGGAGCCCGGTCGGACGGTGATTCCTTGACAGCGCGCACAATCTCGTCGGCAGAGAAAGGTGCCGCTAGGTCAGCTAGGTCCAGGCGTGGGAGGTGGAGGAGGCCGAGGTTGATCCGGTGCGTGCGGACGAAAGGCGTGCCCAGGATGGCGTTGTAGTAGTTGTAGACGATCTCCTCCTTGGCCTCATCCTCGGTGAATGTCTGGCCCTCATGTGTGATGGCCAATAGATAGTTCTTTCGACGTCGGTGGCAGGTTTGCAAGTGAAAGAACTTAGTGTTGGCATCACCGTCGCGCAGCTGGCGCGTCCTGGCACGCTGTCGGGCCATCGTCCTGGCGAGCGATGCCAGTCCCAGGACGTGCGCCTTAAGGTCCCTGTGCAGCTCGCGCTTCCCCTGCGAAAGAAGGCGCGACTCCTGCGCGACGTCGAAGCCGTGTATAATTGCGCGCGCGACAGCGAGCTGGAACGGCACACTCCCCACATGCGCCGCGCGCCAGCTACGGAGGACACGTGCTAGCCCTCGTAACTTGACGGCGAGGGCCTTGCAAGCGTCAATGCTGTGGTTGATCGGTCCCCAAGCCGCTAAAACAGTGTCGAGGAAACGTTCAAATCTGAAACGGGGCACGGCCCACGGCTGGGAATTGAGGACCAGCAGTAGCGGCGCATGATCCGAGCAGTCCGAAGATAAGCTCTGGAGGTGGTGGTTGGGGAAAAGCTGCAGCCACTCGATGGAAGCGAAAGCACGGTCGATGCGTTCCAGAGTCGGCTGATCGTACCATTCGACCACGTGTACCGCCACCCGTTCAGGTGTAGCTCATCCAGCTGAAGAGAGTCGAGGACGTCCCTGAACGCCCTCATGAGGCACCGGTGCAGCCTACCGTTGTTCTTGTCGGCGGCTTGATAGATCAAGTTGAAGTCCCTGCAGATGAGCCACGGGCCGGGACAAACCGACCTAATGTCACGCAGCTCGGGCAGGAAAGCGTTCTTCTCCGCTCTAAGGACCGGGCCGTAGACGTTGGTTAGCCACCACTGCCGTAGTGGCGTCGTGGAGTAGAGAGCAACGGTGACGGAGAAGCGGCGGATCGAGAGCGAAGAAGCCCTCCAGATGTCCCACCGCCTGGAGGTACACGCCCCCCGGGGCAACCCCCCCAACACCCCCAAAAACAGCCGGAAGGCAGGCAAAATCATAATCGAAGCCAATCATGTCATTGTTCAAGCTTACAGACAAAGTCTCAATTTTAGTCTCCTGAAGGCAGACGAGGGAGGCGCGCTGCTGTGAAACCACATTGCGTACTACGTTTCTGCGGGCCCTGGTGTTTAGGCCGCGCGCGTTCCCGAGAAGTAGATGGTTGTCACTCATTTTGACACCAGTCCGCGGAGGAAGGAGGCGTGCATCAGGCCCTGCGCGACGCAGACCTGGCCGGCCTGCTGTTCAGAAGAGGGAACAGCTGGCGCATGTGTTCACGGCGTTCTGTCGATACGTCGTCTCCAAAGGCCTCCTGGAATCGGGCAGCAATGGTATGGTCGGGGGTGCATGAGCCGTCGTTGTCTGCCCGGCCGGCCCATTTGTTGACGAGCACCCGTTGCGCCCGTAGCTCGGGGTTGGGGTCGCGGTGCGCGGACTTGGCGGCCAGCCGCTCGCTGCGGCGGGAGCGCCACTCCTCGTGTGGGATCCTGGACCGGCGCGTGCGAGGTGGCCCAGGGAGGACGGGCTCATCAAGCGGCAGCAGCATGTTGCCGATGAAGTCAGCCACCGATGCCGCAGAAGGAGAGCCTGGCGGCCTGGCCAGTGGGGACGGCGACCGCCGGATCGGGGAGGGTTACTGCCCCCACCCCCCGACGTGGGCGTCTGCGGCCCCGCCGGTGTCGCGCAGACAGTGGTCATCTCCGTCGCTGGGTCGTCTGCGCCCACGGCGGCGCACGCCATCACCGCGTCGCCGTCACTGGTGGCCGCTGGCGCGAATTCCGCGCCGATATGCTCGGGTCTGTACCAATGCTGGTAAACCTGATTCAAATGGAAGTCAGTTCTTTATTACCTTTGGTGACTGTTGTAACGAGTTTGATAACAAGAACACCATCTTTGGGAAGGTATTGTGTCTTAGCAGACCCCTCCCTGCTCTGCATGTCTTGGTATATCGTGTTGTTCCTTGAGAGTTATCGGTTGGCTTCATATTTTCTGCAGGTTTCTAGTGATTCTATTTCCACCCTTCTTTATATATGGCTCAAGTTGAGACTGATCATGATTATCGACCTGTGCACCCAGTGGAAATTCTTTCAGTCGAGGTGCCTTTTCTCAACTGTCATATTTTGTAGTTATTATTTCAAATTATGGTAGTTACCCATATTTTGTTCGGGTGATATATAATCAACTGTGTCTCCATTACGTGTGAATCCCAACAAATTTATCCTTCTGTTTCCTTTTCCTATTTCTGAAGGTTCTCTCGGACCCATTTGAAGATATTGTTACTAGGAATCTTATTAAGAAGAAAACGAAGTAAGTAGTAATCCTCCACACTGTTCTTACGATGACCATGCAATGCCTTTTCGATTAGTTTTGACCAAACTATTTATCTTTCAGAGTCCTCTCGCGTGGTTGTGAAGTAGAAGAGGAGAATGAGGCAGCTACCTCTTTTCAGGCCAAAATAAAAAAGTAATCATGATGATGTGTTGGATGATCCCCAGGTGAGTTTTATCACTTGTGATGGAGTTAACATTTATCCAAGAACCACGCGAAAGGCTAGACAAATAGCTACTACAACTAGTATTATTAGAAGAAAAAAAATGTAGCAGAAGAGTTCCCGATGGACTAGAAGCAAATATGCTAGAAGGACCAAAATTTATTTGGCAAAAACTACGGTGGAGTTTTTGTAAACACCCTAAAGGATGTATCAAAGCTCTCATTAAGGTTGTCTCTGTTTATAAGGTTGTCTCTGTTTAAGTATTGTGACATGCGTTTATAGTATCAAGGCTCATTAAAATTGTCTCTGTTTATAGTATAGTATTGTGACATGCGTTTACAGTATCAAAGCTCAAGGTTGTCTCTGTATATTTGGTTCTCTCTGTTATAAAGAGGCGCGCCTCGCCGAGATCGCCGGGGAGGAGGCGGCGACGCGAGCATGGGCGCCTAGGGAATGCCGCCGAGCTCTTGCGCCTCCGCGCACTGCAGCAGCGAAAGGACGTATTGATGTTTGTGGTTGCGTTGTGGACTCCAGCTCCTATTAGCTACTGTACGTACCTGGGATGCATAATTCAAATGCAACGCAATACGCGTCGCCATGCGGACAGCGACGCTAAACGGCTTGATTATTCTTCGGACGAGTGTCGCGTGACGTACCCAATACAAACAGCCTGTCAGATATATTGTTATCGCTACCGTACCACTGCGCACGGACACGTGCTATAATTTGACAATGCAAGGCCAGCCTTATCTGTTTGCAATCGCTTGCTCGATCTATCATTCTATCTGATAGTCTAATGGATCAGTACCTAGTAACAATTGTATCGCTACTTTACTAATTCTCAGTTTCTAATGATCTTATTATTTATACCAATTTTTAATCCGTAGCCCCTGTGAATAGCAAATGCCACACGTAAACAACCAAGCCACACCGGCCGGTATACATACACACGATCGAGAGGGTATATAAAACTGAAATAGGACCATGCATGTATATAAAACTACTATATATATGAATATATGATATAGAGCTACGTGGTGACCAAGGCTAGCTAACTTAACTATTCTGAGTACGCTCCCTCTCGCTGCTCTTAAATACGTAATGCATGACGTTTACGGCAAGAAATAGTTTACATTTGAACTGATAACTAATTATTAGCTGACTCTAAACGTCGTATATTTTAAAAAGGAAAGAAAACACAAGTGCGCGTACGAGCATGCATGAACGGGTTCCGGAACACTAACAACTAGCTAGTCACTTTCATCACAGCTTGCAAGTTGCAAAGTGAGATACTCTTTCTGTTGTATCCTAGAAATAATACAATTTTTTTTTAACTAACTTCAAGTTTATAATTGGTTATTTCCTATTGGATCATGTTTTGTCCAAGAGAAATTCTGCATCTCTCGACCATTTGTGATTTACTCGTCGCTAACTATTACGGAGAGATAGAGGACGGAATCAATGTGAAATAAACAATGGACTAGTAGACAGCAAGATAATCGTAATGTGATGCAGTCCAGCAAAGTACAGCCAGACCACTACTATCTGTATTTCTCTCTCTAAATGTATACGGTACTACACATGTGTACTCCATCTATCTACCTAGTCTAGCTATATATGCTTATGCTTGCACTTGCACGTAACTAGGAGGCTTAAGACCAGGCAAGCCACTTAAATTTAAAATTTTCTCTTCTGTGTGTACATGGAGTAGTACACATACGGTACATGTATAGAAACGGTGACGTACTACTCGGCGGCACGCTACGGCTAGTAGCTGTGTGGCACGTCGGATGGATAGCGACGCAGAGCAAGCAGCCCACGTGCCTTGGCTGGCGACCACCCGTGCAGCGAATCTCGTCACCGACGCACAATTGCGTCACGCACGAACGCTGAATGCGATGCGCCTTGCACCCCTTTTGACCGCCCAACAGTACACGCGGCCGGCCGGACGCCGGAGCTCATGGCCTTGGCTGTCTGTAAAAATCTCTCTCTACGTACTGTACTCCCTTCCAAAGAAAAGAAAAGAAAAAAAAAACAAGCATGCCTGCGTGTAAATTTTGCTTCGCCATATATATGTTTTGCCTAATAATGTATGATACTATATGTTTTACCTAATAATGTATGTATGGTGTGGTTTATAGTAACTGTAGCATAGTATCAATAAAAATCTAAATTTTCACAAATATAAAAAGAAAAGATCTGGAGGTGGGGCTGCAGAGAAGGGATTCCTGAGCCACACAGCAAACACAAAAGGCCACGAGGTGTGGGTGTGGTTGGTTGGTGGAATTTCTGTCCCCCTTTCATAGGCCCTGCTCCTCCGCTCCCCCACCATCCACCATATACCAATGGAGTATCCTAATCCACACTATCATCTCCCGGCTCCGGATAAACTAATCTAATCCCACCCTTTGCTTAAACTACTAATCTAGTCCTGCTGCGGTGCTGCCCCTGCACTGTGGCACTGGCAGCACGCATGTCCTTGTCCCCTACACTCACACCTAGCTTTTCTTTGTTTTGGTTTTTTAATACGAAAAACACAACCTTTTTTTTTTTCCTTTTGTTTTACCCTCTTGATTGATGATCTGACTCCGCAATCATCCCATTCCCCTTTCTTTTCCTCGGAGGCCGGCCTGAGGGGGTATCTTTCTCCCATCCCATTCTTAGCGGACGCTAAACACGTTGGTTTTGATTAATTAAACGCCGTTGCTCTCTGCACCCCGTGGAACGCGCACACAAGCGTAGGTGAGCGGGCGGTCTCCACGGGCTAAGCACGCCGGGGGTGGCCAGTTCTCATGACCATGCGCCGCCCACTAGCTAGTAGGGGGTCTTCGTTGGTCGTTGTGAGTGCGTACGAGTGGTGCGGATCGTCTTCGTTCCTTGGTGGGGACTTTGGGATGACTTGCCCAGTAAACCAACCTAGGCCAAGTCAAATAATATCGTATCCACAAAAGAATGCAAATGCACGGACTGCGTACTAGGCTCAGGCTAGTCGTGGAACCCACGTTGGGATAAAAAATCTGCTCCTGGAGCTTCATGAATGCACAGCCGGTTGCCCTCGTCCACTCGTTTACTGACTCCAGCGTAATAAAAGGACAGCCGTTTCTCGAGTTCTCGTCCAGACTCCAGCGTTACTGCGCTCGCCGCTCGGAGACAGAGAAAGTAGGGGCAAATATGTAATTTTGCTTGGTCGCTAGCTTCGCCTCGGTATCGCAGATTACAAGCTTTCTTAGGACGGAGGGAGTATTTCCTTAACCAATGCATTTGTAGAAATATCCTCGAGCTAGCCAATGCTTCACTATCTCTCCTTTTTTTTTTTTCCTTCACTATTTCCTTAACCAATGCATTTGTAGCGGCAAGAGGCAGAATTGTACACGCTCGATGGCGTGTGGAACGGTTGTTCCTCATTCATTCTACCTCCCACCCGCCACATGATGAAAGATCTAAAAGACTAACTGATCTCCCACTCAAGATTCAAGAAAAAAAAAAAAGTGACCCTATATATGTATGATAATACTAGCCATTCTTCTTGACTCTTGAGATATATGTTATATGTCAGTCTATGCAGTTAGTACGTCTCTGGTTTGAGATGCCATCGTACTGTACGTGCTTCGCTTTTAAGTACAAGGCCAGATGCAATGCAATGAAAAGCCAGGCGGCCAGATGCGATGCAATGAAAAGCCAGGCAAGTCCGTTCTGCAAAAGAAAACTATGCTAGGCTATCTAGCTAAGCTATGCTATGCCCGGCCGGGCAGACAGCCACCAAAACTAAGGCCTTGCTTAGATCTCGCAAAAAAGTTCAAAATTTTACTCTTTCTTTTTATCGTATTAAATATTATGACGTATGCATAAAGTATTAAATATTAATAAAATAAATAGCTAATTATATAGATTAATTGTAAATCATAAGACGAATCTTTTGATCCTAGTTAGACTATAATTAAACAATATTTATCAAATACAAACGAAATATTACAGTAATTTTTAGGCTAGAAATTTTACGATCTAAAGGAGGCCTAAGGTCACCCTCGTGTTTGGTCTGCCTGGGTACATCAAAGCGTGCGCAATGGAGGAGAGACGAGAACAAAGGGAGATCGAGCTAGATATATGGCCAATGCAGTGTACTACGTGGACAGGGATTTGGCAGCCAGTACTGTCCCCTCACTTCGTTGGTTCATTCTCCATGTCGGACTATCCGCGGCCATAATCTTTAAATCTCTACTCTAAAAAGAATATTCTATTTTGATCATCAAGATTCTCTCCTCTATATTAAATTCTTCCGCACTCATGCATCCTTTATAGCATTCTTTATCAGCTGTAGGACCCACCTATCAGGAATATTTTATTTTTTCTCTCCTCTTCTTCCTCTCTCTCGCTTCCCACCGGCACCACCGCACGGGAAACTGCTCCCTCCTCCGCCGCCGCCGCATCGTCTCCCTCCCGGGCCGGCGAGCCGCGCCGACCTGTGCACCGGCGGCCGTCCTCCCCACGGCCGACCGTGTCGCCCCCTCCCCTGCTCCTCCGCACCGGTGGCCTCCTCCCAAAGCAGCAGCTCGGCGCGGGGCCGCGGGAGGAAGTGCCGCCTGGGCGCCGGTGTGGGAGCGGCTCCGCGGTCGCGGTTGGAAGCTCTGGCGCCGGCGTGGGAGCGGCTCCATGGCCATGGAGCGCGGCCGCAGGTGGAAGCTCTGGCCGCGGGTGGAAGCTCTGGCGGCGGTGGCCCTCTTCGGCGCCTCGACCATGGAGCTTGGCCGCGGGAGGAAGCGCCGCCGGGACGCCAGCGTGGCGGCGGTGGCCCTGCTCCCCTGCTCATGTGCTCCCTCTCCGGTGGACGGCGAGGCGCCTCCCCTGCTCCCTCTCCGGTGGACTGCGAGGCGCGGCTCGCCGGGGCGCGCGGCTCGCCGGTGAGCGTGGGCGCCGGGGCGCGCGGCTCGCCAGGGTCGTCGCGGTGCCGATGCTGGCGCAGCCATGGACCTCCGGTGGCGAGCGGGGACGTCCTCCCTTGCTGCTCCCTCCCTCTCTCCCTTCTCCGCGTGGGTCCCGCATGGGTCATCTAGGACGTGCCGTACGCCCCTGAAAAACACCGGACCGGAGGACGTCCGGTAGCTTATAAGAGGGCTTCCAGGACTCCGCTGCGGGAGTTTTTCCTGAAAATTTGTCCCGCAGGAAGCTATCGCGGTTCCCGCTGCGGATGGTCTCATCCACGTACTCCATCCACGGCATCAACATCAACGTGATCCTCAATACTCACACGCAACGCAACGAACATCATTGGCCAGCAGACCTTGTGTACAAGAATACCAGAGAACTGGATTAATTACGAGTCTATACTACACTGTACTGTATTGTACAGTAGAGCGTAAAGTGTAAACGCGACAGGGTCCCCATCGATCATCAAGCTCAGCACAGGTTGACCAGATCACACAGCAGGCTGGTGCCACTGAACGGTGGGCCCCGTGCTGTTTTAATCAGAACGGGCATGCTGGGCTGCAGCTGGACCTGCACGGGGCGAAGATCCGCCCGTCCGGCGGTGGGGAGGTGCGGTGTCGGGCCGGCACGGGACACGCATTGATGAAGAGCAGACCCGTGCCACCGCCCGGCACGTGACCCGTCACGCGAAAGGCAAGAACTCTGTTCTGTTCCGGAAGGCCCCGCCCGAGTAGTGCCCGACCCGTCCAGTCTCCGTTGCAACCCGACCAGCCTCGCTCCATCCAGCCTGGCCTGCATGGACCCAACGGGTCGGGTACCCGTTGGGTCGTGCCAGGTCGCCGGCCCATCGCCATGGCTACTGACCGGCAAGGCAAGCGTTCCGCCCTTGCGACTGGTCGTCGCAGAAACATTCCTGGCAGTTTACTTTACTTAGTTACTAGCCTGCTCATGATTTTGTAAGCACATGTAGCTAGGAATATATAGAGGTGGATTGCTTATTCCCGGCCGGAACTCGCCATTCGCACCGTGACGCCGCCACGTTTTTGTGGTGCCAAAAACAGCTATTTTCATGTGTGGCGTGATTTTGCATCAGAAGAGGTCGTTATAGCAGCTGTAGGAAAAAAATATGCGTCGACTTGTGGTTTTACACCTGTGGAAACGCATGACGAGAAATTTACTGGTTTCTCAAGAAAATGTATGCACCTCCTCTTTGTCCATAATGGAGACGCAGGTCGACAGAGACGCCTAGAGGTCCAAAGTAATCCAATTCTGGAGAGAAACGTGTGCCGCTAGCCATGGATGAAAGGGGCGGGCCTTCTTCTTAGGCGGGATGGCCGGATGGTATTGCTTCGCAAGTTCTATGAATGAGCGTACTTTGTGAGAAATATGGCATGGGAATGACTAACTAAAAAAAACTCTTTCGGTACTTGAAGAGCAAGTATGGCACATGTGACGTGATGAGAGTGTGTCACACACGGGTGTTGTGCGACAATGTCATAGAAAATTTATTTGTGGAAAGATTCAAAAAAAAAACTTTTAGTTTTGATCGAGAAATGTGTGTCGCAAGCCTCACACGAGAAAAATACAAATACCACTACTTATCTTGTGAAAGCGACATCAAAGACATTGAGGCCTATTTTTAGTTTGGGAGATATGTATACCATTAACGAAAATGACATGTTTTTGTGCACGTCAAGAGCCATGTAACAATGAACAGGACCACAAGAAAGAGCAAGTAGATAATATTTTGTCGTGGATAAACATTCCTTAAATGCACATCCCATGTGAGATATATATATATATATATATTATCTTGTAGTCCACAACATGAAAGGTGACACCATGTACACTTCAGAGAAAGAAGGACAAGGAGAAGTGCAGTAGATTCTCAAACTATCTTAGTGCTTAGAATATAACATAATTGTTAACTAGATCTGTACATCACACATAGTAAGTCAATATTGATGACCGTCCCAAGGATCACAAAAATCTTTTAGTTCTTAGTGAGAAGTATGTGTTGTTAGCCTCGTGCTAAAACAACAAATACAACTTTACATCTTATGAAAGTGACACTAAGGACGCATGGTATCCTTTTTAGTTTGAGAGATGAGTATTATGTTAGCGAGAGACGTGACACAATGAACATGCACTAAAATAGCAAACAAAATGGTATCTTTTTGGCTCGACCGTGTGTTTTAGGGTGGGATCCACCCCCTGCACAGCAGCATCTTAGGCGAAAGAACAAGTGGTTACATGAACATTCTACACGTTAGAAAAAAGAAAGATTTATGCTTGTTGGATTGCCCAATCCTATATTCTTGTATATGTTACAACTGCTGCTTGCCGTGTACGCGTAGCTGCATGCCTTCGCCGCGGGAAAAATCTCCCGGAAACCCGCACAAAACCGATCTCACTCTACCAACGTAACGGCAGCTGTTTCGAAAAACCCGAAGCGAAAGGTACGGGGTGCTGTACCGCCGCGCTGTGCCTGTGCCGAGCACGGGGCCGGGCCACCCCACCCGCACCCGCGCCCGTGCCCGCACCGCGCTGCCTTGCCCCTGCCGCGCTGTCCGTCGCTTCCCCGTTCGCGCTACTACTTCCACCACCACCACTGCTGCGGTCGGCGGCAAGTAACAAACCCACCTCGACTCCAAGCCCACGCAACGCAGACCAACCCGCCCGGAGCAGCAAAGCACAGGCGCTGCAGCGCTCCCTCCTCACGCCTCGTCCTCCCCGGCCGCCTCCGGCCTGCCTGCCTCCGTCACCGCCTCTGCCGGCCGAGACTCCGTTCTCACCCACGTGCGACCTCCCCTGCTGCTGAGAGTAAGAAAATCCTCCTCGTCCCCTTCCCGCGCGGCTCCGGCTCCTCCGTCCGCTTACCCTGAATTACGCACGCGGGTTCAGTCAGGGGGGTCGGTCTAGTCTAACGGCTACCTCGCTGCTGCCGCTGCTGCTGCGCGCGCAGATCTGCGGAGCTCGGCATGGGGTGACCAGATCGGGGCAAGGCGCGGTGCTCTCCACCTGAATTCTGCTCCAGGCTCGTCTCGGAGGCGGCGGCGGAGATGGCGGACGCCGGCGTGGCGCGCGGCCCAGGTTCGGTTTCCTTCCGTCTCTCTGGCCGCTCCCTTGGCTTCTCTCTCTGTTTTTTCTTCCCCCACCACACCCCCCCTTTTTTTTTTTTTTTTTTTTTGTTCTCCCGGACTGTGTTGCTTCGGCTGGGGCCTTGCTGTGGTGATAATTGCTGAGCTGGTGGGTGGGCGCTGAATCGATGAGAGGGTAGAGCGTAGAGGACTAGAGTTTCAGAGGAACGTGGACTCGGGGAGTTGAGTAGTTGACCCCTGGTGTGAGGGAGAACAGAGCAAAGTTTGGAATTCGGTACAAATTGGGACGGCTGTGCATTTTTCCATAGCGGGAATGCTTTTCTTCTTAACTTTGCCATTTGTGGTGCAGTCTGATGTTTTTGACCGATTCATGGTTGAATTTGCTATTCTGCTGGTCTGCCTGCTTAATTAATGGGCTCTCTGTCTGTCTGTCTGTCTGTCGTTTTTATGCATGCACAATTGCATCCGTGAAATTTGGCGGTGGGGACTGTATAGCTGTTTAATTGTGGATCTGGAAACCGATTTCCTTTTCTAATTAGTCCCTTGTAAAATTTATACATGCTTAAGTAACAATTGTTTCTACAACATGGACGGCCCTTAATTCTTGTATATGTTATAGGATTGTTGTTTTGAAGGCTGCTTTGCCCGACAATTTTCAATTTTGCTGTTCTGCAGTAAATTATACAAAACGGGATCTGGGAAATTGGCCTTATATAGGGGAAATAAAGATGTATAGTTGTGGATCTGTAAACTTATTTGTGTCGAATTAGTAGTGCATTCCATTGTAAAAGTTGTATGATTTGCTCAACTATGTCAAGTATTTGGGTGGGTATTTACTTCAAATCAAAGGGGCTCAAAACATCTAGTTGTAGCAGAGTTTTACCAATGGCTTGCATGCGAAGCATTTCCCTAGAAACAACTATGATTTTTCATTGGTTCTGTGTGCTCGTTGCTTCACTAGGATTATGTCATTGTTACCCAATTAATTCATTATAAAAATAGGCTAATTACACTGGTAAAATAAAAAGGCTAAGAAATCCCTACAGTTCAATGTATGACTTCTTCTCAACTTCTCATGAACATTTCTCCTTAACCAAATCAAATGCCTTTGTATAGGGAATGCTGGTGATGCTTTGTTCAGGGAACTCTGGCGTGCTTGTGCTGGGCCGTTGATCACAGTGCCTCGCCAAGGCGAGTTGGTTTACTACTTCCCGCAGGGTCACATGGAACAGGTATATCACGTTGTAATCCGCCACAGTTAAGGATTTGAATGCTTATCTGCATTCTGTAGATTTTAATATTGTAATAATATTTCCTGCTCCATATGTTAGAATGACGGTGGTCTTCCCTGCATTAATTCTGTAGTTTTATTTATTCTTGTCATTAAACTGACGATCAAACATCTTTCTAAAGCTTGAAGCATCTACAGATCAACAACTTGATCAGCACTTACCTCTGTTAAATGTACCACCCAAGATCCTCTGCAAGGTGGTCAATGTAGAACTTAGAGTAAGTCCTCTGTTCCTTTTGGTTTGCATAGTCCCCCTTCATGTAAACTTCACTGAAATGACAATTGCCCAGTAATAGGACCATTCCTGTTCTTTCCCTTACTGCTTTACCTCTGGAATGCAGGCTGAAACTGATTCCGATGAAGTTTATGCTCAAATTATGCTGCAACCAGAAGCAGAGGTGAGTAGGTTCACTTATATAATTTCTCGTGGATCTCAATCCTTTCATTGCGTAGTCAGTATTACATGTGTAGTACTGTATCTCACATCCTGCTTTAATTTTTGCAATCAACTTCTCTAACTGTCATAGTCAGTATTACATGTGTCTGTGTTGACTTGTTTTCCTAATTCACTAAATCAGCAAAATGAGCCCACCAGCCCAGATACTGAGCCACCCAAGCCTGAAAGATGCAACGTCCATTCCTTCTGCAAGACCTTGACTGCTTCAGATACAAGTACCCATGGTGGATTCTCTGTCCTCAGGAGGCATGCTGAAGAATGTTTGCCCCAATTGGTTAGTGTCATAATGTATAACATACCTAGGCGTATTATTTGAGTTACAGCCTTTTAAATGGGATGAATTTTATTTGTAGGACATGACTCAGAATCCACCATGGCAAGAACTGGTGGCTAAAGATCTACATGGAAATGAATGGCATTTCCGTCACATCTTTCGAGGTTAGTTTCTGATCGTACCAGTTTTCCTAGTATTATAGTGTTGTTTTTATAGTTCTGATGTGGCATTAATTTTGAATGCACTTAGTTCCTCTGATTCAAAAACAAATTTCCTGTAATTATTTTGATCACAAACGATGCTTTCATAATGATTTAGCTTACAATGACTGCTGAAATATTTGCTGTTTCTTTCAGGGCAACCAAGGAGGCATCTACTTACGACAGGCTGGAGTGTTTTTGTTAGCTCAAAAAGATTGGTTGCTGGTGATGCGTTTATCTTTTTGAGGTGTGGCAGAATTGCATTTGAAGCTGTACTGCACATTTGCATTTGTTTCCCGGCTCTGCTGAATTTTTGGATCAACCTGCTAACTGTTCTTCATCTAACAGAGGTGAGAATGGAGAGCTGCGAGTTGGGGTGAGGAGGCTCATGAGGCAATTAAATAACATGCCATCTTCGGTTATCTCAAGCCACAGCATGCATCTTGGAGTCCTAGCAACTGCATCTCATGCCATCTCCACTGGAACTCTCTTTTCTGTTTTCTACAAACCCAGGTTTGATCCATTTTATTTTAAAATTTCCTTATCGGAATCCTTTCTTTACTCAAGACATATATTTTATTGGGTGTGCCATACTTTGTACATGAACTAACTGTGCTGTGATCAAGTTTTGATTTTCCTGTGGAGATCGTTGGTGGCTTTGATGCCTATCCAGCTTCACAAATGAGATAGTTTTCTTTGTTTCACATGAGTTGTGTTGTTTCTTGCGCTCAAATTATATTATTCCTATAAGGTTTCAGTTTGACATGTGCAATGTGTTCATAAACTTGTACTTCTGAAACTTACGTTGTCCATCTAATTTGGTCCACAGAACAAGTAGATCGGAATTTGTCGTTAGTGTGAACAAGTACCTTGAAGCTAAGAATCACAAGATGTCTGTTGGTATGAGGTTTAAAATGAGATTCGAGGGTGATGAATCTCCCGAAAGAAGGTATT
Source organism: Bothriochloa decipiens (assembly GCA_023333625.1). Classification (NCBI taxonomy): domain Eukaryota; kingdom Viridiplantae; phylum Streptophyta; class Magnoliopsida; order Poales; family Poaceae; genus Bothriochloa; species Bothriochloa decipiens. The sequence goes on along the minus strand of CM041635.1, from coordinate 37,399,551 downwards.
CTGCATTTTATATTCCATAAATTGTTATTTTGTCATAGATTTCAGAGGTGTGCCGTGTGCCTATTATAACCTTCTTCCTTAATTGTTTACAGATTCAGTGGGACAATTATTGGTCTGGGAGGCACGCCAGCTAACTCAGCATCTCTGTGGGCTAACTCTGAGTGGAGATCTTTGAAGGTAATTACTATTTTTCTATTTGTGGACACAATTCCATTCCACTTTAATTTGCATTTGCCTCTGAAATATTGTTACAATTCATATGTGTTTTCCAAGACCTCAAGCCATGCTCTCACTGCTGACAGGTCCAATGGGACGAGCCTTCTGCTATTCTGCGTCCAGATAGAGTTTCACCATGGGAACTAGAACCCCTTGATGCAACTAATCCACAACCACCTCAACCTCCTTTACGGAATAAGCGTGCACGGCCTCCTGCTTCACCTTCTATTGCTCCAGAACTTCCTCCAGTTTTTGGTATGTGGTTGATAAGCTGATGTGCCAAATTATCCCTCTGCTTATGACAACGATACTTACTATAGAGACCAAGACCTTATGTTTTCTACTGTTCTGTTCACATATTGGCTGGCCTGCAGACCTAATCTCCTAATTCTCTTCTATGCCATCTTAGGTTTTTGGAAATCCCCAGCTGAGCCTGCCCAAGCTTTCTCATTTTCAGGACTGCAGCGAACTCAGGAATTATACCATTCAAACCCCAGTTCAATCTTCTCATCATCGATGAATGTAGGATTCAATTCAAAGAATGAGCGTTCTACTCCAAACAACAATCATTTGTACTGGACAATGAGAGAGACAAGAACTGAATCCTACTCTGCTAGCATTAACAAAGCTCCTACTGAAAAGAAGCAAGAATCTGCTACTTCTGGCTGCAGATTGTTTGGTATAGAGATAGGTTCTGCAGTATCACCAGTGGTTACTGTTGCTAGTGTTGGTCAGGATCAGCCACCTGCTCTCTCATTAGATGTTGAATCTGATCAGCTGTCACAACCATCCCATGCCAACAAAACGGATGCCCCAGCGGCAAGCAGTGAGCACTCTCCTAATGAAACAGAGAGCTGGCAATTCAGGAGCTGCACCAAGGTAATAATAGGTTATGAACATTTCAACTTGCATATTTAATGGTGATGCAACTGTAACTAATAACTTATGTCCCTGCAGGTAATCATGCAAGGAATGGCGGTTGGTAGGGCAGTTGACTTGACGAGGTTAGAGGGGTATGATGATCTTCGCCACAAGTTGGAGGAGATGTTTGATATCCAGGGAGAGCTTTCTGCCAACCTCAAGAAATGGAAGGTTGTTTACACAGATGATGAGGATGATATGATGCTGGTTGGGGACGATCCATGGAAGTATGCACCCTTGTCCCTTTGCACTTGATTTGTCAGTGATGGAGCTTATGAAGTCCTTAACTTTGTCGCTGATTTAACTCGGGGTTTTTCTTTCTTTCAATGCAGTGAATTTTGCAGGATGGTAAAAAGGATATATATTTACTCTTACGAGGAGGCCAAGTCTCTGACTCCCAAAGCGAAGCTGCCGGTCATTGGTGACACCATCAAGCTAGACCCAAACAAATTGTCACCGCAATCTGACATGCCACGGAGTGACTCAAACAACAATGCTCCCGTTGCCGGTGATAAGGATTGATGAATGTTAACTTGGCTCTTATCTTTTCTTCCCCGCTTGGATGTTGGTCATGGGAGGCAATGCCCATGCTTCTTGAGACTGCTAAGAGTTATCTGTTTTGTTGCTTTGCGGACCCAAAGGACGCTGCCCTGCATCATCTGCCTTGGCTTGGACCAGCGTGGTCCTTTACCAACAAGGAATGGCTGGGAGGGAACGCACACCGTTCCTCCTGTGGCACCCGTGTTTTGTTTGCCGTGTTTGGTAGGAGGCATGGCTTATTGCCGGGTACTTTGGTTTTGGAGACTGCCACTGACTGCTGCTGCCGTCTCACTGGCCGTCGGCAGGCCACCCCTCTCACCTCTAGTAAATAGGACGACTTATGTACACAACTATTTTGCTAGTAGCCGTAGTAGTATATGTATATCATCGGTCATGTTGCTTGCTACATATGCTCCTATATAGCATCCTCCGTAGCTGCTATTTCCCCCCCTTGCTTTTTAATCCTGGCTTTGGTGGTATGGTATCTGATGCTCTGGTGCAAGATGTCTCTGCTTGTTCCAACGGCATGCTCTTTTCGGCGCGTGCTGCCATGCTGGGTGTCGTGTGCGCTTTCGGTTGGAACATTGCTGCCACCGCCCGGCATTTGTGCTTTCTTGGTGATGTCTGTCTGTCTGCCCTCCTTTACAAGGCAGAGTTGTATTCTGTACATATATGAACCAGTGACTCATATGTAATGCCTGTGATATCTGGTTTGACGTGCGTGATGCTGATGCAGGCAAGGCCTTTTCTGCTTTGTACCTTTGTGCTTTGCCTGCGTACAAGAGGCATGCGCCTCGTGATGGCGACGGCCGATGGACCTGGCGGTCTTTCTACGGGTCTCCATTCCGGTCTTCCGGAGGAAGGCTCATTGGAATGTTGTCTTCGGCCGTAGCTTGCTTAAAGCCTCGAGCACGAGGGGACTAGGGGCCGCATCTGTCTACCAAAGCAGGGGCTGAGAAAGATTTGAGGGCGTAGACCCGGAATGCAAACATTGCCACATTGGAGGAGATCAGCAGGGAGATTTGATTTTGATGGCTTTGTTGTAAGGGCACTTGATTTTCACCTCTCTTGGAGTGTCCAATCCGAATCACTGAAAGTGGACAAGAACTGTAGACCGTGCGATGCTCACTCACATCTAGGGATGGCAAAAAAAAAAAAAAAAAAATTCAAAATGTCGATGGTGCAAAATTCAACCACATTTTTTCGTGTCATTGTGTAAAAGGTGGGAAACATGGCTTTCAAACAATGGGAATGCCCTGGGGCTCAAAGAGACCTCATAGGATCATTCAATCTTTTTCACAAAAGAAACATCCGGATATTCACTAATCATGTTTTTCACATCCTGTCAACCTCCTTGGAGTTTATCTTCTTCATAACACTTTGATAGTCAGAAACTCAAGACCTATACAATGATCCGCCCAACAGCATGTAAAAAGTACTCCTTCTGTTCCTAGTTGTAATTTACTTTGATTTTTTTTTTGCATGCATTTTGTACTCCCTTCGTTCTAAATTGTAGTTCGTTTTGACTTTTTTGATGCATACATTTTGCTATGTACCTAGATAAATAATATGTCTAGATACATAACAAAATGCATGCACCAAAAAAGTCAAAGTAAACTATAATTTAGAACGGAGGGAGTATGTAGCTAGATAAATAATATGTCTAGATACACAGTGAAATGCATGTACTAAAAATATTAAAGTGAACTATAATTTATAACAGATGGAGTAGCTCTTTCGGCTAATGTGCACCAACTCACAGCATGTACCCTTGTGAGCGCGTACCACTATTGCCACCCCCCAACCCCAAGCAGAAAGGATTTTTTAATATTGATGTATCAACATTGAACGTTAACTACCCATCCGCAAGTGGAATTCATTTTTGGATAGACTAATCAGACTTACACCTGTGTGATGTTGGTATTTTAGATAAGTTCAGCAAAGACATCTGTGTATAAGCTATCACCTTTTCTGCAATCACCTTGGGATGACTCCGCTTTCACCATTGCGTACTGCATTTTTTTGCCTACCAAATACAATGATAGTAAAAGCGGTCTTTTAGTTGTCAGATGCATTCATCTAAAAAATCAAATAACCACTGCTTGGTACAGACAAAATACAGGCCAAAACACCTTTTTATCTCATGCCAGACCTCAGATTGATACTGGCATGTTAAGATAGCATGCTCCACAGTTTCTTCCCTGCCACAAAAGCAGCACACATGAGATGCAGGTATGTTTCGATGCTTGAGTTGAGTGCCTGTTGGCAAGCAGTCCTTTGTGCTAGCGCTTAGACGCCTAGTGCTACCATGTCATGGGTGTACACTACCAGAGTACCAGCACAAGTGCAGAATCAGTTGGATGGTGATGGCATCTTGGCGTGCGGTGGTTAGAGTGTTCGCGTCAATGTCACGGTGGTTGTTTTGCTGCTGCTGCTTGGGCTATGACCAATGTGTGTAGGCTTTTTTGGTGTGCACACTCAAAATCTAGTTGGGGCGATGCCATTCCATCATTGCACACAGCATTTGTGAGCTCCTGACCCAGTTGAGCCTGCACAATTGGATTTTTTTTGAGGTCATGACTAATGACTGATGTCTGTACAGTTTTATTAATGCTAGTTTATAGGGGGGCCTCGATGAGCGTTTAGTAGTTTATGTAAATTCCAGTAAGCATATCTGCCAGCTCGAGATTCCAGGGCGTTCGAAATTAAACACCTCTCATCTGATACTATGGTTTACCAAATGAAAAACAGGTCACTAATACTATCTTGGTTATGTTAAGTACTCCTTCCATTCCAAATCAATAAGATATTTTGGGTTTTTAGATGCATTAATTTTAATGTGTATCTCTAGATATAAGTGTATATTTAAATGCATAGCAAAATCTATGTATCTAGAAAACCCAAAAACATATTATAATTTGGAATAGAGGGAGAATGTATCAATAAGATTTCTTCAGCACTGAACTCTTTACTTTTTCCCCAGAAAACTGCTAGCACAACATTAATGGCGACCTTTATGCGTTTATCCTTCCTGATTACCTAAACATTACAATGTTAACAGAAGTACATCAATAGCTATACTTATTTCTTCCCTTTAACAGTCTGGCAGGTTGTACTTGGTGAACCTTCAGCCTCAGCTTGAGGCTCAGCGACTACCGTAACTGTCAATGGTTCGGCCACATCACTGTGCGATTCTTCAGCCTGAATGCTACCGACTCCATCACCTTCGGCTACCTGACCTTCCTGTGGTGTGTTGCCGTCAACAAGTCCCTCCTGGTGATGATGTACATTCAGAGACTCCTCTACAGCAGTTTGTGCTTCCAAATCCAGGTCTACGCTGGTTGCTTTAGGGGCTGGAAGGAGCGAGACTCGACAAAGGGGGCACGTGGTGTTTGTAGAGAGCCAGTGGTCAATGCAGCTGATGTGGAAGGTATGTCCACAAGGAGGTATCCTCTGAAGCTTCTCATCAGGTTGATAGTCTGCTAGGCAGACAGAGCACCTGTCAACCATGATCAGGTGTTCAGAAGAAAACGCAGCTTAACAAAATAACAATGCAGGGACAAATGACAGTACCAATAAATGGCTAATATCAATGGAAAATGGTCACACAGCCGTGTGTCATAGACAGATGTGTGTGTGTTGGGGGAGAGGGATCATGCACAGGCGGAAAACCCCTGCAGTATCTTTTACCAAAGGACTCATGAGTTTTCCTCATATAGGATTTAGGTATCAAGATGCCCAAAACATCTATTTGAAGATTAACTCACAGACTACATCTGAACCCAAACATGTTATTACACACTGATTAGTGATTACTGAACCTAGCACTAGCACTGCCTAAGGTAGGGCATGTGTTTGGAAGGATCCCTATTTACTGCATTGGCAATTAGCATTGTATTATGCTTTCATTGACACGATTTGACAAAAGATTTCAACCTATCAATTTTCTAAATAGTGGCGGGCAGTACAGGTACTGAGGTTATTGGGATATGTATTTTTTCTTCTCTAGTAGCCAGAACTATCCTGCTACCATCCATTAACAGGTTGACTCTTGAGTTATTTGATAGTTAAAAGAATCAGAAACTGGACACCAAAGCTATTATATCACTACTGAATCAAGAGTTTAGAAGTAAATCACTAACTGTGTCTCCCTGATCAACAAACTCTCTTTGAAGATAACCACTGGCAACATTTCCCGCATCTCCTTCTTTAAACCACAATCCATCTACAAATGCAGATTTTGAACAGAAAACAGATAAAATGTTTAAGACCCTGAGAATACCAACAACTTGGAGAAACCAAAAGTTTATCAGAAGAACAAGAGTGATGGCTTACTCTGGTATTATCTCCTCGTATCAAATTATTTGTCCTCATCCGCAAGGACTGCCAATTGGCCCTGCGCCGCCTCAGGTAGAAGAGGTAGAAGAAGAGAAGCAAGACGAATGTAAAGAAGACAGGCACCGAGAAGATGAAGGCCTGGTACAGCTTGAGCTCAGGCGACTCGGCTGAGCAGTAGTCTGGTGGATCCGCAGAGGTGCAAGACATCGTGGAATCACAATGCCCCGTCGGCAAATAGCCACAACACAATCTACCTTTTGGTCCCAACTGGCCTAAGGATTTGGGAGAAGCCTTGTTTATCCTAGTGAGCTAACACGAATGTGGTCAGCTAACACTTGGGAGTTCCAATCAACCAAACAGCAAACACTTATTAGGGGCAGAGCAAGAGCAAAGAAGACAAGACAAATTCCTTATCTCCCCCAAATTACAACAGCCGCAAGTTTATCAGTTGACAGCAGCAGCACTAGTGACTAGTGAGGGTGTCCTAGTCACTAACGTCACAACTCACAAGAATTGATGCCGTCACTACCAGTGATTTTTTCTCTCGAGTGCATAGACTTCGCAGTGTGAAATAAACAAAACAATATCAGCGAGAATCGAATATACTCTACCTAACTGCTCTCGAAATCTTTAGGAGCGAGCAAGAGAGAGAGAGAAAAAAAATGGAGGATACTCTGCAGCACCGTCCCCACTATGTAGACATGACAGCGCAATCCGCAAGAACGAGCAGCACGCGGAGAAGTATTTGGAGGAAGGAAGGGACATTTAGGGTATGGATTGAACGCTGCTGGGCATGAGGCGGACGCGGACGGATCACGGAGGAGCTGAGATCAGGGCGGCAAGGGAGAAGCGGCAACAGGGGGCGGAAGGTTTCGAGGTAGGGACGAGCAGCACGGATCAGAAGGCGCCGGGAAGGAGCGGCGAGAGGGACTGCCGCGAATGCGAGAAGCGGCGGCGCCTCGGGCGGGGCGGCGGGGATCCGGTGGGGGTGTGGGCTTGGAGGCGCCGGGAGGGGAGGAGGAGGAGGAGGAGCCGAGCTGGCTGGGTTGGAACCTGCAAGTAGTGTACTGGGACGGGAAATAGAGAAAGAGGGGAAGGTTGGGAGGAGAAGAACGCGGCGAGCTGCCGAGTTGGCGAACAAGCTGCAATAGCCGTTTGTACGCGCCACCACTGTCCACTAGCGCCACTTCACTCAAGTTGCGTTTATCCGGTTCTCCTAGTACCTCCTCGGTTTAGAAAAAAAAATATCAATGTTTTAAAAATCAGCGATTACAACGCCCCTCGGCGCGCTGAATCGCTAGGCTATGGGCCTGCGCCGCGATTATGGGGGTAATCGTCCCTCTAGGCGGGCGGAGCGACTAGGCGGCGCGGAATCGAGGAAGGCGGCGATTCGGCGGCGCCCAGGACCCCTAGGCGCGCGCGGAATCGAGCTAGGCGGCCGACGCTGGCCGTCGCGAGCGAAATAATGGCGCCGCGGCCTCGCGCTCGCGAATTTTTGGCGCCGCGGGCAGAGCGCGCGCGCGCGGAGCTACACGCGGGAAAAATCGGCACGCTGGAGAAGGATAAGGGGGAAAGGGGAAAAATCGTACTCCTCCGCTGCAGAGCTTCCTCCGCTGCAGAGCTTCACACGGCTCGTGCTCCTCGCCTCCTCCCCGCCGGCGCCGGTGACGCGGCTGGACATCCACGCCGGGGACGCAGCTGCTGCTCCTCCTCGCGGACGAAGCGGCTGCTGCTCCAGCCCGCCCGCGACCCGGCTGCTGCTCCGCCCCGCCGCGACGCTGCTCCTGCTCCTCCCCGTCGGTGACATAGCTCCTGCTCCTCCTCGCCGGTGACGCAGCTGCTCCTCCTCCCCGCCGGCGACGCAGCTACTACTCTGCCCTGCCGCAGGCTCGGCCGTGCTCCTCCCCGACACCGGTCTTCTCCCTCGGCCGAATCCCCAAGGTCTGTATGTCCTTGGTCCTCCTCCCCTGCTCCTCTGTTTCCTTTCTCTGAACTCTGTTTCCTTTTCTCTGTTTCTTTTCCTCTGTTTCCTTTCTGAAATCTACAAGTTGTGACTGGTTCCATGTATATATCAATGAATCTGTGATGAATCTATGCTAAACATATACATGCAATCATTGTAGGCTTGTAGCTATGATGAATCTGTGAAATTGATGACTAGTTCCATTGTAGCCCATGTATATGTTTATCAGTTTATACATGTGATCATTGTGACTGATTGTCTAATTCCATTGTAGCCCATGTATGTAGTTACAGTCAAGCATGTCTTGCATGTATATGTTTATAATTGTTTTGTTGATTGATTGCTTGAACTCAGATGACTGGAACAGAGGCCCCTCAAACTAGTAGTGGACCAGAGGGAGAAAGTGTCTTGAGAAGGAATTCAGATGATGTGGGATGGGAGTTTGGGGTTCTTTTTAATCCGAACAACAAGGACCATGTGAACTGCATACTTTGTAACCACCAAATGTTTGGAGGGGTTTATCGGTTGAAGCAGTATATTGCCCATGAAGGAAAGAATGTCAAGAAATGTCTGGGCACGAAGACCACTAAAGAGAAGTTACAGGAAGCTCAAGAGAAGTGCAAGAAAGCACTAAGTGAAACAAAATGGAAGAGGAAGGAGAAGCTTGTTCATGAGCTGGAACTTAGAGAGGAAGTTCATGTATCTGTATCTAGAGTTGGAGTGTCAGAGGAAGTCACTTGTGTTGGAAGTTCAGAGCCTCACAAATTAGGCCCCATGGACAAATGAACAAGGGCTATTGATCCTACAGCAACCAGAACTGAATCTTTGACTCAACAGAAGATGAACAAGGAACTTTGGAAAGAAAGATTACATGAAGTGCACAAATATATTGCAAGATGGGCATATAACCATGGTAATTTCCTTTTCCTTGCTGTATTTATATTTCCTTTTACTTGCTGTATTTATATTTTAGATTGCATTTTCATCAGATTTCCTTGCTACTGAACACTAATTTCATTTTTTTGCCGCTATACCATTCAATGCATGTGACAATGATGAGTTCAAGCAAATGTGTGAAGCAATTGGACAATTTGGGGCTGGATTTGAACCTCCAACTATGTTTGACCTGCGAGGGAGATTACTGAAAGAAGAATATGCAAGAACCCAGAGTTTGCTGTAAGAACGTGATGTTGAGAAGATGAAGAATGGGTGCTCTGTTATGACAGATGCTTGGTCAGATAAGAAGAGGAGAAGCATAATGAATGTGTGCACTAATTGTGCTGAAGGAACCAGTTTCATTTCCTCAAAAGAGATGTTAGATGTGTCACACACAAGTGAAGTCATCTTTGAACTAGTGGACAAAGTAATCAAAGATATTGGTCCAGATAATGTGGTGCAAGTTGTGACTGACAATGCTTCTAACAACATGGGAGCAAAGAAGCTACTGCATGAGAAGAGACCACAGATCTTTTGGACCTCTTGTGCAACTCACACTATCAACTTGATGCTCCAAGGAATCAACAACTTGCCTCGATTCAAGAAGGTGATTGACCAAGCAAAGGCATTCACCTTATTTGTCTACAACCACACAAGAACACTAGAGTGCATGAGAAACTTCACTGATGGCAAAGAGATAGTAAGGTCAGGAGTGACTAGGTTTGCTTCAAACTATTTGACTTTGAACAGCATACAAGAGAAGAAGGACCAACTAAGAAAGATGGTTGTGCATAGTAGGTGGGAATCATTGAAGGAGGTGAAATCAAAGAAGGGAAAAAATGCCACAACAACTATATTGAATGCAAACTTTTGAAAGGATGTGAAGTTGACCATAGCTATTTTTGAGCCATTGGTCAAAGTTCTCCGTATGGTTGATGGAGATGTGAAGCCGGCCATGGGTTTTGTATATGGAGAACTATTGAAGGCAAAGAGACAGATCAAAGAGGCTCTTGGCAATATTGAGACCCGTTTCAAGGATGTTATTGAAATTGTTGACAAGAAGATGGCTGGCAGACTTGATTCACCATTGCATTTGACAGCATATTTGCTGAATCCACACTACAGTTATGCTGATGCTTCAATCTTTGATGCTCCCAAAATGTCAGTAGCCTTTATCAGTTGTGTGGAGACTTTTTTTACCATGATGAAGACATGCAAGAACAAGCTGCCAATGTTGAACTCCAGAAGTTTCAGAATAGAGAAGGACCATTTAGCAAGAAGCTTACAAGGACTTTTGAGAACTTTGACTATAATCCAGGTAAAAGTTGTTTGTTGAACACTTACATGGTTGTTTGTTGTGTTCATCTAATAAGAAATCTGTTGTATCTACTAACTAATAGAGTGGTTTTTCATTTCAGCATCATGGTGACGGCTGTATGGAACTGAAACACCAGCTCTACAGAAGATGGCTACAAAGATCCTATCTTTGACAGCAAGTTCTTCTGGTTGTGAAAGAATTTGGAGTGGCTTTGATGGGGTTAGTAACTATCTGTTATCAAAATTTTAGCAAGTTTATAATTAAATTGTACAACTAAAAGTGCTCTTATTCTTAATTTAAAGGTGCACACTAAGAAGAGAAACATGCTTACTACAGACCGCCTCAACAAGTTGGTCTTCATTCAATTCAACAACAGGCTGATGAATAAGAGAGCAAAGATTAAGTCAAAGAAAATTACTGATGTTCTGACTTCTAGTGATACAACTGAAGCACAAGGTTTTCTCCAAGAGAATGAAGATGAGTGTGCATTAGTTGTCTTTAGAGATGAGGAAGATGAGGAAGAGATGGAAGGTACAAGGATACCTTGGTCTGTGATTGGAGATGCAGCGGGAGCAGAAGAACAACTAGAGCTGCGTAGAAGTGCAAGGGTGAGAGAGCTCCATGAAGAAGACTTTGAGTCTGAAGAAGAAGAAGAGTTTGATGAGGAAGAGGATGACTATGTGATGGAAGAACCCTACTGAAGAAATGTGTGTGAGATAGCTTCATGTCATGTTTCAGCTTTTATTATGCATCCATGTATCTTTAACTTATGAACTTAGAACTCTTTGCTGCTGTGTGGTTGTGTTTTGTGTTGTGAGAACTGAGAACTGAAATCATGTGATGTAATGTACTGCTGGTTTGCTATCCATTTTATATTATGTGTTGATGCCTGCTATCCCTTCATGTTTGTGATTTCAAATGGCTGTCCTATGCTGCTGAAATGCTGATAATGGATGGGAGAAGGCTCAGACCACAGATAAGTACCTAACTTGCTATTTCCTATTTTTTGTATCACTTGTATTGATGCCCAATTGCATCTAAAAATGTTGCCCACTTCTATTGCAGCACTGCTGCTGAAAATTTAGTGATCAGACAAAGGACCTAAGGTATGGCTACTGATCATTCCCTATTTTTTATCTAAATTATTCATGATTTGTGCTATAAATGTATATATTATATATTTATATATAAATTGGCAAAACGCCTAGAAAAACGCCTAGAGACGCCTAGGCTCGACTAGTTTCGACTAGTCTCTAGGCTAAGGGTCATCGCCTAGATTTCGCCTAGTGCCTAGCAAAACATTGAAAAATATAGATCTAGGAATCAAACTTTTTCTAAGTTTAACTAAATTTATATAAAATAATAATAATATTAGGATATTTATAAATAGTTGACTATGAATGTATGAGTATGGTTTCAATTAGTCTAATACGTAATACTTATTTGATTCATATGCATCTTTCTTGAATAATAAGAGATGAGAATCCAGAATCCTAATCCTCTCAGGATGGAGGAGATATTTACATTTATAAATAGTTTACTATAATTATGAGTATGATTTTTAATTAATTTAATAACGCTATTTTTGCTAGTGTAGTAACACTTTACTTGGTGTCATAAGCATTAGCAATTTTTATGTAGGAGATATTTTCTTTTCTTCGCTCGGACAGATCTATCATTACGCACTCTAAACATGATTGTACTTTTCAGTAAGATAGCATTAGGATACCAGTTGGTTTCTCTGATTTCCTGGTTGACTAATAATAGAGCTTTGCTTCGATTGTGACTTGTGAGCACTGAGCAGCCACCACACGTTCCGATCGCGTCCCGCTATTCACCATTTATTTACTGTGTCTATCTAGGTGAGTGGTGACTAGGCGCATGGTTTTGTTTTCTTTTTCCAGGAGTGAGTCGGTGGTGGTGCAGGTGCAGCAGGCGTGGCGGGGTGCGGAAAACGACGCGGCATCGCTCCCGCTTGGCACGGACAAGCACGCGTCGAGCAGAGATGCAGCCCAACGGCTAGCCAGGTAACCAAAAGTCAACTGCAGAGCCACACCACCCAACAAACCCAACGCATTTTAGTCTTTATCATCAGTGGTAATGATGGAGGGTGTAGGCCAAACGACAAACTCGTGCCATTTAAGCCGCATGTTAGCGGATGAGATGTTCATGATTAGACTTTTTGAGAGGTTTTTGGAGAGGTGAAAATCCGCTGCAGTTTTTTTTTTTTTTTTTTTTTTTTTTTTTTTTTTTTTTTTTTTTTTTGCCGCTGCAGCTTCAAGATGCCGCTTATTGACTTCAAGTGCACCTTCTTGATTCAGGGAGATCGGATCACGATGCGCTAGTGAGCAGAGCCCAGCCTGCCAGTGACTCCCATTTCTAAAGGGCCCAACGGGCTCCAACCTCTCTCTTTGCCAAACACGGGCCCACTTGTTCTCAAAGAAAAAAAAAGAGAGACCCAGCTGAAGAAAGACGATAAGCCTAGGCCCACTTGTACGCGAACCCGACACCTATTCCGCCGGGCCGCTGCGATCGCGCACTCCCCAACCGGCGACAGCGAATCGAGAAGCTCGCCGCCATGTCGACGGCCTTTGCCGCGGGCGGTGCCGCCGCCGATGGTGCCCCGGAGGCGGCGGCGACGGCGCCGACAAGGAGGGAGAAGCTGAGGGAGCGGAAGAAGGAGCGCCGCCGGAGCGCGCGGAGGGAGGCCGCGGCGCGCGCGCGCGCGGCGGCCGAGGCGGAGGCGCCCGCGGCCGACCCCGGGGAGGAGCGCCGCCTCCTCGAGATCCAGGAGGCCGAGGCGGCTGCGGAGTCGGAGCGTGCGCGCCGCGCCTTCGAGGACGCAGAGCGCCGGTGGCTCGAGGCCGCTGCTGCCCGCGCCGCGGAGAAGGCCGCGGCTGCTGCGGCCGAAGAGGAGGCCAGGGCCGCGGAGGCTTCCGCTCGAAAGGAGGTTCTCTCTCTCCGCGCCTTTTTCATGATAATTTCTTAGCTCCTTCTACTGTATTTAACCATTTCACAATCGATGCATCCCTTTTCTGCTGCTGGGATGAGCTTGCTGTGCTAGTCATTCTTAGTAGGATGTCAGTTTTTGTAGTCATCGTCAAATGCAATTACCAATTACCTTTGTAGTTTATAAGCTGGCAGACTCTTATTCTGCAATTGGATGTATATATGTTCTTGGTAGCTTTATTAATTTATCTGTTTAATCCTTTTTTCCATCACCACGTCTTTGAGTTCACTAGTGCATGTTTTGAAAGAAAGTCGTATAAACATTCTAACATAGTGATCTGATTACAAATTTAACTTTTCTCTTGCAGCCTAAAGATGACCAAGGAAACCACTCAGAAGAAGATAGTGAATGGGAATATGTTGAAGATGGTCCAGCAGAAATTATATGGAAAGGAAATGAGATCATTGTGAAGAAGAAAAAGGTTAATGTACCAAAGGGATCCAAGGAAAAGCTGCCAGTTCAAGAGGTCACAATTCTATTCGTTATAAATTTCTATTGATTGTGTTTCTTATGGCTGCTTATGGGTCATTTTTTTTACATACTGCTGATAAAGGTTACTCTAAATGTCTTGCAGGAAGATAGACCTACATCAAATCCACTCCCACCACAATCTGTTGCTTTCACTGCTCAGAGGAGAGAAGCTTCTTTGTCTGCTCTAGAAGTACTTGACAAAGTTGCTCAAGAGACTCCGAATTTTGGAACAGAACAGGCATGCTCCATTCTTCTCTTTCTATTAGAACAGAAATGTCCTGCATATTTCTTCTGTTACAACAGACAGAAAACACAACTTGTTCTCTACCTGATATTCTGGCTTTTCCTGTTTCTTTTATTTCTATAGGATAAGGCCCATTGTCCATTTCACCTCAAGACAGGGGCATGTCGCTTTGGAGTGCGCTGCAGCAGGGTTCATTTTTACCCCGATAGATCAAGCACATTGCTAATGAAAAACATGTATAATGGTCCAGGCCTTGCTTTGGAGCAAGATGAAGGGCTTGAGGTTTGTTAGAGGAAATTCTCTAATGAATAACTTTATATCCTTGAACTACTATTTATTTGCGTTTAAGGATGCTCAACTTTGGTTTCATGGACAGTGCCATTTTAAGCTGTGATAGTTCAATACTTGAATAAAGCTGATAACAAAATAACAAGTATTCTACTTTAAGCTTGTAAGCCTTTATAAGCAGCCAAGAGTATAAATAAATGACTGCCTGGAAACATTTGAAATTTTTTAATCTACTGCTGAAGACTCTTGTTCCAAGTTTTCCTTGGCTACTCAGACTTGCGACAGACTGCATGTTCTTTCGTGTTATCTTCAGAACTTCAACTTGAGGCATACAGTGATCAGGCCAGTTGATTTCACTTGATTGAGGACGCCTTGAACTTTGATCTGCTCATGTATCCTAAATTATCATGGTCTTGCTGATGTTGCTCAGTTTTTTGATGTTTTTTCTGTAGCTATTAGAAATGTGCCCAGTATTTGAAAATTGGCACATGTATTGGATATCATTTATTAAGTAGATCCTTGACAATTTTGATAGTATCTGGGAATTTTTAATGTTGAACCATTGAGGAGTATTTCTTTTAATGGGCGTCTTTGATGACCATTAGGGTGACAGGTGAATCTATTTTAATCCTTCTGTGCAAACAAGAGTTCTGTTTGTAAACTAGGTCTAAATAGACCCTCTGCATTTGGTTCACTCCTTCCCCTTTTTTATTTCCTATTCATACTCTTAGTGATATTCGGAGTTGCAAAAGATGTTTGTTTTCTTCAATAGTTTGATCACAGACTAATAAGTAATTCTTTAACATTTTCCAGTTCACAGATGAAGAGATTGAACAAAGCTATGAAGAATTTTATGAAGACGTACATACAGAATTTCTGAAATTTGGTGAACTTGCGAACTTCAAGGTTCTTTGTGCCCCCTTTGTCCTAAGACAACATGATTCCCTAAGCCAATGCTTTACTTTATTCATATTGAGTTTGTTTATACTTCACATGATTGTTGCTCTAAATTCTAAAAGGATTATGATATCTTCTTAGGGCCATGGTTGTCTTAGTGAGGGGAGTTGGAGAATTAGATTACAGTTAAATTGATTATGGTTAATCATGTATTTCTTAAGCTCTACATGAGGAGACCAGTTCACTTTAGTACTCCCTCTGGCTCAGAAATAATGCAATTCTAGCACAATGTAATGTTTTAGTATCTTATAAAGTATGACCAATTTTAAATAAAAAGCGTATCAATATTTATGATTCAAATAAATTCCTTAATTACAAATATATTTTTATACTAAATTGATTTGGAGCCATAAATGGAATACCATTCACTAGAAACTTAGTCAAACGTGAACCACTTTAACTAGCACACAACCTACAGTTGCATTGTTTTTGGGACAGAGGGAGTAATTCACTGCTATTGAATACTCGAATATGTCCAAACTTCTGAAGATTTTTAGTTAACATATATAGTTGACTGTTAGACCTCTTTCTATTTATTTAGAAGAAAGCGCACCACGATCCTATTCCCACATGTCTTACTATGGGCTAAGTTAAATTTTGACACAAATTTGAACATAAAGGGTTGTAGAGTAGTAGCTACTCACAGTTGTTTAGTGCTGCGAATCAGATAGGCACCTCTAAATGATGGTTCCCTTCGGGAGCTGAAAAACAGATTTGCAATGTTCATAAATTTAGGCTTATGTGCATTTTTTCATCCGATAGAATTATTGAAATGATTCCATTTAATATGTTAGGTATGTAGAAATGGATCTTTCCATCTTCGAGGAAATGTTTATGTGCACTATAAATCATTGGATTCAGCTCTTCTTGCCTACAGCAGCATGAATGGACGCTATTTTTCTGGAAAGCAGGTAATTACTTTCTTTCTTTCTTCCAGCATTATGTGAGCACAATTGTTACAGCTTAAGGGAGAAAGTACAAATACTGCCTCCAAATTTAGCTGGCTGGATAACGCCTAAACTATCTTTGGTTCCCAAACTATTTCAGTTGGTTCAATCTACCCCTTTATAAAATTTGTGTACTAAGTGGAGTTTTAAGCTAAATTTTTTTGGGGTGATAACGGGCACTACAAGTTGTGCTAAAAAAAGTTACGTGCGGTATCACCCCACAAAATTGTAACTTATAAGTCAGCTTGTCTGTGGAGAAAAAAAGGCAGATCTTATTAAAGGGCCAAAGGGGTAGACTAGACTGGACCAACTGTATCTTTTTGTGGGTGTGTGTGTGTGTGGGAGGGGGTCGTTATTAATCCTTTTTTACGTCAAATAATCCCACGCACTTAGATACTGTTGTCTGTTGTGTTAAATTAATACACATGTTACTGTTTGCATAACTTGAACCTGGATTTTTCCTATGTGTTCAGATAACATGTGAATTTGTTGCTGTGACAAGATGGAAGGCTGCCATATGTGGTGACTACATGAGATCAAGATACAAGGTATTTGAGACGCAGCTTTGTCTCCTTAACCAATTTAGTCTGATTTCATGACATATATGAAGTTTGTTCATTGTTTGAAGCGTTGATATTTGTTAGAGGAGAATACTCTCAAAATTTTGAGAAATAGGCTCAGAACTGCTAATACAATCTGCATTTTTTGTCGTCCTCTTTCAGACATGTTCACATGGAGTTGCGTGTAATTTTATTCACTGTTTTCGCAATCCTGGAGGAGATTATGAGTGGGCTGATTGGGACAATCCTCCTCCTAGATACTGGATTAGGAAGATGACTGCTCTTTTTGGTCCCTCAGTTGATACTATGTATGAAAAGGAGAGTGATACCCCCAATTTTAGAAGTTCAGAGGGCTCTGATAGGAAGAAACTGAAAATTTCCAGCAATAGGTACATACTAAATGACGATTTAATCACTTTACCTGTCAGCTTCCATTATACCTAAGGACTATGCTTAATATTTTGATTTTTGTTCTACAGATATGTTTCAAGAGGATCTAGGGACGAAGCTGTGCATACACGACACTCTCAAGATTATTCACACTCTAAGCAAGAACGTAGTAGCAACAGCATGAATTATGAGTACAAACGACATAGAAGAGATTCTTCAGCAGTGGATAAGCGCCGAAGGCAAGATGTTGAAGATACAAACGGCAAACAATTTTCAACCAGGGGAAATGACAGTGAGTCTCATAGGCACAAGCATGAAGAAAGACATAGAAGTGATCATGGTAACGGAGAAAAAAAAGATGAAAAAACTAGGCTTAGGAAGCACTGTTCTGATAGGAATGGAAGTTTGGAGCCTGGATATTCCGATTGGCCTTCAGACTTCACTAATACAGACATCAGGAAGTGTCCTTCAGGCGAGAAGTCGACTAGCAGGTACGAGTATGATGATGCCAAAAGGAGCAGGAGGGGATCGTTGGAGTACTACAATCTTGAAAGACACCACTCTACAGCCCAAAAACCAACAGGAAAGGAGCACAACACTAAAAGGCGCTCGAGACGTGACATTGAAGATGATGAGAAAGATGATGGAAGAGGGAAATCTCGAAAGCATGATCACCATGACTCGAATGATCGGTGGGTAGCCACAAATAGCGATGTTGATTCGGATGTAGATAGGTATCAGAGTTCAAGCTGTAAAGTCACTAGGTTGGGAAGGAAGGATGATGCTCATCCAGAGAGTGAAGTTCGGCATCAGAGGTCAGGTAGAAGTGCAAAGGATGACAGGAGAAGGAAGCGTCACATTGGAAACAGGCGGCACAGCAGTACTGACGAGGGTACCTCAGAATCAAGCAGTGAAGATTTGAGCTCGGATTCATGGAGACGTAGATCGAGAAGCAGTGAGGAGGACTTTTCAGCACACAGGTCAGAGAGGAAGCAAAGTGTGGGCAAGAAGCCTAGTTAGTGGTAAGCAGTACGTGTGCGTGCATTTATAGAGGGCAGATACCCCTGTTTTGCTGAGTTTGCCCTCCCAGGGTCTGTTTATTTTAGCTGAGTTGTAAAAAAAGCTGTCGTGAGCTGTGAAAAAGCTACAGTGCGCTATATGCAGTAGAAAATCTGTTTGGTTAAAACATCTCTTGCTTGAAACAGCTGTGAAGCAGCTCTTTATCTTCACATATTTGAAAAGTAGAAAGCCAAAAGTAAGATTCAATGTGCTTTTGAAATTATACTACACGAAACAGCTATTCCTGAAAAGGTAGTTTCAGATTTCATCTGTTTGGAGTTGCTTTCTGTTTTTTAACAGCAGCAACTCTTGTATCTTGATATTCAACTGTATGCTTTCCCTGTTTTTGCTTATAAGTTTTGTACTATGCACTGCGGTAGTGTGGTTCATGACAGCTCAAATCCAGACCCGTTCTCAAGGGCTGTGTTATGTTAATATAGGCTGTGTTAATACGTGTATTATTTCCATGCTAGTTTTTTTAGTTGACCTTTCAGAATTTTGATCTCATTCAAATGTAAGTAACCTCACTGCTAAAGTGATATATGGACTAGATTGTCTTTGGTTTGTCTATCTGCAGCACGCAGCAGCTGTCCCAGTTCACGAGCTCAAGTACCCTGGGCTGTGGTATCGTTAATAATATGGGTGCCTGATTTATTTTTTTCGAACACGCAGGAGAGCTGCGTATCTTTGCATTAAGAAGAAAAAAAGGGAACACACACCCACACCTTCCTAAAGTGATATATGGGTGCCCAGTGGCGGAGCGTGAGGTATAATCAAGGGGGGGCAGCTACAGTAGATTTCTTGTCTGATAAAAAAAGATTACCTCCAAATTACATACATGCAAGGCGTTTTTGTTGTTCTTTCAAGAAACGCACTAGTCCAGTTAAAAAAGCTAGAATGCTATCCAAAAGTTACTGCTAATAGGATGAAGTTGAGTGCATGCTTTCATTAGACAGGGAGGAAGAAGACAAAGATGGATCACTTGCCAATGCTCAGCCTTACGAAATCAGTCATGGATGCTCAGAGATTCAGACATGTATTGATGTTTTGCCAGACTTAGGGGGGGCAGGTGCCCAGTATCGCTTCTATGAGGCTCCGCCAGTGTGGGTGCCTGATCTAGTCGTCAGCAATTTAGCCGAAACTAGAGTTCTATGGCGGAATAGTTTGCTGGTACTTTAGACTGCAAAACCATACAACATGAGTATTACTAATGACGCTAGCATATCATGGATCAGTCGCACGAACTACAAAGTGTCGTCTTACAAGATAACAGGCACTTAACACAAAAAAATTGGAGCACCAAAAGCATGTTGTTTTACATGAGGAAACTCTCCTGTAACCATCGTTTCTTCAGGAAGCACAATAGCATTTACCACCAATAAAGTGCAGGAACGAAAACAAATATATAACTCATAGTTCAACACTGTCGTAATAATGCCTAGACATCTCATGACAAAAAAGAAGTATCATGAAACAATCCTGGGATCATTTCTTATTTTGCACGGATCATTTCGTATTTTGCACAAAGCTGAAGATCCTCGGACCATCCAAGTGCTCCAACACCTAAAAGGGCCTCCAGCTGATCAGCTCCCCTTCCTACCTCTTTGTTTTGTCATAAACCTCGATGTATCTTTTTGGAACACCATAGTGGTCGACAAGGTGTTTTGCAAGGTCATCAATCACTCCGCCTTGTACCAAGACCTCGTAGTGCCCTTTCTTACCTGAAATGGTCGTGTAGATGTAATGTATTTCGGTATTTACTTCACACCATAACTAGTCTGCTCAAGAACAGAAGATGACCAAGGGATGTAAGCCAAGTTACCTGGAAGCTCTGCTGTGGTGGTGCTGCAGGCAAATTTTTTCTGGAGTTCAGAAGCCAATGAATCAGGATCCATCAGGAAACACTCAAGCCCAGAAAGCCTTGTCATCTTCTTATTACCCTGTCTTCTTTCTGTCATGATCTGAATAGTTATGGCACCCTTGCGAATGACCTCCTGAGTTCCTCTTGATACTTTATGGTGAACTTGCATGCGGTTTAAAAATGTTGACCCCAAGTCTTTCTTGTGGATTTCAGTTGGGTATGCCGAGCCCTTTTTGATAGCCCCTTTGTACAATGCATCACATAAGGTAACATCAAGAATCACCTTGGCCTTGTCTGTAGGTTTAACCAAATTTTCCTTTTCGACATACCTAATTCACAGAAGAAAACATAATTATATGAATGTGAATAAACTGGACATCTTACACTTTACAAACATAAGACTAGCTAATTACCACAAAAGAATCAGCCACTTTGTCCAACAAAGTAGTTACAGAGAGTGAGACAAACCTGAAGACTATATCTGAAGCCTCTGGTGCACTGTAATACTTCTCCATGTCAGCTTCTACAGCCACAAATATGGGTTTAACATGAGAACTTGGCTTATAAATCTCTGCAACCTCCAATTGCTTAGTGACGCTACTTTCAGCAACATCTTTTACGTGTTCCACAGGCTCCTGTACCCTCTTTTCTGGTCTAAAGGCCATGTAGTCTGGATGCTTACGATTGATAGCAAGCAATATAAATTCCTTCTTATATTTGTCCTCCTTTGCTGAAATCTGCAAAACATACAGTTGGGGGGGGGGGGGGGGTGTCGGGGTTGTGGGGGGCTTGTTCAAACATTTGAGTAAAGGAATATGAAAACTTGTTCTGAAATTTTTCATTTTTGAAATTGGGCCTTGAAGATTCAATAAAATTTCTAAATCATCAGATTAGGCCCTGAACCATCTCGTTGGATTATCATGTTAGACATATATGTTAAAATAAAAATAGCAACATGCAAGTAACTAAGCTACCGGCAGTTTATGTGTACCCCTTTCAATTTTGTAGTTATATTATATGGATACATTGAGACGGACTTCTTCGAAACGCTTAGAAAAAAAATTAAGGCAACAAACAGCTACATAGTCCAGAACAACTGAATCAATTCGAATATATCATAAATTATGCATATGGAAAAATAGCAGTCTTACAAGGCCAGATGAAGATTTTGATTGTAACCACTTTGACAACTTTTTGTGTGATGACTTTTTGATATCAAGAGTAACACCAGGAGGTCTGCAGGGTAGTATGTGATTTGCCCTGCACAGAATAATATACAGACAATGGACTTAATCCCAAGCCATGAAAAAAGGTAGAACATGCGAGCTATAAGTTGTTGAACATTTCAGTATTTCATTAAATTCAGCCAGGCTAGTAGTCTAAATGTTTTAATAACAACGCTTGATTACTCGGACAAAACAGGAAAAAATAAGTAGTGCTACAGCTTAATAGGACAATAGGAAAACAAAAGAGAAATGTAAATGCCATTTATTGTGGAGCAGAACATGTTTCCATGAATGTAATAAAAGGCCTAAAATATGTCCTGGAGGAAAACAGATAAACCCAATGAGAGTTAGATATGTGAGTGTGCACCATACCACAGCTGCTAGATTGCAATAACTTATATAGAAACAAATAGAATAAACACAAATGTGAAAAAATGTGTTAAAGCACATGGTAATCTAGATGTGATCTGGAGCAAAAAAAAAAAAAAAATAATTACCACAGTGTACTTCCTGGCATTGGAAGATCTTTTTCTTTAATGCTTGTGTATAACGCTTGCAGAAGGCATTTGTCCAAGAGAGAATCAATTTCCTCAGTTGTCAAATTATGATGTTCCATTTCAACAGGTGCTTGTTCAGTGGCTTTATCTTCAAGCAGTTTTAGTTCGTTAACAGCATCAGTTATCTCTTCCACGGCTTCACTCTGTATGCCAGGATCAGCAACATGATTGTCTGAAATATCAACTCCTGCATCTTCAGCTGAAACACTACCATCATTCATGCCTTCAGGTTCTTCAGCAGAATCAGGAGACAAAGATGTTGAAACAGAATTAGGATCTTCAACAACAATGTCGTCAAAAAATCCTTCATTGGGGACGTAACGACCATCAGCTGAATCCCTGCAAACAGTAGTAGACAAATTAATTTCCTGAGAAATGGCTGAAGTCATTTGTGTACCAGCCCTGGTCAGTGTGCACTTGCCATAACATATCCCGGTAGTAATGTAAAATCTTTAAAGCCTTTCCACGTAGCCCTGCCTTCAAAGCTTCAGTACTACTCATAGTTGTGCTCCCAACCTGTGTAATGCATAATGGTAAAAAAACGTACATTTGAACATACTAATAAAGCTCTACCAGTTAAAAACTCTGAGCAAAATCAGTTACAAGGAAATATGAAAAACCTACCGCGATTGGAGCAGGGTTACCAGGAACTTTTACAGCCCATGGTTTGCCAGCTTCAAAAGATGGAAACCCTTCTGGAGGTATGCTGATACCAGGAAACATCAGGTCAGCACCACCAATCACGAATCGGGAAACCTCACCACCTTTAAGCGTAAAAGCTGGCAACAAATGGCGGACCTTCCAAAGTGCATAAACTGCAATATTTGCAGAATATAAACCATACTCAATTCATTTTGAAAAAAAAACTATATAGTAGTCAAAAGGCAAGGATTTTGTAGATAAAATCTTAACTCTATAAACTCAGGCAATGTCTAATGGAAGTGATGCCTTATACTATTATGGACAGTAACTTTGATAATTCATTGAGGCTACTATCTGCTAATCTAGGCTTATTTTCAATATACGGAACAAAACCAGTAAGTTAACATACAAAATAGAGTAGAGCATAATGAAATTACGGTAAATCAAGCACCTATTTGATAATTAGAAATCAAGATAATGACGATTGCATTCAATAACAGGAAGCGGAGGCTTCTGTTTCTTCTCTGTTCCCTTTCTTTTATGTGCATACTCAACCAGAAACAAATGAATCTCAAAAGCAGTAGTGCAGTAACAAGAAGTACTGTAGCAGAAGTAACCAAAGTTGAATTCAATGGATGAAAAGACAGGTTCCAATATGGAGGAGATGAAAGGAGAAACCTGTTGGAAACAGTTCATGTCCTCTTGCATCAGTATTGAAAATCATTGGGAACTCTCCCTCTATGCCATATACAAGAGCATGATTCGGGTACTTGGCAACTGTTATCTCAACCTATCCAAAAGCACATCAGAGCAAGTTTTACAACAAATTCAAACATAAAAATAAAGATACAAATGATACAGAATTATGTGTAAAATTACTATAAGTCCCTTCCATGGTACAACTGATAAATAATGAATGAGAAGGAATATGATAAAGAAAAAAAAAATGTTACGGGTCAAAACTTCACAAGCATATATGAACAAATAGGCCACTATTCCTTCGCTAAGACTAGAGCCCTACCACACAATGTGTGCTAAGTTGATGGTGACAACCCAAACAATAACATCTAACATGTACTCCTCCATTTCTTTATGTTAGTCATCTTAGGATTAGAGAGGTTTTTTTTTTTTTCATTTTATATGTGTGTAAAGTTTCAAGGGAATCTTTAACCACTTTCTTCCTATTTTACCCTTGCTTCTTTACTGCCCGCGTAATGATGCATGCCTGCCAAATTAATTGCCTGTGTCACCAACGGCTTATCTCTCATTTACCTATACCCACCATGAGAGGGAGGATTGGGAATTTCAAAAGGCTTCAGCCAATAAACGGATAGCATAAAGCTGGTGTATTTTCTCCATGAATGCACAAAGTGGCAGAGTCAGTAGAAGAGTACGGCTAATGCAGTCTTTTTTGTTTGTCGTCCCCTTAAGTCTGAAGATCCTCAATATGCGCCTAAGCTGAAAATACTAAAAAGAGGAGTCATATAATAATGATACGTAGGGCCGCTTGCCTCGTCTTGCCCCTGCCGCTCGCCTCGCCTTGCTGAGGAAGGTGGTGAGCCGAATCGGCTCCTCAGAGTGAGCGAGGAAAATCCAAGGTTTCGTAAATAACAAGGCAGCTGGCGAGAGAACCAAACACCATCCACTGTTTGAACTTCTTACTCTGTTAGGCAAGGTGAGGGCGAGCAAGATATCCAAAGCATGCCCGTAATTCAATTAGCGTAACCTTACATGTTATTGTCCAATACTACACTAACATCAACAACAAATTCTTTAGTCTGTGGAAGTTACGGAAGGCCAGATACGAAACCCACTAAATTCCGTCAGATGCAGATGCTGTAAACAAAAGAAAGGGACGCGGGAGGGATCGGGGGGGGGGTGGTGGGTGCAAAATATGTCATCACCTTGGGAGGAAGGATGGCATCGAGATCAGCATCAGAAGCCTGTGGAAACCTTTCCTTGGCAGCTCTTCTTAGCTTCTTTTTGTCAGCCCCAGACAAGCGCTGTGTGGTTTTCACATCAGCAGGTTTCTTGAACATGGCTATCAGATCCCAGGAACAAGCTGAGCTACATATAAATAAGTTAATGTGCCACCTCAATCACAAGGAAGGCCATCAGATATAAAACTGTAGTTAAAAACTAAGCAACAGAATATAGATGATGAAACAATCAGCCATGTCGAACAAATGCTAAGAAAAATGCTATTGCAGGCTTCCACTATCACACTCATCACATACCTAATTATTGATTTCCATCAATAAATCTGCTAAAGCCCCAAACTACAGAGAATTTAGCAATTAGCACCTACATGACACTTGACACACTCCGTAATTATACAAACTCAATTCACGAACCCCAGCGTTCCATATCCTCCTCTTAGGATAACAATATCCAGCTCGTTAAAATGAAAACATTCCTTTCAATCAGGCAACGCATAAATTCGGAACAAAATTACCAACCCCTTACACGGGAAACAGCCCTAATTTCTCTCTGATAGTAACACGTTCTTCGAGTACAACAAGAACCCAACAAGTGACAGGAGACAACAACACATCACAGACCAATTCCGAAGCCTAACGATCGAGTAACAAGGACAAACTTTTCCACCTTATCCGGAAGGACTAACGAGCCGAGGGATCACAAATGATGGAACTAGCGAACCAAGGATGGGGTTAGAGATAGAGAGAGGCTTCCTTACCGCCGGCGGCGAAGTCGGAGGCGGCGCGAGGGATCGGGTAGGTTCTCGACGGACACACTTTCACACGCTGCTCCAGACCAGAATAAACTGAGTCGGCGGCGTGTGCGCAGGTGCGTGGTGTGTCCCTGCGGAAGTAACCGTACGGTGGATGGGCCGGTAGCCCTCACGGACCCTCCTCACGGGCTTTTCTATGGGCCCATCCTTCCTTTTAGCCCTTAGGCCCATGGACCCAACTAAAAAGGGCCTTCTTGGTCCATGGGCCGATTTCACAGGAAGCATCGAGAAGGACGAGCTGCCCTGCCTGCAACTGCAACTACACGCACTGGAAGCATCTTGCGGCGCAGCAGCGAGCGAGAGGACTGGAGGATGACGGCGCCCAAGCCTGGCGGGGGAGCGGCGGCCGCGGCGCGGGCGGCGGCGGCGGGCCCCAGGACGGTGCTCATCACGGGGGTCAGCAGGGGGCTGGGCCGGGCCCTGGCGCTCGAGCTCGCGCGCCGCGGGCACGCGGTGGTCGGCTGCGGCCGCTCCGCCGAGCACCTGCGCTCCCTCGAGGCGGAGATCACGTCGCCGTCGCGCCACTTCCTCACCGTCGCCGACGTCGTAAGGCTCCGCTGCTCGTTCAAGTACTGATAGGAATTTTATTTCGCAGTTGCTGCGCTGCTTTCTAGGGAGTGACCTGCTGACCTAGTTCTCCGGTTCGCTGGGGGGTTCATTTTCAGTGCTTATTTTCGTTTGGGGCTTCCCAACCGCTGTGCTTGGTTGAACTTTGTGCTTTTAAAGTCATATGCTAGTGTATTATTGATGAGCGAAATCTCAATTACTCCCACTAGGTTGTAGATTCGTGCTGCTGTATATGCATCCTTTGCGTAGAACTTTTGGATGAGTATTTTTCAGATTGGTAAACTTCGTCGTTTGACTAATGACTAGTAGCTTATCACCTGAGTGTCCATGCGTCTTGAGTTCATTAGTCAATGCTGGTAAGTGTGTGTGATAATACTTGATGTTCTAGGAATAGGAAATCTTTGTGCTCTACGTTTTTACAATGTGATGCACACAGTAGCCAGTGGGGGTTGATTATCGTCTGAGACTATGGGCTAGAACAGTTTGTGCATCATTTGCTGGAGCATTCTCCACATTGAAGAACTGGTGTTCACCTTACTAGGAATGTGCAGAGGGTTATTGTAGGCTAGAGTTCCCACCAAACGTGTTAAATTGCATAAACACAGTACATTGATGACATAACGTTGTAGCTATTAGTGTTGGACAATAGTAAGATGATAACAGAATTACATTTTACCAGTGATGTGTTCATTTCTCTTTTTCTAAGAAAAAAACATAAATAATATGAGTAATGCTTAATTGTTTGCTATGTGAAAGCATTTTCTCAAGCACGGTTTTACGCTTCTGCTGCAGAGGTCTGACAGCAGTGTGGCCGAGCTGGCAAAGGCTGTTGTGGAAAAGAAGCAAGTTCCAGATATTATAGGTTTGTTATGCTTTGTGTCTGTATGCAATTGAGCCATGAAGTTTATTAAGGAGTCACATATTTGTATGCTCATTCTGAGTATATGAGCAAAGAAGATTTCCTGGATTCTAACTGTTGAGTTATTCTGGCAGTAAACAATGCTGGTACAATAAACAAGAATAACAAGACATGGAATGTTCCAGCGGAAGATTTTGATATGGTGGTCGACACAAATATCAAGGGAACAGCAAATGTGCTACGCCATTTCGTACCACTTATGATAGAGAAGAGACATGGGATTATAATCAATCTATCCTCTGGTTGGGGAAGATCTGCTGCTGCAGAGGTCATACAGAAAGCCGTCAAATGCATTATAGTTGTTTCTTTCTGTTGAATCAAAATCCCCAGTTCATACTAAATTGCACATTCTCATTTCAGGTTGCTCCATATTGTGCTTCGAAGTGGGCAATTGAGGGCTTGACACGCTCGTTGGCTAAAGAGCTGCCTCCTGGATTGGCAGCCATTGCTCTTAGCCCTGGTGTCGTGAATACTGACATGCTCACTTCATGCTTTGGAAGCTCAGCCGCATTATATCAAACAACTGAAACGTGGTAAACTTCCTTGCCTTATGTTTGTTTGACATGTTTACCTTATGTTGTTCTACCTAGTGCACAAAGCCACAAATAGATTATAAACACGACATTCTGCTATTTACTGTTCATTGGTTGAGCTGGAAATAAAATCTGAACCAACGGACACTGAGGGTTGGGACACTACGATTACATAACTTGTGTCAGCACTTTATCATAGTCAATTGACACACAAATCACCTTACTGGATCATCCTCCCAAGATAGTTCTGACCAGGATGATTTCATTGCTATGCTTAATTACCTATTCCTTTCCGTTCCACCTTTATTGTTATATATATAGAGAAGTCCTGTTGACATACCAGTGATTTCAAAGGTCTCCACTCCAAATGTGTTAGCACTTAGTCCAACTAAATATACTGTCAGTCCTCTTCAACCTTGTATTGCATGTTTGCGCTTTCAGGGCCCTGTCTCTACAATTCAACTACCATTTTTTCCAGACTGTTATGGAATAGCTAACCCCACTATGTATACTGTCCAATTGTGAAGGTTTTCTGTGAGGTTTCTGTGACACTTGGACAGGGAAGCTTGATGTTGAGTAGCCTGCTATTATTTGCTAGTTTTGATCTGTCCTATTGCATTTCAGACTTGAAAACTATGCATTGAGAAGTCTTGCCACTTCGAGCATCCCTGTCTGTGGTCCTGTAATTAAATGATAGCTGGTACACATCTGAAGGATTTGTACGAACCACATCCAATTGGGCATGCGGCGCATGGACCATTGTCCCAAAACCCGCAGAGACTCATCTGAGGCCTTGTTTAGATGCATCGTATCTGCCTCAATCCATGCACTTCAAAGTACATGCAAACACAACTGGATGGAGGACTTGTGTGCAGGGGCAGACCCAGGATTGGCCAAGGACTAGCCATTACATTAGGAATTAGTACTAATTGTGCTTGGCTATAGAAAAAATGATAATTTGTCCACTGTAATTAAGGGCTAAGACTAGGGCCATAGCCCTAGTGGCCCTAGTGCTAGGTCCACCCCTGCCTGTGTGTGGGGGCTTTTCCTAATTAAATTGGCATACAATCATAGAGGTTTGGACTATACTACTTAGCTGTTGCAAAGCATTAGGCACTTCCTAATTAATTAAATTCATTCAATGCATAGAATTGTGATATACTTAGCTGTTGCAAAGCATTAGCTCCTGTGGCAAATAAATAGTATTAGGTTGTTTAGACATTGAATACAATGCACATTTAGCACCATGATCAGTTACCAGATTAATGAATGGATGTTGCTGTTTTTTCAGGGCACCCAAGGCAGCTACAATGATACTAAGCCTTTCACTCGATGATAACGGTGCCTCCTTGACTGTATGAAGTGGTGAAACTTTGTGCTCAACTGATTACTGATGGGTTCCCTTGTAGCCTGACATGTAGATTTTTGTGAGATTATGGTGATGTAAAGTACTAGTGATAATGCTTGTCTGCACTCTGATGTCCCTAGCTGCTGTCTGAACGTTATTGTTTAGCATTACCTCTGTGGCTTCATTCATTTGATGTTCTGTTGACGGGGGAGTAATATGGTGAGAGAGGTGCATGGTGGAGATAGAAGCATGCGTTGCTTTGTTTCGGTGGTGTCCCCACGCATGGCGACACAATCTGATCTGCCGCCGTGAAGCCCAGCTCGGTACGCCCTTGTCTGATATACAGTAATAAATTGGGCGGACGTGCATGATGCCTGTTGCG
Source organism: Bothriochloa decipiens (assembly GCA_023333625.1). Classification (NCBI taxonomy): domain Eukaryota; kingdom Viridiplantae; phylum Streptophyta; class Magnoliopsida; order Poales; family Poaceae; genus Bothriochloa; species Bothriochloa decipiens. The sequence continues at coordinate 37,370,606 of CM041635.1, read as the reverse complement.
TCGCTCTGCTGTTCCTGTGAGCACTTGAATACTTGATCTGTTGGCTCCCAAGTATAATTTTGCATCGCAAGAGGCAGGGCCGCAGGGAGACGTTATTAATCCCTGAAGATGAGTAAGGTGCCGTCTCCAATGTCGAGTTAGTTGAATGAATAGTGTAAAAAAGTAAGAGAACTAAAGAGGTAGATATGTACGTTGACAATGCGTCCTCCTCTCATAGCAAGATGTTTTATATTTGCCTGTTGTGGTCTTTCTCTCCATATTTATTAGCTTGGAGCTAAGCTCATACTGTTAGAGACATCACCAGTGGAGGTTTCGTGTTAATTTCTATGTAAGACTTGGAGGTAGATGAGTTTCATTCACATAAAACTTATTTTATCCAATGCGATTTTCATCACCTCTTGTTTATTTATATTATACTATGTCAGCTTATTTATGTCAATGAAATTTTCATAAAATCCCCATTGTAACTGGCGTAGGAGTAAAAGAGGGTTTGCAAAGATTGTAGCCCACACAAGTGCTCAGGGCCTTTTGGTTGAGCTGGAAGCCGTTGTTGTTTTTGCTTCAAGTTAACATCCTTGGAGAACTTCATGCTTCGTATGTTTCTTTTGCTAGTCTGCGAGTTATGAGAGTTTTGTAATATCTTTTGTAAGATATGAGATCATGTGACATTGTTGTAATGTATTGTATCTTAGCTTTTGGACTCTGAGAACATTTATGCAATGAGTCATATTGTGTAAAAAGGAGGTATAGCTCTATTTTCCATGTAAACTGTGCCATTCGTAAACATGTAAATGAACATGAAGCCCTTCTGCATGACGTGGTTCGCACTGACGCTTGCACACCAATTAAAGGGCCATGGCCTGCAAGCTGCTGTTCGTCACCTTTATTTTACTTCTGTATTTATCTCCACTAATAAAACTATAATAAAAGGATGGGTAATTCAATCGGTACTACTACTACTATATAACTGCATTCTGGTACATATATACATATAAATAAAGGAGAAATTAAATTATTGCTGGCTACGACTACAAGTCACTCCCTCAATCTTTCATTTTCGAATCGAAACTTATAATTTTGACCAAATAGATACAAGAAAATATTAATATTTACGGTATATAATTAATCATTGATAGAATAAACTTATTTATAGATATACAGATATCACTAATATTTTTCTATAAACCTAGTCAAATCAAGTCTAGGCCTTGTTTAGATCGTGAAAAAAAATAAACCCGATAAATAGTACCACTTTCGTCTTATTTGACAAATATTGTCCGATCGTGGACCAATTAGGTTCAAAAGATTCATCTCGTGATTTTCAACTAAACTGTAATTAGTTATTTTTTTACCTACATTTAATGCTTCATGCAAGCAGCTAAATATTGATGTGATGGAGAGTGAAAAAATTATAACTTTTGAAGGATCTAAACATGGCCCTAATATCACTAATATTTTTCTATAAACCTAGTCAAATCAAGTCTAGACTCACATGACTACCATAACGATGTTTATCTAGGTACGGAGGGAGTTTATGATATAAAAAAATGTCACTGGAAGCTAGGAGAGCGCGGCTGCTGTCTGCTTTGGATCGGCGCTCGGCGGGCAGGGGCAGCAGGCAGCAGCCTGCCTGGGCGCTCTGCAGATCCGCGTGTCGGCGGCAAGCAGCCAAGGCCCATCATAGATCGCCCCCCCGCTGCTCAGACTGTGCCGCTTACGGAGTGCTCGGCGCGGGGCGGGATTCAATGAGCAGCAGCGCATCCTGATTCCTGAGCGCAGTCATCCTCTTGGAATGAGCGCGACGCAGGGTGGTACGCTGCGCCCCTGCTCCTCCCTGATCGCGATCCGCCGCGAGTTATTGCCGGGATGCCGGCCGCCACCGCCATTGCTGCGCCTCCTGCTCTGCCGCTCGTGCTCTGGCACATCGATCGTCACACGTGCTCTGGCACATCGATCGTCACATCTGCCGCTCGTGCTCTCTCCGATTATTCGCATCTCGCATGCAGACGGGCGATGGCGTCGTCCGTCCCCAGAATTCAGACGCTGCCGCCGCTGCGCTTCTTGGACTGGACTGCGCCGTGCGCCCCATTCAATTCAATGGCTTGGCAGCCCGGCCCGGCCGGCCGGCAGGCAGTCATGACGAGCTCGTCGTGTACGCGCCGGCGCCGGGCGCCGGCGTGCATGCATGGGCAATTGGGCAGGGCGGTGGGCCTGATCTGCGCTGCATGATTCTCCGGCAGGGCAGGCCGCCCGGCCGGCTCCTGTTCTCCTTCAGGACTCCTGCCGTCCTGCTATACGATCCTAAAGTGGTAACGTTTAACTTCCCGTTGTTGTCAAAAAAAAAAAAAAAAAAACGTTTAACTTCCCGTCAGACTGCGTAGGTTTTTGGCTTGTTGCTTGTGTTTGAAAAGTCCTCCAAAGTAAACTTTAGTTCATAATTTCCCTTCTTTTAAAATATAAATAAATTGCCAATAGCTACAAAAAAAGAGCAGTGTTGTATTAATTAAAACCACATTTTTAAATGAAAACTACTGTTGTCATTTTTATACACTAAGCATGCATACGGTTTTTACTAATTGTTGGTGGTCTAACTTTTCTATAGTCTGACTATGCCAAGGCTCTACATTTGATAGACTGAGAGAATACTATGTTCAAAGGACGGCAATCCCCTGCCATTTTGTTTTTTTAAAAAGGAATATATTAATATCCGAGTCTCTGTATCGAATAATGCATATAGTTGTTTATTATTACACCATAAGCACACACGCACACAGTACATTCCACCAACTTAGCTGCATCAATGGTATAAGTGTCACCAGAGTCTGCCATCTGCCATTTAAAAAACTACTTGCGCCGGGATCATTTACCATGCAGGTCACTTCGGCAACACAAATCTGCTGGCCACCACCTCCCACGTCGGCCTCCTCGCCAATTTTGTGGGCGCCGTCCACGCCAACTTTGTGGGCGCAACTCTACCAAACAGATGTGAGGCCCTCCAATCGCTACGCCAATGTTCTCCTCCTGACCGTCTTCCTCCACCATAGACACCGCAAACCTATATCCTCAACTAGGCCTTCAACCTCCTCGCCACAACGCCTGTCGCTGCCATATACTGATCGATCACCAGCTTCTGAAAAACGACGCCTCTAGGGAGGAATGCGACGCCACCGACGCCGCCATCGTCCGACCAGAAGGTCAAGGTTTTCACCCACGGAAGATTTACCGCACAATGGGGGGAGGACCGTTCAATGAACGCTTCCAAGAAAGTAAACGACGTCCGAAGGCGTCACCGTCATTGGCCCAAGAGGGACAATGCTTTCGCCATGGCTACTTGTCCCCTTTGCACGACATTGGCCACAGTCCATCTGTCGCATCAGTCACCGCTATGGATGTCGTCGCGCCTATCGTACCCGACGTCGCTGTCTCCAGCACCGAGGGCACTAGATCCAAGTCGAACGGCACGTCCCTGCGCGAATCCGCCACGACTGCACGTACCACCGCGCCACCGCTAAACCCTCACAAGATCCGGCCAAGTCAACAAATCATCATTCCTGTGGTTCCCGCAAGCGCAGCACACACACCACAGCATGCTCGTCACACTTTGTTGTTGGCAATTATGGAAATTGGAAACAAAAAAAATAGTGTTGTCTTCCGTAATGAATCACCAAACCTAAGGAAAATTCTTATCTCCTGCTAATTAAGCAGAATCTAAGTTATGGCGGCCAAGGCTACCGAGAAGATAGCAGTAGCAGATGATGGGTGCAGGCTGTTCCAAGCCTCCATTGTAAACACATATTTCTTAGAAAAGGATTGTTAACACATCTTAGTTCACTGTGCTCTCTTCAATGTATATTCTCCTGGCCTCCTGGGCAGTATCCCTATCATGTAAGTCGCCAATGCAAATTTTCTAGGCTGTTTGGCTGGCCCTCCAATCAACTTTATCTAGCAGCTGCTGCGACCTCATGCATCTGATTTTAACCGCCTGCTGCTAGGCAGCAGGTTGCCTGGGAGGCTCACAAGAAACACGGCAGAATTCTCCCGAAACGGCTACTAATCGGCATGACCCTCGACGACGAAGTAGTCATGTCCTCTACGCCAATTTAAGTGCACGTTGTTCATAGTTTTTTTTTTTTTTGTGCAACCTGTTGATCCGAGTAAACACCATCCGCTGCCCTCCATGCAACTGCCAGTTTGCCATTCTACCAAGGCCACCGCTAATCAAAGGTGTTTGGTAGGATCAAGCCAATTTCTTTCTTTCTTTCAACTTTTGAGCTCGCGTATGCTTGTGTGGTGGTTTACTCCCGACAAAAATTCTGCTAAATTTTTTCCTCGAATTAGCCTGATTAACCTCAGTTCCTTGATGCATCGAGGAATATATTTTGATATAAATGTGGCCAAACTTTAGATAGTTTGACTTTAGGTGATTCTAGAGGTGGGGGATGGAAGAGATATCTCCTTCTGGCATGACCGGTGGCTAGCGGACCTTCCCCTCGCGGAAATGATGCCGGCGCTCTACAGTCACTACTCTGAAAGGAATGCCTCAGTCAGCTCCACCATTAGCGCGCCGCTGCAAGGGCAGTTCCAACGTTGCCTCTCGATTCAGGCAGTTGAAGAGTTAATCAACTTTGTCAAATGCTACAAGATGTATCCCTCACAATTGAGCCGGATCAGCGCTCCAGCTTCTTTGAAAAACCTGATCAGGCCTCATATACAAAGCATCGAACCGGGAAGATCATCAGAGCCCGTCCTTCTGGTTCGTATGGTGCCACTTCGCTCCCCCAAGAGTGAAGTTCTTCTAATGGCAAGTCACCCAGGGATGGATTCACTGCCGGGCCTCGCTGGTGCATAAGCACGTTATTGCGGATGCAACCTGCGCCATCTGCGGAAGAACAGAGGAAACGGTGGATCATATCTTCTCTGAATGCGATTTCGTCCAGAGGTTCACATTGCTAGAGTGCAAGAACTCTGGGTTACTCTCCCCCCACCACATGTTGCGAAATAGGTCCTGCATCCCCTCCTCTTGATATGCTAGGAAGTTTGGAAGCACCGCAACGAAGTGGTTTTTAGAAACCAAAATCCGGACATCGGGCGCTTGAAAACTGCCTGCACAAACTCAGTTCGTGACTGGAGCTACTGGATCCCCTCCAAGAAGCAAGCTTTACTAGAAGCGTGGAGACACTCCTTCCTTATGTAATCTCCCCTAGATGCTGAATTGCTGTTGTATCCTCTTTTTTACGTTTGGGGCTCGCTCTCGTGATTGCATCACACTTTAGCGGCGTCCGGTTACTTGACTGTGTTTTAGCGGTAAGATGTTGTAATCAACTTTCATCCATAGGTCCCCGGCATCTGTGGATTATAAAAAGCAGGTGGAGATGAGTTTATCCCCTCGAAATTTCTCTAAAAAAATTTATTTTTTAAACAGAGGTAGTACTTTTTCAAAAGGATTTGCGAACTCTAATCTCAACGGTGCCCCTTGAGGTCTTGAGTGGGGAGGAAGAGTATTAAAAGAATAATTTCACCCAGTACTATGCATAGTCATTCATTTGCCCGTCGCTGTCACAAGGATTTCCTTCTTTTCCTCGAATAGTCACAAGGATTTCCTTGCTTGTCTGTCCCGTCCGGCTAGGAGATTACAGTGATATACTCCCTCCGTATCATTAAGTTTGTCACCCTAGTTTTTATGTTATCTAATTCGATCATTCATCTTATTAAAAAATATTATAAATATAATTTATTTTGTTATGATTTCTTTTGTCAACAAAGATACTTAAATATTGATTGATTTATTTTATTATTTATATTAATATTTTAAATAAGATGGATGGTCAAACGTAAAGTTCAAAGGTCAAAATGTCAAACTCCATGAGACGGAGCATGTACCGCTGAAGTCTGAACTATGTTCAATCAATCAGACGACCAACATGTGTATACATGCTTGACAAAGTTTGTTGTGTTGACGTGACTGCGAATGGTGTAATCGTGGAATTAGCATAATTTTTTTCCTCCTTTCCGTCTAATATAAGATTATTCTGTCGTCATATCATGGTCAACTGACGCAGCGTGACTGTGTGAGGCTAAGAGCAGGTGAACGTCTGCGTCCACCAGCATAAGAAAATGGCAGAGAAGCTGTCCGTCTCTGGGCAATTGCATCAGCAGATCAAGTCGATATCTTGATTAACAAGGACATTAGATTCCCTCCTCTTGCATTTATATAATAACGGGCAAAGGGATACCATATCATATCACCAACATCAGCCATCACCTTATCAGCTATCGCGCGCGGTTCTTCTCCCATCCATCCAACCAAACCAAACGACGCCGCGATGCAAGAACGAACCCACGCTAGCGCTAGCTGTTACACTGTTAGGACCTTCAACTAACCCCAAACAAACAATAATAATCTAGCTAAAAAATAAAACAAAAGAAACAACTGGTGGTGAAATTGAGATGAAATATAGGGATCGATCGGATCGATGGCTCCTCATGCCTGGATTACAGGGAAAATTCAACTGAAAGCCTGCAGCAGCCTTAGTAGCAGTTTCACTAATGACACTGCATCGATCGGTTTTCAGATCCTCATTATGCAGACCACAGGGAGAGGACGGAGCCATTATTGGACCATCTGTTGAGGAGCTCGCTCAGGCACAGCACCGCGTACGCGAGGAGCACGAACTTGAAGAGGAACTGGAAGTAGTGCGAGACTTCAATGCTGGAGGCATGCAGCACCTGTGGGAGGCAATCCATCAGTATGAGTAATTATACTATAAGCTGGCTGTTATTGTTCTTGTGAAGGAGAACAGAAACAAATGATGAATGACAGAAGAAGGTATACCATGGCTAATCCTGTCAGTTGTGATCTGTGCCCAGGCATGGCGATCTGATTCTGATCCGACCGCAGCTTTCGGCTGCTGCTCAAGCTCTCGCACTGATGGGCGTCCGGGGCATCGTCCTTGGGTGGTCTAGCAGCGTTGGAGTTGGAGCAGTTGCGCAGGCGCTGCACGTCCTTGGTCTTGAGGGGCTTGAGGATGAAATCCTCAGCGCCGGCTGTTAAGCATCTGCTTTATCCATCCATGCATCCATCAACCAAAAGTTCAGAGAGGTCAGTCAGAGGTGGTGGGCACGCCTGCCTGTTAGTGCTGATATGATGTGCAATGCAAATCTACTCCATAAAGCCTTTGGTTCTTGAAAAGGCGCGCAAATCTAAATCCTGCTGGCTTTCTTTCAGAAAGGGCCTAGACTGATTAAACCATGCACAGAACATAGCCTCTAGAGAGCAAAAGCGGCTTTCTCTCGCGTATATGTATTTATGGAACGAACGGCATCTGCTTTTGCCTTTGCGCAGTGATATGATGAGGCCGGGGAAGAAGAGGGGTCGGGGCGGGGGGGTGAGAAGGCCTGGATTTGGGTCGTTCTTCACCTGCTGATCCTCTGGGGCTCGTTCTCCGACGACATCACCACCACCGGGATCGGAGTAGGGGAGCTCAACGCCTGGCAGTCAATTGGTCCAATATATTGATAATTCTTTCAGTTTCAGTTTCAGTATTCATTTCATTTCAGCAGAAAGGACGACAGGATTAATAATAATAATAATATATATGAAGTCTGCAACAAGAAGAAGATTAAGTGCCTTGATGGCCTTGAGCAGGTCGTAGCCAGTCATCTCCGGCATGCAGTAGTCAGTGAGCACGATGTCAACGGTTAGCTCCTGCAAAAGCGATTAGAGTGGCATTTCTTAGTCATCTCAGGCTGCTAGAGTGTGTTTCAATTCTGCTTGCACTTTCAGTCAAAGATTTCATCACGTCATACTACTAGCTACTACACCGCTCATTGGCTCAGCTTATCAAAGCACGGTCAATTTTTTTGGAAATGGGAAGCTTACGCAAACGCAAGTAGGAGAAATGAAGACTGAAGAGACCTTTCTTCAACGTTTTTTTTTTGAACAAAGGAGTGGCGCGCTGCTGTATCCATCCCCCAAAGAAAATCTTGCCGATTAGGTAAAAATCTGTAGTACGTTTTACTAGTCCTAGGATTCATTAATTCGCTCAAAGTCCCCCAAATGGAAAACAGAGAACTAATCCACGTAGCTCCATCAAGACTCAAGAGAGAAGGGACATGTTGGCATCTGCAGATATGTACGGATGTCTACGATTGGGCCGACGAGTGCATGAGACTGGTCGTTGGTTAGGGTGTACTCACATTAGCATCGGCGGCAGATGAATCGGGGCTCTCCTGTCCCATCAGCCGGAGACGCTCCATTGCCTTCTTGCCGCTGTCGACGGTGGTAACTGAATCGACAAAGGAATGGAAGAACGAAACCAGGTCTTAGTTCAGACTGAATGCAATTTAATTTTGTTTTCTTCTTTTTCTTTACAGCAATGAGCAACTGAGAGACGATTGGATGGATGAAGCTTGATCATACCATGCCATAAAGTGTTAAAGCAAGGTCAACATAACACTAGGACAATAGGAACGGAGTGGGCAGAGCCGAGCCGAGCCAGCAAAAGCAAGGTGCAGGCAGGAGGTGACTGTACCGTGGAATGGCGCGGCGCCGCCCTTGTGGCTGCGGAGCAGCAGCTCCACGACCTTGCGGTCGATGGGGGAGTCGTCCACCACCAGCACCCTCACCGCCGGCGCCGGCGCCGCCTTCCCTTCTCCCTCTCCTCCTCCTCCTGCTCCCATCCTCTTCCTTCTAGAAGACCTCGCGGTGTTGATTGCAGACGGGTGTGGCCGATGGTGAGATGAGAAGCAACAAGCGAACCAAGGCGAGACGACGACGGGACGGTCGGTCGGCAGCCCAGGAACAACCGCGGGGGGGCTTCGACCAGTAAATAAGGGCGGTGGTGGTGCAGCGATGATAGAGAAGGAAGGAAGAAGCAAGGCTCTCCGTGGCCGGGTCACAGTCTCCTCACAGTGCAGAGGGAGCGAGAGGAATGGAGGAGGGCAGGAGGCCGGGTCTCTCTCCTCTGAAACGCAACGCAGTGCAGCAGAACAGAGGTGGAGGAGGTGGAGGTGGGGCCCGCGTGGGGGTGGGAGGGTGGTGGGCCCGCGGGAATGCTTTCCTCCGGATTTGCTTGTCGGGGAGGGAATCTCTCCCCCCCCCTTTTTTTTTTTGCCGAGCCGAAAAACAAAACCGAATCAAAAAGGACGTAGTATGATTAATAATGGTGATGATAATGCAGCTGAGTTTTCGTGGGATGGTATGGTATGACTTTGACAGTGATTCGGTTTTAATTGCCAGATACGCTACCAGATCACGAGTCCGAACTGGTGGTAGGGCACACACGGTGACAGAGGAACACTGGATTTTACTCATTAATGTGCCGCCCAGCGTCCTCCTCATGTAGTACTCGTACCAATAGTTCAATATAACTACTATTGTACTATTGTACCAATATGTCCCATATTACAAGTCGATATTCTAACTTAAGAAAGAATTAAAATATCTCAACTTTAATCAAATTTATATAATTACATAATAATAATTTTATGATACCAAATAAGTATTATTAGATTTTTCATTAGTTAAATTTTCACACTATACCTATTTGATGTCAGAAATCTACGTAGTGTTCTCTATAATTTTAGACAACCTTGAGATGCTTTTATTTTTAATAAAATAGAGTAACGTATAAGTTAACCTGGAGGGATTATTTGTTGTTGCAAGAATGTTTTTTCAAGTCCGCAAAAAAGATATATGTGACATAATCGAAATCTCGTATCATGATATGGAAGATTTATTTTACTAGTATATCGAACTTTTTTTTTTCTAAGATAAGAGCAAGGCTTAGAAACAGCCCAAGAGCAGCAGCCGCAATCACGCATAGAAATTCAGTTGAGTTCAGTTTCAGTTCCCTGGTGTTGAAAAAGCTGGGTGCACGTACCGAGTATTGCATTGCATTAGTTGGTGGGTGCCTGGTGGCACAGCACAGGTTTGCCGCCCAAAGGCACGCGCGCACGACGGCTCCCGGCAAACAGAAGTTGCAGCCGTCCATCCGGGATGCGTCACCCTCGCCAGATTCCTCTATTTCGGGAGGACCCAGATTGCCGAGATCTGCCCGGCCCCACCTGTCACACGCTTGTGTCGACGGCATCTTTCGTCTCATGGTGGAAATGGACTGTGACACCAGCTGCCAGGTGGAGCGTGGGAAATGGCTTTGCACACACTTTGCACACACGGGTAATATAATAACAACGGTAATTTTTAGTTGATTATATGTTCAAGAAATTTGCTATTTATTTGCTAACAGGTCTGTTCGGCGATAAAGTTGTCGATTTTCTCATTGTTGGGTGCGTGTGAAACCTACATCCGTACACACCCATCGAGAGCCCGTCTTCTCCGCTTCAGCACTGTGGCCCTATGTCCTCTCACCTCCATCCCTTGTCCACTCCGCCTAGCACTCTAGCATCTGCTGGGTGCCCCTTTGGGCCACAACGCTTCATTCGTCTCGCTTGCCACTCGTTAGAGTCGATGAAGATCATTGGAGGTGAAGCTGAAGAAGTGGAGCATGGATCTTTATGTCGAATTTGGCAGTGCGAAAATTGACATAAGTTGAAACTTTATTTTTTCGATGCCATTGACTCTTGTTGAGAACGGGTGATCAAGGAAGATCACAAGATCTAACTAATAAAAGGATAGGCAAATCTTCATCTAGATCCATGACCAAAAAAGGTGTGAAAACTTAGACACTCCATGTTCTTTTTTCCAAGATAAAACTTGCCTCAACTTTCTACACTACTAGTTTTTGTGTACAAGAATTTTTCCCTTGATGTGATGCTTTGTCGCTGGCCTAGCATAGCACATGGGAGCTGCCTTGAGCTTTTATCCAGCCCTCGTTGAATTATAGGGGGCCGCATATATCCCCCATATCTTTTGATGGCAATTGTTTTTGGTGTAGGCGATCCTCGTGTATCGTCAACAGAGTAAAGAAATGGTATGATTGGATGGCAATCTCCCGCAAATCCCAACAGTTCACTTTAAAAATCCGCAGCTTGGCCTTGCTCCGGACAAGCAAAGCTCGTAGAATATTGCGCCCGGAGAAGTTTCTCCTCCTTTTCGCTTCTTGGGAAAGAAAGTGGTTGGCTCTAGTCAGACCCATGACTTGATGTTTTATAAATGCAATATATATATATATATATATATATACATCACAAAGCCTTTCTAATTTGTTACTTGGCTGCCTCTCTTGCTTTTTCTTCACTCCTCCAGTCAGACAGAACCATGGCATCCCAAATCAAGTCTAAAAAACAGGTTTCTCTATTATTTGAACTAGTCTGCTCCAACACAATATAATTTGCCTCAACTCCCTTTTTCTCAAAATAAATACTTTTATGTTTAAAATTAGTCTAAAACATTTCTACAAAAAATGGGGACACTGCCTCTTAAGTCTTAACGATAAAGCTAATTATGAGTACGTGTAACGATAACCGCCAAACGAGTAAAATACACGAGCATCCTCAACTTGTCTCGTGGCGTCACTCGGATCCCTGAATTATTAAAATGCGTCTCCAGGTACTCAAAATTTTCTTGAAATGTCATGTACTCATTTGGCCTGACTAGTTATACACACCATAAGAAAAACCAAATATCTACAAAACTTAAACGTCTTATAATTTGGATTGAAGGAGTAGTCCAACTACAAAAATATTGAGGTTTTTTTTTATGGGAGTAGTAGTATTGGAAACTGACTAGCATCTAAAACCATATCAAAAGCGGATGACCCCAGTAGGATTTGAACGCGACAACTGTAGTGTCCTCATTTGTGAAACATACCCTCTCTCCTGCGTACGGTCTTGACAAACATGCAGGCATGTTTCATCCATTATTCACTCAGGGCAGAAAAGAGAGAGAAAAAAAAAAGAACATGAATTCCGAGGGGGAGAGAGAACTAGCGCTCGGAATATTTGCATGGATGTCCGGCGGTGGGCCGGCGCAGGTGCATCTCCGTCGGACCATCACAATTGACAATTGAATAGTCGTGTTTCAGCAAGCAGCTCCGGCCCACGCGGCCACGCCCGGACGCTTTTCGGTGGATATACGTACTACACACGATGGAGCAGCTCCAGCGCCTCCTGCCTGCGATCCTCACGTCGTACGACGACGAGTCTCTCAATCAAGACGACGAGGGGAATAATTCGTGGACAGGACAGATGGTGCAGGTCGGGTCCCATGGAGATCTCCATCCACCAAACACAACAGTCTCCTCTGCAGCTACTCGATGTGCTACATGTATCAACAGTAGCCGGCCGGGAGGGGGGACTACATGACCAAGGCCAATTGCACTGCGGCCTATACTATATGCCGGCTATGGCCATGGCCTCTCCAAGCGAATATCATATCGTACTACCATGAGTGATGAGTCCACGAGGCAGGGCAGGTCAGAGAGGGATCTTTGTCACTTTGACACTTCCTCTCACTCATAAAACGAGCTAGGATACCATGACTCATGAAACTTCTATTCTTCTTCTTCTTTTGTGCGGAGCGCTTGCGTTGACAGCTTAATGTGGAAGTAAATGGCCAATGACCAAATATAATCTTCCGGCCAATGACCAAATATAATCTTCCGGATTTCCTCTGGCGATATGTGATAGCTGCAGCTGTCGTCTCCCCCAACGCCAGCGGTAGGCGTGCGCTTTTCACACATACATACAACCATTCGCGTATTCGGCATGAAATTTCACTTTCTTCGGTGACATGAAGAAGATCTTTGACTTTATAGAAATGGTCCTTAGATTATGGAAAGCGTAAAAGCGGCGAAGTTGACGCGTGGATTATCATCTACTTTTCTTTCTCCCACTCACTTAAAAGCTTAGCTTGCTCTGTGTTAGTTTCGTTCTCTGGTAAGCAACCGGCGGTGATGTGTGAGGCAGAAACTAATTCAACCTTTTTTTTTTATTTCCGCTCTCAGAAGGCCACACCACACTGCTTAACGGGGACATTTGTTCATATCATGCAACACATCAGGCCTGCCCCAAAAGGAGAACGGTGAACACTAAAGATGCATGACCAGTGGAAAAGAAACCAAAGGCCCTGATAAAACTTGCTTTGTGATCTAACCAATTGACCTAAGCAAAACATTTCCAATTAACCCTTCTCAAGTAGAAACATGCATCACGGTGGAACGATGAGAACCCTTTCGGTTTCGACAATGAATACTCATAAAAAAAACTAACAGTATATATATGTTGATTCTTGTACAACGCCTTTCAAGTTTTAGACTCTTAGCTGCGGGGAACTCTCCCACATTTTTTGCTTAAAAATAGTTTTCGACGGTAACTGTGAAAAGGCTGCTTTAAATTATGAGTATAGCTGTGAACTATGCATTATACACTACGGGAAACAGGGGCTTTGCCGATTGTCTAGGGCTTTGCCGACTGTCAAAGATGGGACAGTCGACAAATAAGACCTTTGCCGACTGCCAAATAGAGCAGTCGACAAATCCTTCTTTGCCGACTGCCTGGCACTCGGCGAAGACAGGCACTCGGTAAAGAATCACTTTGCCGACTGCTTTACACTCGGCAAAGAGGGGCACTCGGCAAAGTTTGGTGGGTGCAAACGACGTCCGTCGCCGTACCCTTTGCCGAGTGCCCTAACGTCTGGCAGTCGGCAAAGATAGCTTCTTTGCCGACTGCCATCCCGCGCACTCGGCAAATCGACACGTGGCCTGGACTAGGCCTGGGCCGGCCTTCTTTGCCGACTGCCAAGCTGGGCAGTCGGCAAAGATAGAATCTTCGCCGACGGTAGTCGGCAAAGAGCCTCTTTGCTGAGTGCCGTCCTTGGCACTCGGCAAGGTTTTCATTTTTTTGAATTTTGAGTTTAAACTTTTTCTGTGGCCCAATCATATTGTATTCAAGCACATGTTCGAATTTAAGACCTTTTTATAACATTTTGCTATATTTCATTCATTTATTTTATTTACTTGAATTTTTCGCATAATCTAAATTTGAACTGCAGGTGCATGAAATAACAAAATGTAGCCATTCAAAAAATGATATTCATGTTGAAGAATGTATTTTAAGGTCGTGTCCATAAACTCACCCAAAAGTTTGATGGCCTTGTTCATGAAACATGACCATCCAGGAGCATGGCCCGGCGCTGCCGTCCCACGCCCTCCCCACCCCGCGCCGCTGCCCGCCGGCGGCCGCGCGCCCCACCCCGCCCCTGGCCCCGCGCGTGAAGAGGAGAGAAGAGAAGGAGGATGAAGGGAAGAAAAGAGAAGGAAGGAGGAAGAAGAAGAAGGAGAGGAAGAAGAAGAAGAAGAAGAAGAAGAAGGAGGAGGAGGAGGAGGAAGAAGAAGGAGAAAGAGAAAGAGGAGGAAGAAGTAGGAAAAGAAGAAGGAGAAGGGAGGGAGGAGGAGGAAGAAAAAGAAGGGGAGGAAGAAGAAGAAGAAGGAGAAGGAGGAGAAGGGAGGAGGAGAAGAGGAGGGAGAAGGGAGGAGGAGAAGGACCTTGGTCCGATGACCATCCACGCCGTTCCTTGACGACATTCGTCCACACCGTCGTTCACGCCCCTTGTCGGAGAAGAAGGTATTGCCCCAGGGTTGTCAGCCATCGTGCTGCTTATGTCGTTGATGGCCTTCATGCCGAGTTTGTGGATTTGTGGCCTTCTTGCTGTATATGTGTTGTTGGCCATCGAGCTGGATTCTTTCTTACAGGTTTTGAAACCTCCCCGTACAGGGGAGGTTCTGCCGAATTTTTCAACTTATAGCGTTGTCTTTCATCTTTTGCAGAGCGGGTCTTGTCAGAGGGGAGCCGGAGTACCTCGGCGCTGCGGGTCTACCGGCATCGTGTCGCCTCGCCACTGCCTCGCTAGCCTCTCTTTACCGCCACCCTAGGTATAAATCACCTCCCTTCCTTACTCGTTGTCATACTCAGGTCACGTGACCCAATTAGGCGTCTCCCATCCGAAAGAGATACGGTTGGAGGTATGCAGGTCTTTGCATATCTGCAACCATATCTGTTTCAGATTGTCTATGTTTTTTGGACAGCCCGCGGATACGTAGATGAGTTAGCTTCCATGTTCTACTCCCGTCTGAGTTGGAGTTTTGGCAGGACCTCCCCGTTGTTCTCCGGATACACACTCTCCCTGCTGGGACGTGTATCGGGAGAACAACAGGGAGGTGCAGCCGAAATTCTGACTCGGACGGGGGCAGAACATGGAAGCTAACCCATCTACGCATCCACGGGTGGGATTAGGACCTATCCTTCACCAATTAGATGGTAGGAACACCGTGTAGATGCAATTGCTGGTTTTATTACTCGCTTACGTATATGTATGACAGAGGATGGCTAACCGTGAGTGGATGTACATGGGCTTTGTAAGTAAGAGCCAAGAATGGATTAGGGGGACCAATTATTTTTTGGATCAAGCATATGGATCGGCTGCTAAAGGGTCGATTCAGATGCCGTGTACCTGCAGCCAGTGTAAGAACTCAAAAAGAAAAGTAAAGAAAGATGTATACAAAGATCTTTTTAAGAATGGATTTGTGGCAAACTATAAGAGGTGGATCTTCCATGGTGAAAGCAACTGTATTAGAGAGGAGAAGGTGAGAGAACGCCTCGAGGAGTATGATGGAGATGCCGGGATGGCCGACATGGTGGTAGACTATAACGAGGCACGTGGCAATGAAGGATTGGTGGAGGAGGATCCAGAGGAAACCGCAATGGCGTTTAGGGTTTAGGTATGTCTTCAGCATAGAAGGCCCTTCACGAGAAGACAATAGTGTTGCAACTGGATGCCATTGGACACCTAAAAGCATTGAAGTTGTAGTTGAGCCTGAGTCGAGACGGCTTTGATCACATGTTGGCAGTTTTTGGCACAATGCTTCCAAAGGGTCACATGCTGTCGAAGAACACGTACGAGTCACAAAAGCTCCTTCGTGCACTTAAGATGCCATATGAGTCGATCCATGCTTGTCCTAACGGGTGCGTCCTATTTAGGGGAGACCTTGAGGATGCAACGCACTGTCCAAAGTGCAAAGCCTCTAGGTATGTGGAGGTAGAAGGTAGTGATGGTAAGAAAAAATAGTCTAAGATCTCTAAGAAGGTCCTAGGGTACCTTCCTGTCATACCGAGGCTCCAACGGATGTACATGATAGAGGAGTCCGTGAAACAGATGAGATGGCACAAGGATGGAAAAAGATACAGTGACAAGATGGTACACCCATCGGATGGTGACACATGGAAGTACTTCGATAACCAGCATACTGACAAAGCAGAGGACGCTCGGAATGTACGTGTAGCGATGGCAACAGATGGGTTCAACCCATATGGAATGATGGTGGCCCCGTACACTTGTTGGCCTATGTTTGTGATCCCCCTCAATCTTCCCCCCGGCATCATGTTTGAGCCCAAGAATGTGTTCTTGTCACTAATAATACCTGAACACCTGGGAAATAATATGGGTGTGTTCATGCAGCCACTGTGGGATGAATTGCAACATGCTTGGGAAAACGGAGTACTGACGTACGACCGAGCTACAAAGAGGAACTTCACAATGCATGTGTGGTACCAGTATTCAATGTATGACTTCTTGGCGTATGGCATATTTAGTGGGTGGTGTGTTCATGAGAAGTTTCCTTGCCCAATATGCAAGGCATCTGTGATGTTCACTTGGCTGAAGAAGGGTGGCAAGTTCTCTTCGTTTGATAAACATCATCAATTCCTAGATGACGACCATGAGTTCAGACGAGACATCAAGCACTTCATGAAAGGTGTTCAAGTCACCGACCCCATTCCTCAGATTATGAGTGGTGCCCAGGTCCTTGCCCAGTTAGAGGCACTCAAAATTGATGAAGATAATGGTGGTTTTAAGAAGTATGGTGTGGAACACATGTGGACCCATATATCGGGCTTGACTAGGCTCCCAATGTCACCGAGGCACTTTAGGGTACACTCATGGACATAAAGGAGAAGTCAAAGGAAAACATTAAGGCTAGACTGCACGTGGAGGAGATCTGTGATAGACCAAAGCTAGTGATGAAGACCCCTGTGTAAGGCAAGAGTTGGAAAAGGGGCCTGGCTGATTACATCCTGAAAAGGGGTGATAGGAAGAAAGTGTTGCAGTGGATCAAGACGTTAATGTTCCCTGATGGGTATGCGACGAATCTAAGTAGGGGAGTGAACCCTAAGACTATGAAAGTCTTAGGGATAATGAGTCATGACTTCCACATATGGATTGAGCGGCTCCTTCCTACGATGACCCGTGGATACCTCTCCAAGCCAGTTTGGCGTGTTTTGGCAGAGTTGACATATTTCTTCCATCAGCTTTGTGCCAGGGAGTTATGTTGGGAAGTGGTTTGTGACCTGGAGCATGTTGCACCTCTGTTGATCTGCAAGTTGGAGATGATCTTTGCACCTGACTTCTTCCTGCCGATGCAGCATCTGATTTTCCACCTACCGCGTGAGGCACGACTAGGGAGTCCCGTGCAGGCCCGTTGGTGCTATCCAATCAAGAGGTGTCTAAAGATTCTTTGAAAAAAGTATAGAAATAAAGCCAAAATTGAAGCTTCTATGGCAGAGGCATTCAGAGAGGAGGAGGTGTTGAACTTCACAACGGCGTACTATATTGAGAACCTTCCAAACGTGAACCCACTCCCTCGTTACAATGACGATGAGAGTTCATCGACCCTGAGCCTTTTCAAAGGGCAACTCGGAAGGGGAAGTGCAGGTACCCCTAAGATGTTGCAACAACATGAGTTTCACACTATCACGCTCCTTATCGAATGTAAGTTCTCAATGAGCTAGTTACATACGCAGTCAAAATCCTCCACCTATCGGTACGACCCCCTTTGTCTCTTGTTTTTTAGGGAGTTTATTCAGGAACACTAGACAGGAAATAGGGCTTCTTCTGACCAAGAAGAAGACTATCTTCTCAAAAATGCCGTGCCTGATTTTATTTCCTGGTTCTGTACGAAGGTACCATCCAACTTACCTTGTTCCAACTTTGAGATTCTACTTTGCTCATAGGAGCGAGTAATGTAACAATCTAACTGGCCTCACCTTGCACGCACGCATGGATAGGGCAATGAGTGGTGAATTAAAATAGGTTGCACAGGGCTTCTCCCATAGGGTCATGACATTCACTGTTTATGATGTGAATGGTTATCGCTTTTGCACGAGAAGCTATGAGGAGAGTCGGCCCACCTGAAAGACCACATGCAACAATGATCATGACTATTATGGTATAATGAAGAAATATACGAGCTCCACTTTGAGGGCCCCAAAGATCTTAAACCACTGGTATTCAAATGTCATTGTTTCAATCCGAATGACACGAGAAGAGCCGATAACATTGGGCAAGTTGAATTTTGACAGGATTTCGTCTATACTGGAGAAGATGTCTATATTGTGGCTCAACAGGCCATGCAAGTTTATTATCTCCCATGGGCATGCCAAAAAGATGAGAATCTTAAGGGTTGGTACCTTATGCACTTGGTATCGCTGCGTGGTAAAGCGCCTGTCCCAAACGATGATGATTACAACTTTGACCCATTGGCTGATACTGGAGAGTTCTATCAACCTGAGGGGCTAGAAAGGCATTTGGAGATAGACATTATTTTGCTGATGGGCATGGAAGTAGACAATGACATAGATGAGGACGAGGGTAAAGTGGTGCAAGATCCTAAGGACATAATGATGCTTGAGCGATGGAGGGCTCAGCATGATAGAGTTGTTGAGGACGACAGAGGCAGTGAGGAAAATGGAGATGATGAGGACTTAGGTTTCGACAATATTGATAGTGATGATGACAATAGTGATAGTGATGATGTGGAGCCAATTACTGCCATTCGTGGAGATAATTTCTAATTCATGTAATACTATATTGTTCTTATTATTACTTTGTAGTTATGTTTTGTTCATTTTGCATCTCTTTACAAGTACTTATGGATTATTTGTGCTAATTGGTTTAATCTTTGTCTCTGTCATTGTAGGCACAGGACAAAATGGCAGGCGGAAGTAGACGACCGTGATGAACAGGGGTCATCTCGCGCTACCTGAGGACTGGCTCCCATGAGGAGGAGTTGGAGGACCCGCCGTTGGTGGAGTCATCGATGAGGGCCCACAGGACGAGGGCGTTGTTTTTGTTGGACGACGATGACCGGTAGGACGTCGTCGAGAAGGAAGGGGACGAGCAACACGGGGGCAAGCAGGACGAGCAGCACTGGGGCAAGTAGCACAGGGGCGAGTAGGATGAGCAGGACTAGGGTGAGTAGGACGGGGGCAAGGCGACACCACGGGAGATGACTTCCTCAGGTTTGAGCAAGGTCTACCAGTGCGGGATCACGCGCCTCCCTTCCATGCCGCTCACGCCAGACCAGCGCCCGATGATTTGACCCGACGGTGACAAGTAAGTAACCATTCATGTTTTCATGACTTATTCATATGACATGTTTAAAATTGAACTTCAGACTAACAATTCTTCTTAATGACTTGTGCAGAAACTGGAAGCGTGTCAGCGGGGCCAGATCACGCAGTCCTAATGGCATGCTGGCCCTCCTGATTAAGAAGCACTACCTTAGCCTTGTCACCCACAATGGGACCACAGCGCCGCCCTAGAAGTGGTGGGACTTCTTCAACGTCAAGGACACAAACGATGTCCCTATTGCGATCAAGATCAAGAGGGTGTTCTGGGTGAGTCTTCATCGCACCGCTTTGTCAATACTACACATTCGTTGGACGTTCTTGAAATAATGAAATGATACATGATATCTGTATGCAGGAGTGGTTCACGTGCGAGCCGGGGAAAGAGGTTGAGGTGTCGCAAGTGTAGGACAAGGTTTGCATGGAGTGACTCAAGGACATGTACTATGAGGCGCACCTCCAGGTCCTCATCACCTACCACGCCGAGATGCTTCGCCTGTCACAGCCAAAGTCGGAAGCCAAGGCAAGGATCCTCTACCCCAGCACTGATCTCCCCAAGGAGATCTACCTCCTGGTAAGTAGGAAACATTAATTCTGATTCCTACCATGAAAAATAAGTAGAAAACATTAATTCTGGTTCATCTTCTAACATGTCAAATGCACGTTGTCATGCAGTTTCCCGCTGATTGGTGCAAAATGCACATGGCCTGCTGAGAGACCATTGTGGACGAGTGGAGAAAACCAGAGTCGTACGAGAAGTGCAGAGCCAAATGAGGACATGCCAAGGCGAGGACAGGGCTGGCACACCACCAAGGGAGCCGTCCCTTCGGAGGGTACATGGACACATGGGTACGCTTCTGTTGATTTATTTATTTATTTATTTATTTATTCATTCATTCTCATTACATGTAATCATCCTTGTGTTTTTCTCGCAGTCCCAGTTGCATGGTGGGCAGGTGATCAATGAGTTCATGGGCTATGCGCTGTCTCATAAGAGCAAAGCGACAGATCTGGACAACGTCTACAACCCGGCGGAGGCAGCCGAGGCGTACACCAACCCGAACGCCTATGAGAAGATGGTCCAGTACACCGAGGCGGCCAGCCAGCGCCATGGTGAGACCTATGATCCTGCCACCCAGCCCCTGGATACAGACATCTTGATGAGGACGGGAGGAGGAAAGCAGCACGACCGGTATTTTATTGCCCACAACGCAATCGACCCGGCCACCAATCGCACCCTTCGTCAGGTTCGTCGATCAGGCAACACGACCTCCTCTGACGTCCCCATATGACCTCGGCAGTCGAGCTCCATGCAGATGTTGGCCACGTTTGAGGTAACTATAGTTTCATTCATCGTTCATTGGTTTCACATGTGTACCTTTTCTTTTGCATTGTTTAAACATCGCGGGTGTAATATTGCAGTCCGAGCTGGCTGAATTGTGGGCCGCGCAGGAGGCGCGTAGGAGGCTCATTGACAGGAGCTGGTGGGCCACCAGGAGGCCCATCGGCAGGAGATGGCGTGCTAGATGGAGGCTGTCCAGGAGCACTCGCAGTGTCAAATGCAGGACATTGCCGGCTTCTTTCAGAGAATTCACATCCTGTTGTTGTCTTGCCTCCGTTGCCTGCCTCGATGTTTGCTCCACCCCCTCCTCTTGGCCGTATAGGGACTCCTGTGAG
Organism: Bothriochloa decipiens; assembly: GCA_023333625.1. Classification (NCBI taxonomy): domain Eukaryota; kingdom Viridiplantae; phylum Streptophyta; class Magnoliopsida; order Poales; family Poaceae; genus Bothriochloa; species Bothriochloa decipiens. The sequence goes on along the minus strand of CM041635.1, from coordinate 37,349,570 downwards.
TATATATGTTTGTCTATTGTTTTTGCCTGTGCGACCATTCCGCAGGAACTAATGAGATTGCTTCTCCTTTGTGCAGGCACAGTCGGCAGGTTCGAACCTGACTCCTCCAGCTGTCCCTTCTCCAGGCCATGAGTGGCTGATTGGCCCGAGTCCACACCACATGTGGCCAGGTGGCACTCCTCCTCTGCCTCCATAGCACGGGTGCTCTCCGTAGTCAGGTGGCACAACTCCTCAGCCTCAGCAGGATGGGTGGTCAGGTGGCGCTCCTGAGCCTCAGCAGTAGCTCAGGCCCTGGACGTACTCCTCGGCGCCGCAGGGGTGGCCGAGGTGGCAAGGTAGGGGATCTTCACACTCTCGGGCCATTGGGAAGCCGGGTCATTGTAGGTAGCTCTTGTTTAGCTTGTGATGAACTTTGTGATGGACTTTGTGATGGATGTTGGACATGATGAACTTGTTATGTATGTTGAACTTGGATGTGGATGGATTAATTATGGCATGCGGCTCTCGGATTTGTTATGGCATGTGATATATATGTAGATTTGTGCTTTATATGTGGATTTGTGTTATATATATGTGATTTGCCTTTTATGAAATATATGGAAAAATAAAAAAAAATTTCCAGCTTTGCCGAGTGCCGTGGCACTCGGCGGCACTCGGCAAAGTTGGGCACTACCACGTGAACAGCACTAGCTTTGCCGAGTGCCTGCACTCGGCAAAGGCTGTTTTTTAAAAAAATAAATAAAATCTCTTTGCCGAGTGCCTACCTTGGCACTCGGCAAAGACTTTTTGAAAAAAATAAAAAGTCTTTGTTGACTGCCATGTTAGCAGTCGGTAAAGAAGCCGCCAGACGACAGGGGCCGCTTCCTTTGCCGAGTGCTGGTTTGGCAGTCAGCAAAGTCTTTGCGGACTGCCAGCCAGGTGGCAGTCGACAAAGATTTCTTTGCCGAGGCAGGCTATGTCGACCCGCCTTGCCAACTGCCACGTGGTAATCAGTCAGCAAAGGCTTTGCTAACTGCATTTTGGCCTTTGCCGAGTGTTTCGGGCACTCGGCAAAGCCTGTGGATCCGGTAGTGATAGAGATGTTGTAAGTGAAACAACTATGAAACCAAACCGACTCTCGATGCCCCTTAAAAGAGCTATGATACATCATGTCGCCTACAAGGTCATTGCTAAATCTCTTAATAGACTGAAACCTTACCTTCCTAATTACATAGGCCACGCTCAGGCTGCTTTCAATAAAAATAGGCATATTTCTTCCAATGTCATTATTACTCAGGAAATCATTCATTCTTTCAACCTCAATACTTGGAAGAGCCATGCTTTTCTTCTCAAGATTGACTTGGCTAAGGCCTTTGATAGGTTGGAATGGGCCTTCATTACTGTTGCTCTAACTCATTTAGGCCTTTAGACTCACTTCATCAACCTCATCTATACATGTATTTCCACTCCTTTATTTTCTTTATTGATCAATGGTGAGCCTACTGAAGGGATACGCCCTAACCGTGGTATTTGACAAGGCTATGTCCTATCCCCATACCTCTTTGTTGTTGCTATGAACAAACTTTCTATAGCTTTGCAACAGGAAATGCATAGGTCTAACCTTGCTGGTGTCACATTAGGACCAGGATGTTCGACGATTCACTCTCTCTTATTCGCAGATGACCTAATTCATTGTGGACAAGCGAGGTATAGGAGGAAACCACCATTAAATCCATTTTACAGCATTTCTATGATGTATCAGGTCAGACGCCTAATTTATAGAAATCTGCAATTCTTTTTAGTAAAAATGTAAGTGGTACCATAAGAGATTCCATTAGAAACATCTTCCCTGTTCCTGACCTTCAACCTCACACAAAGCATCTAGGACATCCTATTATTTTCAATCACAATGACAGTAACTGGTCTTATAACTTCATTCAGGGTAAGTTCCTTTCTAAGTTAACAGCGGTAAGAGCAAACAAACTCAACCATGCAAGTAGACTCACTTATATTCAGTCAGTTCTTTCTTCAATTCCTATTTATTACATGTCCACTGTTCTTTTTTCCAAAACTTTCATAGAGAAAATTAACACTATTATTAGGAGATTTTGGTGGATAGGTGTGGAAGAAGACAACCCTACTTCCCCTATTGCATATAAATCTTGGGATGATATCTGTCAAGGAAAACAAAATAGAGGTCTAGAATAAGGGATTTAGGGACTATCAACAAAAGTCTTATTATCCATGCTTCCTGCAATATAGCTACAAATAAAAACCCGATGCTCACTTCTATCCTCAAAGCAAAATATTACCCTTATTCCTCCTTTTGGACAGCCACTAACTCAGGAACAAAGTCAATTGTTTGGTCTTCCATAATGCAGGTCAAGAAGGAGCTCCATGACAACATCATCCTACAAATACATGCTGGTGACACCTCTATATGGTCCACTCCATGGTGTTCCATTTGGGACACTATCTATGATCACCTTAAAGAACTGTTAATGTGTCTCCTCTCCCTTCTAAAGTTTCAGACTTATGGCATAATTATACTCAAGATTGGGATGTGGGTTGTTAACACCTCTAACACCACTTAAGCTAGGTTGTCATCCCCAGCATGGCACCAGAGGTGCTGGTATTAAATGCATATGCTTTCTAGAAATCGATGAGGATCCGCAAGCACACAGATAATACCGATGTAGCATTTTAACCAGGAGTAATCTAGGTATCATTATTTGTATTTTTATCACTGGGAAGGGAATGCTTATGGATAATGAGCAATGAGCACTGCATGTGATAATGGAGAGCTTAACCGTGTCTTTATCTATCTTCTCATACAGGGTAAGTGTCATATAATATATATATAAATGAATGGTAAGTGACAAAGGATAAATGAGAGCACATAGCCACATAAAATAATGATAATCATCTCAATAGAGTACTCTAAGTTTATAACACTAGCATGGACTAGGATAATCTACAAGAATAAATCCTAAGTCATTCTAACTATAAAGTCAAAGCATACAATGATTAGTGCAATTACACCTAGCAATCATGGCGGGAAAAGGATACATCTATGCATAGTGATATTACCAGGGAAGATCAAGAACAGAGCAATCACTTCCCTATAATAGTGGTGTTCTACTGGTCCTATACTCGGGAGGAGGGCTACAAAGGACTCAACAGGACTGTCACTCCCGCGATGTGACAACCCTAAAAATCCAAACACCAAAAATCACAACCAACAATTTTTTTCTAAAAGTACCCCATTGTTGGGGATTGTCATGTAGGAAAACACCTAATAGTTGCACAAGTAACACCAATGTTAGTTGGAGCATTTGGATTTTATTTACAAGAGTATGATTTGCCTCTTATTTGATTTTATGTAATGTCTAATAAAATCAAATAATCTTTTAACACATGTATATATACATGCTACTAACCTTGACATGGCTACCATCTTTACCATGAGACCCTAGTAGACCTATCATGACACTTGTGTCATGACCACTAAATTGGTTTAGCACTAACTTGACCATGGCATAGTGGGAGGCTTGGAAAAGAAATAGAAAAGCAATTAGTAAAGAAAGGGAAAAGGAAAACGGCAATGCAGCCCAAGGCAACAAGGCAGCCCAGCTCGGCCTGCCAGCCTCGCTTGCCCCATGGCCCAAACTGCCAACGTGGCTGGCCTCCATGCTGCCCGTGTGCCGCCACGGCCCAGCTGGCCAAATTGGCCCATCAAGGCCACCGCTTGCCCTGCCTGCAGGCAAGGCCGCACGGCCCAAGTGGCCAAAATGGCCCAGCAAGCCGCAGCTTGCTTGCGCCGCATGCGCCGCGCCCGCGTCGACCCGCTTGTGTCGCTACCACACAGGACCCACCTATCATGACCTTCCTTTCCCACTTTTGTACACATGCCGTCCCATTCATTTTCCAGAAAAAGCCATGGCGCCTGATGCCGTTCGCCCGCGTACGGCCGCACGCTGCACCGTCCGTCTCTCCGCATTGTGCCGCGCAACCCTAACCCTAACCAGGGAAGCATCGCGGCCGCCCGTTGGGCATCTCCCATCGGCGCCATTCGTTCCGCCATGGCCGTCACCATGCCGTTGTATAAAAGGAGGACGACGCCGTCCCGTTAGGGTTTCCCTGTGCCTAGCCGCAAACCTTGCTGGCCACCACCATCACTCATTGTACTGAGGAGGAAAGGAGGAGTAAGGAGAAGAGGAGGCGGGGAGGAGCTGTCTGCCGGGAGCAGAGCGTCGCTGGAGCCGGAGCTGGCGCGCCACTGCTGTCCGTGCCCCCGGAGGAGAACCCGAAGCCACTGCCCGACTCCACCAAGCGAACCGCGAGCTCGGCTTCTCCTTCCCTGAGCCAAACTGCGAGGTACAGCGCCACCATCAGAATAACTTGATGAGCTCGATGTCCATGGCCGCCGCCTGTGCATCGCCAGCGTTCCCTCTCTACTCTCCCCCTTTCACATCATTAACTTGACCGATAGCTTCGCGTCAATCTAGAACATGTTCTCGGCAACATCTTGGGGCCTAGCAACGACCACAGTGGGGCTATGCACCTTTGCGTCCCTGGTCACCATGGCACCCCGGCTGCCAGAGCGCCGCCGTGACACTTGTCATCGCGCGCACTCCGTCGAGCCCTCGGTAGCCTCGGTAATTAGGGATTGGAGCTCCGAGTTGTTCCAGTCGAGAAGGGAAGAGAAGATGAAGGCCGTCCATCAAGCACTGTTGGCGAATTTGACGTCGTCGTCTATTGGGAATATGCCCTAGAGATAATCATGTAGATGATGATATTTTGATTGTATCCATGATTAATAAAGTGTTCATGGAATATCCATTAAAGATAACTTGTATTGATTAGCAATTATGTGAATTGTTTTGTGAAACTCTTTACTTGCATGGTTATTCTAAAGTTGTCCCAGTCGGCGTTCCTGTGAGAACACATTTGAATATTAGACCAGCACATGTACTAGTTGATGGCTATGTTTCACAAGTCATGGACATGGAGATATCAAACTAATAATGTGGGAACATGTGAGACATGTAGGTTGGACTGACCCGACATGAGAAAGTCTCTATTCACATCATGTACGTTATGTCCTTAGACCTAAGATTGTGGTATGTACTCAAGATGTGAAATGGCCTACTTAGGGACTATCAAACGCTGCTCCGTAACTGAGTAGTTATAAAGGTGGTCTTCGGGTGGTCGGGAAGCATGCTATGAGACATAGACTATCAAGATGGAATTTGCCCCTCTCTACACGAGAGAGATATCACTGGATCACTCAAGTGATTGGATCAACAAATGCATGGCCATGCTTGGGTTAAGTGTTAACCCACAAGTTGAACCATATATCGAGTGGCAAAGGGAATAACTTGTATGTGGTCATAGTAGTTCGTCTGATATGATCTTTGCATATGCATAGGAGTTGTCACGCTTTGCTAGAGGTCACTGTCAACTATTGGGCGAGTAGGAGTACTCAGCCCATGTCAATGTGTGCATGAACCCATAGGGTCGCACGCTTAAGGGGCTGGAAGCCTAATTCGGGTTGGACCCGAATTAGACAAGGCTTTGGGTTACTAATGGGCCTCCAACTCGTGAGCTCATTGGGGATGCCTATATAAGTAAGGGGTAGTGGCACGGTCAGGTATATAGACGCCTTTGACAGCTGCCGTCGCCCTCCCCATGCTCGTGTCTTCTGCTCCTCGCGGACCTAGCAGTCCGGAGGTGCATCACTTCTTCCCTGCACGTGTGGGATTCCTCGAAGGTGCTGCATCTGGAGCACTAGGACGAACCGCTCGAGGGGATTGATGTGATGGACGACCACACAACTGCACTGCCTGCTGCGACAAGTACGACTACATCGAGTCGTCTTCCAGTGCACCTGCGCGTCTAGTGGTAATCCCGTAACCTGTAACTAGCAGTAGATCCTAGTTTATGAGGTCAAAAAGTTTTGTTTTCTTGCTAGCGTAGCACCCTCATAACCCTACACTACCGTCCTTCGTCGTCATCAATCCGCCGCCGCTGCTGCTGCGCTAAGAGCCCTCGCGACCAAATTAGGTTAGTCGGTCAGGTTTGCCATGGCTTCGTGAGTCTAATGTGCTAGCAAATGCCGTTTTTCATGTGCCACAGCGCCTCACCGTCGCGGCCTCACCATTCGCCGCCATTGCCACATGTGCTCCGGCGAGCCGACGCACCAGTAGTGCGGTGCACCCCCGCTGACGTGCTCGGTGAGCCCCCGCGCCGCTCCAGCCACTGCTCCGCCTGGCCCGCACCGCTTGTAGCAGCCGTGCCTCGGCTCACCGTCGGTAAGCGCTGCGCCCGGCCGCATGCGTGAGGAAGTGGATGGGGAAATTTTCCCCTGCCCGTCCGAACCAGGTCCACCACGTGGGCCAGCTAGACTAACAGCAGCATGCCACCAAGCCCCACTGTCTTTGGTCCATCGTGGACCTGGCTCATGGAACCAAAGACCGTAGACTTGGCACATTAGTTACCTAGTTTGCCACATGGCCAGTCTGAGTGAGCGACACGTGTCAGGGCCAGGCTGGCCCAACCAGCCCAGGTCCAGCCCTGCTCAGTCCCGCTGAGGCCTAGACTGGGCCCAGTCGCGTTGATCGTTGACTAGTCAATGTTGACTATTGACCCTGGCCCCACCTGTCAACGCCCAGTCAGCATGTCCCACCTGTCACCGACTGTTCGACCGATGGCCAATCACGTCGTGCCACGTGTCACTCTGACATTTAACCCGCTCTTTTTCTTTTTCTATATATAGTTTTAAACTTTGAAAGATCATAACTTCTTCATACGAACTCTGAAAAATATGAACCAAGTGTCCAAATTTTCATAAAAATGAGCTCTACATCATAGGCTTATGTATGATTGCATTTGGAGTTATTGAATTTCATTTGGTTCTTTGTGATACTCTATAGGAGTCACTAGCGTGACTACTATGTTTTATTTCAGAGGAGGAGCAGTTTGAGGAGGACGGCTATGAGTACGAGGAGGAGCTTGGTGATGACTTCACAGGTGCCACATCCCACCCAACCTCGTAGATCCTATTACGCATGGCATAATATCTAGTTTGCTAGTGCTTTATTTATGAATATCACCTAATGATAGGTTGCATGGTAGAATTGCTTGATGAGCCTTTACCTTGTCACAACCTTACTCTTGCACACCCTGCAGATAGGCTAGATGCATGCTTATTTACTTATGATGCTTTACTTCTACTACGCTTATATCTATGATGTGATGCGTGATGGATAGTATGGTTATATGGTTAAGGCACATGATGCCACTTTACTCGGGGAGAGTGTTGCGTGTGTCTTGGGTGTGTGGTGAGGGTTTAAGTCGATCGAACAGGATTCTACGACGAGCCTTGAGGGCGAGTCTTACCGAGGGGTGTGTTCTTGGCATTCCTATGAGAGGTATCTATGGCAGATACATTTAGAGGTATATGAAGATCCTGGGGCCAAGGGCCTTTGTGGAGCGAAACCTCGGGTAGGAGGTGCTATTGTAGCATAGACTGTTGTAGTCCCTATGAGAAGATAATCCTGTCTGATCCCCCCTAGCACCTGATATCTCTTGAGAACTGGAACCTTGGGACCTACGTGCTCACCACTCACTCTTGTATGGGTGGGGGACAGATGTCTGACTAGCTAGGACGGTGCCACTACTACTAGGTTGTTAGCAGAAAGTGTCAGGAGGTACGGGCGTAGGGACCCACACCCTCCTTAAAGCCGCATAGTTACCTTGGTGGCCCGGGTACTACACCTCACAGTCTCAGTGTGCCGGTGGTACCTATCTGGGATGTCCCAGTACTGAGTGTTAGGGTGGCATCGCATCGGTTAGAAAGCAGCCAGAATCAGCCTAGGCAGGGCACCGCCGATGATGGTGATCTTGTGGTTACGGGAGTACACGCTCTGTAGGGTTTTGAATCTATATATAGTCCACGGCCTGTGTTTGGCCCTGCCCTCAATCTATGCTTCTCGAGAGTAGTGAGATGACTCCTCTTCTTCCCCCTGGTCTTGCCCTTTCCAGCTGTGAGCCATTGAGACAGGCTCCGAGAGGGAGTTGGACCTGTCGACTAAGTGTGAGAGGGTGAGATGTGTGTGATGATGGGATGGGAAAGATGTGTGGATGAGATGGGTTAAAACTTGATGAACTATATATATAATTTTGGTCACTACTCACATAGGAAACCACAACCATATATAGGTCTCTTTGATTATATCTTTTGCATCCACCAAAATACTACATAGCAAAAGCAAAGCATAGGGTGGGACGAGTGGCCAGTACAAACCGTACTAAAAATTATTTGGCAGGTGAACCCGACTGCTGTTGGAAATATGCCCTGGAGCTAATCATGTAGATGATGATATTATGTGAGTATCCATGAATAATAAAGTGTTCATAGAGTATCCATTATAGACAACTTGTATTGATAAGTGATTATGTGAATTATTTGTGGAACTCAATTACTTGAATGGTTATTCTAAAGTTGTCCCTGGTCAGCATTCTTGTGAGAACACACTTGAATATTAAACCAGCACATGTATTAGTTGATGGTTATGTTTCACAAGTCATGGACATGGAGATGTCAAACTAATAATGTGGGCACATGTGAGACATGTAGGCTAGACTAACCCGACATGAGAAAGTCTCTATTCACATCATGTACGTTATGTCCTTAAACCTAAGATTGTGGTATGTACTCAAGATGTGAAATGGCCTACTTAGGGACTATCAAACGCTGCTCCGTAACTGGGTAGTTATAAAGGTGGTCTTTGGGTGGTCGGGAAGCATGCTATGAGACATAGATAATCAAGATGGAATTTGCCCCTCTCTACACGAGAGAGATATCACTGGATCACTCAAGTGATTGGATCAACAAATGCATGGCCGTGCTTGGGTTAAGTGTTAACCCATGATCAGTGTAGATCTCACACTTGTTCCCAATCAGGTAGTGCCTCCAAATCTTCAATGCATGGATCATGACTGCAAGTTCAAGGTCATGGGTATGGTAACACTATTCATGCTCCTTAAACTAACGGGAAGCATAGGCAATGACTTTCCCATTTTGCATTAGAACACAACCAAGCCCGTGACGAGATGCATCACAATTGACCACAAAGTCCTAGTGGATATCGGGCAAGGCAAGAACAGGCGTAGTGGTGAGCTTCTCCTTCAATGTCTAAAAATTTTGTTCACACTGGGGCGTCCACTCAAACTCATTGGTCTTCTTCAGGAGATTGGTCATGGGGTGAGCTATCTTGGAGAAGTTCTCAATGAATCAGTGATAATAACCAGCCAATCCCAAGAAACTCCTCACGTTGGTCACATTCTGTGGCTGCTCCAATTCCTTCACTATCTCAATCTTGGACCGATTAACAGCTACTCCATCAACATTGAGTACCTTTGGCAGCCGCCGTCGCGCTCCCCACGCTCGCGCCTTCTGCTCCTCGTGGAACTAGCAGTCCGGAGGCGCATCGCTTCTTCCTTGCACGTGTGGGATTCCTCGGAGGTGTTGCATCTAGAGCACTGGGATGAACTGCACGAGAGGATTGAGGTTACGAATGACCACACAACTGCACTACCTGCTGCGATGCATACGACTACATCGAGTCATCTTCCGCTGCACCTACGCGTCTAGTGGTAATCCCGTAACGTGTAACTAGCAGTAGATCCTGTTTTATGAGGTCAAAAAGTTTTGTTTTCTAGCTAGCGTAGCACCTCATAACCCTTCAGTGGTATCAAAGCCATTGCTGCCTCGTTATAGGTTCGGTTTTGTGCATATGGTGATATGCGTGGTTGTTGATGAGTCTCTAACCTTGGTTCATCATCTTGCCATGTTGGTCTTCAAACGATCTGCTCGTACCGGTCAGAATTCCGCCATCCGAGTTAAGTGATTCATGTAAATCCAATCATGGCAAGTTAGAGATCAATCAGATTGATCGAATTGAACCCTAGGTCAAGTGCTAAGCACATATGATGCGCGGCGGTGGTAGATGGAATTTACTGCCGGGCGCCGATTTGCCGAGAAAAGTGCTGTTTGGTAAAACAGCCGTAACTTTTGAACCGTAACTTGGATTGAGATGAACTCTAAATGAAAATCATAGGGAACAAAATTTTACATCTGGTTCTCTATAGCTTCATCGCATTTGGCAAAACTAGAATTGCAAAATAAGGCTTGGAAAATAGAGTTTTCTGCGTTGTAAGATTAGATGTTGGATTCTGATAACTCTGTTTTGCAGGTATTGATGACTGGTATAGCCCTTATGTGTATGTGATGCCTGTATGTATTTAATTCATGGCTTGCATGTCATGAGGACAATATGGGCAGGGGCCATATACATATTTTCAAAATTAATGTAATGACCTGTGTGCCAATCTGTGATGATCTATCCGCAACTATGTAATTTCATTTTACTTGCACTAGTAGTAGCTAGTCTCGGCGGAATCATCACTGAAGGATGGCATACTCGAATCATGGAGATGGAGATCGCCGTGAAGCACAGATTGAAGTAGATGGAGATCCCCAAAGGAATAATGGGCCATACCAAGTTATGTCTGTGTTATGCCGTTCTTACTATGTTCTACTTTCACATGTTATTATGTTTTTGTCTACATGAGTGCGGTATTGAAGTAGAATGATCCCTCAGCAATGTTTAAGTTGAATGCTTCCCCAAACCTTGCACTGTCATAAGTCTTGTACTATCAGTGGTGGGTCTATGAAATTAGGGTGACACTGGTTTTCCTCAACTAGGCAGGTTCATATTGGATACTTATTGCAAGAAGGTTTGGTTACTTAAACAAGGTCATCCTAACGGTTAGGGATCTTGGAGCATGGGTAGGTTGAGCGTAGCATAGAGATGCTGCCCAACAATGAGAGTCATATATGATATGATTAGCAAAGTGTTGCTTATCGATCTACCATGTCTTCTAGCGGTGATGCTAAAGCTCACTAGTTGACTTGTCAGTTGTGGGTCTTGAATCACTAAGTATCAATTGAGGGATATTGATTTTAGTGGTAGTAGATTTTATTTTGATATAATTTACTCTTTCATGGATACATTGTCTTAGTATTTTGCGTTACTTTTGTTGTAGATGGCCGCTCGCAATCAACCATTTTCTTTGCGTACAATTCTTGAGAAAGATAAGTTGAATGGAACAAATTACGCGGATTGGATTTGCAACCTGAGAATTATTCTCAGAGCTGAGAAAAAGGAAGATATTCTAGACACCCCATTACCAGATGAGCTTGAGGAGAGTGCTCCTGCTGCTGAGAAAAATGCTTACAAGAAAGCATGTGATGCGGATCTCGAAGTGAGTTGCCTCATGCTTGCTTGTATGGAACCTGATCTGTAGATGCAGTTCGACAACAATCATTCAGCGAACGATATGATTGTGGTGCTTGAAGGTATGTTCCAAACTCAAGTGTGGACTGAAAGGTTCAATCTCTCTAAGGTTCTTGCAGAAACCAAGCTAGCAGAGGGCGCATCTGTTGGTCCACATGTAATCAAGATGGTTGGTTACACTTAGAGGTTGGAGAAGCTAGGCTTTCCATTGGCCAAGAGTTGGCAACTAATTTCATTCTTTTGTCTCTTCCGCCCAGTTATGGAAACTTCATCTCAAACTACCATATGCATGGGGCGGAGAAGGGCTTGAATGAACTATGTTGCATGCTGAAAACAGCAGAGGCTGACATCAAGAAAGCAGGAGGTGGCCAAGTGTTGGCAGTTCAAAATAGGCCTAACTTTAAGAGAAGAAAGGGCAACTGAAAGAAGAAGGGAAAGGCTAAAGATGAGATCTCTAAGCCAAATCAATCATCTTCCAAGTATGAACCACCTGAAAAGGATGATGAATGCTTTCATTGTAAGGGGAAAGGTCACTGGAAGAGGAACTGCAAGGTGTACTTGGCGTCCTTGAAGAAGGATGGCGGTAGTAAAGGTACTCCCGCTCATACACTTGTTGTTCATGTTACAGACATTTTCCTCGCTAACTCTTATATCAATTCTTGGGTATTTGATACCGGATCGGTTGCTCATATTTGCAATACGATGCAGGGAATGATAAGAAGTAGAAGTGTGGAGAAATGAGAAGTTGATTTTCATGTGGGCAATAATGCAAGAGTTGCTGCATTGAACGTCGGGACAATGCAACTTCCCTTGCTGTCAGGATTTATTTTGGAATTGAATAATTGTTATTTTGTTCCTAGTTTAAGTCAAAACATTGTGTCACCTTCATGTTTGATGAAGGATGGTTATTCATTTGTGAGTAAACACAATGGTTATGTGATCTCAAAGAATGATGTGTTTGTGGCTTTTGCATCCATTGTGAATGGGTTATTTATTTTAAATCTTGATGATGCACCTGTCTATAATGTTAGTGTTAAACGACCTTGGCTTAATGAGTTAAGTCCTACCTATATGTGGCATTGTCGCTTGGGTCATATAAGTGAGAATCGCATGAAGAGGCTCCATGATGATGGTCTTCTAACTTCGTTTGATTTTAAATCATATGATACATGTGAGGCTTGCATGCTAGGCAAGATGACCAAGGCGCCATTCAAAGGAGTTCCTGAGAGGGCGTCTGACTTGTTGGAACTTGTACATACTAATGTATCTGGACCAATGAGCATGATAGCTAGAGGCGGATTTCAATACTTCATAACTTTTACTGATGACTTTAGTAGATATGGATATGTCTATCTAATGAAGCATAATTCTAAAATATTTGAAAAGTTCAAAGAATTTCAGAATGAAGTAGAGAATCAACATGGCAAGAAGATCAAGGCCTTGCGATCTGATCGTGGAGGAGAATATCTAAGTCACGAGTTTAGCAATCATCTTAAGAGTTGTGGAATTGTTCCACAGCTTACACCACCGGGAACGCCTCAGAGAAACGGCGGTCTGAGCAACGTAATCAGACCTTGTTGGACATTGTTTAGTCTATGATGAGCCAGTCGGACCTACCTTTATTATTTTGGGGATACGCTCTAGAAATAGTCGCTTTCACATTGAATAGGGTACCATCTAAGTCCATAGTTAAGACACCATATGAGATGTGGACTGGTAAGAGTCCCAGTTTGTCTTTTCTAAAAATTTGGGGTTGTGTAGTTTATGTTAAATGACTTATATCAGATAAACTAACACCCAAATCGGACAAGTGCTTTTTCATGGGATATCCGTGTTGGGAATATGCCCTAGAGCTAATCATGAGATGATGATATTCCGATTGTATCCATGATTAATAAAGTGTTCATTGAATATCCATTATAGACAACTTGTATTGATTGGCAATTATGTGAATTATTTGTGGAACTCAATTACTTGAATGGTTATTCTAAAGTTATCCCTGGTCGGCGTTCTTGTGAGAACACACTTGAATATTAGACCAGCACATGTATTAGTTGACGGCTATGTTTCACAAGTCATGGACATGGAGATGTCAAACTAATAATGTGGGCACATGTGAGACATGTAGGCTGGACTGACCCGACATGAGAAAGTCTCTATTCACATCATGTACGTTATGTCCTTAGACCTAAGATTGTGGTATGTACTCAAGATGTGAAACGGCCTACTTAGGGACTATCAAACGCTGCTCCGTAACTGAGTAGTTATAAAGGTGGTCTTCGGGTGGTCGGGAAGCATGCTATGAGACATAGACAATCAAGATGGAATTTGCCCCTCTCTACACGAGAGAGATATCACTGGATCACTCAAGTGATTGGATCAACAAATTCATGGCCGTGCTTGGGTTAAGTGTTAACCCACGAGTTGAACCATATATCGAGTGGCAAAGGGAATAACTTGTATGTGCTCATAGTGGTTCATCTGATATGATCTTTGCGTGCACATAGGAGTTGTCACGCCTTGCTAGAGGCTGTTGTCAACTATTGGGCAAGTAGGAGTACTCGGCCCATGTCAATGTGTGCGTGAACCCATAGGGTCGGACGCTTAAGGGTCTGGAAGCCTAATTTGGGTTGGACCCGAATTAGACAAGGCTTAGGGTTACTAATGGGCCTCCAACTCGTGAGCTCATTGGGGACGCCTATATAAGCAAGGGGTAGGGCGCGCGGTGAGGGTTACATGCCTTGAACAGCCACCATCGCCCTCCCCACGCTCGCACCTTCTGCTCCTCGTGGACCTAGCAGTCCGGAGGCGCATCGCTTCTTCCCTGTACGTGTGGGATACCTCAGAGGTGCTGCATCTGGAGCACAGAGACGAACCACGCGAGAGGATTGACATGATAGACAACCACACAACTACACTACCTGCAGTGACGTGTACGACTACATCGAGTCGTCTTCTGCTGCATCCGCGCGTCTAGTGGTAATCCCGTGACCTGTAACTAGCAGTAGATCCTGGTTTATGAGGCAGAAAAGTTTTGTTTTCTAGCTTGCATAGCACCCTCATAACCCTTCAATCTGAAGAAAACTTTAGGGTATTATGTCTATAACCGGTCAGAGGGCAAAGTGTTTGTTACTCGAAACGGTGTTTTCTTAGAGAAAGAATTTCTCAAAAGAGAAAAGAATGGACAAAAGGTGTATCTGGAAGAAGTTCAAGATGAGCCAATAGGGACTGACTCTGCGAGTGATGCTAATGTAGCAGAGCAAGTTGAGACACCCGTGGCAGTGGAGACACCACCACAACCATGAAGATCAGCAAGACTTCACACATTACGTGGGGATTTGTTATGGTTAGATGATGATAAACTTGCAGATTATGCGGAAGCTATGATGGATCCAGATTCTAAGAAATGGCAAAGTGCCATGAGATCTGAGATAGATTCCATGGGAGACAATCAAGTTTGGAACTTGGTTGACCCGCCTGATGGGGTTAGACACATAGAGAGCAAATGAATCTTTAAGAAGAAGAAGGATATGGATGGAAATGTTCACATCTATAAAGCTCGACTTGTCGCAAAAGGTTTTTGGCAAGTTCAAGGAATTGACTACGATGAGACGTTCTCGCCGGTAGCGATGCTTAAATCTATTCGGATCATTCTAGCAATTGCTGCATATTTCGATTATGAGATATGGCAGATGGATGTTAAAATAGCCTTTCTAAATGGCTATTTAGAAGAGAATGTGTATATGATACAGCCCGAAGGTTTTGTTGATCCTAATAATGCTAGAAAGATATGCAAGCTTAAGAAATCTATTTATGGGTTAAACAAGCATCTTGGAGTTGGAATATTTGTTTTGATGAGGTAGTCAAAGGGTTTGGCTTCCGTCAGAATGACAAAGAAACTTGTGTTTACCAGAAGGCAAGTGGGAGCGCTATTGTGTTTCTGATCTTGTATGTGGATGACATACTATTGATTGGGAATGATATTCCTATGTTGCAATCTGTAAAGACTTCACTGAATAATAGTTTTTCTATGAAGGATTTAGGAGAAGCAACATACTTCTTGGGAATTAAGATCTATAGAGGTAGGTCGAGAAGACTAATAGGATTAAGCCAAGACATGTACTTTGACAAGGTGTTGAAATAGTTCAACATGGAACAGTCCAAGAAAGGATTCTTGCCTATGTCACATGGTATGCGCTTTAGTGACAAGCAGTGTCCTTCATCAGATGAAGAGCGCAACTGCATGAGTAAGGCTCCATATGCTTCGGCCATTGGTTCCATCATGTATGCCATGATATGTACTCGCCCAGATGTCTCATATGCTCTTAAGTGTTGCGAGCAGGTACCAAGCTAATCCGGGTGAACCTCACTGGACACTTGTTAAGAACATCCTAAAGTACTTACGATGGACAAAGGATGTGTTCCTAATCTATGGAGGTGAGGAGGAGCTCGTTGTAAATGGTTACACCGATGCTAGCTTCCAAACCGATGGGGATGACTCACTATCTCAATCAGGTTTTGTGTTCACAATAAATGGTGGTGTAGTTAGCTGGAAAAGTTCTAAGCAGGAGACGATGTCCGATTCTATAGCAGAAGCCGAGTACATTGCAGCTTCTGGCATTGCAAAGGAAGGTGTTTGGTTGAGGAGGTTCCTTATTGAGCTTGGTGTGTTTCCGAATGCGTCGGACCCATTGAATTTACATTGTGATAACAATGGGGCGATTGCACAGGCTAAGCAGCCTAGGGATCACCAGAAGAACAAACGTGTACTCCGAAAGTTTGATCTCATTCGAGATTTTGTGAAACGAGAAGAGATCAAACTATGAATAATACATATGGATTTAAATGTAACAGATCCTTTAACAAAGGCTCTTCCACAACCTAAGCATGAGGCGCACATGAGATCTATGGGGATTAGACATCTAAGAGATTAACTCTAGTGCAAGTGGAAGACTGTTGGGAATATGCCCTAGAGCTAATCATGTAGATGATGATATTCTGATTGTATCCATGATTAATAAAGTGTTCATAGAATATCCATTATAGACAACTTTTATTGATAAGCGATTATGTGAATTTTTTGTGGGACTCAATTACTTGAATGGTTATTCTAAAGTTGTCCTTGGTTGGCGTTCTTGTGAGAACACAATTGAATATTAAACCAGCACATGTATTAGTTGACGGCTATGTTTCACAAGTCATGGATATGGAGATGTCAAACTAATAATATGGGCACATGTGAGACATGTAGGCTGGACTGACCCGACATGAGAAAGTCTCTATTCATGTCATGTACGTTATGTCCTTAGACCTAAGATTGTGGTATGTACTCAAGATGTGAAACAGCCTACTTAGGGACTATCAAACGCTACTCCCTAACTGGGTAGTTATAAAGGTGGTCTTCAGGTGGTCGGGAAGCATGCTATGAGACATAGACAATCAAGATGGAATTTGCCCCTCTCTACATGAGAGAGATATCACTGGATCACTCAAGTGATTGGATCAACAAATTCATGGCCGTGCTTGGGTTAAGTGTTAACCCACGAGTTGAACCATATATCGAGTGGCAAAGGGAATAACTTGTATGTGCTCATAGTGGTTCGTCTGATATGATCTTTGCGTGCACATAGTAGTTGTCACGCCTTCCTAGAGGCCGCTGTCAACTATTGGAAAAGTAGAAGTACTCGGCCCATGTCAATGTGTGCGTGAACCCATAGGGTCACACGCTTAAGGGGCTGGAAGCCTAATTCGGGTTGTACCCAAATTAGAGAAGGCTTAGTGTTACTAATGGGCCTCCAACTCGTAAGCTCATTGGGGATGCCTATATAAGCAAGGGGTAGGGGCACGGTCAGGGTTACACATGCCTTTAGCAGCCGTCGTCGCCCTCCCCATGCTCGCGCCTTCTGCTCCTCGTGGACCTAGCAGTCCAGAGGCGCATTGCTTCTTCCCTGCACGTGTGGGATTCCTTGGAGGTGCTGCATCTGGAGCACTGGGACGAACCACACGAGAGGATTGAGGTGACGGATGACCATGCAACTACACTGCCTGCTGCGACGCATACGACTACATTGAGTCATCTTTCGCTGCACCTGCGTGTCTATTGGTAATCCTGTAACCTGTAACTAGCAGTAGATCCTGGTTTATGAGGTCAAAAAGTTTTGTTTTCTAGCTAGCGTAGCACCCTCATAACCCTTCAACTATGAGTTCACCGATGAGGAGTAGACTTCTCGTTCCTATGCTCAGGCTTCTTTTGGAGATTTGTTGTTGCTTCTACCTACTGTAGCTGTTTCAGATGCTGCTACTCTGATGATTCTCGTCATTGTGGAAATGTACTATTTATGTAATCCCTTCTAATTGCACTCTTTTATTCGATGTATGGATTTCTGTATCAACTATTACTGGATAATGTGATGGTTTGAGCTTCGAACTATTATATTATTCACCATTCTGTGTATTTTCCCTTTATGGAAAATTGAGGATGTTTCAGTTGGTACCAGATCCATGCTTGACCCTAGGACGAGACCCATAGGATTGGATGATAGAATTAGGAGAACCTTGATCTCTCTCGGTTATACACCGACCACTGCATACACTTTTATGCATGGCTTAACTCTCTCTACAACTCTTCTAATTGCATTATCATGTCAACTTGCAGATGGATCCTGACTTGTCGCTTGGTCCATTGCCACCGATGGACATCATTGAGTACAGACTCAACGGAGCGGAGTGTGGAGGCTACGCTCACGTGCTTCACGAGGTTCTCACCGAGCTTGGTGTTCCCGTGGAGAACGTCGAGTACATTTGCCGCAGCAAGCCCACCCTTGGAGGAGGCATCGAGGGCTTCAAGGCAGTCAACATCAACGTGCCTGCAAGCATGAACCTGCCTAGAGTTGCTACCTTCACCGACTTCGCTTTCGACAACAACACCAGCATGTGTGTTCAGACCGTTTCGCACCAGGCACTTCGCACTGTGCTGAGCAACGGGGCTGACTACCTAAAGGAGAGTTTCTTTCATCTGCTTCCTCATGCCCTCGATGTTCAGTACGGTACTTGGGCAGAGATCACCTACACTGAGCAGAATATCAGAGTTAACGGCAACCCTTGCCTCTGCACTTCTGTGATGTACCTGTAGTGCCAGGAAAAGTACATCGCTGAGCTGGAGCGAAAGGGACACCATGACCGCAACTACCTGATGGAGGTTGATGAGAGGATCCGCAGGTCAGAGAGCAAGGAGGTAGCTTGGAAGTAGAAGATTGCAGACCTAGAGCATGAGTTGGCATGCAAGGAGCACACTCACGAGGACCAGATCACCGGGCTAATGAATGAGATGTAGAAGCTCTAGCTCCACAACAGCCGACTCAACAGGAAGGTCTAGGAGCTTGAGACTACCATAGCTAAGAAGAACAAAGACATTGCGAAGAGTTTCCATAAGCAAAGTCAGGATGCTGCCTACAGGGACAAACTCTGCGAGCAGGCTCAACGTGAGAAGTTGCTGCATGAGTACACTGTTGCTGGCTACAACCAGGGATACCTGATCAACTATGTCCACAAGACAGCATACCTCATGGACAAGCTTAAACTTACCATGGAGGCTTGGAAAAGGTCAGATCGCAAGAGAGTTAGAGAGTACTAGGAATTGCAGGATGAGCTTCCCTTGCGAGCCTGTAAGGTCAGAGTTGAGACGTTCGAGCGGGGGCAATCTCGCCTCAACTTGAGTGGATGCTCGACCACTAGACTCAGTGGACAATTAGTGTCTACCCCTCAGCTTGAGGAGGTCTGTCATTACATCTCTCGCCTTCGGATGACCGATGAGTAGATCCAAGCTTCTGGCATTGGTATTCCCCTACAGCTTATATTTTAGACTGGTCCCCAGGGATGATTTAGCGTAGTGTTGGATCAGGAGATGATGGGCCCTGCGTGGCTGTATGACCAGACTCACCTTGTTGTTGAGTAGTTTGTCCACCACTTTTTGTTAGAACTACCGGTGTGTAGTACGTTTCTCGCAAGTCTCCTAGCTTAGCTGCTAGAGATATCGCCATGTACCCACTTGATGTAATGGATGATTTAGATTTTATCGCATCTTTATGGATCTTCATGCTTCTCTGTATGAGTGTTGGATAGATTTAAATGCTTTTAAATCATTAATATATCTTAATTATTACATCATTTAATGTAAAGTTATATCACATGCACACATGCCCTAATCCTATATATGTGAAGTAGGATGTCCACTCATCGTTCTAACCGCCTGAACAACCTCTCCCCTTCACCTGCGCCTGCCAGGGGCCATGGACGTGGTCGTGGTCAGGGTCGTGGTCATGTACGCACTGGTCACATACCCCTCAACTTTGAGGAGCCACCCCGTGCTACCACCCCACAACCTGCCCACCCACCACCACCGCCGGTTGTTGATCTGAAACCAGCTGCTGGAGGCATGGCTGGAGGACCACCTCCTATTGAGAAGCCTGTAGGAGGCACGGCTGGAGGTGGACCACCCCCTGTTTTTGAGGCAAAGGGTGCTGCTGGAGGAGGGGCTTCGCCACCACCACCTCCACCACTTTTGGCTGATGTGATGGCTCAGCAGACCAAGCTTCTTCGTGTCTTGGCTGAGAACGCGCTGAAGCACCACCACAGGGAGCTGCATGATGACTACTACAAGAAGCTGGAGTTCTTTCTCAAGCTGAGGCCCCCTACATTTGATGGTGCCTACACCGACCCCATCGCTGCTGATGACTAGCTGAGGGAGATGGAGAAGAAGCTGGACTTGACCACTTGCACTGACGAGGAGTGTGTTAGCTTGGTCACTCACCAGCTTGTCGATGCTGGACGATCTTGGTGGGACAGTCTCTGTGAGACCCACCATGACCCTACCAACATCTCCTGGGATGAGTTCATGGAGGAGTTCCGTGCGTTCTTCATTCACGAGGCACCCTGGAGAAGAAGGAGATCAAGTTTCGCAACATCACCATGGGGATTGACAAGGTGCATGAGCATGCCACTCGCTTCACCAACCTGCTGCACTATGCACTTGCCTCAGTGATGAACTCTGAGAAGGAGAAGATGTACATCTACCACAAGGGCTTGTCTAGCCACATCAGGCTCTCCCTCTCAGGCATGAAGAGCCATACCATGCATGACTTGATCGACAGGTGCATGGAGATTGAGAAGGACGCGATGAGGTTTTCACGAAGAAGGAGGCGCTTGGCAAGACCAAGAAGCACCGTGCTGAGGGCACCTCCCGTGCACCTGCCCCACGGAGGTCACGTGGTGAGGCGTCTTAGCCTCCCCACTCTCGCTTCACCCAGGGAGCTGCACACGGTTCGAGCCAGGGTGGTGGTACCTACACCAACAACTACCCCTGCCCTGCTCAGGACCACCAGGCGTACACTCATGCTACACCAGGTGGTAGCATGTGGACGGCCGCCGCACCAACCTCCACAGGCGGTGCGACCTACACTTGCTTCACTTGTGGCCAGCCGGGTCACAAGGCAGCTGAGTGCCCGAACAAGGCTGCACCTGCTACAGCAGCTCCTGCTAGACAGAACCAGGGTACCCCATACAAGCAGGTGCTGACTGGAGCACCCCATGGCTGCCTCACCAACCTAACAGCAGTGGCTGCCCATGCTGCTGCCGACGTGGTGTACGGTATGTTTTTAGTGCATGGAGTTAAGTCTTCCATGCTGTTTGATTCGGGTGCTATATGTTCTTATATATCCACCAAGTTTGTACGAGAGCACCATATACCTATCACTCCACAAAAAGAAGCCTTATGCACCAGTTCACCTTTGGGCAACTTCTGTTGTACTAAGAGATGTAAGGGAGTGAGTATCACGATTGAGGGTCTTACCTTTTTAGTCGATCTTACCTTGGTAGCCTTCGAAGGCCTAGACGTCATTCAAGGGATGGAATTGTTAACACAGAACAAGGGGGTGATTTCTTGCTCACCTAGATTTATGGATATAACCCATCCAAGTGGTCGCCAGATCAGATGTGAGCCAAACAAAGGGACAAATGTTTCCATGTTGTGTGCCCTTGAAGGGAAGTCACTCAAAGAAGTGCCTGTAGTTCGTGAGTACCCTGATGTCTTTCCTGAAGAGCTACCAGGGATGCCACTAGATAGGGATGTCTGGTTCATGATCAACCTGTTGCCTGGAACGAGTCCTATTTCCAAGCGATCCTACCGCATGGCAGTTGACGAGCTTAAGGAGCTTAAGAAACAGCTTGAGGAGCTATCCGAGAAAGGGTTCATTAGGCCCAGTGCCTCACCCTGGGGATCTCCTATTCTATTTGTTAGGAAGGATGGTACGTAGAGGATGTGCATTGATTACAGGAACATGAATGCTGTGACCATCAAGAACAAGTACCCCCTGCTGAGGATTGATGACCTGCTAGACCAGCTGTGCAATGCCAAGTACTTCTCCAAGGTTGACCTTAGATTAGGCTACCATCAGATAAAGATTAGAGAAGAGGACATTCCCAAGACAGCTTTTGTCACCAGATATGGGCAGTTTGAGTACACCATCGTGTCCTTTGGTCTTACGAACGCACCGACTTATTTTATGAACATGATGAATAAAGTGTTCATACAGGAGCTAGATAAGTTCATCATGGTCTTCATTGATGACATTCTTGTTTATTCTACCACCGCTGAAGTGCATGAACAACATCTGAGGATAGTGTGTTTAGAAGCTGCAAAAGCATCAACTCTATGCCAAATTTAGCAAGTGTGAGTTCTAGCTTGAAGAGGTCACTTTCCTAGGCCATGTACTCAATGCTAACAGAGTAGCTGTTAATCGGTCCAAGATTGAGATAGTGAAGGAATTGGAGCAGCCACCGAATGTGACTGACGTGAGGAGTTTCTTGGGATTGGCTGGTTATTATCACTGATTCATTGAGAACTTCTCCAAGATAGCTCACCCCATGACCAATCTCCTAAAGAAGACCAATGAGTTTGAGTGGACGCCCCAGTGTGAACAAAGTTTTCAGACCTTGAAGGAGAAGCTCACCACTACGCCTGTTCTTGCCTTGCCCGATATCCACTAGGACTTTGTGGTCAATTGTGATGCATCTCGTCACGGGCTTGGTTGTGTTCTAATGCAAAATGAGAAAGTCATTGCCTATGCTTCCCGTTAGTTTAAGGAGCATGAACAGCGTTACCCTACCCATGACCTTGAACTTGCAGTCATGATCCATGCATTGAAGATTTGGAGGCACTACCTGATTGGGAACAAGTGTGAGATCTACACTGATCGTGGGTTAACACTTAACCCAAGCACAGCCATGCATTTGTTGATCCAATCACTTGAGTGATCCAGTGATATCTCTCTCGTGTAGAGAGGGGCAAATTCCATCTTGATTATCTATGTCTCATAGCATGCTTCTCGACCACCCAAAGACCACCTTTATAACTACCCAGTTACAGAGCAGCGTTTGATAGTCCCTAAGTAGGCCATTTCACATCTTGAGTACATACCACAATCTTAGGTCTAAGGACATAATGTACATGATGTGAATAGAGACTTTCTCATGTCGGGTTAGTCCAGCCTACATGTCTCACATGTGCCCACATTATTAGTTTGACATCTCCATGTCCATGACTTGTGAAACATAACCATCAACTAATACATGTGCTGGTTTAATATTCAAGTGTGTTCTCACAAGAACGCTAACCAGGGACAACTTTAGAATAACCATTCAAGTAATTGAGTTCCACAAATAATTCACATAATCGCTTATCAATACAAGTTGTCTATAATGGATACTCTATGAACACTTTATTATTCATGGATACAATCAGAATATCATCATCTACATGATTAGCTCCAGGGCATATTCCAACAGTAGTCAGGTTAACCTGCCAAATAATTTTCAGTATGGTTTGTACTGGCCACTCGTTCCACCCTATGCTTTGCTTTTGCTATGTAGTATTTTGGTGGATGCAAAAGATATAATCAAAGAGACCTATATATGGTTGTGGTTTCCTATGTGAGTAGTGACCAAAATTATATATATATAGTTCATCAAGTTTTAACCCATCTCATCCACACATCTTTCCCATCCCATCATCACACACATCTCACCCTCTCACACTTAGTCGACAGGTCCAACTCCCTCTCGGAGCCTGTCTCAATGGCTCACAGCTGGAAAGGGTAAGACCAGGGGGAAGAAGAGAAGGAGTCATCTCACTACTCTCGAGAAGCATAGATTGAGGGCAGGGCCAAACCAAGGCCGTGGACTATATATAGATTTAAAACCCTACAGAGCATGTACTCCCGTAACCACAAGATCACCATCATCGGCGGTGCCCTGCCTAGGCTGATTCTGGCTGCTTTCTAACCGATGCGATGCCACCCTAACACTCAGTACTGGGACATCCCAGATAGGTACCACTGGCACACTGAGACTATGAGGTGTAGTACCCGGGCCACCAAGGTAACTTTGTGGCTTTAAGGAGGGCGTGAGACCAAACGCCCGTACCTCCCGACACTATCTGCTAACAACCTAGTAGTAGTGGCACCGTCCTAGCTAGTCAGACATCCGTACCCCACCTATTCAGGGGCGAGTGGCGAGCACGTAGGTCCCAAGGTTCCAGTTCTCAAGAGATATCAGGTCCTAGGGGGGATCAGACATGATTATCTTCTCATAGGGACTAAAATAGTCCATGCTAAAAATACACCTCCTACCCGGGGCTTCGCTCCATGAAGGCTCTCACCCTCGGGATCTCCATATAACTCACAATGTGCCCGCCACAAGCACCTCATACAGGGATGCCCAAATCACATCCCTCGGCAAGACTCACTCCAAAACCTCATTATACAATCCTGTTCGATCGACTCAACCCTCACCACACACCCAAGACACACACAGCACTCTCCCCGAGTAAAGTGGCACGACGTGCCTTAACCATATACCATACCATACTCTCCACCACACATCACATCATAGATATAAGCGTAGTAGAAGTAAAGCATCATAAGCAAAATAAGCATGCGTCTAGCCTATCAGCGGGTGTGCAGGAGTAAGGTTGCGACAAGGTAAAGGCTCATCAAGCAATTCTACCATGCAACCTATCACATGCGATATACATAAATAAAGCACTAGCAAACTAGTTATTATGTCATGCGAAATAGGATCTATGAGGTTGGGTGGGGTGTGGCACCTAAATAGCTATCACTCAAGTCCTCCCTTAAGTCCTTGGCGCGCTCCTAGTCCTCCTCCTTGGGTAACTCCTTCGCGGGATCTGAAATCGAGACATAATGGTCGCGGGAGCGACGCCTATAGATCAACATAAAGATCCAAATGAAATCCAATAACTCCAAATGCAATCATACATAAGCCTATGACGTAGAGCTCATTTTTATGGAAATTTGGACACTTGGTTCATAATTATTGGAGTTCGTATGAAGAAGTTATGAATTTTACAAGATTAAATCATATTGTGAAAAAGAAAAAGGAGGGCTAAATCACAGGCTGACACGTGGCTGCTTCTGAGTGGCGCCACATGGCACTATGGGTCCAGCAGCTAGGGCACAGGGCTGATGTCACGCTGATGTCATCCTGACATCAGCATTGGCATGTGGGGCCAGGTCAAACAGTGGCTTACAGGTGGGTCCGGCTGACTCAGTCAATGATAGGTGGGACCAGGTCAACGTTCAATGTTGACCGCTCAATGGTCAACGCTGACCGAGCCCGATCTAGGCCTCGGTGGGCCTGTGCAGGGCTGGCTCTGGGCTGGGTTGGGCTGGCTCAGCCTGGACACGTGTCGCTCTTCTGGGCTGGCCACCCGGCTTGCTGGGCCCTTAGCGGGCTTGGTCTATGACCCGGTCTGCATGGACTTGGTTCGTGGTGGACCGAGGGCACGGAGTCCATGTGCTCTCCCACAATTGGTCTAGCATGGACATGGTGTACCTAGTCTACGGCACAGGGGAACTTTTCCCCATCTCCCACGCACGATGGCCGGCTCGGTCGGACCTTGCCGGCGGTGGGTGGTGTGGTGGTTCCGGCTAGCCTCGCTAGCTAGGGCGGTGGCTAAGGCATCACCTGGCTGCAGTGAGTGCGGCTACGGGGTTGCAGCGGCCTAGCAGCATGCTGGCTGGGCGGTATGCGTGCCGCGATGGCATCGGACAGCAGAGGCATGGCAGCGGGGCGATAAGGCGCGCGGGAGCGGCTCTGGAGTGTGTTACGACTCCTCTGGACTGAGGCGAGCGAGAGACGCTGGTCTCAATTTGACCTAAGGGCTATGGCTAGGCCCGACGGTAGGAAAATGGTGCGGTGGCGCGTTTGCCATGATGGCAACAGCGGTAGGCGAGCTATGCTCAATTCCTTGTCCCGTCTACTCCATGGAACTTCGATTAGGGCCTATGGACGGCTAACGGTAGAGCTAGATGAAGCACGACGGCTCAAGAGGTGACAGCGGTGGTGGATGGCATCGGCGGTTGGTGGAGCTCCAGTGGATTCGTAAACTGGCCTTCCTCTTCTTCCTTGTCCTACGTTCGGTGTAGCTCGGAACTCCATGGGGCTACTTGTGCAGCTACTTGGGCACAGCATGGCGCGCACGGCTGCGTGGCCATAGCGGAGCTCTGGCGGCCAGAGTTCCAGGGAAACCGAGGTCGGCAAAGGTGTTGGCCTAACTGGGGTCCATGCCAGCTCCACGATGTTTCCATAAAGGCGTTCTAAACTACGGCGAATGGAGCTTGCCATGGAGCTTGGAGCTCACCTCAATGCGACAGACGGTAGGGGCTCGGCGCAGCGGTGATGGGCCTGGTGACAAGGACGAAGAGCAGCTGCGGTTGCGGTGGTCGAGCGGGGGTCGCCGGTCTTCCTCCGACGCGTGAGCAGCAACGGCGGCGCTCTAACTCCGGCTCCTCTACTTTCGGTGGCCGAACTCCTTCCCCACCCCTGCTCCTCCTTTTCCTCCTACTCCTCCAATGAGATGGCATGTGCATCGGCCAAGGCAGCTGTGGGCATGGGGAAGCCCTACTAGCGCCGGGCTCCTCCTTATATAGCCAGCGGTGGCATCCATGGCGTCCACAGACGGCGCCGATGGGAGATGCCCATCAGGCGGCCGTGCGCTGCTGTGACTTAGGGTTAGGGCAACCCCAGCGTGGCGCGGGCGGACGGACGACGTCCAGCGCGGCCGTACATGTGCGAATGGTGGAGGCGCGACCATGGCTTTTCTAGAAAACAGAGGTGACAGGGAGATGGCCAAAAGAGGAAATGGGGCTCATGATAGGTGGGGCTCGGGCATTAGCGGCAGGTGCACGGCGCAGGCGTGCGGCGTGGGCGCTTGCTGGGCTGAGCAGGCCAATTAGGCCGTGGCTGTGTGGGACGCGACTATGCTGGGCCAGCTCGGCTTGGTGGGCTGCGAGGGAGAAGGGGCTGGCAGGTCGGCCCAGCGGCCTTGTTGGGCTGGCTAGCTTGCGGCTTAGGGCCATGGCTGCAGGCTGAGCTGGGCTGAACCTGCTGCTTAGGCTGATATGCCTCTTTGCTTTTTCCCTTCTTTTCTATCTCCTTTTCTATTTCTAATTCCAATTATGCCATGACCAAATAGCAAGAGTGTTAGTGCTAAAGAGTTAGTGTCATGGCACATATGCTTGGTGGGTCCACTAGGGTCTCTTGGGGCATGTGGGGCATGTCCAAGTTAGTTACACATGTTAGTATACATATTCCCACATGTGATAAAAGGTTATTTGATTTTATTAGACATCACATAAAATCAAATAAGATGCAAATCATACTCTTGTGATTAAAATGTAAATGCTCCAACTAACATCGGTGCTACTTGTGCAACTATCGGGTGTTTTCCTACATGACGCTCACCCAACGTTGGTTACTTTTAGGAAAAATTTTTGTTGGTTGTGATTTTTGGTGTTTGGATTTTTAGGGATGTTACAAAGGTCCTGCATACCCGATCCCATAACTGCTCACCAGTTCGTCTAGCAGCTCCTCGCAGATGGGGGCGCTCGACTCAATTATGGGGTCCCTCGTGCCCAGGTACCCACACTATGGGTGGTCCCTCTACTTCAAGGGGAGGACCCGACGGGCCATGAAAGTACGAATCATCATTGCCCCTGTCAGGCCCTGGTCCTTCAAGTCCTTGATCGCATCCAGAAATTTGGGCACATCCACCATAACATCCAGGTCTGGCAGCATCGACCATTCATCCGGCATGTCACCGCTCAGTTGGTCCGGATATTAAGACGGCAGCGGCGGCCCATCATTGGGCAAATAGAACCACATCTGCTGCCATGCCAAGTTCATGAATGGGAGGTGGCAAAGGCTCAGGTATATCTCCTCTCATTCAGGGCGAAGCTGGATCGAGGCGCCCCCCATCCGAGGACAAAGGACCCCCCTAGCAGTGAGCGAACCACTTTGAACAAAAACTTCCATAGAAAATAATGTGCATCGATACCTAGGAAGCCCTCACACAGCATGATGAAGACGGAGAGGTGGAGGATCTTGTCTGGGGTCAAATCGTGGAGGCGCAGCCCATAGTAGTATAGCAACCACCTGAGTAAGGGGTGCGCAGGCATGAAAATCGATGAAAGATACAACCTCATTTGGCTTCAGCCTTGGCTCCACTTCTGTTGTTTTTGGCACTCTCCACCCGATCGTGCCGGTGCTATCCGTGATTACCCCCTAGCTCATAGATCGTCCAACGCCTTCTAGTCGATGGCGTCGACGATTTGGCGGCGCAGAGTGCACAGACGGGTGGAGGGAAAAACTTTGGGATGGAATTGAAGAAGGAGCTCTGGAGAGCCTTCCTCTCGTGGGTGGCGCAGAGGGCACAGTTGGGTGGAGGCGAGGCCCTGTCACATTCAATGCTGATGGGCAGCAAGGCGACATCCCTAGTGCCACAGGCCGCTGATGGCAGGCATGCGCGCGTGCCTACGTGAGAATCCTAGAGCCTACTAGACGAACAGTCAATGCACGTTAGTTCTCTTCACTCTACTGTCCGAGTAGGCCGGATTTTAAATGGCATGACCTTGTGTGATCCTATGTGAATCTTCGTCCAAACATGAACGCAATGTTGTGCCGTCAATAGTAGTACAGTCTAATAAGACTAATAGTCAAACAGGAATCATAGAAGTCAAAGAATTGTGGTTTAGTATCTATGAGACGGAATATTTTATTATGAAAATACATTCACCGCTGCCTGTCTATAGTAAAAGGTGGCAGACTATGTGAGGCGTGTCTAGCGCAGTCAAAGTTTCGATGAGCTGACATTACTACAAGTACGCCTATAAGGTAAGACTGAAGATTTTTCTCCCAACCGCTGCGCGTAGCCTCAGGAGCCATCGTGGTTTCTCGGGGGTCGCAAGCGATGCTTGTATTTACATGTACCCCCACCCCACAACTAATGTTCTAAATGTGGGTTTGTGGCAGTTCTAGAAACACGAAAAAAATAATGCACCCGCACGAGAGGAGAACAAGAAAAGAGGTATTGCACTCAAGATTGTAGAGTTCCCTATTTGGCATGGTGGGGCAGCAAGAAGACATGGAAAAACTAAGCATACGCGACGTGGAGTGCTTCATGATCCCTCTTTCTGACATGTATGCAAATGAACTGGTAAGCGCCCGTTATCTGTGCCCTCAGATCTGGTGGGGTTTGTAATTGGGAATGAATCACTCCTTATATTTGGCTATGTCTATCGCTGTGCATGTAGAATCTACCGTCTGAGATGGCCAAGGCCATTGGAGCTTGGCAGAAACTCGAGCTTTGTTTAGACGATGACCAGATCCAGGCACGATGGGTGGTGGAGGTATTCCCCGTCGTCGGCGGCAAGATGTACCTCCGCCGGGGATGAAAGAAGATCGCTAGCGTCCTCGACCTCTGTAATGGGTACACTCTTGTATTGCGGTACGATGGCTACTCACAGATTAACTTCAAGGTCTTCGACCTTACCGGCTGCCGCAAAAAGTACAAGCACACCGACGTGGTCTCCTATAGAACTCTCTCCCTACCAATCCCGGAGCCGAGGAGTTTTGCAGTGATCCTAAAGAAATACCACCTCAATGCGAAGTATCTAGTGAGAACTCACGCCAGACGTAGAACTTCTGATGTTTCAGGTTACCATTGTCATCCTTCACATCAATCTCTCTTTGTGTGAGGCGAAGAACGTTCCTGTGGACTTCGAGCAAGTGCACGGCTACGAGAATCTATCGGTGGTCATGCTGTGGATGGCTGGGCAGTGCTTTGTCTTGGGCTTGAAGAGGAATAACATGAAGAATAATGTCTACCGCACATTGTTTTGGTGGGGGTGGGACAATTTCTACGCTATGAACCACCTCGTGGTCGGTGACACCTGTTTTTTACGGTCATTCGCGAGTACACCTGGAGTGTTGAAGCCGACGAGATGTGGGAGACGGACTTGACGGAAGTGCTTGAAGCTACGCTGAAGGTAGAGGTGCCCAAGAAAAATGGCGAATAGAGGCGGTGAACTAGGCACATGAGTTGACACCATCTGTATTTTGTCAGTTCAGCAGAAGTATTATCCGACCTATCCGGATTTCTAAGTATCGAATTGTCTCAGGTTTTGTTTGGATGGACTTTGACTAGTTAGCTCCCCTGATAGTTGCCACCACTCTATTTTGTTCGTTTGATCATAACTATTGTCCGGCTTGTTAAGATTTCTGTGCAGCGGACTGTCTTAGGCCCAGTGTGGATGGACTGCTGACTAGTTAGCCTTTGGCCCGGTATATTTATTGTTTCTTTGAATATTATCTTTGGCTCTGTTTAGAGTTGGACTGCCACTAGTTAGCTCTCCTAAAATCATCCAATTAGTTTGTTCATGAATATTTCTATTTATCTGTTGACAGATTGGTACGGCCGTACCTTATCCCTCCACTATAGTGTCCGGCTTTTTTATTAAAGGGTTGGTCGATCTATGGGTCGCAGGGAAAATTCAACAGCTGTGCATCCATCATTCAACGGATGCAGTTGATCCAAATCATAATTCAAGCAAGGATATATGGAAAAGTTACAGTCGAGTGTGTATACATACATATTATATATAGTAGACAAATATGAAGTGTGACAGAAACCATGAATAAAGGTAGACAAAACTATATGTTGTTATATATTATGTAAACATCTATATGAATTTGAATAAACCATGAATAAAGGTAGAAAAAACTATATGTTATTATATATTATGTAAATATCTATATGAATTTGAATTGAATGATATTACATTGTATCATATCTGATAAAAAATCGATAAGGTAATATAAAAACAATAGAATATTTGATTACATTATAGATGAATAGGTGGTGAGATAAATAATGTATGTCGATGACTTGTGTGTTAATGGATTAATATTTGAAATATATAACATAATAGAGATGACATGAACATTTTTTGTAATTAATATGGGATGACATGGACTTAGTGGGGAATGATATGAACACATGGCATGAAGAGATAGAGCATTTAGCGGATCACATAGAGCAACTCGAATAGAGTTGGTAAAAGTGGATTGCTAACCCTATGATTTGGTCAACCTCTAAAATAAAAAACCATGTAAAAAAATTTAAAAGTTCAGTAGCCTTTATACTATGTCAATGATAGATGGCTAGCGGCACATGCAAGCTATCTTTACCATGCGAAGATCTAGGAATAGCTAACTTGCTATTTTACAAAACAAGACAGCATAGCTGTTGGAGTTTATTTTTTCTCTAAAAATTTAAATCTATATAGCATACAAAACAAGGATGACATGTCGCTTGGAGATGCTCAGTGGGGAATGATGTGGACACCTTGCTTGAAGAGAGAAATCATCTAGTGGGGTTACCTTTATAAGTGTTATAGTACCCTCTGTTTTAAATTGTAGTTCGTTTGACTTTTTTGACCTTTAGTTGACCATTCGTCTTATTACAAAAATAAGCAAAATGTAGTCAAATTTAGCAGTGCCACCCGCTGCAATGCCCACCTCGCTCCGAGCGTTAGGCGCCATCGCCGCAGTAGCTTGACTCCAGATCCGGATCCCCGGCCTCGGCACTCGTCACCATCCAACCGAACTCTAGCCGGATCTGGATCCAATACCCCATCATCAATGCCTGCCGCACCATCTCCACGACGATGATGAGACCTTAGGGCCGGCAACGAAAACTAGCCAGTGAAAGAGGAGGAACAGGTACCGAGATCCCTTTTTTGATGTGTAATGCACTGAGGTGGTTGAACTTGAGATTACTGTAGCTGCACTTGCTTTTTTATGAGATCAATGATCTCTACATAAGCTATAGTTTGGCACTTATTTGTACACCCCTACTCTACTGTGTTGGCATTTGATATAATCGTTAGTCTTTAGTTTAATATAAGTGCCTTTGTAATCTAGATGAAGAGGAGCTAAATCGTTATGAACGAGCACAGAATGAAAACATTGCGAGGAATCTTTTAAAGATGTAAGAATTATTAGGAATAAATGTGGGCCAAAAGCCTTTGATTCCTCCAAATGAAGAGGTGTCAAGCGCAAAGAGTAGATATGGTGAAAATTTAGAATACATCCCTGATCCAAGGAAGTTAGTTGATGGAGGCCTGAATCAGATGAAACAGATTCAGAATTAGAAGCTGAGCCAGAGCCTTTTGCAGTTAAGTTGATTGTTATGTCTTGTATTTTGTTATGAGGGGTGGGTGGGTGCAGTACAATGCTCCACTGTTTGGATAGCGATTAAATTTGTACATGGTTGCTGCTTTTGTTTGTTTCACCAATTTTAGTGTCAAGGTCTAGGAAGGAAAAGAGGGCGAAGTTGTATGAAGCAAGTTATGCCAACAACACCAAAGTTGACTGGTGTTCTTACTCGGTCCAGTAAACAAAAATTGCTGGATGTATCCGGTGGAGGTGGACACAGTTCTAGGTCAGCAGCAGCAACCAACCATGGAGGAGAAGTTGGAGGTTGGTATTAAGTTACAAATGTCTCTCAATCGATTTGCCATATATTTTTGATATTTATATTACTTTTGTAACAATATGAAATCAAATTTATGCTAGATGATGATACCCATGCCAGAGAGGGTCCTTCTGAGCAAGCTCTGGTCAACCCCAACTCACAGAACAATAATGAAAATGTGCATGGTTGATATTAACTTATAACTGTCTATAAACCAACTGTGCACTAGTTATTTGATATCCATGTTTCTTTTGTAACAATCTGAATATATGAAAATGGTGTAGAAGAACTGCAGGGAATGAGGAACAAGAGGGGAGAACTACGGAAATTATGTTGAAAAGATTGAGCAGAAAATATGGAGGAACGAGGATGCGCATCTCAATAGCTAAGGAGAAAAGACGGCCGCAGGATCCGCTGCAAGCCACCAAGTTTGCCTCAGAGGCTAGTGTAGTAGTTGGGTCTTACATACCAATTTTGACGCATTTTAAGCATTACAGGGCACCTGGTGGCATGGTCCATTTTGATAAGTTTCTGAATATGCTATCTGTATGTATCGGTATCCCTTCTTTACATTGCACCATGCCATGAGCAACTCAGTTACTGATTTAATCTACATTCACACTGATGCAGACAAATCTGGCCTTTGACCGGCACCACCTACCAACAAGAGAAGCTTGCTAGAGTGTGTTTTGGTGTGCTGTGAGGCAGGAATGCTACAGGTTGAAGAAATTGTATTTCAATAATGTCCCTACTGATGAGATCGCGACAAGCTCTCCTGTCCAGTCCATGAATAATAAGCAGTGGAAAGGCCTTGTCCAAGCTTGGTCCAGTGTTAAGAGAAAGGTGTGTGAACTCAGTGATTTCCTATCTAGTCTTCCTATTGTCTACATGTGCTACGGTCTAACACAGATGTCGTTATAGGAAGTATCTGTAAAGAACAAGCAAAACCGTGAAAAAGTGAAGTACCACCAGACTACAGGGTCTCGATCCTATATTGTCGGCCTCCACGAACTAGTAAGAGGTGGTTGTTGTATTGTTATTGGTACTTTGTGTAAATATAAATTGAAAAAATATAAACTGAAACTCACGTGCAAAGTGAACAGATGGAGAACAAGAGGAAGGCCGTGCGATGACACCAGGGAGTAGATGAATAGTCTGATGATCAAGGACTCGATGAACAACTTGGTGGACCTAATGGAGATGTTAATCCTGTGGAAGTCTTCAAGCAGTTCCATATCAGTAAGAGGAAAGGCCTTAGCGATGCTGCAAGAGAAGCTGTTGTAAGCACCTTGATTTGCTTTCCTTGAAATTTGCAAGTCCATCCCAATCTATATGGTACCTCTACATTGTGATTATCTAATCTCTGTTGGATCTAGGCTGATCTCTACAAATGCATTATTCTTATGTATTCTCTATCAACAGAATGCTAAGGAAGACCTATGCATTAGTTATGAATCAATGTCTGGTGTTTTCAATTGAAGTCCTCTAGCACTATCTATAACCTAATGTTCAATGTATGAATATTCATAGGTAGCTATGGAAAGCCTGCTAGCAGCCCGTGTTGGTGAAGGGCAGGAAGCAATGGCTAGTGCTGATATTGTTCGCAAGGTCATCTGTGACTCCCAAGGCAAGAATGAGTCACAGGCATACATACACAACATCCCTTTTCTGAAGAATGTTGGTATCCGGGCAGGATCCACCATGACGGATACATTGGCAAAGAGGGTCCTTTGAAAATAGATTTTTAAGGAATAGGGAAGTTGTGGTGGCCTTGTTGAGCGACTGGATGAACTAAAGAGGAAAGCAGAGAAGACTGAGATGGAGTTTGAGGAATACAGGAGACGACATGAAGAGCAGAAGAAGTTTTGTGATGAATTATTGGCATCCAAATCTTCTGGTAACTAACTATAGGTCTTCTGCTTTAGTGGCCTTGATGCCATAAATAATTGTGGTTTGATGTGTGCACTTGTTTGCCGGTATGTTCCAGTTTGATGTCTGGACATGTCTGTTGAAACAGTTGCAGTGGCTTGCTGCTAACATGTGATGTTAATTGATTTATGTGACGTTCATGTGTGATGTTAACTGGTTTATGTGATGTTTTTGAAATGTTTTATATGACGTTTTGGAATTACTTTGGTGACGAACTGAATTTCCTCTGTGGACGAACTGGGGCAGCGAACAGGGTTAAATAAAAGCTCGACATGTGGCCGAACTGGTGGTCTACACGTATAATGACTAGGCCTCGACGCGTGGGCTCCTGAATACCTGACGCGTGGAGGGAAATTGTGTCACCACGTGTCCCAATCAGTAAGCCGAACGTGGACCGACGCAAAAGTGACAACTGGTCAAATGTCAAACGGCCACGTGGACAAATAAAAAATCGACAGATGGTCCAGTGCGGAGCAGACATATGGGCAAATAGCAACACAAAACCTGTGCCAATAAGAAAGTGACACGTGGCTGAATAGGGACCTAACACGTGGTCCTATGAGAACCTGAAACATGGAAGAAGTAGAGCATGCCATGTCAGCCTAACGGCCGCCAAGGCGCCTAACGGCCATCTGGGCCGTCATGTATGCATACGTAGCCGTCTTGTAGGCATACGAAAACAACACTATGACGGTCACCATTTGGTCATAGGAAACACTCTTCTGTGATGCTTCTTTTAGAATCATCATAACTACATAAGTGTGACGGAGTTCCGCGACGGTGGCGTTTTGGTCACAGATTCGTCACGAAACTGAAATAGTGACAAATTTCGCACCTACTATGACAAAAATAGTTCATCATGGTAGACAATATCTCTACTAGTGAGGGGTTCAGGAATGAAAGTTTCAGTGGGCTGCTTCTCAATGCAGCGGGCGTCCGAGGGCATCATCTCCTTCCTGAAGGCTCTGTTGAAGACCACTACGAGCTCCTGCGTCGCCACCCGTGCTTAGCCCTGGCCCCTTCATGTTGCCAACTGTGTCCCCATCTCACAGCGGCGCTGACTGTGGTAGTGCCTTCTTTGTGTGAGCCTCCACTCCCTTTGGCTCGCCAAGCTCAGAGCTGCGGCTGCGGAGTTTTGAGTCGGGTTTGCATTGTTGTAGGTGGGAGGATGTCTGCTCTTGCTATTTGTAGTTGTTGTTGTGTCGTGTGTTGTGTTTGGCCACTCCCTCTGTGGTTGTGTTCGTTGTAATCGCCGGTCTCAGCCTCTTCTTTTTAATGGAAAAGACACATGAAGTCGTGTTCGAGAAAAAATAATATAAGAGATTAAAAAGAGACCCTTTACCGCTTGCTACAAATAGTCTATGATCGCCATGTCCAGTTGGTTGGGTATTATTATCCATCAATATAACTGGTGAGTTTTGTTCCATTTCACAATGACTGACCCGTGCATTATTTCGGTCACAGAAGTGAATAAAATAAATTGATCCTTTGCCATAAATATAAACATGAAGTTACCAATGTTATATTACCGTTTGATAGAAATAGTCTACTTCTTAATACGGTTGAGGTGCCAATGTCACAATGGATATGACCCCCATCGGCAGTAGGTTGGATATTTTCCTTGTCCAATAACATTGGGGAGTTCTGGTCCACTTGAGAATGATTAGTATCTGCATTGTTTTGTCAATTCCATAAGCATTAGTTTGAATATATAAAGACATAGATTTTAAAAAACAATGGTTACCAGGTTCAGTTAAAGTATGAGTAGTGGTAATGTTTTGGGATTCCAACATTGCTTCCTCCTCATTTCCTTTCTCGGTACAGACGTTGGTAGTCACATTGCTTCCTCCTCATTTCCTCCCTTTTTTCATCGGACATCTGATCACGACGAATCCATTTCTGCAAGTTTCGTTCCTCCCTTGACCCCCGAGCCTCATCTATTTATAGTAGGAAATGACTAAAACACCCAGGGTGATATAGTATATACTACTACTATATGTAAAATATATACTGTGTCAAATCATACCTTCGATGTTCGTGATATCGCTTAGCTTGCTGTTTGTATTCCTCTGTGTAGACATCCGCAAGTTTTGCTCTTCCCTTGACTGTCGGGCCTCATCTGTTTATAGAAAATGAATAAGTATCTTCTATAACAGTGGTATATAAACACATATGCAGTGTCAAATGTTACCTTCGCTGGCGGTGATTTCGTTTAGTGCGCCGTTTATAATTTGGGGCGTAGACATTGATGTACTGTATCAACATTATTTTGGGATGGAGATAACACATGCATGTTCCAGGATTAGATAGCAATGAGATAAGGAAAAAATAAGGGCTGCATTGACTGAATTGCAAGATAAAATTTCGTGGATAGCCAGTAGCACAGCTCCAATCATTACAGTACCATGCTTCTGGCTAGAAAAAAAACCAATCAACTATTCTTAACATGGCATTTGTAATATCAGGCAACGGCATTTGCATCGACCAGATCATATATGTAGCAAATAAAACAAAGATATTGTTAGCTAGAGATTCTTTTGCAACGAATCAACTATTCTTAACATGGCATCTGTACTACCAGGCAACGACATTTGCATCGACCAGATATGATCATATATGTAGCAAATAAAAAAAAGATACAGTTAGCTAGAGATTCTTGGATTCTTTTGCATACGAATTACCTGATCTGTAGCCCTGATCTTCCTTGTGTGTAACCGTCCAGTTGATGATCTCCACCGGACGCCGCAGCTGATCTCCACCAGCATGTACGTGTGGATTTGTCGTAGTGGTTCCCTGCGTGTACGCGGGCACGTAGAGATCGCGGAGGTGCTTCTTGGGCACGTAGAGATCGGAGCACGGTGAGTCACCGAGGAGTTCGCGACCTCGCCTACGAGATCACGGCTGGCGGCACACGGACATGCGGCACCAAAGAGATCGCGACGTCCCCGCAACGACTCACCGAGGAGATCGAGGCCGGCGGACTTGTGGCGCCTCGCTGTGCAGCGCCTCGGCTGATCGCGTAGGAGATCGCGGCACGCGGACGTGCGGCGCCTCGGCGACTCACCGCCACCGTTCATGGTCTCGCCTAGGAGAGATCACAGCTCGCCGGCAGGCGGACGTGCGGCGCCGAGGAGATCGCGACGGCGCCTAGGCGACGGTGGCGGCGAGGAGATCGCGACGGAGCCGAGTAGATCGCGGCCTCACCTAGGAGCAAGATGCACGCGGGCTTCGAAATTTGAAATTTGACGGACCTTGATGGACTGGCGTTGCGTGATTGCGTGATTTCAGGAGTGGGAGGGTGAGGACGTGGGGTGTGGGCGCGGGTGAGAGAGAGTGAGAAGCCTGGATAAATTTTTCACATGGGCCATTAGATCTAAAGTTGATGCATTATGAGCCATTGATTTCAACAGAGGAAGGTGGGGGAAGAAGTTTCACCTTATAGTAGAGATAAAAAAAACGTTGCTTGCATATCAAACTGTATCTCGTATCTTGTAGCTTTACAGAAAGAAATGGCATAATAGATTTGGAGGTGAGATAAAGAGTGAGCCAGCTCAGAAAAAGCATAACATTTGGACAGTTTCTTCTCAGATTACACTAAGATTGGTGATAGGTGTTTTCTCCATAAGGAAATCAGTTAATTGAAAACTCTAAACACATAACAATAATTTTCATTTACCTTTTAACAAAAACCATTATTTTATCTAGTAGTGCTCTTCCCCCACAGTTTAACCCCTAATCAATAATAAGGATTTCTCTCCACTAACGGAGATTGAGTGGCAAGACGCGAAGCTCAAATACGAGGGCAGTCAATATTTAGCTTCCTTCGTGCAAAAAAAAAAAGATTTGAAATAAACAAATAATCACTAAAAACATATATTGGAGACAAAGGAGAAGGTGTATATATACAAGAACTGTTGACATCTAAGAACCTAAGGGCTGTATTGGTTTTGAGGACAAGTGTGGTTGTAATATGGGCATACATAGATTTTGGAATATGGATATCCATGCTGTTTTTGGATGGATGGATGAGATGAGCTATTTTTCTATTTGGTTGGATAGATGAGAGTGGATGGGTTGAAGATAGTTGTGTAACTATATCTATTAAGTGTTCCGCAAAAAAAACCATATCTATTAAGTAGAAAATGATATCAACTAATTATACACTAATAAAAATGCACCAACACTAATTTTGTCATGATAATGACTAATTAAAAATAAAATATGTTAATTAACACTACCACTACCCTAATTGGTACACTGAAAGTGTGCAAATCAACATATTAGCACTTATCAAAACTGATATTGCCATCATAATCACTAATTCATAATATAACATACTGATAATTCTTAATTTATTTGGTGATGACAAAGATTAAAAAATATGGATAAGCTCACCCACCAGTTTTTAGTGGCCACTGAATCCAACATGTAGGAATATTTTCTATGGTGGATACATATGTCTAGTCAATCCATGAGGCCAAACACCATCTATCCAAGGATGGCCATCTCTCATTCATGGATATCAAGTTAGGGTTGTGGGTATACTTGTGGGCAGGTAAATGGTTTGCATACACCTTAACCGACCTGCTGCCATCCCTAGCTAAAAGCAAGCTGGAGAGAGATCATCCCCAAAAAGGATTGGATTGGAACAATGCTTCGTTTGAGATAGCTTAGTGTTAATCATGTAAGTTGTCAGCCCAAATAGATCGGGAAGTGTGGCATACACATTATAGAGCATTTCGAAAAGTCTTTCTAATATTTTTCTTTGCATATAGTCGCTTTATATATCTTTTTACTCTCTAACATTTTTTCTGTATCTTATTTGCCCTTTAGAGTGCCATTCTTATTTTCTATATTTGGCTACCGAGGAATCTAGAAAAGAAGATGAGTATATTTGGATAATAACCAATTAAAGAAACTATTCGAGGGTATTTTTTTTCACCAAATTCTCTATTCTAGCAATTATTAGGAAAGATATAGGGAGTCTTGAGTTGCTTTGTGAGATTTTTTCTTCAAGTTTTCACTAAAAAAATAGACCAACACTTGTTTTTGTTTTCTCCTTTCAATGTTAAATTGTAGAGAAGTTTTTATGGCCCTTCTCAAAAAGAATGGAGCCAAATCAATTGGTTGAGACAGATTGGATTACATGCACAATGCAACTCGTCGACTCGCCAAACTGTAGTAATTTGAACGAAGAGGAAAGGGGGACAGGTTTGGTCGTTTAAATTTAATTTCTTGAGACAAAAAACCAAGCCGAACCCTAACGAAATCTAATTTGGTAGAAAGGGAAGGAGTCATCCATATCCAGTTGTCCATCCAAGCAAGGATAACTCGGCTAAATTCTAAAAAAGGATAACTGGGCTGTCACTAAGAAATCGCGGCAATTTGAAGGTGGTCTCTACGTGGTCTCAGCATTGAGCTTGGGCCGCATCTGCCCACTAGTAGCAGTCCATGTCGGCCCAAACAAAGAATTCACACACAAGTGGCGCCTACATGTTCCAGATGAAGAAGTTGTTGTCTCAAAAAAAAAAAAGATGAAGAAGTTGTTGTCTCAGAAAAAAAAGATGATGAAGTTGTTAATGTCTAGGAAGCATGAACGCATGATGCCAAAAACTGGCTTCTGCGGCACGACTTAGAAGCCTAGGGGATAAACTACCAAGTAAAATACATTTTAGTTTTGGCCCGCTATATAAAATATAGTGAAACACAGAAAATTCTTGCATCCTAGGTGCGTTGCTTTTGGCTAGCATGCCTCGAAGTAGGTAACTAAAGGCAGTAAAAGATCACATTTGTAACTTAGTGTTAATTGTTTTTTGTTTATGTCGTAGACTTCGTTGGTAATTCATTGATTACCTCCGAGTCCTTTTGTATCGTCTATATATATAGGTCTATCAACTATTTTCCTTCTGCTTAATGAAATACGGGCTATATAGCTGGTCTCGAAAAACATAGTGCTAATTGTAAGTTTGTGATCGATGACTAAAGGCAGCTAAAATTAGTACCAGCGGCGAATCCAAACAGTTCTGCTAATAAACTTGCTAATTGTTAGTTAGAGGTCTGCCAACTATTAGTTCCATTATATTAACAGGTTTCGAGTTGTTGATTGGTGCCAATAGTTCATATTCACCTTCAACCCATTATCCAACCACCTACTAGTACGCATATCCAAACAGTCTATTGCTAAAAATTAGCATCTGTTAGCTATTAGCTAGCTAATTATTAGTGCTAATGGATCCACAGGCACACCCTAATTGCAATCTAGATTATGAGATATTGCAGATTATCTAGCACAAGTGTTTTGTCATCGACGTCTCGTGCATAGGTGTAGTTTAAACTATTTGTCATGAACGTACTAAGGGCCAAAACACATGATAATCTACAGATGCATA
This sequence comes from Bothriochloa decipiens, assembly GCA_023333625.1. Classification (NCBI taxonomy): domain Eukaryota; kingdom Viridiplantae; phylum Streptophyta; class Magnoliopsida; order Poales; family Poaceae; genus Bothriochloa; species Bothriochloa decipiens. The sequence continues at coordinate 37,309,020 of CM041635.1, read as the reverse complement.
ATAAGAGTGGTTACATGCATCCAAGGCAAAACAGGAGACAGGTACAAGAAAGAATGGAGAACTAGTTACCTGTAGCCTTGGTCAGATATTTCGAGATCTCAGTGCCACGGAAGTAACGCCTAAAACATTGGTTTTTTCTGCTGTCAAGCTCAGCTATGCCCCTCAGCTTCTTGTCCCTCGCCCCAACAGCGATCACCCATCCCCGATCGTCCATATAATCCACCTTAGACAACAAGTAAATGACCATATCACCATCCTCGCCCAGTCCCAAAGTGGGGTGCCCTGTAAGCAGCCTCCTCAAGCTCATCGTCGCGTTTTCTGGGTCTGTGCTCAGCCGTGGCAATTGCAGCAGCAGCTCAGAATGCCTTGGGTCGTCAACAACGATGTCGGTTGCATCAACCTTGCAATCCCTGTCCCCGTGCCAATCCTTCCATGAAGCAACTGGGACTGGCATGGTCCAGGCGGCGGCGTTCTAGTACGGGAAGACATCAACATCGCATTCTTCTTCGCCGTCGTCGTCGTCATCAGAGTCGGAGTAGTCAGAGTTGTTGGAGCTGTCTACTGATCGACGCGGCGGCAAATCCTCCGCAGGACGAGTCCCCATCTCGACGTACTTCATTTCGATGTCCTCCTCCGACGGTGATGTCCCTGTAACGATGCGGGCATCCTATGCAGAAGTCGCTTTTATTGACCCTCATCGGCTTGGGCAGCGGCAGATCACGGAGCACGGGTTTGCTATCGAGCACGTTGCAGAGCAGGATGCCTCTCCAGAGATCGACCCAGCCGATGGTGGCCCTCGGGCCTCCAAGCGTGATGACCTTGGTGGTGTCATGGAGAACGGAGGCGCCCGGCCCGGGCGAGCAGTGTAGACGAAGTAGTCGTGGGAACGGTAAAACCGGAGGTCCTGGGCGCCCGGATGCGCGACGCGGAGCAGAGCTAGGTCGGCGTGCGTGCTGATGACTTTGGGGGCCTCCATGACGCACCGGACGGCGGGGGTGCCACCGGGGACGAAGGAAGCGACGGGGACGGCCGCGGGGCCTGGGAAGTGGACGCACAGGTAAGAGAGGTGCGGGGGCTGGGCGAGGAAGAAGGTGATCTGGATGGGTGTGCCTTTGCTCAGTTTGCCGACGGCAGTGGTGGCGTTGGACACGGCGGCGGCTGAGATGTAGGCTGTGTTGTCCAGGAGGACGGAGCTTGGGCTGAGGCTGCTGCTCTCCTCGGTGGACGGTAGAGAAGGAGGAACCAAGCAGGGGACGAAATCATCCATGGAGATGGATGATCTGATCACGCCGGGGAGGAGCCCAAAGCCCAACCTATACTATGCGGTTGTCGGACTCGGATCCTGCTTATTCTGGACTTCTAGTTGGATTCAACGACGAGACCGTATCGTACGGGCTGAACTGGACTTTCCATGGATATATATCGTACTATAATAGATGCCTGGTAGCGGTAGGTGCTACGTGAGCCGATCGACCGAACAAACTGCGAGATCGATCGACCTCGAGTCTGCGACTGCTTCCATCATCGTCCTTGAACATGGACAAGAACAAGACGACGATCATCCTTGCTTCTACGTGGCCGGGGAAGCGGCTGGCTTTCAAGATCCGAAAGCGGGGGCTCGTCGCCTATAACGACACCAGCCTGCTCATCAGCAACGACTTAGGCGTATGGTCCTGCCGCCGTCACCGGTACGTCAAGAAGAGGCCTTGCCCGTGGAGAGGCGGTACGCCGCGCTGTGGAAGGCCGGCATGCAATATTGGCCGGAGTACGACGAGCAAGTCGCGTCATTGAGGAGTAGGCTGGTGGATACATACTGGGACGCCGCGCCAGCATGGTACAGGCA
>CM041635.1:37266957-37307167 GCA_023333625.1 Bothriochloa decipiens | reverse complement strand
CCTACGAAACTATGAATTCGAATGGGAAAACAGAGTAAATTGAGTTGTAAATTTAGATCCAATCGTTACCACCCCTTTGTTGATGTTGGTGATGAAGGTGTTGAACTTCTTGGAGCTTTTCACTGCACCAAATCATAGATCGAGTCCACCAACCTAAGAACTTGGGGATAGAGATGAAGAACACGAAGAACACAAGAACAAGGGTAGTCGATGCTACCACCACAACAAGACACACGATTTAATCCGAGGTTCGGCAATCTCCACAAAGGAGTTCCTACGTCCCTGTTGTTAAGGTGACCACGAAGGTCTCCTCCCATAAAATACGATGAAGGTAAACTTGAGATATCCACTAAGAATCAAGGGTAATACAAACACTTCAGGGTGCCCTCACAAATGAATCAATACGGGCAACCACGAGAACGCCTAGCTGGCTAGGGTTCTAAGAACCCAAGAGTAACAAACACAAATCAAGCCAGCAAGACGAGAATCCAAGTGCTCAAGTCGTAGAATGAAGTTCCCTCTCTCAAATCTCACGTCCCTATCTCAAATCCTTGAGGGGGTGAAGTTTGGGAGCAAAGGGGGAGAGAGAGAGAGATGAGCTGGTGCTTGGGAGAGAGCCTTTCTCGGTTGTGTCTCGCGTAAATGAATGGAATGGGCAAGAGAGAGAGAAAGAAGAGAGGTGAAGGGTATTTATAGAGCTTTGTCTAGAACAACTACCGGTACTACCGATGGATCCATCGGTACTACCGATACGTCACCAAAAGTAACCGTTTTGGTGAGTCAGAACATGCAAAGGGAGTCACACCGGTACTACTGATAGAAGGACCGGTACTACCGATAGTGCAAATATCTTGTCAACTGGGCATGTTCGACTTGGCCAAAATATTTGTTGCAACTTTTGGACTATAAAATAATAAATCCGGCACTTCCGGTGTTGACCGGTACTACCGGTAGTACCACCGGTACTTCCGGTAGTTCAATAAACTTGCAACTTGAGGCTTTCGACTTTGTGAAAAATATGCCCGATACTACCGGAGTATATTGTCAATAAAATGCAGTGCTACCGATGTACATCGGTACTACCGGTGGGGACACCAGTACTTCCGGTAGTACAAAGTTATTTCAACTTTGCATTCTTGACTTTCTGAGAAAATAGCACCAGTACTTCCGGTTTAAAACTCGAATATCTTCGGTACTTCCGTAGGTCAGGTTGGGTAAAGAATGGACCTTTTCTAAGTACCGTGAGTGCAACGATGTCTCTCCAAACGCTCTAAAGACTGACTTGAGCACTTTTAGACCTCAAATTACCAACCTAATTTGTATCCCTCTTGATAGTATGGTGTTTCCTATAACTCAAGCAAAGATAAAATCTGAGGGCTTCCTTGAGTAGAAATGTCATCCATCTGAATAAAATTTAGGGTGCTTGTATCACCAAATATAATCAATCAAATCTTTCAATGGACTAACACCTACGTATTCACTTAGATAAACTTATTAGTCCCTAATTTGATTATCATTAATTATCCAAAACCTACATCGGGGGCGAATGCACTTACAAACTCTCCCTTTTTGGTAATGATGACAACCAACTTGGGCTTACAATAAATTGAAAGAATTGAAGCTTTTGAATCCCAAATTTTACGAAGAGCTCCCCCTAAATGTATGCATAAGATTTTGAATTTCAAATCTTGAATAAAATCAAGACGACATACATTTAGAGTAAGCTACCCCTAAATTTTGCAATCCATGGGGTGCCTAAAAGAGTGTGTGACAATAAAAATCCATGATGCTTATGACAAGATATATCACATATATAGAGAAGCAAAAAGAATATGAATGGTTATGCAAGAAAGAATAAAACTTAAAATTAACATAACCATTCTAAAATAACAATCATCAACATAATATCAAATATAGGCCATCACAATACGATATATCGAATAAGCATAAGTGTTTAGCCTACAAGCATCCATCACACACATAGTTCAAAGTTCACCACATAGTTCACCACGGAGGAAGAGTTAATTCATAACCGAATAATAGCTACCCTATTACATCATGATAAGCCTAACACTCTCCTTTGGCAGCAAGTGCCAAAAAGGGTAGGCAGCGAGAAAGAGCAACAGGTAGAGAGGCACTAGAAAGCCGCAAAGTCCTCTTCATCATCATCAGGGTTGATATATCTATTCTTGCCATGAGGATCTGCAGAAGAAGACAGCATGTGCGGCGGAGGAACATTGGTAGAGGTATGGGTAATCTGATCAGCCTCACTGAAGATAGACTCAAAGCCATACCCAGTGTATCCTACAGAAGTGTCCTGAAGAGTATAGCCCAGTTGAGGGAAAAACTCCTGGTGCTGAGGGGGCTGCTCAAAGTGCTACTACTGCTGAGGTGACTGTCCAAAGCCCTGCTGCTCCTGAGGTGGTTGCTCAAAGTGCTCATCATCATCCTCCACAAAGAAGTCCAGAGGAGGACGAAGAGGTGCTGAGGGAGTAAGGCCGGTGCGCTCCTCAATACGACGAAGCTGCTGATTAGTCTTAGCCTCACAGTAACACATGTAAGACATAAACTTCCTTAGTGCACTAGCAATGCCGCCATGACCACGACCACTGCCATGACCACTATCGCGGCCTACAAAATCTCCAGCGGAAGGATCCATAGGAGGAGCATCCTCCCTCTCAACACTCGTAGTCCCGGCATCAACTGGTGGAGCACTAGCAGAAGTAGAAGCATCTGACTTTTTCTTCTTTGTGTGAGGACACAAGTTCCGAATGCCCCAACTAGAGTGATGTGTATCAGGAGGGAAAGAATGACATGTCACCTGTTCAATCACATGCATGAGGTATGGTGTATAAGGAAGCATCCTATGGGGATCATTCGCAGCTTCTCCAATCTTAACCTACATAAACTGAGAAATGCTGAAACACTTGCCAAGTCCAAAGCAAACCAGGATGGTAGGAGCATAGGATATGCACCACTCTTGGGATCTATGGTGTTCCTCAGAATATTGTTGAGAACATAAAAGAGAGGCTTCAGCTCAGTGTTGGTACCATCAGCATACTTGTCATCAAGGTACATCTGTGCTTCAATGAAATCAGCCCTGCCAACATTTTCAGCATAATGTGTCCAAAGACCATCTGCAGCCCGATCCTCATGATCAAAGCCTAAAAGTCAGGAGAACTACTCATAGGGGCACCTATAGTGATGCTTTTTGGTCATCCAATGCAAGACTTTGTGCTCCTCATCAATCCATAAGGTGGCCCAAAACTGATAGAGAATCTCGGTGTTCCAATCCTTCTGAAAGTTCATGAGCTACAAAAGGCGCCATGCTTCAAGCTTGTCTTCAACTCAGCCATGTCAGGAAGGCTATGTTTAGTGAGGGACTCAAGATTCAATGCCTTATGCTAAAAAAGTTTACCATTGACTCCACTGTTGAGGCACACAGAGACATAATAGTCATTATGAAACAAGAACCAAAACCTTTCTTCTACCCCTGGATATCTCACCCACAAGTATCGATTTTCTAGCCTTTTCTTTTTCAAAGCAGCCACATTGGTTGAGTAGTCATAAAACTACTGAGGGGTGATAGGACGGCGAACCTTAGGACGAGATCCATGGTGAGGAATAAGGGTCCAAGAGGCAGTCACAACACCAATGCGAGGAGGGGAAATATTGTATCGAGGATCAAAAGCAAGCCCCTCCACATCCCTCACATTATCTGGTTGAGCATCATGGACCATGTCACGGTGGCGAGGAGGAGAACCACCACAACCATAAACAATTGAGACAACAGGGTCTTCAGTCTCCTCATGACGATTGCCACGGGAGGACTCTCCACGGCTCTTCCCATGTCGACGAGCGCGCTGACTAGCGGCACGGTCCTCCTCCCCATCACCTAAACTCTGAGGACGAGGACGAGCACAACGGGTGGGATTGTGCCGGTGCTTCGACATGCTGCAAGGGCAAAACAAGGGCGGGGAAGGTCTTATAAACACTTGTAAATGTTGCAAATGGATTGGAGTGAAGAAAGCCTGCAAACTGAGCCGACTAGGTACAATCGGTACTACTGGTCTGCAAGGACTGGTACTACCGCAATCCGCAAGGAAGTCCAAGGCCAACCATGGAAGATGCAAATAAAGCATTCACAGAGCATGTATACGCCATGTAGACCAAGCACAAGTAGGGAATCAGCCTAGAACAAAGTACATTGGGAGATCAGGGCATGAACTCCATATACCATGTTACTCAAGAAGAAGAGGCTGATCCACACATGCAATACCTTCTGGTGTCCATCAACACCTCCAAGATGATCTCCAGGGCTTGAGGAAGCTCCCCCTCAAAGGGAATCGAAGATGGCTGGAGGGAGAGGGAGATTGGCGGAGGGGAACCACAGGCGGCAGCACTGCCATGAGCAGAAATAGGCGGGTCAGGGGGGAGAAGAGTGAAGACATAATTTAAAAGATTAAGTGGCTTATCGGTAGTACCGGTAGGATGACCGGAAGTACCAGTGGGCAGGTTGACAGTGTAGAAATATGCAGGATTTTGAACTGGCGGTAGTACCGATAGAACCAGTGGTACTACCGCTAGGTCAAAATTCTGCTTGAAGCAGTTCTAAAGATATGGTGAACCATATAGAGAACTAGAACCACTCCAAACATGACCAGATTTCAACAAATCATTACAAAACTATGGTCATACTTGAGGTGTTAAAAATAGATTTTGAAACTTCACACAATAATTTTGTAAACATTTTATCCAATTTTAAGCCAATCAAGGTATGCAAGATGTCATTCCATGTTATGAAAATCAACGATATTGAGCTCACGCCTAAAAGCACAAAATCTTGACTCATCTAGAGGCTTTGTAAAGATATCGGCTAACTGATTTTTGGTTCTTACATGTTGAACAGCGATATCTCCTTTGGCATGGTGGTCTCCAAGAAAATGATGAAGGATGTCTATGCGTTTTGTATAGGAATGGTTGATGGGGTTATTGGCTAGCTTGATTGCACCCTCATTGTCACATAAGAGTGGAATCTTGGACAGGTTGTAACCAAAATCTCTCAAGGTTTGCTTCATCCAAAGTAGTTGGGCACAGCAAGAGCTGGCCGCCACATACTCAGCTTCAGCGGTGGATAGGGCAATGGAGTTTTGCTTCTTTGAACTCCAAGACACCAAGGACCTACCAAGAAATTAGCAAGTCCCGGATGTACTCTTCCTCTCTACCTTGCAACTGGCATAATTTGAATCAGAATATCCAAGTAAAGTGAAATATGAGCTCTTAGGATACCATAAGCTAAGATTAGGTGTGAGCACCAAATACCAAAAAATCTCTTAATGGCCATGAGATGACACTCTTTCGGATTAGATTAAAATCTTGCACACATGCACACACTAAGCATAATATCGGGCCTAGTTGCACAAAGGTAAAGCAATGATCCAATTATGGAGCGATGTAACTTTTGGTCAATGGCTTTACCATCTGTGTCAAGGTCAAGATGTCCCGTAGTAGGCATTGGTGTATTGATGGGTTTGGCCTTGTCCATGCCAAACTTCTTCAACATGTCATTGGTGTACTTAGTTTGGCAAATGAATGCTCCTTCCTTGAGTTGCTTGATTTGAAAACCAAGGAAGAAGGTCAACTCTCCCATCATGGACATCTTGAACCTCTTGGTCATAATCCTACTAAATTTCTCACAAAGCTCCTTATTAGTACTACCAAATATTATGTCATTAACATATATTTGGTAAATAAAAATATCACCATTAACTTTGCGAGTAAATAACGTAGGATCGGCCTTTCCTATCTCAAACCCTTGTTTGAGTAGGAAGTCCTTAAGACAATCGTACCAAGATCTAGGGGCTTGTTTGAGCCCATAGAGCGCCTTATGAAGCTTGTAGACGTAGTCGGGATGATGTGGATCTTCAAAACCCAGTGGTTGTTCAACATACACCACTTTGGAGAGGGGGCCGTTGAGGAATGCACTTTTCACGTCCATTTGAAACAACTTGAAATCATGGTGAGCAGCAAAGGCAAGTAATATACGAATAGATTCAAGCCTAGCTAACGGTGCATAGGTCTCCCCAAAATCTAAACCTTCGATTTGGGTGTAACCTTGAGCAACCAACCATGCCTTGTTCCTTGTGACCGCGCCATACTCATCTTCTTTGTTGCGGAAGACCCACTTGGTACCTATCACATTTTGCTTGGGCCTTTTCACCAAGGACCAGACTTCATTCCGGGTGAAGTTTTCTAACTGCTCTTGCATGGCCATCACCCAATCTTCATCTTTCAAGGCTTCCTCCACCCTAAGAGGTAACATAGAGGAAACAAAAGAGTAATGCTCACAAAAAGATGCTAAACGAGAATGAGTCACTACTCCTCTTTGAATGCTTCTAATTATTTTATCAATGGGATGATCCCGTTGAACGGCTTGATGAACTCTTGGGTGAGGTAATGTTGTTCTTCTTTGGATTGGACCATCATCTTCACTATCATAATCTATTTTGGTTGGAGAAACTCCATCAAGGCCTCCCCCTTGATCATCATCTTGGTTGCTTTCTTCAACTTGTCGTGGATCTTGATTTGCTTGTTCTCTTGAGTCATGACCATCTCTCGATGTGGAGGTATCACCATGGGCATTGGTTGACCCATGATGCATATGAATGTCATGATGGACTTGCACTTGTGGATCATCATCATCGTCTTGTTCAACGGGTTTTACATCACCGGTTGCAAGCTTCTTTATTACTTTATGAGAAGGCTCCTCTTTACCTACAATGTCCATATTGACTTGCTCCTTTTGAGAGCCATCAAAAGTCACGTCTACCGTAACCAAGTAAGAAACCTTCATCAACCTTTGGTTCAAACTTAGAGCTTTTGGATTTTTTTCTAAGTATGAAACACTTGCATCCAAAAACTCTAAAGTAATCAACCTTAGGCTTTTTACCGGTGAGTAGCTCGTAGGCTTGTGGAGGTATGGGCGGTTGATTGCATGACATGTCGTGTTAACCACCTCCGCCCAATAATCCTTCTCCAAAATCTTGTACTCATCCAACATTGCTCTTGCGGCTTCTATGAGCATTCGATTTTTCCTCTCCACAATCCCATTTGTTGGGGAGTGTAGGGGACAGAAAACTCATGCTTGATCCCTTCTTCATCAAGAAACTTCTCAATGTTGGTGTTCCTAAACTCCGTCCCATTGTCACTTCTCACTCTCTTGATCTTCACATCAAACTCATTTTGTGCTCTTCTTGCAAATTTCTTGAAGATTTCTTGAGTCTTCCCCTTATCTTTCAAAAAGAACACCCAAGTGAAGCGAGAAAAATCATCAACAATTACAAAACCATATTTGTTACCTCCAATACTTATATAAGCATTGGGTCCAAATAAATCCATGTGTAGTAACTCAAGTGGCCTTGATTTTTTCACGATGTTCTTAGTAGGATGTTTAGCTCCAACTTGTTTTCCCACTTGACATGCACTGCAAATCCTGTCTTTCTCAAAAGAAATGTTTGTTAGTCCAAGAATGTGTTGTCCTCTTTAAAGGTTGTCCAAGTTCCTTATCCCAACATGAGCTAGCTGGTGATGCCACAACCAACCCATGCTAGATTTTGACACTAAACAAGTCTCGGACCCCACTCTACTAGCTGTGAAATCAACTAGATAGAGCTTGCCCTTTAGTTGACCCGTAAAGACAATAGAGGAATCCACCCTTCTAGAGACTTCCACACCCTTATCCGTAAAGAGACAATTGTAACCCATCTCACAAAGTTGTGAAACAGATAACAAATTGTATCCCAATGAATCCACAAGTAATACATTTGAAATTGAATTATCATTAGATATAGCAATTTTACCCAAACCAAGAATCTCTCCTTTACTATTGTCACCAAATGTGATTCCTTCACCCATGCTTTCATTTGGTTGGAAGGAGTCAAACATTTTCTTTGCTCCGGTCATATGATTTGTGCATCCACTATCTAGCACCCAACATGGTCCACCGAAGGAGTATTCCTACAAAATAAAATTAAGCCTTTATTTTAGGTACCCAATTAGAATTGAGTCCTAGGGGGTTAGACACATAAGATTTGGGCACCCAGACACTCCTCAATATTTGCCTCTTCTTGAGAGCACCCACATACTTTACAATAATTTTACCATCCTTATCCCAACAACACAAATAATCACAAAAGTTGTTCCTTGAGATAGGCACTTGTTGCTAGGGAGCCTTCACTTCCTTCTTCTTGATGTTCTTGTTGTCGGAGGAAGTAATAGGAGAAATCTCAACATTGTTTACCTTGTTGATAAGGTCAACAAGAGGCACGCTCTTATTGAACTTTACACAAGGCACACCATTTACCATATTTCTCCCGTTGGTCTTACCATCATACATATTGTAGCCAAGGCCATCCTTTATGTGTGGATGCCTTGGTGCCTTGTAGATTGTGATTGGTTGCTTATCCTTGCTTTTGCAACCAATGTCCACAATGGATTTCAGCTTAAGAATCTCTTTTTTATTCTTCTCTAGCTCAACAAGGTTAGTAGCACAAGCATTTATATCAACATTATAACATCTTTTACATCCTTCACTAGTTAAAGCATTTGAGTCCTTAGAAGAAGTAGAAGTGCTCTTCCAAAGAGTGTCATAGTTTACCTCAAGCTCATGATATTTACTTGTCAAGCTTGTGAGGCTTTCTTGAGCTTAACTATAATCATTCTTTAGACTAGCCAAAGAGTCATTAAGTGAGGCATGTTCCTTAGTCAAGCGCTCATGTGAGTCCTTGCCAAAGATAATTCTACACTTAACTTCTCAACCTTCTCTTTTTCTTTGGTGAGACATGCCTCTAGCCCTTGGTTTTTCCCCTTTTCCACTAGGAGCATTTCACTTTGCGACTCTAAGCATGTCTCATGCTCGTCTATGGTGTACATCAATTTTAAGATTTTAGAGGCAGCTTCTTTTCTATATTTCTTAATGATTTTGATAGCATAGTTTTTATCAAATTCATCATCATCATCACATTTATCATTGGGGTGTGTGGATGTGTGGGATGATACCTTTACTTCCTTTGCCATAAGGCATGTGGGAGTGACATCATCGTCGTCGGAGAGGTTGACAAACAGCTTAGGTAATGAGGAAGTGTTGGTGAAGAATGATATTGATGAACAGGATGTCCCATGTATGGCCATTGTAGCTACACTCTTCTTTTCATTGTCATTGTATTCATCACTATCATCATCGGATTGCCACTCTTCACCTATGTGTGCTTCACCTCTATTCTTGTTCTTGTACTTCTTGTCACCTTCCTCGTTGTATCTTGACTTCTTGCCTTTGTTTGGACAATCCGCAGCAAGGTGACCGGCCAAACCACACTCATAGCAAATTCTCTTCTTGTATACCTTGTTTCCACCACTACTCTTCATCTTCTCTTTCTTGTTTATCAAGAACCTTGCATAATTTTTCACCATGAGAGCTTGTTCTTCATCAAGTTCTTCTTCAATGTCATTATGCTTATGCTCACAACATCCTTTGTTGCAATGACTTGACCCACTTGCATGAGATGCCGCAAGTGCAATGTTTCTCTTTTGACTAAGCCTCTCTTTGGTCTCATCATCTAGAACTTCATGATGCATAATCTTCGCAATCATCTCTTGTGTTGTCATGGTGGTGTAGTTCTCTCTTTCCATTATCACGGAAGCTAGAATGCTATTCTTGTCTCTATATATTCTACATAGCTTTCTTGCTGCAGATTGTTCATCCCATCTATCACATCCAAGAGCTCTCACTCTATTGATCAATGTCATGAATCTATCATACATGGCTTTAGTTGTTTCTCCTTCCATCACTTGGAAATTCTCAATCTTGTTTTGAAGAAGCTCAATGTTTCCTATTCTCACACTCTTGTGACCCTCAAATGATATTCTCAAGGTTTCCCAAATTTGCTTTGCATTTACCATACCATTCACCTTGTTGTTGTCCTCCGAAGTGAGACATTGCAAGATCAAGGTTGCCGCCGTGGCATTGAGATGGAAGTCCGACTCATCTTCGGGTGTCGAATTTTTGGGATCTACAGGAATGTTCACACCAATTTCAACCGCTTGCCAACATCTTGCGGCTATAAGATGCAACTTCATCCTATGAGCCCAATTGGTGTATCTTACTCCATCAAATGGAGGTGGCTTGCCGGGTTGACCATTGGTATGTGAGCATTGTTCTTGCTTGTGCTTTCATAGTTATAGCTTGCTCTTGTATGGCTTTTTGGTGTCTTGTTTCCATCTTCACCTTCATTCTTCTTCTCACTAGTTTCTTCTTGACTTTTCTTGTCAATGATCTCCTTCAGCTTGTTTAGTTGCTCTTGCATCTTGTTCATTTGCTCTTCTTGTTGCTTTTGCAGCGTCATGGTGAGCTGTGCCGTTATTTGAGCGACTAACTCCTTCATTTTATCATCATCCATCTGGGCCAATGTTACTCCTCACGTGGTGAAGCATTAAACCGAGGGACATGGCTCTGATACCACTTGAAAGGATCTAATCGGCCTAAAGGGGGTGAATAGGCGATTATTGATAACCTAAAATTTTTAGCTCAAAAGCGGAAGTTAAATACCAATCGGTAGTAGGACCAGAAGTAGCACCGGTACTACTTGTAGTTCAAAACTAGTACTACCAATGCTAAATTCTAGAAGTATCGGTACCCTACGAAACTACGAATTCGAATGGGAAAACAGAGTAAATTGAACTGTAAATTTAGATCCAATCGTTACCACCCCTTTATTGATGTTGGTGATGAAGGTGTTGAACTTGTTGGAGCTTTTCACTGCACCAAATCGTAGATCGAGTCCTTCAACCTAAGAACTTGGGGATAGAGATGAAGAACACAAATAACACAAGAACAAGGGTAGTCGATGCTACCACCACAGCAAGACACACGATTTAATCTGAGGTTCGATAATCCCCACAAAGGAATTCCTACGTCCCTGTTGTTGAGGTGACTACGAAGGTCTCCTCCCTCAAGCTACCACGAAGGTAAACTTGAGATATCCACTAAGAATCAAGGGTAATACAAACACTTTGGGGTGCACTCACAAATGAATCAACACAGGCAACCGCGAAGAACGCCTAGCTGACTAGGGTTCCAAGAACCCAAGAGTAACAAACACAAATGAAGCCGGTAAGACGAGGAATCCAAGTGCTCAAGTCGTAGAATGAAGTTCCCTCTCTCAAATCTCATGTCCCTAGCTCAAATCCTTGAGGGGGTGAAGTTTGGGAGCAAAGGGGGGGAGAGAGAGACGAGCTGGTGCTTGGGAGAGAGCCTTTCTCGGTTGTGTGTCGCGTGAATGAATGAAATGGGCAAGAGAGAGAGAAAGGAGAGAGGTGAGGGGTATTTATAAAGCCTTGTCCAGAACAACTACCGGTACTACCAATGGATCCATTGGTACTACCGATACCTCACCAAAAGTAACCGTTGTGGTGAGTCAGAACGTGCAGAGGGAGTCACACCGGTACTACCGGTAGAAGGACATATACTACCAGTAGTGCAAATATGTTGTCAACTGGGCACGTTTGACTTGGCCAAAATATTTATTGCAACTTTCAGACTATAAAATAATTAAATCCGGTACTTCCGGTGTTGACCGGTACTACTAGTAGTACCACCGGTACTTCTGGTAGTTCAATCAACTTGCAACTTGGGGCTTTCAACTTTGAGAAAAATATACCCGATACTACCGGACTATATTTTCAATAAAATGCAGTGCTACCGGTGTACATCGGTTCTACCGGTGGGGACACAGGTACTTCCGGTAGTACAAAGTTATTTCAACTTTGCACTTTCGACTTTTTGAGAAAATAGCACTGGTACTTCCGGTCCGGTAGGTCAGGTTGGGTAAAGAATGGACATTTTCTAAGTACCATGAGTGCAACGGTGTCTCTCCAAACGCTCTAAAGACTGACTTGAGCACTTTTAGACCTCGAATTACCAACCTAATTTGTATCCCTCTTTATAGTATGGCGTTTCCTATAACTCAAGCAAAGATAAAATCTGAGGGCTTTCTTGAGTAGAAATGTCGTCCATCCGAATAAAATTTATGGTGCTTGTATCACCAAATATAATCAATCAAATTTTCCAATGGACTAACACCTGCGTATTCACTTAGATAAACTTGTTAGTCCCTAATTTGATTGTCATTAATTATCCAAAACCCACATCGGAGGCGAATGCACTTACACATGGGCATCACAATCGAGCACTGGGTAGGGTCTATCTACTCAAAAAAGGTTGAACCCTCCATTTTCGACTAGCTGGGCCCCATTGGTGTCTCACTTGGGTCTTAGGAGGCCAATTTAGCCAACCATATACGAGGGCAACATGACTTCATGGAGCCTGACTGAGGGATAGTAAGGGAAACACACCCTGCTAGTTTAGGGTGATAGTCGCACCATGTGCCACCCGATCATGTGGCCCTCCAACATCGACAAGCCTCGGGCACATGCTTAACGAGAGTGCCCGTCGATCACTATGCCTACGTCGCCGCACCCTCCTTGTGGTTGGAGGGCTAAGGTTGGGTGATGAGTGAGTGTCTGTATGTGGCTGCTGTGGACAGAAGTGGAGGAATCCTAAATAGAGAGAGGTAGGGGGTGTGACTCGTGGAGAGGACGAGTCAACCGGGATCATGTTTGGGTTTTGGCCGCCTTTATATATGTGAGCTGCAAATCCCCGCACATCCTGGTTAGCGATGATTTATAAATCCGTCATGGATTAAAGGATTTATTATAGTGCAATGTGTTAAGGGCTCGTCACATGTGTGTTTTGACATATATGTGTTTGTGTTAAGGGTCATCACATATGCATTTTGACTATATGCATTATGACTCTTATCATATACGCGTGTTGTGTACGCATGTTTGATATATGACCTTTTTACAGACGCTACTAAGCCCTTATTATAGACACATTTTATGATTTGTTTTTTCCTACACAGTGATGTAGTCAACAAAAGATTATATACGCAATGAAGAAATAAGAGGAAATTTTTGAAGACAATTCGTTTTGCGTATAAATATACTATATTGATCCAAACACATGGTCTATGATATAAAACAAAAAAAATACAGAAACTGAACTGTGGGCTAATGATTAGGTGTCTATGGTTTACAATTGGATGGCTCATGATCTCTTTCTTATTCAGTTTTTGTACTCGAACACTAAACTACTAGTTAGAGTAACATCTTGTTCATGTAAAAGAATTTTACAAATTGTATCACTAAATTACTAATCCTCGACAGTTGTGAATACTCCTGTATCATAATTCTCGCTGTCGTTTGAATCATTTTTTTTTGTATAGGAGAAAATTATGGAGCTGAAACACACTTGTGAATTTTAGTGTAGGACTAATGAAACCTTACTTTTACTGAGTCAGACTAGGGGACATTTAACTCTACTCTCCAAATACCAACTTTAGAATGACACGTAGGTTATTACCATAAAAAAAAGGGGCCAATTGTACAACCGTCCCTTTTGCACCTATTTTTTAACTTTACTCATTTGCCCCTGATTTCACCTTCCGTCATGTGGTAAAAATTTTAGGCCCAAAAAAATGTTTGTGAAATAAGAAAAAAGGGAAAAAAGACTACAATACCTCTGGTCCTAAACAGACATATCTCTCCCTTCTCTCTCTGTTCGCGACTTGCAGTCGCTCGGGCCATTCTCGACGGGCGGCGCGACGGGCGGCACTAGGGTTTGGAGCAAGGGAGGCCGGCAAGGGCAGGCGGCGCGTCGGGCGAGCGGATCCGGCGACTTCGCTGTGTTAACCCCGTCCAAAAAAGGTGTTTGCATCTTTCACTGAGGAGTTGGTTTAAGGAAACCACATAGCTTCTGAAATTGGAGAACTTTAGGTTAAGAGTTGACTGGCCATCCTTTATTTTATTTTGTATGCATTGATCTGTTATCATTATTATCATGTCTTTTAGGAAAAACAAGCAGCTCTCTAACTATGGTGATACAAAATCTGCAAGAGCAATAATGCTTGTTGAGCTGAAGAAGCTGATTGAAGCTAACCCTTTGTTCTGTGACAAGCTACAATTTCTAGACCTGAAGAATTGTAGGTTGCGGACACTTGTAGATTCATGTTCCATCAATGTATAATTGTAAATTAGGCATATCTATGTTTTTCTGATTTGAGTTTGAACATCAAATAGGGCACACATGAACTGAGAAGATATAGTTGTTTTATTTTCGTCAAGTTAACTGTTTTTATGTAAATGTCTTTATATCTTGCCATCTTGTCCATCAAAATTCAATACAGATCACTAATGGCATGAAGTCTCTAAATGCTGTTTTTCTACTTACAGACACAGTTGTAGGCAATATGGTAAGATTAATTACTCGCAAGTTATTCTGCTTTACCCTTCGTACAGTTGGCTTAATTATGTCAGATTTTTGGATTTTCAGCCTTTTCCTTTGTACCAAATGGCTCTCTTTGTTTTCTCCAGCTGCACCTATGAAACATTCCAGGAAAACCTTCATGCTTTTGGAGGCTTATACAGGTAAATATATATTCTCCCTTGCTGCAAAATTAGGAGAATTAAATGGAATGCCTTTGGTTTGCCATCTCTTGAATTGGATGCATCTTTCTGTTAGTAAATTGTGTATATGAGAAAGATGAAGCATAACCTATAAATTGGTATATCGACTTATAAGAAAAGGATATGAATGTAAAACACTTTTGTTGAATCCTGCGGTGTGTCATTTCAGCATTGATATGCAATTCCATATCCATGTAGCATATATTTTTGTCTTAAAACAATTTGATCATATGTATTCAGTTTGAGTTGTGATTTTGTTCTAATTTCTGAATGCAATGCAAATTCTCATTGTTTGGTGTTGGTCATGCATATATACGTCACTTTTTACCAAACTTAAGTTTTTTTACCAACATTTGCCTCCATTGTCTGTGTTGCTGGGCTGGGCACACCAGAATTTGCTGAGCTTCAGTGACACAACCAAATCAAATATGTTGTTGCCATCTTGTGTTGTTGCCATCTTGATCACATCAAGGTTTCTAGAATCACATGATATGCCAATCTTGTGCCAATGGCTCAGTTAACTCGGTTTCGGCAAGAATCACAAATATGAGGTCCTTGTGTTTTCTTGGACTCTTGTGCCAGTTACTCAAGTCATGATCTGTGCCAACTCAAAGGTCTTGAATTGCAAGTGAATACCTATTTTGTTCAATTTGCAGTGATAATCGTGAAATGTCAGAGCTTATATGTTTGTACACAAAATAGAAGCTCCTAACAAAGAAGAAATCCATGACGGAAATGTCAGAGCTTATATATACTTGAAATGTCAGAGCTTGTATATACTTGAAATGTCAGAGCTTATATATACTTGATTATTTATTATGTGTAAACTATAAACCCCGGAAGGTCTTGATTATTTATATTTGAGTTTTTGATAGTGCTCCAGACCATAGATGTGCTTTTGTTAATGAATCTGAAAGACAACTTTCTGATGAAGGTGGTTTACTTTCCATGGAGATTGTTGAAGAAAAGAGGAGAGAATTAGCTACGAGCTGCATCCAGAAGCGTCAAGAGAACCAACCAACTTACTATTCTCAACTGGGGAAGTGCCCCAATCCTACAAAGAAATGGCGCTCACAGGCTATTGTGTGATCTACTGTGGTCAGGATGGAATTAGGCATCTAGAAGCACTTGCCTTTGCCATTTGCTATATCAGTGTCCTATGCGCAATAGATTTCTATAATTTCAACGTGTATTTAGATAACATTTTTTAATCCTTCTTGAAGTTTATTGTTTGTCGGTGTCTTGGTTATGTAATGCATGTGAGGCTGCAAAACAAATAGATATTAGATTCCGTGTTTCTGCAAATGCTGCTGGGGCGAAGAAATATCGGAAAAGACAGGACCAAACAGTAGCACCTAAAATTTGGATTTCCTAAGAAAATGAATTCAGGGCCGACGAATGTGAGCAAAACTTTACTTCCCGGCTATTTAACAAAAGGAAGCGTACATGTCCATGCTGAAACTTAACAAACTGAACAAACTGAGTGGGCATGATATTGTAACGTAGGGTATTTACCTGGTAAACAAAAAACAGGAAAATCAAACTTGAATGCTTGGATTTCAAAAAAAAACAAAGTACACTAGAGAAAGCCCACAACCAAAAACTGAATATCCATCAATTAGCCGCAGCCCATAACATGGCTGATGATCTTAATAAGTAGATGCCAAAAGAACCATTCAGAGAATCATTTGCCGTCCCTTTGTGTTACAAAGAATCCCTCAATCGGGCCAAAGACCCAACCTAAACTACCAAAAATGAATATCCATGAATTAGCTGCAGCCCATGTAACAAAGGCTGACGATCTTAATAGATGCTATTGCAGAACTATGCATTCCTTTTGTCTTAAAAGAGCGTCTCATTCGGCCCATAGACCGCAACCTTAACCACCAAAAAAAACTGGGAGACTTTTCCTTCCGGCAGGTTCAGTAGACACAGGAATTGCAAATTGAACTGATCAGTCTACACTTAGGATCATCTTGCCCGTGCTCCTTATGCCTGCGTGAGATGAAAAAATTAATGTCATCAGACCCACATATAGGTTACCAAAATCTTAATGCAGCACGCAGGCAAGAATATAGCTTAAATAATTTGTACATATTGATCAGTAACTTGCCAACATGCATACACAAGAGAATTCAGTCGAACACACGTCATACTGGCCAGAGACGGCATCTGCCATGACAGCGCCCGCCGTGGCGGCGTTCCCAGGTTCTTGGAGTAGCCGCTCACCACCGTGCCCCTCCCCGCGCTGCCACCACCGGCGTGGATGCCTTGGCCCCTGGAGATCATGAACACGACCCACACCATGGCCAGCAGCCGCAGACAGGCTCGTGCCGAGCACCTTGTGCACCTGGTGCGCGTGTTTCTCGTTGAAGGAAGGTGTGATCACGCGCCCCTACCGGGCTCCTGGCTCAGTTCGGAGATGAGGAACCCCAGCCCAGTGCGATGGCTGCCGAGGCGGCTGTCCGCGGTGGCCGAGGTGGCACCGAAGAGCCCGCACCTGCACGGAGATGCAGTTCCGCAGGCGGCCCTCTCCGCGGCCATAGAGGACGCCGTGCAGTGCTCAGCGCTGCGCGGATCGACTCACACCGATCCATATCGGCATCCTCACGCGGCCATCCTGAAGCGGCCGGTGAGCACCTCACACGACGACGACACCGAGCCACCGCCATCCGCGCGCCGAGTCGGAGCTATATGCTCGACAAGCCGCCGGCCTTTTCCTGTGCCTCGTGGCGTCGCGGTTGCGGCGCCGCGCTGCGCCACGCCGGCAATCTCCGCCAGCCCAAAGCCAGGCAGCCAGCAGCCCTGCCCAACGGGCCCGCCCCCGGGCGTGCTCGTCTTGCCTCTTGCGTCCCCATCGGCGCAACCGCGACGCGCCCAACCACAACAATCCCTTGTCCCAGGTCGCTGAGAACCGGCACCCACGAACCCCACGGACAACCAACGTCGTCAAGAACCCTAAGAAGAACGGAGCACATACCCGTCGTATGAGCAAGTACACGGGCACCAGCGCCACCGAGAACAAGATGCACCCGGCGGCGGCGGCGTACCACCAGCATCCCGTCGAAGCACGCCCTCTCGCGGCATCCTTGTCCTTGGCGAGCTCCACGCCTCGCTGACGTTGGGCCTTCGCTGCCGCTGGTTCTTTTTCTTGGCGCGCTTTGGCCCCGCGCCTCCCCCGCCTCCCTCCACCTCCGCCTCCGCCTCCGCGTGCTCGTGATGGTGCTCCGGATCGTCCGCTCCCTCGACGAGGTGGCTAATGAAGGAGATCGAGTTGAACACCCCCGTCGCGGCCTTCTGCACAACAACTAGCAGATTCGGCTTGCCTCGCTTGCCGTAGCGATACGCTGGGAGCGCCCCCGTCTCCTGGACGAAAGACGGCATTTCGGGGCGAGGAAGAGAGTACGGTGGATTGGAGGGAGGAGGCGTCACCGGATGTTTAGAGGCAGGTGGATTGACGGTAAGAGGCGTCGTCGGAGGAGACGAGAGGCGGCGGTGGTCGGTGGCAGGAAAAAGGAAGCGAGGCGCAACGAGAAGAGAGCGGTTAGACGGGGAGAGGGAGAGGAGTCTGTTATATGATGACAGGCTGACAGCTGACAGCTTTTTTTATTCCACACCTTGGAATCGGTTACATGGGCCTGCTTAGTAGTGATTTCCCTAGAAGCTACCCTCTCATAAGATGAGAAATTGAGGTGAAACAAAAAAAAAAAGTTTATCGGCACTGCTATCTTACTCAAGAAAATTGTTTTTACCAAATGTTTCTAAAAATTCCTTTTAACTGCTCTATTATTGAAACAAAACTGCTTCACTCGTAAAAGTTCGTCGGACAATGGCTAGAGAGGACGCCATGAGACGCCACTCGACATTGGCTGACTCATCGTGCTCATCTCGGGGAAGCACGTTTGGATCATATCTATAGCTTGCCGTGCTAACTTCTGGCATGCCACAACAGTGTAGCTGTTCTTTGTTTCACACCTTAGCCTAGGTCCACTGCAGTCCTCCCTATATTGTTTTGTAGTTAAAATATGCGCCACAGCATGCCAAAAGTGTGGCAGACGATTCATCCGCCTTAATTGTGGCATGCCGCTGTTTAGCGTTGTTGCTACAGAAGCACACCAAATAGGGTGGCAGTTTTTTTTTCTTTTTGACAATAAACAGGGTCTAGTTGAAGGCGCGTGCGGTGCAACACTGAGAGGAGGGTAGTTTGTCTTTTCGCAGCATCGTTAGGCTGTCTGCAACAGCATACAGATAAGGTGACCCATAGCTAAAATGGATGGTGCACAATGTTTTTTAGCAAAAAACCAGTCTCCAACAGAGCAGTCAAACGCAGCCCCGATTTTGTGTTGCCTCCGACACGGAAGGCAAATTGCTTCTTCTCTTGCTCTCTTTGCCTCCCCATGACAGGTTTGGGCCCACCACCACGATCGGAGACGGCTCGCCCGTTGGTCCTCGTCGTCGTTGTAGACGTCGTCCTCTTAGCCGGAGACGGCGACACGGGTGTCCTTGGCAAAGACGACGCGGCGACCTCCGGCTCGGAGGCAGAGGGCCACGGGGAGGAGGATCTGGTGCTGGCCGAGGCGGCGACCCAGAGGACGGTGACGGCGGTGCTGGTGACCAGCATGGGGTTAGTGGGGGTCCTGGCTCAGCCTAGAGACGGAGAAGGAGCTTTCCCGCAGCGGCCATGGCACGAGCTTCCCTGCGGCGTCCATGGCGGCCAGGAGGAGGACCTCGTCCACGGAGGCCATGGCACGAGCTTCCCCGCGGCATCCATGCCGGCCATGAGGAGGACCTTGCCCGCGGCGGCCATGGCACGAGCTTCCCCGCAGCGTCCATGGCGACCAAGAGGAGGACCTCGCCCGCGGCGGCCACGGGGCTGCGGCGAGTGCCCGGGGAAGAGAGGTGTGGTCTGCGGCGCGGAGCGGGGCGCGGCCAACGAGGCGAGGCAAGGTCCGCGGCATGCCCACGGCGAGCGGCCGGAGCAGCGTGGGCAGCGGCTGGTGCCTGGAGCGGGGCGTTGCAGTTTTGGGTCCTCTGTTTTTGCGGTATCTATTGGAGAAAGAAAGTTTTCGGTAGGTTATCGTTTTACTGTGCATGAGCTATATCATTGAATGGGTCTTAATTTTAGGTTTCTATTGTTAGAGATAGTCTTAGCCACCGTTAAAAGCGTACTAAAGAGGTTAAAAATATTCCAACTAGTGTCATATGTGATCACTTGAACTTTTTTATAACGTGAGGACAATTATAAACTTTTATAATGGCACATAGGGAAAAGAGCCCAAAATAGTGCCTAAATATTTCATGTGCTATATGGTAAATCATTACTGGACTTAGGAGATTTTTCAAGTGCCAAAACACTCGCCCATGGCCCGGATACACTCGGCAAAGCCTTTGCCAAGTGTGGCACTCGGCAAAGGCTTCTTGGCAAAGATTCTCACGGCAAAGAGGTCTTTGCCGACTGCCTTTTCATGGGCACTCAACAAAGATTCTCTGAAAAAATTAAAAAAAGAAAAGGCAGCAAGCCCATCAGCAGGGCCCGCCGAGCCCATCGCTGCCGGAGACGGCACTGCAAACTAGGGGAGGGCGGGGCCATGCCGCGCCGTCGTGGGACGAGGGGGTGCGGGGACGCGTCGTGCACCGGGATGGAGAGGGCGGGGCCGGCCCCGACCGACGCTGTGGAGGCCGACCATGCACCGGATCTGGACATCCCCGCCTGGCACGATCGCAGATCTGGTGGCATGGGCGCTGACGCGACCACCAGCTCCACGAGTTGCCGCGCCGGGAGCCGACCTTCCCACACACGGGCGAGGGCCAACCTCCCAGCGTGCCTCCTGGGCCGCCACGCCACGAGCCGACCTCCCCGCGTGCCGGTGAGGGTGGACCTCCCCTCGTGCCTCCGCGGGCCGCCACGCCACGAGCCGGGAGCCGGCCTCCCCACGCGCCGGCGAGCGCCGACCTCCCCACGCGCTGACGAGGGCCGACTTCCCCACGTGCCGGCGAGGGCCATCCTCCCCCACACGCCTCCATGGTCGCCGTGCCGTGAGATGCCCTCCCTACGCGCTGGCGAGGACCGCCGTGCCTGCACTAGAGAGAGGGAGAGTGAGGAGGGGAGGGGAGCGGCGACCACGGGAGAGGGCCATCGTGGGCCACCGCGGGCCGCCGTGCCACGCGTCACGAGCCGGCCTCCCCACGTGCAGTCGAGGGCTGCCCTTCCCGCACGCCTCCGCTGGCCGCTGGGCCGTGAGGTGCCCTACCTATGTGCTGACGAGGGCCGCCGCGCCGCACCAGAGAGAGTGAGGAGGAAGAGGGGAGTGGGTGAGGAGGGGCGGCCAAGGGAGAGGGTGAGGAGGGGTGGCCAGGAACCCTAGTTTGCTGTATATATATTGAGGACCTCATGGCCCGGTTGGGCCAATGGGCCGCGCCTTTGCCGAGTGGCCCATTAAAGCTAATTGGCAAATCATTTTACTTTATTTTTTATTTTTTGTTTTAAATCTTTGAAATTCAAAAGTATGATAAGATGAACTCAAATGAAAAAATTCAACTATGAAGTTTCATAACTTTTCGAGATCCATAAAGTTTATTTTGGGTGTTTTACATCCAAGGTCGTTTGAAAATTTTGAATTTTAAATTTTTAAAATTTGAACCTATTTTGCATAAAAATATGAACTCAAATAAAAAAATTCAACTACGACATTCTGTAACTTCTCAAGACATATACATGTCAGTACAAGAAGGATGACCCCACATGAACGAAGATGGGTCCCTCGTGGCGGGTCCCATCTAATTGACACGCTGATCCCACACGTCAGATGGAAAACGGTCCCAGACAGTCGTCGAAGGTTGATGGGCTGGGTCCCATGTAACTGACACGCTGATCCCACACGTCGGATGGAAAACGGTCCCAGCAGGTCCCACATGTCAGTCGTTGGAGGATGGTGGTATGGGTCCCATGTGGCGGGTCCCATCAAACTGACACGCCGATCCCACACGTTGGATGGAGAACGGTCCTAGACGGGTCCCACATGTCAGTCGACGAAAGGTGGTGGCCTCAAGGTTCCCCTGGGTAGGCAGGTCCCACATGTCGGTCAGTGAAGTGTGGTAGAATAGCACCCATTCGGAACGGATGAGTAACGGCGGGTCCCATAACGTCGAACGGAGAAGTGTCCCGCTGAGTGATGGGCGGGTCCAATGACTAACGACGGGTGGGGGGTACTAGTAATGCGTGGTAACGGCAGATGGAAGTATGAGTGAAGGCGGCTCTCCCACAGGCAAACGGCGCCGGCTCCCGTAGCCAAATGGAGCGGCGCGGGTTTCAGTGACGAAGTGTGTAGGTCACAACTCGAGGTATACGTGAAATCGTCACAATCCAGCGATGAACGGTGCCGCGAACACCTCTATGACGATTCCGTCAGGTTTTCTGTGATGTTTCCCATGACCTTTTTGAAATGCGTCACGAAAAACAAAATTGTCACGCAGTTCAATGACCAAAGCAACCAAAACGTCATGGAAACCACTCTTCGGTGACCATAACAAAATCATCATAAGAATTTTCATCATGGTAGATCATATCTCTACTAGTGATATACAAAGTTTATTTTGGTTGTTTGGTCATTTATTTATCTAACATGGTGATTCTAACATTGTTCACAAATCTTATCTCTTGCTGTTTCATGAATCTTAGAGAGAGAGGTAGATTTTATGAAACAACGTTATTATCAATTTGTCAAATAAAGAAATGACTAAAATAAATGATGTAGATCTTAAGAAGTTATACAACTTTATAGTACAAATTTTTTTTATGAAAGTTAATTTAGTCCCTCAAAATGTATTTAAAAAAATAGCCGTGCCAAGACTTTGCCGAGTGCCTAGCACTCGGCAAATCAGCCTTTGCCGAGTGCAATTCTGGCACTCGGCAAAGAGGAGATTTGCCGAGTGCCCGAGATTTGGCACTCGGCAAATCTCATGGTATTCTTGGCAAAGCCTGAGATTCCAGTAGTGAATATTAGCCAAAGTACCAACGAAATTTGGTTGCAACAGTGCCTTTGCACCAATGTAGCATGCATAACGCTAGTCTCAATTGGAGCTTCGTAACTGTTTGCAAGACTCCACTATGTTAGAAGACTCCCCTATGTTAGAAACAATGTAAACAAGTATTATCCTTGTGAAACTCACTTCATCGCATGAAACATTTTTCTATATGTATCTCACTTCATTTATACTCTGCCATATCATCTTATTTAATCCAATAAAACTTCATGAAACTTCCATTAAGGCTGGCCATACGTGAAGTCGTCTCACAAACTACAAACTTTAGAAAGCTATATTCAACTTCTACGACGAAATAGAACTGAATGGAAGCTACTTCCTAAGACCTATTTTTTACTTCTCTCACATGTATAGTTCTCAAGGTAAAGCTAAAATATTAATTTCTTCCAGCTTTCATGTTCTCTCTCTGCTATCTTTCCTGATAAGTTGTTTTATTACACTTTTTTGAAAACAACTTTAGCTTCACTAGTGAAGCAGCCATATAGAACTACGGAAAAGAACGACTTTACTAATGAAGCTAGGTTGTACCAAAAACAGACCCATAATAACATCTCAGAACTCTAGTTATTGCACGGAGGAATTAGTTATATATATAATGACACCTCTTATCATTGCAGGTGGTCGTCACAGGCACTATCGCCTAAATCTCTCTTCTACTTGGTTGCAATGCTTCGGTTAGTCACTTCTCTCCTCAAGTAACACGCTTATGGAGAGGCAAACCCTGCCCTTTCTCACCAGGTTGCACGAGCTTGACCTCCTCCTAGCATGTGGTCCATCGCAAGCTTTTAGGCACTCAGCGGTAGCACAAAAAGTGTGGTCTCGTCCCCTCCATCCACAATCCCACATCTTCTCCCTCTGCTAGTGGTCTCATCTCCTCCATCTACATGTTCACCCTCCCCTAATTGCTGCTCAAAGACACGCTCCAGGACAAAGATCTGAGGTGGTTAATCAAGTCAGGGCTAGAGCTCCCGATGCTACTACTCCTCCGGCGATGGTGGCACTAGTCATGCGCATGGGCACCCTTGGCAGTTTGCATGGTCGAAGGAGAGGTTGCATTGGCCGGTGACACGTCCACCGTCCTATCATCAAGCTGTTAGATTGATCTCCACCACATATGGCCCAACGGCCATGTGAGCTTGGTCTCGCACCCTGATCGGGGGCGCCCAACCGTGAATGGTTGGTGGGCCCCCGTCGCCCAGCGCATATAAAAGGAAGGTGGGGTCCGAGCCACTCGGTACGAGGTTCACCTGAGCCGCCAGTCCCCCCACCTACATCCTAACCCTAACCCGATCTAAGAAGGGGTGCTACTAGCGACGGGAAGCGCCACTTACGCAAGCGCCGCCACCTCGACGTCCGTGCCGCCTCCAAGGACGTCGTCGTCTTCATCTCCATCCTCTACACCGACCATCGTTGCTAGTGCGCAGCCTCCATCAACGTTCGTGATGGGATCTGCCGCGCCACCGACAGCGACACCGACCACTCCACCCACAGAGGGTTTCGGTATGCGTCACTTTTCTCTCTTTCCCTCTCTGTGTCTCTCAAGTCTGGTAGGTCATGAACTAGGATTTTGATTTTACTACACCTATGTTAAAGTCACCAGCCTAGACGCCACTACTAGATGATCCTATGACCTAATGAATCTATCAATGGTATCGGTGAAGCCTACTAGTTACTGGACTAGTGTCTGGGGTATGAAGATGACCGATCCGATCTAGATCAGGATCGAAACAATGAAACCCTAACCCTAATCTAGAACATAGATCAGAGGTTGGGGATAGAAGAAACTCAAAGAAAATGAAAATGAAACCAACCGATCCATTGCGGATCGGGGAAGAAGTCGAAGAAACCCGAACCAACAAACCAAAACCCTAACCCTAATGAATGGATCGGGGGAGATACTGAGATCCTTACCTCGGTCTCAGTCACCTAGTCACCAGCGCCAGCCATCACGATGGCCGCCGCGCAGGAACGACACGCCCGCCGGACGGCCAGGTCAACACCACCGCGAAGCCTTCGCCTCCGGCGCGTGAGCAGGGCACCGTCTATGAGGCCGCTCGACGGCGGCGCGCTCAGCCGTGGGTGAGCGCGCATGCCGGCGAAGGGGCCCGCCGTGGCGTCGTTTTCCCCGGGCCGCCATGGCCGCCGCTGGCGGCTGCAGCCGCTCGCTCGGTCTATGCGGCTACTGAAGAAACGGGGAGGGAGAGAAAATGACTTAGGGTTTCGGGGGGTCTGGCCGGGTGAGGTTTTTATTCCTCCGAAATCTGCTCCTGTCCATCGGATCCAGAAACCCTCAGATCAAACGGCTGAAAGTCACTGGGGCACCTTGCTGGGCCGTAATGGGCTGGTTGGTCGATCGCGCAGCGCGGCGCGCGCGCAGGCCGCTGGGCCGTTTTGGCCACTGGGCCAAATCGATTGCCCCGGCCCGGCTATGAACAGTAATGTTTCCAAATTTATTTCTGAATTTCACGAATCAATAAAAAAAAGAAGAAGGCCATGGGCCTACCTGGGCCACCATGGGCCGTTCGGCCGTTCGCGCGCCGCGCACGGAGCTGCCGAACCAGGCTGCGGGCCGATTTGGCCATTAGGCCGATTAGTTTGCCCTGACCCAATAATGAATAGTAACATTTTTGAATTTATTTTATCAATTTCAGAAGCCAATTTTGATATATTATGTAGAATTTGAATAAATGATGAATAGATGTTTAAATTTTCTGTAAAAAATTTTGAACCAACGGGATAAATTTTTATAGATAATTGAATTATTTTGAATTGCTATATAGAGGAGAATGCTTCTGAAAGTTGATAATGATTATTCATTAATGTTTCCACTACGAATATTGAATTATTGCTCTTATATTAAATTTGAACCAACGGGATAATTTAATTTTTGAGAGAGAGTATGAATTTCTGGTAATTTTATTGATAAATTATAGTGTTGTTATTTTATGACCAACGTTGTTAATAATAATATTATAATCTTTTGATTCATGAGAATTATGTATTAATTTTACTTATGCCCAACGGTGATGTAAAATTTTTGCATAGATGAATTTTGGTATATGTTATAATTTGACCAACGTTAAGTTAAGACATGCAATTTTATTTATGAATATATCTTACTCTCTTTGATATGAATTTCAAGAGGAAAATTCTTTGTGAACATCAACAACATCCCGAAGCTCGATGGGACCAACTATCAAGTTTGACGGGAGAAGTTTGAAGTGGAGCTTGCCTTGGGTGAGGTTGATATGGCAATCCATCACTCGTGTCCTGTTGAACCAGTGGCACTGGTGAGGGGAGCTAATGAAGCTGATGCTGCTTTCGCTACTCGTGAGCATGAGCATGCAGATAATGTGATGAAATATCAACTTGAACATAGAAATTGGGTTGGCTCCAACCACAGGTGTCTCTTGGTGGCCAAGGCCACTATTGATGAAACCATCAGAGGATCAATCCTAGAATGTGCCACTGTTAAAGAATACCTAAAAAAGGTGAAGAATCAGTTTAATGGGTCTACCAAGGCCACAGCAAGTACACTGATCAAGAAACTCATCACTTCAAAATACATTGGTGGTGGCATTAGGAAGCACATCTATGAAATATGCACTACGGCATCTAAGCTTCAACCAATGGATTTGGAACTCAAAATTACTGATAAGTTCCTGATGTATTTGGTTTTTGCTTTCTTGCCCAAAGAATATGAAAACTTTATTGTGAACTACAACATGCAGCCCGAAGATTAGGATTTTGAAAAGCTCATTGGCATGTGTGTTCAGGAGGAGGAAAGAATTAAGAACTTACAAGGTGACACTGCAAACCTTATGAGGGAGAACAAAAGAAAGCACTTTTAGACCAAGAATCCTAAACCATAGGGGAAACCTCAGTGGGATAATGCCTCTTCTTCTTCCAAGCCACAGGGAAAGGCCCCTATGAATCATCAGAATCAACCGAATGACCTCTATGGTGGTGCTGAAAAAGATCAATGCAAGTACTGCATAAAGAGGGGACACTACAAGAGAGATTGCTCACTCTAGTTGAAGTCTCTGCTAAAGAGAGGTGAGGAAACTATTATATTTGTAGATGAATCTCTGTATTTAAATTATGTGAAAACCACTTGGTGGATTGATTCTGGAGCAACTACTCATGTTGCAAATTCTTTACAGGGATTAAATGGGAAGAAACTTCTGCAAAGAGGGGAAAGAACAATTAAAGTTGCGAATGGAGTGCAAGCCAACATTGAAGCCATTGAAGAACTCTCTTTAGAATTAAAGAATGGTTTTATACATAGGCTTAAAGATGTACTCTATGTTTCTTCTTTGCGTAGAAATTTAATAAGTGTTTTGAAACTTGATGATGATTATTTTGATTGCCATTTTGGTAATGGCCAATGTAAGATACTCGTTAATAATGAATGTGTTGGTCTTGTCTTCCGACAAGACAAACTTTATTTATTATCTCTTGCTGAGAATGTGAACAATGTCTGTAATGAGAATGTGAATGATTCCCCATCTATGAATGTAAGTAAGAAGCGAAAGAGAATTGATAATGCGTCTTCGAAATTATGGCATTGTCGCTTGGGCCATATTTTGAGGGAGAGAATAGAATAATTAGTTAAAGAATCAATTCTCCCGCACTAAGAATTTTCTGATTTAGAACAAGGTGTTGATTGTATTAAAGAAAAATATGTTAAGAAAATAAAGAAGAATGCCAAATGAAGTACAGGAACCTTGGAAATAATCCACACAGACATTTGTGGTCCTTTTCCTGTAAAAAGTGTGGATGGTTATGATTCGTTTATAACATTCACAGATGATTACTCTCATTATAGCTACATTTATCCAATTAAAGAAAGATCAGAAGCATTGGATAAATTCAAGATATTTAAAGCTGAAGTTAAAAATCAACACAATAAGAAGATCAAGTTAGTACGATCAGACCGTGGTGGAGAGTACTATGGGAGACATACCCCATATGGCCAAGTTCCTGGACTTTTTGCAAAGTTCCTACAGGAAAGTGGCATAGTCGCCGAGTACTCCATGCCGGGGGAGCCTCAGCAAAATGGAGTGGCTGAAAGAAGAAACCATACTTTAATGGATATGGTAAGAAGAATGATAAGTTACTCCACATTACCGATTAGTTTATGGATGGAGGCGTTGAAAACCGCATTTACATACTTAATCGAGTACCAAGCAAGTCTGTGTCAAAAACACCATACGAATTATGGACAGGAAGAGAACCATCACTTAATCACTTACGTGTGTGGGGATGTCCAGCTGAGACAAAGATTTTTAACCCAAACATTGGAAAGTTAGACCCCAAGATAGTCAGCTGCCATTTCATTGGCTATCCAAAAAGATTAAAAGGATATCGCTTCTATTGTCCTGATAGACATACGAAGTTTGTAGAAACAAGACATGCTATGTTCTTGGAGGATGACATGATTAGGGGGAGCAAGGTAGCACGAGAAATTAACCTTGAGGAGAAACCGGTACATGTGCCCACTCCGATGGTTAAAGAACCATTTTTTGTACTACCTGCTGCTGTTGCACCAACAGTGCAAGATACTGCAGTGACAACACCTGTTGTTAGTTCTCCGGTGCCGACAATAAATGAACATGAGGAACCTGTCCTTCAGGAGCCTATAGAACCTAACGTCACACATGAGGAAGAGCAGCAACAGCCCATTGTAGAACAAGTGCCAGAGGCCCCTAGGAGGTCTCAAAGAGAAAGAAAGCAAGCTATTCCTGATGATTATGAACTTTATAACATGGAAGAATTTCATATGGAGGGTGATCCTACCTCTTATGAAGAAGCCATGAGAAGTGTGCACTCATCAAAGTGGTTAGAAGCTATGAAGGATGGAATGAAATCGATGAGTACCAATAAAGTTTGGGACTTAGAACCTATTCCTAAAGGAGCCAAAACAGTAGGCTATAAATGGGTCTACAAAACAAAATGTGACTCCCAAGGGAATGTTGAAAGATATAAAGCACGACTTGTGGCAAAAGGATTTACACAAAGAGAAGGGATTGATTATAATGAGACCTTTTCTACAGTCTCTTGTAAGGATTCTTTCAGAATCATAATGGCACTTGTAGCTCACTATGATTTAGAATTGCACCAAATGGATGTGAAGACAACACTCCTTAACGGGGATTTAGAAGAAAATGTTTATATGGCATAACCGAAAGGTTTTGTCATAGAAGGAAAAAAAAGATGGGATGTCGTCTGAAAAAATTGATTTATGGATTGAAACAAGCTTCAAGACAATGGTACTTGAAGTTTGATAGAATAATTAAGAGTTTTTGGTTTAAAGAAAACGTTGAGGACAATTGCATTTATGCAAAGTTCAAGAATGAAAAATACATATTTTTGATCCTATATGTAGATGATATATTACTTGCTAGTAGTGATGTCAATCTACTAATGGAGACGAAGAAATTCTTGTCCTCAAACTTTGATATGAAAGAGCTCGGTGAGGCCACGTTTGTTTTAGGAATTGAAATTCACCGAGATAGAAGGAAGGGGGTTTTAGGATTATCGCAGAAGGCATACATAGAGAAGATTTTGAAGAAATTTTATATGCATGCGTGTAGTCCCTCACCTGCTCCTATAGTCAAGGGTGATAGATATGGGGAACACCAGTGTCCCAAGAACCAATATGAAATTGATCAAATGAAGGTGGTACCATATGCTTCAGCTGTTGGAAGTTTGCAATATGCTCAAATATGTACTCGCCCTGACTTAGCTTTTGTTACCGGGTTACTTGGCAGATACCAAAAGAATTCAGGAATTGAACATTGGAAATTAGTGAAGAAAGTCTTGCGTTATTTGCAAGGAACGAAAGGCCTCATGTTGACATATAGAAGATCTGATTCCCTGCAGATAGAGGGGTATTCAGATTTTGATTATGCGGGAGATGAAAGAAAGTCCACGTCAGGATACATATTTACTCTCGCAGGAGGAGCTATATCGTGAAAAAGCTCCAAACAAACAGTAACTACGAACTCGATAATGTATGCGGAATTTGTAGCATGCTATGAGGCCTCGGGGCAGGTGAATTGGCTAAAGAAGTTTATACCCAGACTAAAAGTAATAGAAGATATACATAAACCAATGAGGTTGTATTGTGATAACAACCCAGCAGTAGAATATACTCACAATAATAGGTCAAGTGGTGCTGCCAAACACATTGACATAAAGTACTATGTTGTGAAAGATAAAATTCAGGATCATGTAATAAGTCTTGAGCATATAAGAACAGAAAGAATGCTAGCGGATTCTCTCACAAAAGGCTTACCACCCAATGTGTTCAGAGGACACTTAGCCGGCATGAGTTTAAGGGAAAGCCTATGATTCCCGAATAAGAAGGGCCCAAGAAGAGGGTCTCATTTGAAAATGGAGAAGTATGTCGTGCCTATTAGTCTAATGGCACTAATTGCTGTGACGATGAAACACGCTTGATATGCAAATCTGTAATGGGATGGAACAAAGTTAAGGAAGAAAAAAATTGAAAGATAAAGAAGGAAATTAAAGAACGATAAGAATGACGAAGAAAGAAATAGAAGAACTTTAAGAATGATGAGAGATCAAGGGGGAGAATGTTAGATTGATCTCCACCACATATGGCCCAATGGCCATGTGAGACTTGGTCTCGCGCCCTGATTGGGGGCGCCCAACCGTGAATGGTTGGTGGGCCCCGTCGCCCAGCGCATATAAAAGGAAGGTGGGGGCCGAGGCACTCGGTACGAGGTTCACTTGAGCCGCCAGTCCCCCACCTACATCCTAACCCTAACCTGATCTAAGAAGGGGCGCTGCCAGCGATGGGAAGCGCCACTTACGCAGGCGTCACCACCTCGACGTCCGTGCCGCCTCCAAGGATGTCGTCGTCTTCATCTCCATCCTCTACACCGGCTGTCGCTGCTAGTGCGCAGCCTCTATCAACGTTCGTGATGGGATCTGCCGCGCCACCAATAGCGACACCGACCGCTCCACCCACAGAGGGTTTCGGTATGCGTCTCTTTTCTCTCTTTCCCTCTTTGTGTCTCTCGAGTCCGGTAGATCATGAACTAGGATTTTGATTTTACTACACCTATGTTGAAGTCACCAGCTTAGACGCCACTACTAGATGATCCTATGACCTAATGAAAGCATGAGGACAATGGTGAGGTTGTTGGTGAAGGCCTTGCATGCGTGGTGGATTTAGGCCTCCCCGAGTGATGAGGAGCCAAAGAAAGCGGATATAAGGATGGTCATGGCAGCTTCTGCTTCATGGCCGGCAAGAAAAGGGACAACGGTTACTTCTGGGTGCGCTTAGACTTGGTGTCTCCACTCGAGATACATTCCAGGACAGGTCATTGTCCTAGAATTCCTCCTACGAAGGCCATGAGGTGTGAAGAAGCTTGTATGTGGCTCAAACCGAGATAGATATCTTAGGCGAGTGTCTAGATTAAACCAAAAATGGATAAACTGATCCTAATTCACCCTTCTAAAAGAACTTGACTAATCTACTCGCCACAACTTGACCATAACCGTTTGTGGTATTTGATAACAAAGGAGAAGAAATAATTAACAAAGATAAGAAAGATAAGGGGAAAGAAAAGATATGAGAAAGGAAGGAGATCAATTAAAATTTAAAGCACATAAGTACGAGGAGCAAGTTCATAAACAATGTTGCATTTGATGTGCATTAACATATGACTTGTTCAATGTATAAGTATTTAATTAAATTTAATATTCATTCTTCTGTGGTGTATACTAATAGTAGAACTTGAATGGTGAAATGAAGTACTAGCATACATAGGTGATGGCATACATAGGTGATGACTAGACGTCTAAGTGGTTCAAGAGCCTTGCATGTAATTTTTATCTCACTAGGTTCTTGAGTTTTGATGAATGTACTAGTTATTCAAGGTGCTAGGGATGGTGTATGTGGTAACTCCCTGATGGTATCATGCTTTAAAGGTCAATTCTTTACACCTTACCTTTATTTTGGTAGAATTACTCTCCCATAACTTAAAATCCATACATATGTGCAAAGCTTTCAAACCAAACTCTGGGTACATATGTGGGGGGAGCTAATCCTACCAAAACTGATTTGTGATGATTGTCCAATCTTTATTCATGATCAAATTTCTTGGACAAGTATGGCAAATTCAAAACTTTTAATTAAATACCTATCTTTGTGTGGGTTGTCATCAATTGCCAAAAAGTGAAAGATTAAATGTTCTGGTTTTGTTTTGGATAATTAATAACAACCTAGGACAAACCTTTGTACTAAGGGTGTGAATTGGACATGGTGGTCCAACCCAAGTGATGGAGCAGGATAAGGATCATTGTGGATGGTGTTGATCCAAAAGAGATGAACAACTGCTCATCATTTGGAAAAAAAAAGAAAGAGAAAAACAAAAATGGGCTCAAGGCGCGCGAAGTTATAAGCATAGGCCCATTTTGGTGTGATAGATGTACAAATAAGAGGGAAAAATCTTTGAGAATTACAGTTGTGAAGTCATTCATGTTAATGCATTATGACCTAGTGTACTAACTTCTAACCCTTGCAAAATGGTGAATACACATTGTGGTTGGCAAGTTGGAAGCAAGTGCGAAGCAAATCGGTTAAGAAAGGATCATTGCTTAGGCACTGGACACACACGTCCGGTTTATCTGAGGCATCTCGGGCAATGTCGGTTTGTAAAGATGAGAGGGATAAATAGCTGGTTTTATAGGATGTGGGGTGGAGTAGTCCAGTAGTAATAGCCGGGGACGGGGCGGGCCTTCCATCCTCCTCCATACTCCTAATCCTGATCTATATGTGGACGATGAGACTGTATCGTATCGTATTATATGAGAAAGGGACGTATGCAGCCGGGCCGGGCTTTCAATATATAATATATATATGTGTGCCCGGTAGCCGTAGGTGCTACATGAGCCCGCGCGCGATCGACCAAACAGAGCAAGATATCGACAAAGCGCGCGAGTCTGCGACTACTTTCCAACGTCCATGAACATGGACAAGAACAAGACGACGATCATCCCTGCTTCTACGTGGCCGGGGAAGCGGCTGGCTTTCAAGATCCGCAAGCGAGGGCTCATCGCCTATAACGACACCGGCCTGCTCATCAGCAACCACTTAGGCTTATGGTCCTGCCGCCGTCGCCGGTACGCCAAGAAGAGGCGTTTCCACCGTTTCACTCAGCTCAGGGGCGAGGCCTTGCCAGTGGAGAGGCGGTACGCCGCTCTGTCGAAGGTCGGCATGCGCTCGTGGCCAGAGTATGACGAGCGAGTCGCGTCATTGAGGAGCAGGCTGGTGGATACATACTGGGACGCCGCGCCAGCATGGTACAGGCAGGATGTCGTCGATTACTTTCACAAGGCGTGGCGCTGGCGGATGCGGAAGTGGTGGGTAATACGCTTTATCATCGCCCCTACCAGCGCAGTCATGATAGCCGACGCAAGCTTTCAATTAGTCAAGAAGGTGTTCTTGGGGATCCGAGTAGACTTGCTACTCTTCACCGTCTTCTATGTACATCAATTGATTCTGTGGTGTATAATATTGTTCAAACCGGATGTTAGTGCTCTTAAGATGTTGGAGATACTTCGTAATGGATATGTAAACGAAATAATAGAATGAAAGGACTTCTATCATGTTTTGCACTAGAGATATGCACGTGCAACAAGTACAAATTTTCAAATGGATCCGGAAATCTTCGTGCCAGCCTAAACATAAATGTTTTTTTGGCTGCTAGCACAAGATAGATTAAGCACCCGTAATATCTTGAGAAGGAAAAGCATGCATATCCCTTCTTTTATCTGTATTCTCTGCCCTTCGATCTGATATCGAAGAAACAGTTGAACATTTTTTTGTTGGAGTGTCCTTTCACAAAAAAAAAATGTTTGGTGACTCATTGGCCTGACAGTTATTAGCACTCATTGAGAGGTTTAAACATCAGTTGAATGTCAGCTTCTCTATGGAGATAATCATCCGCATGTGTTGGAGTATTTGGATAATTCGAAATGATTCAATCTTTAGAGGCATGTCAGTCAATTGCTTAAGGTGTCTACAACTCTTCAAGGGATCCTTTGAGCAGCTCTTATGGAGGGCCAAGAAAAAATATTTCTCAGCTATTGAATCATGGCTTTTTTTAGATAAAGGATAAAATATCTGACTTCATCTATCCAAGGATAGAATCAGGTCAATTATTATAGACTTCAAACCAAACACTAAGTTTGGTCATAAATAAATTACAACCACGCACACAAAAACCGAAGAGATAAATAGTCTTTGACTAAACATAACCAACATGTCTTTACGAAAACCATCCAATGGAACCAAAGAAATCTAAGGCAGACGTCTCCAGATACTGAGCCACAGAGATCATCTGATCCTTAAGATCATTATGCCATTGCAAACTTGCCCACTGACGTAGCCAGTGCATTCCTCGAAATAGTACCTACAAAAGAGATTTTGGTCTACATTTATCAAAAATTACCTCATTCCTTGTTATCCATATTGCCCAAAGAAGTGCCGCAGTTGCTGTTAATAATAATAAATTATACTTTTTGGATTCTGATTTAGACCAATTTTGAAACAAGTCAACCATATTCAACGGAGGGACAATCTCAAAAAGCATATGTATTGAACGCCATAAAAATTTAGCATAAAATCAATAAAAAAAGGTGTTGAATAGTCTCTGTAAAATGACAGAAGCCACAACAAATATCCCCTTACCAATTACGCCTAGCCAAATTATCTTTGGTTAGAATCACACCTTTCTTTAAGTACCACATGAAAACTTTAATTTTTATGGGAAGCTTTGTTTGCCAAATATCATGTGACACTCTCACCCATTGTTAATTAATGTAGCATACATAGACTTGACTGTAAAAATTTCTGAGGCTTGTAACCCCCATATAAACACGTCTCTTTTCACAGTTAGATTAACCTGTTGTAACGAAGCAACGATGCGGTTCCAGTTGATTAAGTTTTGACCCACCAGATTTCTTCAAAAAGAAATATTTAGTAAAGGTGAACCTAATACTTTAGCAACCGTATCTTGTTTTCTTCTTATAATATTAAACAACGTAAGAAATCTAATCTTGAGCGGTTTATCTCCCAGCCAAGTATCTTCTCAAAATCTAGTTTGTGTCTCATCATTAACTTTAAAATGACCCAACTCCATAAATGATTCTTTGATATTTATTAGGCTTTTTCAAAGATGAGAATCTGTTGGTTTTTTAACACAACTTTCTATTGTCTTATCTTTAATATATTTATTTCTTAAGAGTTCCGACCACATACCGTCCTCGTTAAATAATTTAAAAAGCCACTTGCTCAGTAAATATTTATTTTGTATTTCTAAATTTTGTGTTCCTAGGCCCCCTTGGTCCTTGGGTTGATACGTAACTTCTTATTTAGCAAGCCTATATTTTTTTTGTGTTGATCATTCTGCCAATAAAATCATGATAAAAAACAATCTATTTTTTCCAAGACACCTTTCGGCAGTTCAAAGAAGGACATCATAAATATCGGTAAATTAGATAGCACTGAGTTAATAAGAACCAACCTTCCCCCAACCATGAGGAGCTTATCTTTCCACCCACTAAGTCTTTTTTCTATTCTCTCTTCAATATTCTTCTAATCTTTATTAAATAATTTCCTAAAATGCATAGGGAGGCCCAAATAGCAAAATAGGAATTTACCAATGGCACAACCAAACAGCTGCGAATAAAACACTTTATGGTCTTTAGCTTGTCCGAAGCAGAAGACTTCGCTTTTGTGGAAATTTATTTTAAGCAAGATAGTTGCTCGAATGTGCTTAGCAGTAATTTCATATTAACTGCTTTCTCAATATCATGGCTCATAAAGATCATCGTGTCATCCGCGTACTGAAGGATTGATAAATCATCCTGTAATAAGTGGGGAACAACCCCTTCTATTTGTCCCGCTTCCTTAGCACGTGTAATTAGTATGGCCAACATGTCTACCACTATATTAAATAGTATAGAAGACATAGGGTCACCTTGCCTTAAACCTTTCTTAGTCTGAAAAAAGGAACCGAATTGATCATTGACTTTAATATTAATATTACCCCTTGTGTAAAATGTTGGATTCATTCGCATCATTTTTGTGAGAATCCTTTCATTCTAAGAGTCTATTGAAGAAAACTCTATTTTACTTTATCATAGGCCTTTTCAAAGTCTATTTTAAAAATTACCCCATTTTGTTTTTTTGAGTGGAGCTCATGAATAGTTTCATGTAAAATAACTGCACCCTCCATAATATTTGTACCTGGTAAGAAAGCAGACTGTGTCGGTCTTATTAGTTTCTAGGCAATGGTAGACAATCTATTGGTTTCAACTTTGGAGAAGATTTTGAAAAAGATATTCAACAAACATATAGGTCTATATTGTTGTATAACTCTTGCATCCTTCTTTTTGGGCAACAAGATTATGTTACCAAAGTTAAGATGAGAGAGAGGTAGCTTTCCCTGATGAAAGTCAGAGAATAGAGCCATCAAACCATCTTTGATCAAACTCAAAACTTGAAAGAACTCAGATGGGAAACCATCTGGGCCAGGCGCTAGAGCAAGTTGTGTAATATTGCTTTAATATTCTTTGTTTCATTTTTGTCTCTCAAGCCTTCCTGCTCTTTGTCTGTTTTCCTTAATTTCTGATGTTTTTATGTTTCTTTGAACTTTTGTAATATCTTTGGTTACTGTTTAACAAATCTCGAGTAGGGGCTCCTCTGCCCCTCCTGTTCTTTAAAATAAAAGCAAGTGTAAATTTATTATGGTTGTAATATAAGACGTCCTATTGTTATAGAAACACTTTAGGATCATAGGATATGTCACAATGTTCATAACCCTAAACCCTAACCCTGTTGATGAACGCCGGCCACAAGACGCTGACACAGACGACGTTGTCCACCATCCCAGTGCACATCTCCATCTGCTGCTGCCTCTCAGCCTGGGCCATCGCTCAGATCGATGACAGGCGCCGAGCGTTTCTATGGACTGGCAGCGATTCAGTTTCGGGCGGCAAGTGTAAGGTTGTATGGCCCATTGTGTGCGCTCCCAAGGAGCTCGGTGGAATGGGGCTCCCTGACATCAGGGCTACGCTCTTCGACTTCGGTGGGAGTGGCTCTGACGGACACGGGCCGACACAGCATGGGCGTCACTGCCTGCTACACCCGAGCGCAAAGTCGGTGCCATGTTTGAGTGCTCGATCTTTGTGGAGATTGGTGATGGAGCCTTGGCGAGGTTCTGGATGGACTCCTGGCTACCGAGAGGGCCGACCTACACGTTTGCCCCCAACCTCTTCAGGGCTATGGGGCGCAGACGCCGAGGACGCTCCGTAAAAGACGCCTTGGCAGGCCGCCAATGGGTGATAGATATCACGGGCGCTCGCACCGCCCCGGTCATGTACCATGACTTCTGGATTTTACTAGAGGTCGTACAGCTGAGACCCTCAGTGCCTGACCGGTTCATCTGGAGATGGACGGTAGATGGACAGTATATTGTGCGCTCGGCGTACTGGGCCTTCTTCAGCGGCTAGACAGCCATGCCCAGCGCCAAGGAGCTTTGGCGCGCCGCAGTACCTCCAAAGTTGAAATTTTTCTTTTGGTTCGCCTTGCACGGTCGCTTATGGACCACCGAAAGGCGGAAGAGGCATGGCCTACAGGCGAGCACCTCCTGCGCCATGTGCGATCAGCTTGACGAAACGACTGACCATTTGTTGTGCTCGTGCGTCTACGCTCAAGAGGTCTGGTCACGGCTCCTAGCAGCAATGGCGGCTCTCGCACCTGCCCCGCTCCAAGACTCAGTCTTGGCTGACTGGTGGCTGTCGACCCATGCCGCACTCCCGCAGGCACTCAGACGAAGCTTCGACTCCTTGGTCCTTCTAGTTGCTTCGAGCCTGTTGAGAGAGCGCAACCATCGCACGTTCGATCAGAAGTCGAAGACACCGCAGGCATCCTCGAGGAGGCTGATTCCAGGGTTGGGGCTGGGTTTGGCAGCCTCGCCCTACTCACAGGAACCGTTGCCTAACCGGGTCTCGCCTCTCCCCATCACACAATCCGTTCTCTTTAGGTACAACCCGTAGAGGCCACCACTAGCCAGTGATTTGTGTCGTGCTCTACTACAAGATGCGTACGGCCACTCGCCATAACGCTTCTTGTAGCGTGTAAAAACTTTCGTATTCTACTTAATGAAGTATGTGCTAATGCTAATGCACGTTTCCAAAAAAACAATGTTCATAACCTGATTTTATATAACATTTGTAATAGAAAATGATTGTGCATGATTATATAGTATAACTCTATCTATATTTGAGATTTCTCATGCTCTTCGACCTCAGTATGCTGGTCTTCCTTGGGTACGTGCTTGGCCACACGACTCGTCCTTGGCGGGACGGGGAGGCGGTTGGTGGTGCGCATGGGTGTCATAAATGTTCGAGTGCTAGCTATTGCCGAGCTATGTAGAAACGTAGGCTCCCTTGATACTTCAGCCTCATACGAATCCATGTTGATACTTCATGAAGCCTGCTAGAGGTATAGTTAAGGAAACACATCCTATATATACACATACATGGAACCTTCATGTTAAATATTTCTAAGGTTGCTCTGATTTCACTTCTTGTTTTACACAAAAAAAATATATTTTTTTAAAAAATATGAGCCCTTGAATAATGAAAAAAATTACATTATATTGTATATAGAGACATATTATTTGGTTCTTCAATTGTTGTTTGTGTAGTTCGGTACAAATCTATATCTTCTATAAAAATAAAACTCACTAACTAATTCTCTTGCATCTCCTTAAGCCAGGTCATCAAGAGGGACTCACCAAAATCAGTTAGTTCCACTAAATATCCACATCAATAATTTACACAAATTCATTAGAAGTTGCAATTATAGAGCCAACTACATATATAATTATGATAACTTCTCTTCATCCACTGACATGCATTTAGTTGTCTATAATGATGTGTCAAACCATCACCAAAATTAATTTAAGATAGTTTTATTTATATAACATAGATATATATAGTTTAGGGTTTAAATTGTCTAAAATATCCACAGCAACGCGCTGGGTATTCACCTAGTTATCCAACATTCGTTCTTCAATTGTTGGCATGCTTTGTTTGAAATAGTGTACATATCACTTTCGGAATTCAACCACATGCATGTTTTGCTAATTTATTTGGTTCTTGGCTACATGGATTAAGTCTAAAGCTTAAAAACCAATTTTGCTCGAAGCAGCTACACTTTGGGTAATTTGGTTGACTATTGATATGGTATTTAATAATGCTAAACCTAATAGTTCTATGCAAGTAATTTTCACCGTGACCCTATTAGATCCGATAGTGGTCCATGCCACATCATGAGGAGTGACCTTTGTTCATGGAAGGCTGCAAAAGATAGGAGACTTTGCTCTTAGCTGTGTTCGTGAAGTTTAGGTAGAATTTCATGAACCGCATTGAGGCTTAGCTCTTTGTTTTATCTAGATTGAACCTGTTTTTTTTTTTTTGGTATTGTGGGAGTGTGTAAGGCTTATGACTTTGATTCGTATCTTGACTATCAACTATATACCATATCCCCGTATGGTGTAGAAGCTCAAATTTCATTTTATTATATTAGGTAAATTCTCCGCGCGTTGCTTCAGAAATTATGAATTATTAGATTCTGTGGTACGATGATATGGTGAATAGAGTAGTCTTTCTGACATGACATTACAGTTGCATGTGCTAGTGGATTTTAATTGTATGTGGTAGTACATTGTCTAGTTGGATAACTTGCATTAAATTTTGTTTAGTGAATATGACAGTGGATCGTCTTGTTGGATGACATGCATATTGAGAGAATTAGCTAGTGGGGTTTGTCTATATAAGAGATATAGATATTAAAAAAGAAAAGTGGAGAGTATAATAGGATGAAGAGTATGCACACATTCTAAAGTTATATACTAGTATATGTCATCATGAAAAATTTTATTTGAACCATCCTGAAATATAGTGCATTTTCATCTTTGGGAGGTGTCCCTAAATATAATAAATTTGAGGAACAAGAGATAATATTTACTTAAATAAAAGTGCATAATTATTTTGTATATAAGGAAGGTAATTAGTCATGTACTTGCCCTATTTTATATAAGGACTAAGAGTTTACCCTTTAATCATATGAAATAGAATTAAATTTTAATACAATAGGAAGGTATAAGTGAGGGATACATGCGTCTACTGTCTTTTTCAGAATAGATAGAATGCATTGTATTTAAACATTAAAAATGAGGGGGAAATGATGGAAAGAAACTATTCCCTCCATCCCAATTTACTTGATGTTTTAGAACTAAGCACAACTAACAAGGACATGGAGAAAAGACTAATGCCCCTATATTGCATTCATTACTCTGCAGTCTTGCATGGCTCTGTCGTGCTCCTCTGCTCGATCTGCTCCACGAGATCCAGATCCAAATCGCTGCCACGGGTGCTCGGACGAGCAAGGCCTCGTCTCCGCCGCATAGCACACTGCACACCTAGGCTAGCACGCCTCCTCTTCGCCGCATAGCACACCTAGGCAAGCGCACCTTCT
>CM041635.1:37179079-37259923 GCA_023333625.1 Bothriochloa decipiens | reverse complement strand
TGACGCCTCATAGGTGGGCTGAGGCTCCATCATGGACTGGTGGGAGCACTGGAGATGGAAGTGGCACCCAGAGAAGAGGAATGGCGCGGACACCCTCTTCACGCAGGTGGCATGGAAACTTTGGAAAGAGGGAAACGCAAGACTCTTCCGGAATGAAACGACTACTAGTGCACAATTCCTTGCCAAGATCAAGCAAATAGGCGACCTTTGGATAGAGACGGGGCGCGCCTTCTAGGTGAATTAGTACGCGAGTAATTGTCATGTGTAAACCGATAAGGGAGGCAGCACATATTGTAAACTCATCCTCCCTTAACGCGCACGTGCGCGATATAAAAACTCTTCTTTTTAAATACAAAGATGTGTAAATCTTTTGCGTATTCTAGAAAAAAAGAAGTAACAAACCAGAGAAAAAGGACAGGTAAAGATGAAATGTGGCACACGATCAGATCTAGGCATCACAAATTTATAACACCAAAAAGACCGGCAGGTTTGAACAGATAAAAATAACATTGAAAAAATATATTGTAATTGTAAGAGACAAGGGTTGTGAACCAAAAAATAAGAGATAAAAAAATAACACCAAACAACTCGCTTGTAATTGTAAGAGACAAGGGTTGTGAACCACCAAACATGTTGAGGTGGGGAGTTAGATCAAAAATATTTTTTCAAGGTGAAAGTCCACATCACTCCCTCCTCCTATTAAGTTTGTCCACATAACCCCCTAAATATTTTTTTAGTTTATATCATCCCCATGGTTTCACAGACCAGTGCACTTTTCACCTTTACTGGATAACTGAAACCGGATTAGCTAACCCGCGGATGGTTTTGCTGAATTGGATTCCACACAAGCATATGATTTGGCAACAAATTACGTAGTGCACATAGCCCCCTCCCTCTTCCCACGGCCCAGCCCATCTCCTAACTTCTCTGTACTTCTTCAGCCGTCGTGGCCATTTCTTCGGCACGTCATCTCTGTTTCTTCGGCATCGTCGCTACTTCTCTGGCGGCATACAGCCTTGATTGGGAGAGACCTGATGCTTATGTTGTAAACTGAAAAAATATTCCTCCGTTACCTACTGAAACTTTGCAACTTTGCAGGTACTACAGGAGGGAACGCCATAAAAGAAGACTAAACGAAATGGAGATGATGCTGCAGGTGTGCATTCTCAGAGCAGGACTCGCAAGGCTCAAGCGAGCCCATGAACTGTTGAGTGTTCAGTTCTGTGTTCAGCTTAGCAGCTCTGTTTTGCAGTGAAAAAATGTTAGGAACTTGGCAGGCCTTTTCATCAAATACTGTGTGCTAAACTAGTCAGTTATGCGTGGAACCACAACTTTAATTTGGAATTTCGTTCAGTCTTCAACTTAAGTTATGTCAGTTTCAGAGAGAGAGTGTGTGCGTGCAGCTGCATGTGTGCGTGCTTCCTCATGCTTTCAGCTGCCCCTGCTATGATGGTGAACATCTGCTCGTGCGCGCAGATCCTGTCCATGCTAGTAGCCACTAATTGCGTGCTCAGCTGCGTATTGAACAAAGCGACACGGGAGAAAACAAGAAGATATGAGATGGGCTGGGGTGTAGGGAAGACGGAGGAGGTATGTGCCCTACGTAATTTCTTTGCCATGTCGTACATTTGCATGGCATTTAGTTTGGCAAAAACAGCCAGGGGTTAACTAATCCAGTTTCAATTACCTACTAAAGGTGAAAATTAAGCTGGTTTGTGAAACCATGGGGACGATATGAACTCAAAAATTGTTGTTTAGGGGGCTATGTGGACAAGCTTGATAGGAGGGAGTAATGTGGACTTTTTCCCTTTTTTCAAAACAAAGAAAGATGATTGTAGGAAAGAAGAA
Organism: Bothriochloa decipiens; assembly: GCA_023333625.1. Classification (NCBI taxonomy): domain Eukaryota; kingdom Viridiplantae; phylum Streptophyta; class Magnoliopsida; order Poales; family Poaceae; genus Bothriochloa; species Bothriochloa decipiens. Next base: position 37,258,075 of record CM041635.1, on the reverse strand, counting down.
AATACTCTGTTGCAGCAAAGAGAGAGAAATGAAATGTGAAACTATAAGATAGAATTGTAACTCCTGGATTAATTTTATGTTGTTCTCTCCATCAATATTTAGAGGGCTGCTTATATCAGCAAGAAAATCCATAGCTGATTATATTATTGCAAAGAATCGATTATGTACTACTAAGGATGAATTCGGTCGGAAATAGTCGAAAAACTCCTCTATTGTTTTCTACTTTTATATTTGAATATGAATACGAAAGCAGAAACAGCATAGTTGGAAACGAAAACGAACTTACGGTATTTCGAAAACGAACCAATTCGAGCGGAATTATGTCGAGCACGGTTGGCATATGAAAATTCAATACGAAATATCGACCCATGGTTCATAACTTTAAACATGTGCATTACCAAACTAACAAGTGCATGATTTATTTCTTGTCAAAAAAACAAGTGCGTGATTTAGTTTAAGTCCACATAGTAGTTAACGGGTACATGACTTAGGGTCTTAAGTTCTCTCCGTTTTAAATTGTAGTTTATTTGACTTTTTAACTTCAAATTTGACCACTTGTTTTATTCAAAATAAGAAAAAAAATTCAATGCATTTTTCGTCAGCAATTACAAGTATCTAACTGAAAAAACAAGTAAAATGAGCACCTTTACTTGCTGCATCAACCCAATCCTTTGTGCAAATTAATTGGACCAAATTTGTTTCCTACCGAATTTCGAATACCGAATTTAGTTGCATACCAATATAATATAGAAATGTAGAAATCGGTCCAAAAAGGCTCAACTAAATTTCGCTCCGTTTTCAAATTTTCTTTCGGAATTTCAAACCGAATTTGAGTTTTTCCAAAAAAAAAACTTAAAACGATCGGATTAAATATAGAAAACGATACGATTTGATCGGATTAAATGTAGAAAACGATACGATTTGGCTCATGACCAAACTAACAAGTGCGCAAGCAAAGCTAATCAGCGTAGTGGAGACGTGGAGTGCATCATTAACTCTACTATTTGACTACCTAAATGCTTAACCCCACCTCTGATGTGTAAACAAATTACCAAAATCAATAATCAAGATGGCTATATATTGTGGAAAAAAACAATCTACTACAGCAGGGCGGTAAGAAAGATTCTTGAATTGGATTGCAGGGAAGCCCTTCCATTCCACGAGTCATTCATTGTGCTAATGCGACACTACAAAATAGGATGGTTCCAGAAATCACTGTGCGAATGCGAAGCTGCAAAATACTAGGATGGATTCAGAACTCCCCAGATTAGTTTCACCTTGTTTCCTCTATCTTCTCAAGCTGTCAGATAGCTGCTAATCAGCTAGAAAAAGTGAAAAAGAAAACTGGCACGTATTAATTGTCCTACGGACTGCAAAGCATCGATTAGAGTAGAGCACATATAAACGAATTCCCAGACCCAAACAATCAATATGCTGATACATTGCCCAAAAACTCAATAACAACATCGACGCCACACCGGAGCAGACCCCTGGATTGCTCGTGGAATTAACGAGGAGGGAGCATACTTGACAGTAAATAAATAAGAAAAGAACACCCGCATGCTAGATACCCATCAGAAGTTCAGAACTCGATCTGACATCTAGCCATCATGATAGAGTGACTGGAGAATAAATCCACAGCGGCCCGAACAAAAACCCCAAAATTGGCGCACCCCGATCCGACAAGAAGGATGAATCTGATGACCTGATCCCGGCGCGGTTCCGATCCGAAAATCCGGGCGACGGCGGCTTTCCTAGTTGGATTCCTAGTTCCGTGGATATATATGTCTGGTACGGTAGGTGTTAGCCCGATCGACCGAAAAAACTGCAAGAGATTGATCGACCGCGACTCTGCAACTGCTTTTCCGTCGTCCATCAACATGGACAAGAAGACGACGGCGATCATCCCTGCTTCTAACTGGCCGGCGAAGCGGCTGGCGTTCAAGATCCGCAAGCGAGGGTTCGTCGCCTATAACGACACCAGCCTGCTCATCAGCAACGACTTAGGCGTATGGTCCTGCCGCCGCCGCCGGTACGTCAAGAAGAGGCGTTTCCACCGTTTCACTCAACTCAGGGGCGAGGCCTTGCCGGTGGAGAGGCGTTACGCCGGGCTGCGGAAGGCCGGCATGCGCTCGTGGCCGGAGTACGACGAGCAGGTCGCGATGTTGAGGAGCAGGCTGGTGGACACATACTGGGACGCCGCACCAGCGTGGTACAGGAAGGATGTCGTCGACTACTACCACACGGCGAGGCGCTGGCTGGACTTCTGGGTAATGCGCTTCATCATCGCCCCTATCAGCTTAGTCACGCTCGCCGTCGTGAGCGTCCAATTAGTCAAAAAGGCCTTGTCCGGGGAGCGAGTAGACTTGCTACTCTCCACCGTCTTCTATATACTTCAGGTGATTCTGTGGTGTATATTGCTGTTCAAGCCGGATGCTAGTGCTCTTAAGATGTTGGAGATACTTCATAAAGGATATGTAAAAGAAATAATAGAGTGAAAGGACTTCTATATTTTTCCACTAGTAGATATGCAAGTGCAACATGCACATAAGACGTCCGGTCTATTTGTTATAGAAAAAAAAAACTTTGGCATCATTGGATGTATCACAATGTCTATTACCTGATTTTCGATAACAATATGTATTACAAAATGATTACGCATGATTACATAGCATAAATAAATCTATCTATATTTAAAATTTCTAAGGCTCTTCGACCTTGACATGTTGGTGTTCCTTGGGTATGTGGCTGGCCACATAGGCTCGTCGTTGGCGCAGGGGAGGGGGGGTGTTTGAGCGCTAGCTAGGGCCTAAGTATGCAAAAAAAAATGCATGCCCCTCTGTTATCAGCTAGTCAAGTGAGTCCACCGGCATCCCACTTCGGAAGGAGAGCGGCACCTTGAGATCGCCTAGGGCCATGGGTGGGGCGGTGAGCATGCCTGTGGCCATCGTGGCGGACCGAGTGAATAGAGGCGGGTGTTGGCTCATGAAGGGGGAGGCAGCCCGAATGGAGAGATCTAGGGGGCAGCCGGTGGAGAGGATATTGTTTTTTTTCGAAATCGTACATTACACGTTTTGCTTTAAGAGAAGTGAAAATGACCAATAGGCCTACGTATAGATAATACAAAAGGATTCGTAGGTAATCCTAAGATTACAAACGAAGTCCTCAACACAAACAAAAGCAAGAACATGAGGGGTGGGGAACCCTCCTCCTAAAAACCCCAGCAACTGAGCCTAATACAAAATAACTCGACACAATGGTAGCCATCAGTGATAGGAGCCATAGAAGATAATAGCGGCAAAGCATCCGCTAGAACACCTCGGCAGCAAAGCATCTGCCAGAAATTACCGCACCTCGGTGGCAAAGCATCCACCGGAAACTAAAACTCCGATAGCTCCTCCGAGTCACTAAGGGCCGTCACCCTCAGGACCACGGGCGAGGACTACCTGCAGAACGTTGATGGCAAAGCATCCGCCCAATCATCCTCGGCGGCAAAGCATCCGCCGGAAAAGAACACAACTACGACTATAACACACACAACAAGGCAAACGAAAGTGAAGAGGACCATGAAGCTCAAGTAGGCACACAACGACGATGACTAAGCAACACCGAGGAAACAACCCCAGACGCGCCATGGTATGGACTTCGACGAAAACGCCTTCAAGAAGGATTGCGACGCAGAAGCGCCACCGTTGCCTGCCCATAACGGGCTAGGTTTTCACCTCGAAGATCCACGCCGACCGCCATCCTAGTTGCCGCCCGAGCGACATCAGCCTCACCACCATGGCACTGCCAATGCGTTGTCGGGCAAGACTTCGCCATCCACGCCACCATGACGTCGATGACGCATCGCTAGAGCCGCTGCCCACCCCACCACGATGTGAGCCACGGAATCACAACATAGACAGGGAAGGAGGAACACAGCCCGCAGCGCCCGTGGCCCCATGGGCGGGGTGGGGGCGGATCCGGGGCCCAGGAGCCCGAATCCAGCGAACCCCGACCCACCCAGGCCACCGGAGCTGCCAACGAAGGAGCTAGGCAGGAAGCAGCCGCCGGCCGCCACCAGTCGGACACCATCACGCAGGGGAGTTGGGCCGGCCTACCGGCTGGCGCCGCAGGGCCCTGGGGACGCCGGATCCACCCGCTGGGGGGACCTGGACCGGCCGGCCACCATGGATGCCCACAGCCTGCCACCGAGGAGCAGGGAGGGAGGACGGCACCTCCAAACGAAGGTTCCGGGCGGGAGAGGCGCGGATTTGGCGGGGCCGCCGTCCTCAGGCCGCCATGGCCGCCGGTGGGTTGAGGAGGAGGGGGGACTGGAGGAGTTGGGGGGTGGAGGGAGGGCGAGCTCGCGGCGGGACCCCTTTTTGAGGGTTACCGCCGCTCGCCGCCGCCGCCGCCACGGCGAGGAGGGGCGGCGACGACGGCCGGAGGAAGTGCCGGCGAGGGCGGGCTCGGAGGGGCGGCGCATCCGCCCCCGAGTCGCCCGCGAGAACAGACGGTCGGGGGAAGGGGAGGGTTCCGTTCATGGAGACGATGTTGTCGAGGTCATATTAGGATTTTGGACACCTTTATATATGTGAGTTGTTTTAGGCCATGGGGCAGATATCCAACACTACAAATCCCTACACGTCCCACTTATTGATGTTTTTGAATGCATCATGGATTAAAGGATTTGTTGTAGTGCACTATGACAAGGGGTCGTCGTAGACGCGTTATGACTATATAAACGTGTATATGACAAAGGGTCGTCACAAACACATTTTGACTATACGCATCTATAATGACCCTTATCACTGAAGCGTATTGTGTATATATGCATCTGTGATATGCCCTTATTATTATAGATATGCGTTATTGCAGACGTCTATAATGTGCCTGAACGTGCGTCGGTGTTGTGTTTTTTCCATAGTGATCCTCGATAGAAAATTATACGCAATGAAGGAATAAGAGGAAAAAAATTTTGAAAAATCAATTTGTTGTGCATATAAAGATACTGTTGATCCAAACACGTGCACCATGATATAAAACAAAAATACAGAAACTGAACTGTAGGCTAATTATTAGGTGTCCATATTTTCCAATTGGATGGCTCACAATCCCTTATTTTCACTGAATTATTCATGTAAAAGGATTTTACAAATTGTATCACTAAATTAGTATTTTTTTAATGAAATACTTCCTCCATCCTAAATTGTAAGTCATTTGACTTTTTAGACATAAAATTTGACCACTTATCTTATTCAAAATTTTATGCAAAATACTATTTCTTTTGTCATAGCATGCTTTATTATCAAATATCTTCAAGAATGTCTTAAATTTGACTATATTTACATAAATTTTTAAATAAAATGAATGGTCAAACTTTGATCAAAAAAGTCAAACGATGTACAATTTGGAATGGAGGAAGTAGAAGAGATTTGAATCTCTACTGGAATTTCATTGACAACCAAAAAAAAAAAGTTACAGCCAATCCAAAGAAGGGGTTCAAGAAACATAGGAGAAAAAAACATGGCAATTACACAGATGCTTCTAGCCACAAGTCGATATAGGCTAATAATCAGCGCAAAATTTCTTCTTGAAGATCATTTTGCATCACTGGACAGAGTGAGGGATACCTCCGAAGATAATATCATTATGCATTGTCCAGATTGACCAACACATTGTCATAATAATATCTATGAAAAAGGGCGGGTAGAGCTGATTTCTGAAACTTTCAAAAATGAGACAGACATCTTCAGAACTGGGCACTGAAGAATGACACCAGGGATAATTACACTGGGATTTCAATTGCACATTACCATGGTTCTGAGCCCTGCGTTTCCTCAATGATGACAGCTGAATCGAGTTGTTGCCACCTCTGTTGCTCTCGCCCTTGCTAAACTCAAGTTCTTATCACCTGATTGATCTATTTCTAGGTTCATCCATGCCCAAATTAAATCGAGTTCTGAAATCCCTGATTTGATTTGTCCTGCGTCCATTTGGGGTCCTTGAATGACAAATTGAACTTGTTTAGCACAGGAATCGAGTTCCATTTCCTAGTCCGTGGATCGATCGAGCTCACCCCCCATGTAAATCCAGAAGCATGAATTGAGTTGTTGTTCAGGAGAAGAAAGGCAAACGAACTAAAGATTAGAAAGAAAAGGGCGTAATAGTCGACGTGGTGCTTGAACTATACTGTTGGGCTTAATTTGATCCCTAAACTATAAAAACGTCTAATTAATTCAAGGACCACTTTGACTATTACGCCTAAAAAAAAAAGCGTTTCATCTGTTCAGTGAGGCAGCCCGACGCCCGGGTTTCTCCGGCCGCGCCGCAGCAGGGCAGCAGGACGACTCGCCCAGGCCTCCACGCTGCAGGCCGCTCGCGCAACGCGGCAGCAGAACTGCTGCCTCAGGACGTCGGCGCAGGGCTCTCACGTCGTGCTGCAGTAGCACTTCCACACAAGACCATGCCGCTGCAGAAGCAGGATGATCAGAACCAAAGCAAGAATGCATCCCATTTGGATATCCACAAAGATAAAGGCATTTGATGAAGAGCACACCAGATCAAGCACAACTCATATTTGTGTACTCTGCTTCCAAAGCACTTAAGAGTTGAGAAGGGCAGCAGCTACTACAGAATAGGGGAAATGGCTGCAACTTTCTGTAGAACAGCAAGTTAAAACAGAAACTGACAATCACAGGAGACATAAATTTGCATAGTATAATCCATATTCTCACTATCAACTGTCAACCAAGTATAAACCCCCCATTTGCATTTGTTCCCAATCACAACTTTGATGGCAGGGAGAGGCCTTTTAACAAATTGCCTTTGAGTTAACAATGGTGGATGAATAAAGGAGAGAATGCAAGAATGTCTGGATATCGACCAAAAACATGAAAATCAAACTTGAATGCTTGGACTTGAGAAAAGAAATGCACCAGCGAAAGCCCATAACAACCAAAAACTGAATATCCATCAATTAACCATTCAGAGAATCGTTTTGTGTTTACAAGAATCCCTCAATTCGGGCCAAAAAAACCCAACCTAAGCTACCAAAAATGAATGTCCATCAATTAGATCTATGCATTAACAGAATCACAGTCCTTTTGTCATTGCCTCATTCGGCCCAAAGACCAACCTTAACTACCAAAAAAACTGGGAGAGATTTACTTCAGGCACGTTCAGTAGGCACTTTTGTCGAAAACTTGATGAGCGGGAACACAAACTGATCAATCTTTACGCCGCTTGAAGAATCATCTTGCCATACTCCTTACGCCTGTCAAATGAGAGATTAATGTCATCAGTATACATTGATCAGTAACTTGCGACATGCTTACACAACAGAATTTGACAGCAACTGCGCCCGGCGTGGCTTCACGGTGGAGCAAACATGGAACTAGCAACAAAGCGCAAATTCCTCCACCTAAACCTATCATGCATATCAGGATTTAGGCCCAACCCATGTAAAGGAATAAATGGAAGCGCGACAATGAAATTCAGTCATCTGTCCGCAGCCCGCCGCCCGCAGCACCCCCAGGCCGAAATAGTCCTAAAGCAAGGTATCGGCAAAGTCTTGTATTAAGATTGAAACTGACTGCTTTAATCTTTTTGTTTGCGTTGCGGCAAATAACAAATTTAGCAAAACTATTCGGATATGTCTAGTCGCTTCGGCAAACACCAGCCAGCTGCAGACCTCTGCATTCGGTAACCTTCGACAGTTGTGAAGCCTTCTCCGATCTACAACATCCTTTTTTAGCCAACGCCAACGCGAAGCTACAGTGATGCATCAAGCAGGGTAACAAATTAGCTACGTATAAACTAGTCAGGGAGCCCTACTGTTTTGTGAATGAATGCAGAGATGGGGAAACTTGCCTTCCCCGCCGGCGACCTCGGCGGCCACGGCGGCGGCGTGTGGCGTTCGAGCTTTGCCATGGTGGCATGGCTGGTGGTGCACACCACTCTTCCACCGATCTGCTCTTGGGTTGGGAGGGGATGGCGTCTCCCTTCAGGCGGTGCCTTGCTCTCCCGGAGGTGGTAGGTGGCCGCCTCGTCAGAAGGTGTGATGCGACGGATTCACTCCATGACTTTCAGAACCTGGGAGAAATCTCTGCCCGGTCTTCCCAGGCCAACGACGATGGTGCATTCGCGTCGTTTGCCTTGTTGGAGGCGTCGTTGCAGCGTTCTGTTCGTCACGACAAGACAGGGTCGAAAGACCCGGTGCTCCTTCCTACGTTGTCGGCGTCTGTTGATGTCGATCTCCTTCCTGATGTCACACCCCATTATTAAGGATAATAATAGAATGTAAGAATAGCCTTATATGCGCCTCAGGAACAGTAGCACATATAAGATGACAAATTATAAAGAGTATCATCACCCTGTTTATTACATAACGTACCAACATTTATTACAGAGTCTTGCGCATAAGCAATAAAATCTAAGATCAAATCATGGCGAAAGCATCCCCACAGAGACACGTCGACTGGTGAACACCAAGCCTAGTACTCAGCACGATAGCTCACATCCCAGCCTTCATCTGTTACCCATCCGGGATTTTCTAAAATTAAAAATAAAACAAGCGTAAGTACACAACCGTACTTAGCAAGCATAACATGGGTTAATGAGGCTCAAATAAGCTGACACTGTTTGACTGCATTGGCTTTTATAAGTTATCATATTGATCAATTATGCAGAATCAAGGTAGCAAGTGTCTCTCAAAACCATCATGATCAATGTAACGTAAATGAATAGTAAACATAACAGCAACTGTATGAACAATTTAACACGACAAGAGAGATCATCATTAGTGTAAGGAGTTTCCAAGGCCGCTCGTGTCCTTGAGTAAGGCTAGTATACCAGTTTATTAAACTCCGCGCAGAGGTGTACACTTTTACTGTGAGCCGTGAATTGCCCTTTCGCCCGAGGTAGCTAATCTCTTAGCCCTCTACCAAGGAAGGCCGACAGGGTTCACTATGAAGCCTTTCAAAGGTTCGTCTAATACATTAGGGCCACTGAGGTTTCTGTGCCCTACGGATGTAGTATCCCCCCTTCTGATGGCACACGACCGCAGCCTATACTCATACAGATAGAGGTCCAACTACACCCAACCCGAAACACACCCCCCTTGCGCCATAAAGGGAACCTCTAACATGCTAGAAAAGGTCCTCATACTGAGCTAAAACCAGAGCCATATAGCCCTCACAGTTGTACTGTAAATCCCGGAAGGTACGTTACTGATAAAACCTCAGGTAGTTAAAAGTCATTATTACTGTTCATGGCACAATTACTCCTCAAGCCACAGGATCATGATATCATTAAGCACTAGCATCATTTCTACCCAATGCAACCCAAAAGGTTCAAGGAATCAGGATATCAAAGCTAGTTATAGTTTCTAGGTCATCAAACAGACACATACACATGTATTGATATTTAAAGTGAATAGGTAACAAGGAAGATCTATGCTATACATGCCTTGTTTTGCAAAGTCCTGTTGAACCTGTTGATCCTCAGAATAGCTTGGCTCAACAAAACCCTCACCGTCTGAACTCGACGTTACAAACAACACCAGACAATCCAATCGAGCACACATACACGAAGCAAACAAAGAGCCATTAGAGAAACAGTACACCATTATCATCAAAACAGAATAAAATGTTTATAAAACTATTCTACTCGATCCTACGATCACACAGACGTCAAGTTCACTGAAATCGGAGTTATAACGGCGAAGTTATGAATTTTCAAAGATTTTCTATAGATAAATAAATACATTAATTATAGGATAAAAATAAAAAGTTTCCAAAATACTTCAAAAGTAGTACCACTGCGTAGATTATGAAATCATGAATCTAACACAATTTGAACGGACCAAATCGGAGCTAAAACGTGAAAGTTATAAGCCTTTAAAGTTAATGGCAAAACTGTAAATAGCCGAAAACGTAAATTGACACTGAAACGAGAAAATACGTCTTCCAGAGAAGAAAACGTATTCTGGAAGCTATTATAAGGAAAATACGCTTTCCAGTGGTCAAAGCGTATTTTAGATCTGTTAAGCAAGAAGTACGTTTTCCAACGGAGTAAACGTATTCTGCCGAAAACGCCGAGGGCTCTTAACTAAATAAACCAGACCTCAGGGGGTTTTCTGCAAAGTTACCACGCGACGGCCGTCCCAATCAAAACAGACGACACAGATTCAAGATGTCAAAACGGACAACCGATCGGACCACCGATCGGACAACCGATCGGACCACGTCGTCGGCAGGGAAAAATTTCGACATGGCGGCGGCCATCGCCGGCGGCGAAGGAGTTCGCCGGCGTTCGCTCAGGTAATGATTCCGGCAACCATTTGACACGGGACCGGTGCCGTTCAATAGAGGAGCTTACACCGCGCTCACCTATGGAGAAAATGAAGACCGAGGTGAGGCGGGGACGGCGTGTGGCTCGAAACGGCGGACGGCGGCGGGCTGTGCACAGAGGGAGCCCAGGTTAGATGGAATCAAGCCCAATTGAAGGTACTATCGTGCTCAGGAGTTCACGGAGAGGCTAGAGGCCAACTTACACCAATAAATGTTCACGGGTTGCGGCGAATTGCGCACTCCGGCGGTGGCGACAATGGCGGCGGCTAGGGTTTCGGGCGTTGCGGCTGCTCAAGGCGAGGCGGCTGACTTAGGGTTTCTGGTAGGGGTTTGCGCCGCGGAGTCAAAGGCTTAAATAGCCTAAGGTCAAGGGGAACGACCCGGCATGGCACGGCGGCGCGGGTCGGTTTCGGCGTTCGGGTCGCGGCCGAGTCGGAGGAGAAGAAGGCGACGCGGGCCCCATGCGTCAGCGATAGTAGGGAGCGGCGCGCGCTCGGACTACAGACGCGACACCTTGATGGGCTTTGGCCTTCGGCCCAGGAAACAGCGGCGGCGCGCGGAGAAGGAGTGGAGCGGGCCGCTGGTTGGTTATCGGCTGACCGGCCGAAAACAGAGAAAGAGAGAAAGATAAAAAGAATTGGTTTTCCAAATTTTTAACACCATTTCAAATGCAAATTCAAACAAATTTTTGAATCCCAAACCAATTTCAAACATCACACAATAAAAATGTGCACCAGCATGAATGCTCAAGCATGTTTCTACCATGATCCCACTTCATATCCATAAAAAAATCATTTTGGCCATTTCTTTAAAACCTCTAAAACCTAGGGTGTTACAAATCTACCCCCCTTAAGAGAATCTCATCCTCGAGATTGAGTTTGCTTACTCAAACAAATGTGGATAATCTACCCTTAGTGCATCCTCCGTTTCCCAAGTTGCCTCAGCCTCTGAGTATCGATTCCACTGCACCTTACACATCTTGATAACTCGACTTCGGATAACCTTTTCTGCTGTATCCAAAATCCTTACCGAAAACTCTTCATACGTGAGATCATTCTTAACGGCAAGCTCTTCTAAAGGCAAGTGCTCCTTCTCAGGTACACGCAAACACTTCTTAAGTTGAGACACATGAAACACATCATGCACGCCAGCTAAACTCTCAGGTAATTCCAACTGGTACGCCACTTCACCACATCTTTTCAAAACTTTAAACGGACCAACATACCTTGGTGCAAGTTTCCCTTTCTGGTTAAACCTCTTCACACTTCTCATAGGAGATACTTTCAGGTACACATAGTAACCTTCTTGGAATGTCAACTCTCTTCTACGTGTATTTGCATAACTCTTCTGGCGAGATTGTGCTATTCTCAAGTTTTCCCTAATTACTCGTACCTGTTCCTCTGCGGTTCTCAAAACATCTGCCCCAAACAACTGACTTTCCCCAGTCTGATTCCAGAACAACGGTGTTCTACACTTACCCCCATACAGAGCTTCAAATGGTGCCATCTTGAGACTCTGTTGATAACTATTATTGTAGGAGAACTCCGCATAACACAAGTTCTTATCCCAACTTGTGCCGAACTGCAATGCACAAGCTCTCAACATATCCTCCAGAACCTGATTAAGCCTCTCAGTCTGCCCATCGGTCTGTGGGTGATATGCGGTACTAAGGTTCAGCTTTGTCCCCAACGCACTATGAATAGCTTTCCAAAAGTGAGATGTGAACCGGTACCTCTGTCAGACACAATCCTCTTGGGTACCCCATGAAGACAAACAATCCTTTCCATATACAGTTCTACTAACTTTGGGGCACTGTATCTTGTCTGGACTGGCAAAAAGTGAGCAACCTTGGTCAATCGGTCAACTATTACCCAAATGGAATCAAAGCCTCCCTGTGTACGAGGTAATCCTGTTATAAAGTCCATACTGACTTTCTCCCACTTCCATTCGGGTATCCTCAATGGCTGCAACAATCCAGCTGGCCTTTGATGTTCTGCTTTCACACGCTCACAAGTGTCACATATAGCAACATATTCTGCCACCTCCTTCTTCAGACCAATCCACCAATACTTTTCCACCAATACATCCTAGTACGTTCGGGATAGATAGAATAAGCTGACTCATGTGCCTCTCGCAGAATTGCCTGACGAAGACCTTTTATCTCTGGAACACATATTCGGTTGTCATACCATAGAGTACCCTCTTCATCAATGCGGAATCCAGGTGCTTTCCCTTCAGCTAACTTCTTGGCTATGTACTTTAAATCCTCATCTTCTCGCTGACCCTTGCGAATTTCCTCCTCTAAGGTTGGTGTCACTTCTATTTCCATTGAATTAGTAACAAGAGTAAGGTTCAGATGAGCAAACTCTACACACAACTGATCAGATTCAGGTGTCTTAGCAGGCTTCTTCCTACTAAGGGCATCGGCCACAACATTTGCCTTTCCAGGATGGTAATGCATTTCAAAATCATAGTCATTTAACAACTCTAACCAACGGCGTTGTCTCATATTCAGATCTGACTGAGTGAAGATATACTTCAAGCTCTTGTGGTCAGTGAATATATCAGTCTTGTGGCCAATGAGGTAGTGTCACCAAATCTTCAGAGCATAAACCACAGCTGCTAATTCTAAGTCATGAGTAGGATAGTTAAGTTCATGTTTTCTTAACTGTCTTGAAGCATAAGCAACAACTCTACCTTCTTGCATAAGAACACACCCCAAACCTAAACGAGAAGCATCACAGTAGATAGAGAACTTCTTTCTTAGATCTGGCAATACCAACACTGGAGCGGTTGTCAATCTCTTCTTGAACTCTTCAAAGCTAGCTTGGCACTTGTCGGACCACACGAACTTGGCATTCTTCTCTAGTAATGCTGTCAATGGCTTAGCAATCCTCAAGAATCCCTCAATGAATCTCCTATAATAACCAGCCAACCCAAGGAAACTGCGAATCTCACTGACATCAGTAGGTGGCTTCCAATCCAACACATCCTTCACCTTGCTTGGATCGACTGCTATTCCTCCATTGGAAACAACATGGCCAAGGAAAGAGACTTCCTCCAACCAGAACTCACATTTGCTCTTCTTAGCATAAAGTTTGTGCTCTCTAAGCTTCTGCAAGACTAACCTCAAATGTTCTACATGTTCCTCCTTGTTCTTCGAGAATACCAGGATATCATCAATAAAGACCACCACGAACTTATCAAGATACTCCATAAACACCTTATTCATCATGTACATGAAGTAGGCAGGTGCATTGGTCAACCCAAAAGACATAACCGTATACTCATATAAACCATACCTAGTGGTGAATGTCGTCTTCGGTATATCAGAACTCCAAATCTTCAACTGATGGTAACCAGAACGCAAATCAATCTTGGAGAACACACAGGCACCTCTCAACTGATTAAATAAATCATCAATTCTGGACAGAGGGTACTTGTTCTTGATAGTAACCTCATTGAGAGATCGATAATCAACGCACATCCGTTGAGTTCCATCCTTCTTATCAACAAAAATCACAGGAGAACCCCACGGTGATGCACTAGGACGAATAAATCCCTTCTCTTCTAATTCCCTTAATTGTTTCTTAAGTTCCTCTAATTCATTAACCCCCATTCTATATGGTCTTTTAGCTATGGGTGCAGTGCCAGGTAATAATTCAATAATAAATTCAATGTCGCGATCAAGTGGCATACCTGGCAATTCATCGGGGAACACATCCGGGAACTCCTCCACCACTTGATTCTGAGAATCTGCATTGTCATCAAGCTGATTTAGTGTGGTTGTAGGCAATGCTTGTACTCTGACATTAACACTGATTCTATCCCCTCTCGGTGTAGTTAGATCCACAATCCTCTCTTTACACTTTATCACTGCTTGGTGAGCTTCCATCCAATCTAACCCCAGGATTAAATCAATACTAGATGCATTCAATACTACAGGGTTTGCCAAAAAGTCTACCCCCTTAAGTTAATGTTAGACAAGGGGCAGTAGTAAGAAGCTGGTATAGCACCTCCTGGTGAATTTACTACCATTTGATCTTTCATGGTTAAAACTGGCATGAGATGCTTTTTAACGAATGCTTGTGAGATAAAGGAATGCGAAGCTCCAGAATCAAAAAGTATAGTAGCAGGGATAGAGTTGATGTTGAACGTACCCAGCATAACCTCTGAAGCTTCCTGAGCGGTCTCAGTGGACACATGGTGAACCTTCCCATACTGCGGAGGCCTCTGGTTGTTATTCGGACGCTGAGGGGTCTGCTGATTCATCTTGTTATCTGGACAGTTGTACGACATGTGCCCTTCTTTCCCACATATGAAGCACCTTGTAGGCATGTTGGGACCACCATTCCTCAAAGGAGTGTTGTTGGGGGCGGTGAGACGTGGAGCTGGATTATTATTGGGACGCTGCTGCTGGTGTGAGCGTTGATTCCCATTCCTACTCTGTTGGTTCTGACCATAAGTCCTCTGATTGACTGGTCCTTGGAACCTCTGCCTGAACCCTTGATGGAAGTTAGAACGGAAACGTGAGTTACTACCAGAACCCTGTCCACTCATCTTCCTCTTCTTATCTTATGCCAGACGTTCACTATCTAGCACAATAGCAGTGTTCACCAACTCCTCAAAAGTGTCATACCTATTGCCCTTTAGTTGCAGTCTGAGTTCATAATAGATACCATTGAGAAAATGACGCCGCTTATCAACATCCCTCATAACTTCATGGGGAGCATAACGAGCCAATTCCTCAAACTTAGCATGGTACTCGCTCATGGTCATCGAGCCCATTCTGAGATTCCGGAACTCCTCGGCCTTCTGTTCTATCAAACCCTCGGGGATGTGGCGAGCCAAGAAATCCTCTTTAAACCTGTCCCAGGTGGTAGTAGGAGCATTATGGGGATGTGCAGCTTGGTATGAATCCCACCAGTTCTGGGCAGCTCCCTGGAGTTGCCCCGTAGCATACAATATCTTCTCAGCATCATTGCACTGAGCCAGGTCTAACTGCCTCTCCACAGCACACAATCAGTCATCAGCATCCAAGGGGTTTGTAGTGTGGGTAAACACAGGAGGATGGCCTTGCATGAATTCCCTGCGTTTATCCCTTGGCAGTTGTGCATGTGGTAACCCTCCAGCTTGCATGGTCTGTACAAACTGAGTCATGGTCTGCATCATCTGCATTTGTGCCTCCATTACTTCCTCATTAGTGATATGACCAGCACCACGGCCATGGCCTCTAGCACCACGGTTACCTCTTCCTCTCCAAGCGGCCATCTGTATTCCAACAAAATCAAAGCTTAGAGTTATTCAGGTTACAAATCACTTATATAATAATAAGGATTGCAAAACTGAAAATTCTGGGCGAGCTTCAATTTCAGTAGCATAGAAAAACCTTCATAACTCGAGATCCAGATGTCAAAATAGGACGTTCTATATATGCTTGGAAAGGTTAAGAAATTATCTACAACTTCTATTCAGACCATTTTACCAGGTTCAGTCATCTAAGCAGTCAAATTAACTCAACAATAGGAACTATTCAGATATTCTAGACAGCATGTTATATCAGATTATAATGAGAATAACTTCCAACTCAGAACTAATATTGACCTGATTCTTATGGGAATTGTTAGATAAAGAAGTCTAGTTTTGTCCAGTAAAATCTCATAGGCATTGGAATAACCGATTTCAAGATATAACTAAAATATCACAGGTTGCTCAGAAAAACAGAAAGGATAGAAACAGAATAAACCAACCCAAACTTATTTTATTCAAACTTTAACCTTAAGACCCTTAACTAAGGAACTTGAGGACAAGCCCACAATGTTCCAGCAATCACACAAAAATCTAAATCATCCATATTACATAATCATAACCCATCAAGCACTCAAAGTTCACAAACGATAACATGACACGACTCAACTTGACTCACGATACTAATAACGTGCTATTACATAGGGGTTTTTAAACTAAGGTCGAAGCTCATGGTCTAGCGGTTCATAGATCTTTGGTTGCCCAGTCATGGTTCTGAGCCTATCAATCTCTTTTTGCTTCTCCTTAAGCTTCTGCTCCAGCTGCTCCACCGTGCTTACCATGCTCTGATGCTTGAGCATCATGTCACACGCAAAGTGTGCCAATTCCTGTGACTCAGGTGGCAAGTCATGAGGACTCTTCATACCCCATCCAGCTTCCATTCTGTGATCAGCGCGAGGCAAATAGCGAAATTCATCATCTCCCATATGTCCAAAGCGGTGACCACGGAGAGCAATCCATGCTGTAAAAGCAGCACCCTCAATGCCATCCTCTTGTGTTGGACTAGGGCCAGGATGGTCATAGATCATCTCAATGTTGTAGGCGCTCTGCATCACACCTGGGGAACATATAGCCACATTCGTCTCCCAGTAAGTACCTTCCAACGGATGAGTGTGTTGAAAGCAAGTGTACTGCACAGCGGGGTCCCAATCAGCATAATAGTCACGGAGAAGCTTCATGAGTTGCAGATGCGATCTGGTGTGGCACTCTGGTACGCGAGAGATATTCACAGTCCATCCCATAGGAGCGTGCGGTCCACCTCCTCCAGCAGAACCACCAACAGACGGCGGTGGGGATTGACCAGCATCTTGAACTGCTTCCAGCTCTTCTTCTTCAGAAGCTTCCATTGGTTCTTCTTCTTCAGAAGCTTCTATTGGTTCTTCTTCTTTAGCTTGAGGTGATGGAGGCATCGGGGTTGGTGATGGCGGAACAGCTTCCCTAGTCTCCAGGTGGGTGAATAGATTACGATATGCAGCAGCAGTCATGCGGCGAGTATAGGGAGGCATCTACAAGATTTAGACATAGGTTAGAGTGGAGTCAAGATTTTCACAATAGAGTGAGTATAAGAGCATAAAAATTTAGTAATTAACAAGGCTAAAGTTAAGAAGCATGAATCTAGTGAAACAAAGGAAACTAGGAACGACCATTCTATCTAGGCTGGCGTCCTACAGTCAACACGGCTCTAATACCAACTTGTCACACCCTATTATTAAGGATAATAATAGAATGTAAGAATAGCCTTATATACGCCCCAGGAACAGTCGCACATATAAGATGACAAATTGTAAAGAGTATCATCACCCTGTTTATTACATAACGTACCAACATTTATTACAGAGTCTTGCGCATAAGCAATAAAATCTAAGATCAAATCATGGCGGAAGCATCCCCACAGAGACACGTCGACTGGTGAACACCAAGCCTAGTACTCAGCACGATAGCTCACATCCCAGCCTTCATCTGTTACCCATCCGGGATTTTCCAAAATTAAAAATAAAACAAGCGTAAGTACACAACCGTACTTAGCAAGCATAACATGGGTTAATGAGGCTCAAATAAGCTGACACTGTTTGACTGCATTGGCTTTTATAAGTTATCATATTGATCAATTATGCAGAATCAAGGTAGCAAGTGTCTCCCAAAACCATCATGATCAATGTAACGTAAATGAATAGTAAACATAACAGCAACTGTATGAACAATTTAACACGACAAGAGAGATCATCATTAGTGTAAGGAGTTTCCAAGGCCGCTCGTGTCCTTGAGCAAGGCTAGTATACCAGTTTATTAAACTCCGCGCAGAGGTGTACACTTTCACTGTGAGCCGTGAATTGCCCTTTCGCCCGAGTTAGCTAATCTCTTAGCCCTCTACCAAGAAAGGCTGGCAGGGTTCACTATGAAGCCTTTCAAAGGTTCGTCTAACACATTAGGGCCACTGAGGTTTCTGTGCCCTACGGATGTAGTATCCCCCCTTCTGATGGCACACGACCGCAGCCTATACTCATACAGATAGAGGTCCAACTACACCCAACCCGAAACACACACCCCTTGCGCCATAAAGGGAACCTCTAACATGCTAGAAAAGGTCCTCATACTGAGCTAAAACCAGAGCCATATAGCCCTCATAGTTGTACTGTAAATCCCGGAAGGTACGTTACTGATAAAACCTCAGGTAGTTAAAAGTCATTATTACTGTTCATGGCACAATTACTCATCAAGCCACAGGATCATGATATCATTAAGCACTAGCATCATTGCTACCCAATGCAACCCAAAAGGTTCAAGGAATCAGGATATCAAAGCTAGTTATAGTTTCTAGGTCATCAAACAGACACATGCACATGTATTGATATTTAAAGTGAATAGGTAACAAGGAAGATCCATGCTATACTTGCCTTATTTTGCAAAGTCCTGTTGAACCTGTTGATCCTCAGAATAGCTTGGCTCAACAAAACCCTCACCGTCTGAACTCGACGTTACAAACAACACCAGACAATCCAATCGAGCACACATACACGAAGCAAACAAAGAGCCATTAGAGAAACAGTACACCATTATCATCAAAACAGAATAAAATGTTTATAAAACTATTCAACTCGATCCTACGATCACACAGACGTCAAGTTCACTAAAATCGGAGTTACAACGACGAAGTTATGAATTTTCAAAGATTTTCTATAGATAAATAAATACATTAATTATAGGATAAAAATAAAAAGTTTCCAAAATACTTCAAAAGTAGTACCACTGCGTAGATTATGAAATCATGAATCTAACGCAATTTGAACGGACCAAATCGGAGCTAAAACGTGAAAGTTATAAGCCTTTAAAGTTAATGGCAAAACTGTAAATAGCTAAAAACGTAAATTGACACTGAAACGAGAAAATACGTCTTTCAGAGAAGAAAACGTATTCTGGAAGCTATTATAAGGAAAATACGCTTTCCAGTGGTCAAAGCGTATTTTAGATCTGTTAAGCAAGAAGTACGTTTTCCAACGGAGTAAACGTATTCTGCCGAAAACGCCGAGGGCTCTTAACTAAATAAACCAGACCTCAGGGGGTTTTTTGCAAGTTACCACGCGACGGCCGTCCGAATCAAAATGGACGACGCAGATTCAAGATGTCAAAACGGACAACCGATCGGACCACGTCGTCGGCCGGGAAAAATTTCGACATGGCGGCGGCCATCGCCGGCGGCGAAGGAGTTCGCCGGCGTTCGCTCAGGTAACGATTCCGGCAACCATTTGACACAGGACTGGTGCCGTTCGATAGAGGAGCTTACACCGCGCTCACCTATGGAGAAAATGAAGACCGAGGCGAGGCGGGGACGGCGTGTGGCTCGAAACGGCGGACGGCGGCGGGCTGTGCACAGAGGGAGCCCAGGTTAGATGGAATCAAGCCCAATTGAAGGTACTACCGTGCTCAGGAGTTCACGGCGAGGCTAGAGGCCAACTTACACCAATAAATGTTCACGGGTTGCGGCGAATTGCGGACTCCGGCAGTGGCGACAATGGCGGCGGCTAGGGTTTCGGGCGTTGCGGCTGCTCAAGGCGAGGCGGCTGACTTAGGGTTTCTGGTAGGGGTTTGCGCCGTGGAGTCAAAGGCTTAAATAGCCTAAGGTCAAGGGGAACGACCCGGCGTGGCACGGCGGCGCGGGTCGGTTTCGGCGTTCGGGTCGCGGCCGAGTCGGAGGAGAAGAAGGCGACATGGGCCCCATGCGTCAGCGACAGGAGGGAGCGGCGCGCGCTCGGACGACAGACGCGACACCTTGATGGGCTTTGGCCTTCGGCCCAGGAAACAACGGCGGCGCGCAGAGAAGGAGTGGAGCGGGCCGTCGGTTGGTTATCGTCTGACCGGCCGAAAACAGAGAAAGAGAGAAAGATAAAAAGAATTGGTTTTCCAAGTTTTTAACACCATTTTCAAATGCAAATTCAAACAAATTTTTGAATCCCAAACCAATTTCAAACATCACACAATAAAAATGTGCACCAGCATGAATGCTCAAGCATGTTTCTACCATGATCCCACTTCATATCCATAAAAAAATCATTTTGGCCATTTCTTTAAAACCTCTAAAACCTAGGGTGTTACACCTGAAGGCAGCGCTGGAGCACCATGTCTGCCCGTTGATCTCACCTGTGGTCTCCGTGTTCGTCGTGCTATGCCTAGTGTGCCTCAAGATGCTCTTCTCTTGGTAAGCCGTCTGTGATTGTTGTAGCCATAGTTGGTGTGGTTTCGTGGGGATCCTCCTCGCCCGTGGTCCTGTGGGCGGTGTCCCTCAGTGACTCGGAGGAGTTGGTGCTTTGCCACCGAGGACGCGTCTCCGGCAGGGTTGGTCGTTGAGGTCGCGGAGGTGGGGACGGATGCTTGGCCGTCAAAGTTCGGGCGGATGCTTTGCCACCATGTCTTGGTTGGCATTGGACGGATGCTTTGCCGCCTAGAGTTTGCGGCTACACTCACTGTTGGTATCTGGATGTCGAGATATTTGCATTAGGTTCAGCTTTCTGGGGTTGTTAGGTGGAGGGTCCTCCTCATATTTCTTGCTTTGTGTTTATGTTGAGGACTTCACCGGTAATCCCTGGATTACCAATGAATCATCTTGTATCAACTATGTGTAGGTCTATTGACCACTCCCCTTCTCTTAAAGCAGCACGAGCATAATGCTAGATTTCGAAAAAAAAGCAGCTGACTCTACCAGGGGCGGAATATTGATTTCATGGAACCAGGATCTATTTCAGGCAACTGCTACATGCAGGAGAAGCAATAGTTTATCAATGACTCTGACCATGAAGATGACAAATGCATCCTTTTATCTTACTGCAGTGTATGGGCCGACTGATGACACTCTGAAGCTAGCTTTCCTCAATGAGCTGATACAATGCCAGTCGTCGCCCGCCACAGCTTGGCTGTGCTTGGGCGATTTCAACTTGATTTATGAAGCAAGAGATAAGAACAACAGTAATATCAATAGACGGCTCATGTCTCGCTTTCGCAATGCCCTGGATGCAAGCGAATCGCTGGAATTAAGGCTACAGAATAGGAGATTTACATGGAGCAATGGTCGTGCCAACCCAACTCTAGTGCATCTTGACAGAGTCTTCTACAACAAGGAATGGGAGTTTTTGTTCCCAGCAGTGGCGCTCAATGCACTGTCCAGTTCCCTATCTGACCATTCCCCACATTTCATTGGCACCCATCATCCGTCACCTAGACACATCAGCTTCAGATTTGAGCCTTTTTGGCTACGTGTGCCAACCTTTATGGACACGGTCATTGCCACCTGGAATAGTCCGGTTAGAGGTTCATCGCCACTCATGATCTTCACAACCGCCTTGAATCCACTGCCCGCTCTCTCAGGCACTGGAGCAAGACTCTTTTTAGTGAGGCCCGTATTCACCTGCATCTTGCAAATGAAGTCACCCTCAGACTTGACATTGCCCAGGAATCAAGAACCCTCTCCCCTCAAGAACTTCAAAGAGCTTAAAACTAGAGTCCTTGGATGGGCGGCGATTGAGCGGTCGAAGAGACGTCAGGCTTCCCGATTACTCAACCTTAAGGAAGGAGATGCCTGTACAAAATTCTTCCACCAGAGGGCAAATGGAAGAAAGAAAAGGAACCTAATTGCATACCTCAAGGACGAAAATGGAAGCATTGTTTGGGACCATGGCGGGAAAGAATCCATTCTGCAGAACCACTTCCAGAACATCATAGGTCAGACAGTACAGCGTTCTTGCACTTTGGACTGGGAGCATCTAGAGCTGAGTCAAGTTGAGGACCCGTCCCTCAAAGCTTTCTTCACCGAAGAGGAAATTCTCAGGACAATACAAGAGATGCCTGGAGAGAAAGCACCTTGGCCTTATGGTTTCACGGGGAATTTCTACAAGAGATGCTGGCCGGTCATTAAAAATGAGGTCGTGGCAGTCGTTGAATGTTTCTACCACCTGCGAGCCAGACCGCTGGAACACCTTAACGGTGCACACATTGTCCTGATCCCTAAGTGCGAAGTTGCAAAACAGGCAGCGGATTTCAAGCCGATAAGTCTTGTTCACTCCTTCGCAAAGGTACTGACCAAGACACTGTCCATGCGCCTAGCTGCACATATTGATATGCTCATCAAAAATGCACAGAGCGCATTCATCAAGGGGAGATGCATCCAAGATAATTTCATGCATGTGCGAAACCTGGCTCGGGCATACCATCGAACAAAGACGCCAGCTCTTATGTTCAAGCTTGATATATCCAAGGTGTTCGACTCGGTTTCCTGGGAATATGTTCTGGAGGTTCTACAGCACAGGGGCTTCAGCCAACGGTGGAGAGACTGGCTCTGCCTTCTCTTTCGAACTGCACATTCTTCAGTGCTCTTGAATGGAGCCCCAGGAGAAGACATCCAACATGCAAGGGGACTAAGACAGGGCGATCCCTATCGCCATATTTGTTCATACTTGCCATCGATCCTCTAAAAAGAATCTTGGACATTGCCACAGAAAATGGACTTCTAAGCCCGCTGAGAGGCCGAAATGCGTAGCTGAGGATATCTCTTGTCACACCCCAAAATTTTAATTTTGGGATGTGAACCAAAAACACTAAATAAACTAAAGGATTTACTAATTTATTTAAAATTAGCCAAGACTTTATTCTTTTGTTATCATTATGAAATAATAAAAAGTGTGGCTTTAAAACTTTTATGAAGATAATAAAGATGGGTTTGTGTTTGGTGCCTTGTTTTGTTTTGCTGGTGTTTGAAAAAGAATTTCTAAAACCCGAGCAAGACACGGCTAGGTTCTTTTCGGGTTTAAAAATAAAGCTTTGAAAACCCAAGTTTGCCTTAATAAGGTTTTGAAAAACGTTTTCAGAAAAACTCTTTCTCTTGCATAGATAGAGAGAGAGCCTTTCCTTTCCCTCTATAGTGTTGACCATCGCTCTAGTAAGACACCATCCTCTACGTAGCTCTAGCAGGCCTAGTTCAGTCTCTAAACATCCCTGGCTTACCCTAACCTATCCAGGCCCAACCTAGCTTGCTCTGGCCAGTCCTGGCTAGCCCTAGTCGGCCATGCCCACCCCGGCTAGGCTAGCAGTAGCCGCAGCCGGCCACCAGTGAACAAACTTGACCATCAGCCGCATAGTAAGGCCAGCAGCAGTCCGGTCTAGCAACCCTTTGCTATCCTCAAGGCATCCTAGCTTGCTTTGGCCAGCCCCTACCTAGCTTGATCCACACTTGGCCTCACACAGCCTCATCTGGTCAACCACAGCCAGCTACAGCCACATGTGGCCACTCTCAGCCGGCCACGATCAACTTCGACCGGCCACAGCCAGCACTAGCTTGGCGACAGCGGCCACAAGCAGTCATAGCCTCCCCGGCCACCTTGGGCCCTCTCTGGCCAACACTGGCCAACCCCGGCCACTTCCAGCCGGACATGGCCAAATTTGGCTGGCCATAGCCAGCTAGCCCGGCCACCAGCGGCTATAGGTAGCCGCAGCCAGCCCAACGGGCCAAGTCCAGCGGCTTTAGCCCAACCGGTTCCCCACCGGCTATAAAGAGGGCCAGCCGCGGCCCCTTAGCTAACCCTAGCCGCACTTAGCCAACCCTAGCCGCAGCCGGCCGTAGCGGGCCGTAGTCGGCCGCAGCCGGACGTGACAGGCCGCAGCCGGCCGTAATAGGTCACCGCAGGTCGTAGCAGGCCGTAGCCGGACGCCACCGGCCGTCCAGCAGGCCAGGGCCGAGGCCCCTTGCCTCCGGCGCTGGTGCAACGGCACCATGGCTGCCATGGCCACGATCTTCAACAGCCAGAGGTGGAAGATGATGGTAATTACGAGTCTGTCACACAGCAGTTATTTACAGTTTTGCCATTATCTTTAAAGGCTTATAACTTTCACGTTTTAACTCCGATTTGGTCCGTTCAAATTCCGTTAGATTCATAATTTCATAATCTACGCAGTGGTGCTACTTTTGAAGTATTTTGGAAACTTTATATTTTTAGTCTATATTTAATGTATTTATTTATCTATAGAAAATCTTTGAAAATTCATATCTTCGCCGTTATAACTCCGTTTTCGGTGAACTTGACGTCTGTTTGATCGTAGAAGCGAGTAGAATAGTTTTATAACCTTTTTATTCTATTTTGATGACATTGATGTACTGTTCCTCTAATAATTCTTTATTTGCTTCGTGTGTGTATGCTCGATTGGGTTGTCTGGTGTCGATTGTTAGTGTCGAGTTCAGACGGTGAGGTTTTGCTGAGCAAAGCTACTTTGAGGATCAGCAGGATCAGCAGGACTTTGTGAATCAAGGCAAGTATAGCATGGACCATCCTTGTTACCTATCCACTATAAATAACAATTCATATCCACTATAAATAACAATTCAGTATGAGGACCTTTTCTAGCATGTTAGCAGTTCCCTTTATGGCGCAAGGGGGTGTGTTTCGGGTTGGGTGTAGTTGGACCTCTGTCTGTATGAGTATAGGCTGCGGTCGTGTGCCATCAGAAGGGGGATACTACATCCTTAGGGCACAAAAACCTTAGTGGCCCTAACTTGTTAGACGAACCTTTGAAAGGCTTCATAGTGAACCCTGTCGGTCTTCCTTGGTAGTGGGCTAAGAGGCTGATCTCCTCGGGCGAAAGGGCAATTCATGGCTCACAGTGAAAGTGTACACCTCTGTGCAGAGTTTAATAAACTGATATACTAGCCTTGCTCAAGGACACGAGCGGCCTTGAAAACTCCTTACACTAATGATGATCTCTCTTGTCATGTTAAATTGTTCATACATTTGCTGTTATGTTTACTATTTATTTATGTTACATTGATCATGATGGTTTTGAGAAACACTTGCCACCTTGATGCTGCTTAACTGATCAACTTAATAAACATATAAAAGCTAAATGCAGTCAAACCATGTCAGCTTATTTGAGCCTCATTAACCCATATTATGCTTGTTGAGTACGGTTGTGTACTTACGCTTGCTTTACTTTCAATTTTAGAAAATCCCGGATGGGTAACAGATGAAGGTTGGAGTGAGAGCTATCGGAATGAGTACTAGGCTTGGTGTTCACCAGTCGACGTGTCTCTGTGGGGAGCTTTCGCAATAAAGTTGTATTAGTTATTTATTGTTTATGCGCAATACTCTGTAAGGAATATTGTTTCGTTATGTAATAAACAGGGCAATGATACTCTTATGATTTGTCCTCTTATATGCGCGACTGTTCCTGGGACGTATATAAGACTATTTATACATTCTATTTTTATCCTTAAAAATAGAGTGTGACATCTCTATACGCAGATGACGCTGTAATCTTTCTTAATCCGGTGAAAGAGGAGATGCTCCAACGTCAAACTGGATCATGTTCTGGAGGATTTTGCCGGTCAGATAGTGCCCTTCCTTGTCAAATACCTGGGGCTGCCTTTAACTCTTGGTCGTCTCAAGCTAGTACATGTGCAACACATCCTCGACAAGACAAGGGCCAAGCTAGCAGGCTGGCAAGGGAAGCTGATGAACTTCGCTGGCCGTCGCGAATTGGTACGTTCAGTCCTTAGTTCAGTTCCAACCTACCTTCTCATGGCTTTAAAAGTTCCTAAACAGCTAATCAAAGGAATCGACAAGGCGCGTCGCCGCTTCCTATAGACTGGAGACAGGGAGGTTTCCGGAGGAAAATGCAAAGTAGTGTGGCCTATAGTTTCAAAACCAACCGAATATGGCGGTCTGGGAATTGTTGATCTTCAAAAATTTAGCAGGGCCCTGCGACTCTGATGGCTGTGGTACTCATGGATGCAGCCGCAACGACCATGGGCTGGGCTAGATATTCCAGTGGATAGTGAGGATGCTGCTCTCTTCGCTGCAGCAACCACAGTTACAGTCCGCAATGGTCATCGGGCAATTTTCTGGCACTCCAACTAGACAGGGGGTTACCGACTGTTAGTACGTTTCCATCTACTCTTCAGACACAGCAGACAAAAGAATCGAACAGTATACGACGCCATCCAAAACGACAGATGGATTAAAGACATTGCCTACGACCTCAACAATGCTCTCTTGGCTGAATTTTTTGATCTATGGCGGCTACTGCAAGCCAACGCTCCAATTATATGCAGCCAAGAGGATGATCAAATCCTATGGATGCTAGAACCCTCTGGCAAATATTCAGCAAAATCAGCTTACAGTATCCAGTTCAGTGGAAATATTCATTCTAACTTTCCAAAGCTCATTTGGAAAGTGTGGGCTCCCCCAAAATGCAAATTGTTCCTTTGGCTAGCGCTTCAGGACAGGCTTTGGACAGCACAGTGCTTGCAAGTGAGAGGATGGGAGAACAACTACTTCTGCGGGCTCTGCATTCGCAATCTGGAGACAATCAGACATCTTTTTGTGGAATACCCCCTATCGAGGACAATCTGGGAGATGGTGGCTGCCTGGAGCAAGTGTGACGACCTTCATCCTTCTAGGTGGACGGAGTCGACAAGCATTGAAGAATGGTTTTGGGATTTGGTACATGCAAGAGACACAAAAACTCATATTCTAGCCATCCTAACCCTTTGGTGCATCTGGAATCAACGAAACGCAGCCATTTTTGACAACTCGGTGTGCACGCCAGCTCGGGTATTTGATCGGATCAAAGACGAGGCTTCATTGTGGGCGACGGCTGGAGGAAAG
This sequence comes from Bothriochloa decipiens, assembly GCA_023333625.1. Classification (NCBI taxonomy): domain Eukaryota; kingdom Viridiplantae; phylum Streptophyta; class Magnoliopsida; order Poales; family Poaceae; genus Bothriochloa; species Bothriochloa decipiens. The sequence goes on along the minus strand of CM041635.1, from coordinate 37,231,290 downwards.
GCCCTACGTTCTATCTTTGTTGTAACACCTGTCGTGAGTAATTAGCTAGGATGCTTTAGCCCCCTGTGGCAGTCTGCCGCAGGCGGATGCGCAACTCGCGCTCTGATGTAAAACTCTATTTCTCCTTATTTAATACAGCCGGGCAACCGGACCCTTTAAAAAAATACAGGAATATGATAGATGGTTGTGTTTGTTAGAAGAGCTGAAGGATGTCACTCTTACTGACAACAGGACCACAGAGTAAGGTGGGAGCTAGACAGTAAGAAGGAATACACCGCTAAAATCCATGTACAGGTTTTTAACTGAGTGATGCACCACCAATAGGCTGGCCAAATATGTCCGCAAGACTAAGATCCCCCTAAAAGATAAAGTTTTCTTATGGTAACTGATCAATGACAAATTACAAATTGCCTAGAATCTTGTCAAGAAACATTGGGAGGGAGATGAAAAGTGTTGTCTATGTGGCAAAACTGAAACTGTTGATCATATCTTTTTTGACTGTCCAATGGCAAAATTCATGTGCAGTTTTGTGCAGGGAGTGTTTAATTTGACATCTTATCCCAGATCCTTAGATGACTTCTGTCAATCTTGGCTCAGGGAATGATTGATTTACCAAACAAAATGATCAATCTTCATCCTTGCAGGGATCACATGGGCCCTTAGGCTCCTAATGTTGTTATCCCGTATGCAGAAATGGAGTGTGGCCCTTAGGGAGAAAGATCAGGAATGCTTTTGGAGGTTGAAGACGGTGGCAATGGACGGACTGAAGACCTTCAAGCCAACTGATATTGTTCTGTCAGATGTGAGTGAAGTCGTTACTTTAGTCTTCTTAGATGTGTTGTCTTGTGTATGTTTTGCTTCGCATCTGGTGCTTAGGAGTTGAGCATGCATTCTGTAAGCTGGTCTCCCCAGTTTTACACTTGATGTACGCAAGACTTGTGGCTTTCAATAAAAGTCGAGGCAACTCTTTTTTAGAAAAAACAAATTAGCTATAACCTTTTGTGGGGTGGGGGGTGAGAAGCTATAACCTTAGTCGTTCTATTTTTTAAAAAAAATAAACCTTAGTCATTCTAGAAGCCAAACTTTCGCTGAGACTGTCGCAAAGCTCATTTGAACCTTTCAACGCTAAAAGTGTCGGTTCTTCTATGTTTCACGTGCGAAGGGAGCATCAGTGTTCATCTTCACATTGGTTCACCTATGATGTTCTTCTTCTTCCTAGCAGTTCAACACCAAGAGAGGAATAGATGACCTCCAAATCGCCACACCAACATAGGCTCCAATGATCCAGAGGCCACACCTTGGCCACATATCCTCGTACCACAAACCAATACTAGTCCAGTTAAGTTTTCCATGTTGTTTCTCCACTTCCATTATGTTGCTACATTTCTCTTACATTCCGCAAAGTCTATATACTCCCTCCGTTCTAAATTGTAGTTCGTTTTGACTTTTTGGTGCATGTATTTTGCTATGTATCTAGATAAATAATATGTCTAGATACATAACAAAATGCATGCACCGAAAAAGTCAAAGTGAACTACAATTTGGAACGGAGAGAGTAGTTTTTAGCGTAAGTTGTCTTTCTTATCCCTAATTCCTGCCACACATGACAAATACTAGTTATCACTGAGATGCAAGTGTCGCATGTTTCACGAAGGATATGCAATCTTGCCTATGTATCAACTAAAAATGAGATTTGTATTACGTCTCTATATATTAGGTTACATGGGTAGACCATGTAGAGGTGGACGGCTGTGAACAACAACTACAAACTATGGGTGAACTCGAGGGCTTGCCTTCGGTGCATACTGGTGGTTGGATTGCCAGTGACATCGATGGTAAGCTCTTTGTAGTCTGTAGCATGCATTACAGTGTAAACCATATGTGCTCTCTATCCAACTGGATCCCAAAAAAGTTCAGATCCTTATTAAAGAATCATTTGTTGCAGTGATGCTAAGCATGAAGGGTAGGAACAAGAAGCTGAAGCTGGCTGAAAGGATAGCCAAAGGATACAACATGACTTCGTGATCCAACTATTGGCATCGAAAGAACATTCTAGAAAAAAAATCAAATGCTAAAGAAGTGAAGTTGATTGTTTCAGTTGTCCATCAAAACTTGGACTTTATTTTAATTATCTATCGTACATGAAGACTTGTTGATGTTTCAAACAGGATTACAATATTTTTGGAGGCAACAATGTGTTACGCTCACACCTATGTTACTGTAGTACTATGTTTTCTCGTTGCAACGCACATGTATTTACCTAGTGAACAAATAAGAGGGAAATTTGTTGAAAAAGTCAATTCGTTTTGCGTATAAAGAAACTTTTGATCCAAACACATGCTTCATGATATAAAAGAAAAAAAATACAGAAACTGAAGTGTAGGCTAATAATTGGGTGTACATGTTTTCCAATTTGATGCCTCACAATCTCTTATTTTCAGTTTCTGTGCGTGAACACTCAACTATTGAAGTAACATTTAGTTCACGTAAAAGGACTTTACAAATTGTATCACTAAATTACTAGTTTTTTAATGAAATAGAAAGGGTTTGATTCCCTAATGGAACTTTGTTAACAACCAAAAAAACAGTTACAGCCGGTCCAAAGAAGGAGTTTAGGAAACACAGGAGAAGAAAAAAGCATAGCAATTACACAAATGCTTCTAGCCACAAGTCGATATTAGGGTGGAAAGCTGCTTTTGCTCGAAGGATAACCAGAGCAAAATATCTTCTTGAAGATTATTTTGCATCGCTGGACAGACGTAGGCTGTGTTGTCCAGGAGGACGGAGCTTGGGCAGAGGCTGAGGCTGCTGCTCTCCTCGGTGGGCGGTAGAGAAGGTGAAACCAAGCAGGAGACGAAATCGTCCATGGAGATGGATGATCTAATCAGTAATCACGCCGGGGAGGAGCCCAAGCCGTAACTTATTATGGGGTTGTCGGACTCGGATCCTGATTCTAGTTGGATCCAACGAAAGGAGACCGTATCGTACGGGCTGGACTGGACTTTCCATAGATATATATATGTCTGGTAGCGTTAGATATCGACCGAACAAACTGCAAGAGAGATCGATCGACTGCGAGAGTCTGCGGCTGCTTTCATCGTTCATGAACATGGACAAGAACAAGAAGGCGATCATCCCTGCTTCTAGGTGGGTGAAGCGGCTGGCTTTCAAGATCCGCAAGCGAGGGTTCGTCGCCTATAACGACACCAGCCTGCTCATCAGCAACGACTTAGGCGTATGGTCCTGCCGCCGCCGCCGGTACGTCAGGAAGAGGCTTTTCCACCGTTTCACTAAGCTCAGGGGCGAGGCCTTACCGGTGGAGAGGCACTACGCCGGGCTGCGGAAGGCCGGCATGCGCTCGTGGCCGGAGTACGACGAGCAGGTCGCGTTGTTGAGGAGCAGGCTGGTGGATACATACTGGGACACCGCACCAGCGTGGTACAGGGAGGATGTCGTCGACTACTACGCGGCGAGGCGCCGGCGGATTCAGAACTGCTGGGTAATGCGCTTCATCTTCGCCCCTATCAGCGTAGTCATGTTCTTGGGGGAGCGGGTAGACCTGCTATTGTTGTCTCCTATATACTTCAGGTGATTATATGGTGTATAATGTTGTTCAAACCGGATGCTAGCGCTCTTGAGATGTTGGAGATACTTCATAAAGGATATGTGAAGGAAGTATTAGAGTGAAAGGACTTCTATTGATCCAACACTGCAAATCCTTGCACGTCCACTTATTGACGTCTTCTGAATGCATCATGTTGTAGTGCACTGTGATAAGGGGTCGTCGTAGACGCGTTTTGACTATATACGAGTCTATGACAAGGGTCGTCACAAACATGTTTTGACTATACGCATCCATAATAAACCTTATCACAGATGCGTGTACACTTATCACAGACGTGTATTTTGTTTGTGTATATGCATCTATGGACTATGGTATATGCCCTTATATTATTATACATACGGCACATCGGTGTTGTGTTTTTCCATAGTGATCCTCAATAGAAAATTATACGCAATGAACGAATAAGAGGGAACTTTTTTGAAAAGTCAATTCGTTTTGTGTATAAATATACTATTGATCCAAACACATGCTCCATGATATAAAAGAGAAAAATACAGAAACTGAACTGTAGGCTAATAATTGGGTGTCCATGTTTTCCAATTGGATGGCTCACAATCCCTTATTTTCAGTTTCTGTGCCTGAACACTGAACTATTGAAGTAACATTTAGTTCACGTAACACTTCACAAATTGTATCATTAAATTACTATTTTTGAATGAAACAGAAGGGGTTTACCTCCCTAGTGGAACTTCGTTAACAACAACAAAAAAACAGTTACAGTTGGTCCAAAAAAGGGGTTCAAGAAACATAGAAGGAGAAGAAGAAAAAACATAACAATTACACAAATGCTTCTAGCCACAAGTCGATATTGGGGTGGAAAGGTGCTTTTGCTGGAAGGATAACCAAAGCAAAATTTCTTCTTGAAGATCATTTTGCATCGCTGGACAGAGTGAGGGATACCTCTGAAGATAATATCATAACGCATTGTCCAGATTGGCCAACACATTGTCATAATAATCTCTATGAAAAAAGGCAGGTAGAGCTGATTTCTGGAACTTCCAAAAATGAGACAGACATCTTCAGAATTGGGCACTATCAGTATCAGATTTAGAGAATACAGCATACCAAAGACTGACATATTTTTTCCTACCGTTTCAATCATCTTTGTACAGGAGAAAAATTAGAAACACACTTATCACAATCTGTTCTACAAAATGTGTAAGACTGACGTGAAAACCCAGCATTTCAGAATTACACTGAAGAATAACAACATTGGAGAAATTACTGGGACTTTACCACAGTCTTGAGTCCTGCGTTCCCTCAATGATGGCAGCTGAATCGAGTTGTTGCCACTTCTGTTGCTCTCTCCCTTGCCCAAATCAACTTCTTAATCACCAGATTGATCTATTTCTAGGTTCATCCATGCCCAAATTAAATTGAGTTCTGAAATCCGTGATTTGATTTGTTCCACGTCTAGTTGGAGTCCTTGAATGACAAATTGAAATTGTTTAGCGCAGGAATCGAGTTCCAATTCCTAGTCCGTGGATCGATCAAGCTCTCCCCAATGTAAATCTGGAATCATGAATTGAGCTGTTGTTCAGGAGAAGAAAGGCAAACGAACCAAACATTAGAAAGAAAATCGTTTCATCTGTTCACATGAGAAAGAAAAGCATTTCAGCAGCCCAACGCCCAGGTTCCTCCGGCCGCGCCGCTGCTGGGCAGGACGTCTCGCCCAGGTCTCCACGCCGCCACTTGCCGAGTCGCCACAGGCCGCTCGCGCAACGCTTCAGCAGAACTGCTGCCTCAGGACATCGGCTCAGGGCTCTCACGTCGTGCTGCAGTAGCACTTCCGCACAAGGCCATGCCGCTGCAGCACTCCCGTGCGTGAAGCAGGATGATTAAAACCAAAGCAAGAATGCGTCGCAATTGGATATCCACAAAGATAAAAGCATTTGAAGAGCATAAGCACAACTCATATTTTTGTGCTCTGCTTCCAAAGCACTTAAGAGTTGAGAAGGGCAGCAGCTACTACAGAATAGGGAAAATTGCTGCAACTTTCTGTAAAGCAGCAAATTAAAACAGAAACTGACAATCACAAGAGACATAAATTTGCAAAGTAGTAATCCATATTCTCAATATCAACTGTCAACCAAGTATAAATCCTCCATTTGCATTTGTTCCCAATCACAACTTTGAGTGGCAGGGAGAGGCCTTTAAACAAATTGCCTCTGAGTTAACAATGGTGGATGAATAAAGGAGAGAATGCAAGAATGTCTGGATATCGACCAAAAACATGAAAATCAAACTTGAATGCTTGGACTTGAGAAAAGAAGTGCACCAGAGAAAGCCCATAACAACCAAAAACTGAATATCCATCAATTAGCTGTCCCATAACTAGGCTGTTGATCTTAACCATTCAGAGAATCGTTTGCAGTCCTTTTGTGTTACAAGAATCCCTCAATTCGGGCCAAAAACCCCAACCTAAGCTACCAAAAATGAATGTCCATCAATTGGATCTATGCATTAACAGAATCAGACAGTCCTTTTGTCATTGCCTCATTCGGCCCAAAGACCAACCTTAACTACCAAAAAAACTGGGAGAGATTTACTTCAGGCACGTTCAGTAGGCACTTTTGTCGAAAACTTGATGAGCGGGAACACAAACTGATCAATCTTTACGCCGCTTGAAGAATCATCTTGCCGTACTCCTTCTTACGCCTGTCAAGAAGATTAATGTCATCAGTATACATTGATCAGTAAATTGGCGGCGTTGCCAGGTTCTTGGAGTAGCCGCTCACCGTCACCGCCGTGCCCTCCTGCCCACTGCACGGCACCGTAAACTAATCCCTCCCGCTGCGAATGCTCTCCTACTCCATGGCGGTGACACGCGCTCCGCGCTCCATTGAAGGACCAACCCTGCCGGAGCTCACCACGCGGCCACCGTTCCGCGAGCGCTAGCACCCGTCCTCGACTACGCTCGGCGAGGCACGAACACGACTCCTTCGGCGGTGACTTGGACTTCGGCCGGAGTTCAAGGACGCCATCGTCGGCGCCTGCGGCTGCTGCGTCTTGTCCTCTCGGCCGCAAGAAACGGGTGGGGAGGGGAGCGGATTCCAAGATCCTTTGGAGTTTGGGTGGCATGATCAAGAACAAGGCGGTAGGGAGGCGAACGAGGACGAGGCAGCGATTAGGAGCGGATCGCATCCCTGTTACGCAGGATCTTGCTGAACATGCCATACATGTTCAAGCCCCAGCCAACTCCACCAGCGGCCGAGCCCTATGGCCTCGTCCGCAATCCCGGCTGGGCGTCCTCCACGACCAGGCCACCGAGAACGAACCCGCCGCCGCGGCACAAACGAAACTAGAACGGAAGAACCACACGCCTTCACAAACGAACCCACGCCCACGCCGCCGGTAACGAAGCAGAAACGAACCCCGGAAGAACCACACGCCGCCACAAACGAACCCACGCCCACGCCGCCGGTAACGAAGCAGAAACGAACCCAACCCGCTGGTAACGCCGCACAAACGAACCCAGCCCGCCGAGAACGTGGAACCCACGCCGCCGAGATCGGAAGAGAGTACGTACCAGCAGAACGTACGCCAGCAGGAGCACGAGCACGAACAAGATCAACAACCCGATGCCGGTGGCGATGCACCACCACCTGATCGGCGCACGCCCCGGCGGGACACCTTCTCGCTGACGGCGGAGGAGTCGCTGACGACGATTGGGCTTCTTGGCGCGTGGTCCTCCCTCGGGCTGCTGCTCGTCCGCCACAGGAGGCTCGGCGGCGGCTTCCGCCCCGCCCTCCTCTGCCGGGTGCTGTGCCGCCGCACGACGAGCCCGACGCGCCTCCCTGCGCTCGAGCCACCCTAGCAGCGCGAACGGGTTCCCCGTCGGGGGCCTCGGCACCTCAACCAGAGGCCTCGCCCGGCCCCGCCGGTCGAAGCCGAACACGGAGGCTACGCCCGGCTCCAACAACGCCGCCTCTCTAGGCCTCTCCTGGCATCGGCGCGACATGCTCGGCGCGGGGTGGATGGAGGCGAGAAGGAGAGAGCGGCGCGCGGAGCGGAAGAGAAGATGGGGGCGCGCGGTGGTGGATGGAGGCGAGAAGGAGAGAGCGGCGCGCGGAAGGGAAGAGGGGGGGCGCGGTGGTGGTGGACGGCGGTTATATAACTAGTTGAGGACTTCAGGTGGCGGTGGCGGACTGGCGGTGGGACGTTGTCACCGGTGCCAATGCCGGTGCTGCTGCCTTCTGAAATCTGAAGATGGAAGGAGCGGGAGCCTGAAGCCGATGGGCCGCGCACCAGCAGGAGGCCCACTAAACCGAGATTACGGCCCAGCCCATGTAACGGGCTCTTACCTAGCAGGTAAACTTTCAAGTAAAGCCTTCTTCTAACTATAGTTAGAGTCGATTATATATGTATATCACCGCTTATCATTGCAGGTGGTTCAGGTGGTTCTTTAATCTCTCTCTTGCACGGAAGCTTGCAATGCTTAGGGCTCCACTCGGTGCTGCGGGCCGATGAAGCGTGCACCATTACCTGAAGTTGGCTTATATTGCTTTGAGCTTCCCCTGTTTATCTTCCTTAATCTATGGGGAAGTTTGATCCCGATGGATTTATTGAATCGGCTAAACACATGAATTTGAGGGCAAGTGTGATCATGATGGATTTATTGAATTGCATGTTTTTTCCTTACAAGGTAACCCCTGATGAAGTTATGCTATAAAGGTGTATTAGAACATGGAGAAGCAGCGAAGGGAGTAAAAAGTTGTAACCCAAAAACTATCTCCAAGATGCCTACAGGCTACAATCATATTGTTGAGGGATGGACAGATAGATTTGATAACTTACTCAGACTCCCGAGCAAAGAAGCACAACGATAACACAAGGAAGAAAAGATTAACACCACTGAATCGAAACAGTTGTCTCGCATAATAAACTGCTAAAAGGTACTACGGACAAGAGACAAGTCGACACGATAGCCCCACCGAAACAAATACCACCTACTGCCTACAGGATAGCACATTTGCTGCCCTGGCTCTGCGCCATCCGCCGGAACTCCTCGTTTTCCATTTGAGCCTTCTTGAGGCTCTCCTTGAGCTTCTGGATCTCCGCTTCTGATTTCAGCCTAGCTTCATATGCCACCTTCTCAGCTTCCAGCCTTGCGTTCTGTTCTTCCATGAGTTGCTGTTGCAGCTTCTCCACAGTGCAGTTTAGCTTTTCCTCAACCTATATAATGAATATATGCCCAAATGAACATAACTTTTATTTAGATAAGTAAACTTGTAAGAACAAAGCACTCCCAACATCCATTTATCATGATTTCCAACATAAACATAGAGCCAATCACCATTGACAATTTGACATGCTAAATAGTACTGGTTTTTAATTCTCACATGCTAAAATCCAAATGAAAAAATGGCTGCAGACTGGACCACAAACCAGTAATTCTAATGAAAAAATCTTAAGATAACAATTCCTAAAGATTTCTTATTAAAAAGGGAGTCTTGCAAAACAAGCTTCATGATAGTTCAATAAAATAATGGTGCACTGAAGAAAGTCTGATAGCTATCCCTTGCCCAAACAGATCTTTTGGTCCTAGAAATTTTCACTTCGTTGTGGTCCTAGAAATTTTCACTTCGCATTTGAGTATTTAACTTAATATATTGGTAAAATAGCGTCCCCAAAGCATGATTGATTATGATATAGGTGTTGCTTTGCAATATGTTCATTCTAGATAGATCCTAAACCAAATGTGTTTTTGAATACGATAAGCTCTTACCATGCTGGTTATGTGTGCAAGCTGTTCATCCCTAGTTCTATGAATCTCCTTTTTCAACTCAGACATCTGCTCTTCTGAATAGCCCAGGGTATGCACCTCTTTTTCTCTATCATGTACCTCCTATACAAGAGACAAATAATAAGAACTAGAATTCAAAACTTGAGAATCAACAAACTTATCATTTACCTTGATGCGAGTGAACATTTGATCGGAAAATGGTTTTCCTTCATTGTTCGCACAAACTGAGTCCACTACATCAAGCAATTTGTCAAGCTGCTGCGCTTGGAGCCTTCGGTCATTGGTCATGTTATCGAAGACAACAACTCTGTTTTGGCATAGCTCAACAACATTCTGCATTCAAATAACCATATATATTAACTTGACTAAAGGCTGTATTACTAAATGATGTAAGAGTGGCGAGAAGTTGATCTATTATGGCAGCAAAATAACCTGCAAATACTCTGGCGCATCATTTAGCATGTTCTTCAACTTAGATTCACCAACTAGATCTCCATAAGTAAAAACTAAAATCATGTGATTGACAATCTTTTCCCCAAAGAAGACCTTAATGGTCTCAATTGTACTTGCATCCTCTCGAGAAAACCGAGATGTGGCAGAAAAAACCATCAGAACTGCATGTATCCCATCTTTAGCCATGTTCATACATTTAACAATCTCTTTACCAGCATCGTCAGAAGTAATGCTCATATCAAATAACCCTATATAGGAAGTTTAAGTTAGTAACTAGCCCAACATAACAAACTTGAACAACATTGCAAGAAAAGAAATCGTGCCTGTGAATACCTTTTAAATATAAATAATATAATCAGGGACCATCAGCAGGAGCATTTTCTAAGTATTCTAGGCTTTTAAAAAGGTGTCATGTTATGCACAATTTTCATATTTCACAAACTCACTAATGCATAAAATTACTTTTACCTCTTGAACAAAAAAAAGCATGTGAATAGATCATAAAAACAAAGGATAACTAGTATGCTTCACCATGCAACTGGGAAACAACTGTTAAACCTTCTGGTTCATGAAGTATTTTAAGTATGGGACTTTTCATATTTTTTTCGCGAACACAACTGAGCACTTATTTCGTTAAAGAAGAGCAAGTGCGACTGCACGCGCACCCGAATGAAGTGGCTCAGGCTGCAGAGTTAAACAGTTTTTACTTTTTTTAATACACAAAACAATCGAAAAGCAACCTGGACCTAGACTTTTCATATTACAATAGTAAACTTCTTTTGCCAAGATGAGAAGGACCTCCAAAGAATGAAAATCCCTTCATAACAGTGGCACTTTTTCATATGGTAATGGCAAGCATCAAGTTTTATCAAATATAATAAGTGTTCAGAGAGTAAACTACTTCATGTAAACATTGCACTATACATACACCACCATGCTAGACGTGAGGGTAGCAGGTGGCCTCTCCACCCAGTTCGAATAGATAAATACAGTAACAAACCATGGGTCCGATAGCAAACATCGTAATAACAATGGTATTTATATGATAAAGGATAGAAGTAACAAACCAGAGAAAAAAGACAGGTAAGGATGAAATGTGGCACAAGATCAGATCTATGCATCATAAATTTAACACCAAAAGGACCAACAGATTGAACAAAGATAGAAACAGCATTGAAAATGGAAGTCTTACCTGGTGTATCAATAACATTGATGGTGCGGCCGTCCTTCAGGATAGTGCTTCCCAACTGGCAAGTATTCGTAACACTGGAATGTGAATATTCTGATACAAATGCTTCCCGTCCAAGGATGCTATTTCCAGTTGCACTCTTGCCATAGCCAAGTTTCCCAACAAGAACAAGAGTGATATCGGCACTGGGCAAGACCCACTCATCATCGTACTGGCTTCCACCCATTACAAGTGGTGATGACAATGCTTTACAAGAGCTGTTCAGGTAATCAGGACATTAGGACTTCACTAAGGTACCAATTATCTTAAAAGACTGACCACATTCAAGTTATGTAGAAAAACCAGCAAATGAACTGATGAAAGAGAAGCACATGTGCATCAAATCTAGTTATCGACGCTTTTCAGTCAAACTTGATAAAATGATTAGACATGGCCAAATTCATTGTTTTAAGTTTAAATTAAGAAAGGTCCGATTAAATTGTCTTTCTAAATGAATTCTTAGCTCAAAGTCTTGTGCAACATGATAAGACTCAAAATCCCCAAGATTAATCTTTTCATTTCTATTTATCATTGTTAACTGGTAAGATTTATATAAAAAATAAAAAAAATCATGGCACATCAGAAGGCAGATATAACGGATGACTCATTATTTTATACAAATTAAAAGTACAAGAAAAAGTTGAATGGCCATACTACCGATGAACGCCAACAGTTCAAATTTGACCATGTACGGTCACCAAAGAATAGTATATTCAACGGGGCATATAAGGCCAAAGTATATACCAGAAAGCTAGAACTAAGTTACCCTAAAATGCAACTTCATATCGTATCATATCATATATCATATATATATCAACAAAAAAGGAAAAACTTCAGTATGGCACGCCAATTCCAAATCTGAAACCATCCCAATTTGAACCAAAACTTACAGCCTTCACCAGATTATAGACCTAACGAATCAAATTGACTGAACCACCAAAGCTTACAAAAAAATTCAGGACTCCGCAGATTAATTTCACCTCGTTTCCTCCCTATCTTTCAAGTTCTCCAATAGCTGCTAGTCAGAAAAGGTTAAACACAAAAAAACTGGCATGTATTGTCCTACAGAATGCAAAGCATCGATTAGAGTAGAGCGCATATAAACGAATTCCCGGACTCAACATCAACATACCGACATATTGCCCAAAAACTCAATCAACAACATCGCCGCCACAGCACACCGGAGCAGATCCCCGGATTGCTGGTGAAGCAGCAGCATACTTGACAGTAAAGAAAAGAACACCCGCGTACTAGATACGCATCAGGAGTCGATCTAACAATCTCGCCATCAGATAAGAGTGGCTGGAGAGTAAACCCACAGGACCCCGAACAAAAAACTCCAAAATCGGCGCACTCATCACCATCATCATCAGATCAATAAAAATAGAATCCACCATACGCACCGGCGGAATTTCTAACGCAAGTTCCAAAATCCACCACGGACTGCGCAGATTAGAGTAGACCCAGAAAGAAGAAAAGGAGAGAGGATTAGTTACTTGCTCGCGAAGAACCGGCGGCGCTGCGCGGCGCGGCGGGCGAGGGAAGCAGGAGCAGCAGCTGCGGGTCGTCGCGGTCAGGGGTCGGTTTATCTCCCGGTGCAAAAAGGACGCCACCGCGGGGACGCCGTGTGCCTACGTGTGACGTTTTATAACGGCGGGGCGCCGTATCGTAGCGGCCGTGGCGACTTGCGAGTTCCTGCCACCCGCGTTGCGTGGCCTCCGCGGAGTGCCCCTCTGTCAGCTATATGGGCCAAGTATTCGTCATGGGCTGGACATATACATCCCTGCAAGCCCAAGCCCAGGATGAGAAGTTCAGTATAAGAGAAGGGAAGCATCGGAGGATGGAGAGAGAATCAGAACCAATTATCCTTTACTATCTTTATTGTAGTTCTTCCCCCTGTCCTATTCCCCAAGCTGCTCTCGCCGCGGCGAGTTTCTTCCTCTGTACCCAGATTTCCCTTCTTCCTCCTCCCTGCTACCTCTGATTGTACTCTGTGCTACCTTGAATCGAGTTATCAGTAGTGTGTTGCTAACAATTGGTATCGGAGACAGCCATGGATTCCCTCGCCACCAAGCTCATCCTCGACGAAATCTGCAAGCTCATCGACAAGTTTGACGCGAGGTTTGCCAAGCAGGACGCCGCGCTGGAGTCCTCTCGAGTCGTCTTTGTTCCGTCCCAGGCTGCTTCGGTTGAAGCCGACATCGTCGCCGACAACTGGGGTGGGTTCTTCGACGGCGGGGAGGATCCCGTCGAGCACCACTGCACGGCGCCGCCCATCATCGTCGACAATTGGGGCGGGCTGTTCGAGCAGCCTGGGCTATTCGAGCAGGCTACCTGTGCCCGGAGGAGCGCGACCCCAGCCTCTCCATCATCGACGTCTTCGCCTCTGCCCAGATCCGCGATGAGCACACCTCCAACGTCCCCATCACGATGCTCAATGTCATCCACGAGCCCACTCCCGTGCTGGACGCCACCTCCACCGACTTCGTCATCACCTTCGGCTCTGAGCACTTCGCCGGAGAAGCCGTATCCACCGACGAGCCCGATCCCGACCCCGCGGCGGCCCTCGCCAAGCCCCGTTCCGACCTCGCGCGCGCCTCCGACCTCACGATCGAGGAGCCCGCCCGCATCATGGAGGAGCCGATGGCGGAGCAGTTCGCCTTCGACGATGCGGCGATCGAGTTCAACTCCGTCGACCGCGTCGCACCCCCGGACCCGCTCCTCTACAACCGCCTCAGCCGCCTTCCCGACGCGCTCCTTCATAACATCGTCTCCCGCCTCCCCATCAAGGACGCCGCGTGCACGGTGGTGCTCTCCCGCCGCTGGAGGCCTCTCTGGCGCGCTTCCCCATCTGCGTCGTTGGTGCAAATGGAGGTGCGGCCCTTCTTCCTCGACGCACGCGCCAAGCCAGAGAGGCGCACAGCCATCGTCCGCGCCGAAGGGCTATGCGCCACCGGCCACGTCTTTGTTGGTGTGAACATCCACGGGATCCACAATGGCTTCGTGCTCGACGGCCCCGAAAATCGGCGCGGTGTTCGCCTCACCTTCAGTATCGGCTCTGTCCAGTGCGCGCTCCGCGCCACCCTGCTCAGCGGCTACGATGGCTCCCTTGATGATGACCCGGAGTCCGGCTTTGTCCACCTCGACGCGCCGCTCGATCGAGCCGTCAGCTCCGTTGGCAAGGCACTTGAAGCAGCCGCTGCGCTCTGTGTCGATGCTGTAGGCGCAGCAGGTGGTGGGCTGCTGGTTTGGGTGGTGGCAGCAGGTTCGGCGCAGGCTACCTGTTTGACGATTTTCCTAGCCTGCGGCTGCAACTTCACTGACGTCGCCGTCAGTGCATTCTGGGAGGAGAAGGTCCACTGGAACGACAACTCAGGCACCATCCCCGCCGATGCGCTCGCATGCCTCATGAAGTTTGCCCTCGGCGGCCACGGGGAGTCTTCTTCACCGCTCCTGTTGTGGGTGCATGGAACCGTGCACGCCCGGCATACACCGAGTGTCGGTGTTTCGACCCCAGAGGCCGAGCACCAACGAGTGAATATGTACTGCATGCTCCCTAATCCAGATGGTGATACAAGAAGAACACACAAGGTTTATCCTGGTTCGGGCAATAGAAGGCCCTACATCCAGCGAGGGCGGGAGAGTTTGTATTATCTTGCACTGAAGTGCTTGTACAGGGGTAAATACAAGCGAGCGAGTGTGATTGGCTAGGACTTGAGCGCTGTGGGCTCTGGCTTTCCTCTCTTTTTTTTGGTTGAGTTCTGTCCCTATACTAGCCCTGCTTCTCCTTTTATAGGCCAAGGAGGGGCACGGGTGTACAGTGTATCCCTAGACAGATGCTTGTAGGGCTAGCGTAGGTTATGACATCAAAGGAGATGCCGATCAAGTCGTCGTTGCTGTAGAGGTGTGCCTCGACGTGACTCGCCCTGTAGTGACGTGCTTGGAGACGACGGTCATCCTTCCCGTGCGTGTGATGACATCATATATGTCCGGTGAAAGACCGGTGCCCATGCGCGGGCGTGTAGATCCCTGTAGCTGTCGTGTCGGGAGTGGTTGGAGCACTGACCGACGGTGTTGAAGTCTTTCTCGAGGGGGTGGTCGAGGGGGCCGAATGTAGTCAAGGAGGTCGAGACCCAAACGGATAAGACCAAACCCCGAGAAATGCAGCGTTTGTGTTGACGAATGCGTCTCGAGGGGGTGCCGAACGGGGCACAGTGCGCGGTATGGTGATACAGTACGGTATGATCCGCTGGTTTCCTGGGTACGGGAAGTAAAGGGAGGATTTGACCGGTGTACTGTCCACTGTTACCACGGCTGTAGCCATGAGATTAGGTGCGAGCAAGTGAAACGCATTAAATGTCTAGAGAATCATACGGGAAGTAGGCTGGTCGAGGGGGTGCACGGTATTCGATGGGTGATCGTTCGCTCAGGGGAGTTCCATCACTCGAGGGGGTGACCGTCCCCCGAGTGGATAGCCTCGAGTCAAGAGGGTCCCATCGGGTGAACAGTAGACCAGTTCGTCGAGACCCGTTCATGGGCCGGCCCAGCGTAGTTTGATACTTGGATCGAATATCTTATATACTTTTGGGTTGGGGATAATAATGGTGGTTTTGGGTTGCTTAGTCAAGGGTTAAGGGTACCCCTTATTTAGGTACCCGACAGTAGCCCCCGAGCTCCTGCGTGAGTGCTAGGAGTCATGCGGGAGATCTTGAATTGAGACCGAGGTGTCGACCATAATTTTTCAGAGGGTGCGTGCGAGTATACCCTTCGGGGGTAGCCCCCGAGGCCTCGGAGGAATGGGAAGACTCCTCTGAGGGCTTTACTTGTCCTTTGCCGAAAGGAGTTTTCATCCAGTTGGGTGTAGCAGGCATCCCTAAAAGGCTAGGATAACATGAACTGGAGTCGTAGCACCTAGTCGAGGGGTATCTCGAGTCGTCGAGCCCCTGGGTGTATTCGACTCTCTTTCATCGAGGGGTGTCTGGCGTAGTTGAGCCCCGAAGCCTCGTGCGGCTAGGGTATTGCTAGCCTCGGGCGTCCATCTTATGAGTCCTTTCGACCGGATGTGAGGTGAGAAGCGTCGTACTACCCTCGATTGGTCCAGTCTCGACGTTCTCTGTGAGCTGATAACAGGAGATCCAAGTGAGAGCTCGTGCCCCGTTCGATGGGGTCGACTGGTGGCCCTGAAGCGTTCTCATTGATGCAAACGTGTAGATACATGGATACCGATTCCATTCGATAGGACTCGGCGGCTCGATGCCTCCCTCTGTGGGGATTCCATGGTAATCCTTTCATTTTGCCTTGGATACATCCGAGGGGATCTCAAGGGTTCGTCCTCAAGCTGAGCTTCATGTTGGCTCCCCTTGGGCGTCACTGACTCGGGTACTCGAGGGTGGCTGTCAAACCCTAACCGAGGGTCAGCCTCCGCTCCCTTGAGGATTTCGGTGTAGGACCAGAGTCTGTTTTATTTCCCGTAGAAGGAAACATCGTGGATAACTTCTCTTTTCCGTTGGGCGCATCTTTTTAGGCAAGAGCTGAAGTGGCGCGGTCGTGGTGGACCCAGGTAACGGCTAGAGATCTTGCGGGCGACGCGTGTGCCTGTTTCGGGAATCGAGGGGCGGTTAGGTGCGTGCATTAAATGTGGGGAATTACCATGTTGTTGCCAGATCCGTCCGTTGTTTTTTGGCCCTATCACTTATAAATATGAGGGGTAGGGTTTCTCCATTTCCCATCTTGCCATCTTGCCTCTACCGCCACCACCAGAGCGCTCGAGCCTTCGTCTGTCTACGCTAAAGAAGAACCGATGAGAGAGAAATCAGGATTGGGAATCTTCCCGGTCGCACGTTCGCCGAGTAGATTCGCGTTGCATCCATGGTGCCCACGTTCCACCAGATGGGATTTGGTTCACCTCCGAGCTGCTTCATGCACGCGTTGCTCCACTTCTATGAGGTCGAGCTCCAACACCTCACCCCCAATGCCATCTCCAACGCAGCGATATTCGCCACGCTCTGTGAGAGGTACATGGGTATGGAACCGCATTGGGAACTGTGGATCCACCTTTTTAAGGGTGAGCACTACACCAAGTGGATCTCAGAGGGGAAGAGGAGGATCGTCCGCACGGGCAGTTGCAGCCTGGCGCAGAAGAAGTCTGAGCTCTATATCAGGACGGGCTTGTCCACCAACCACGGCCATTGGCAGTCCGCGTGGTTCTACATCCGCAACGACGACGGCCTGCTGCCCGCCTACACCGGGCGTGTCATCGGGGAACGTCCGAAGCACTAGCTCTAGGGCGTGGCCCAGCCCTTCCAGCGGAGGCTGAATCCCCTCCTCGATGCGCTGTGCACCTTGTCCGAGCAGGGTGTGCATGCCGCGTACGTCATCGTGGGCTTCCACAACCGAAGAGACATACCTCTGATGGCGCGCCCATTGCGCTTAGATCAGATGGGGCCCGAGGCGCTTCCCGAGCAACTCGAGGGGTGCCAGATGTTGCCCGTGGACCTGCCTCCCGAGGATGTCGTAAAGCGGGTTAGGAGCTCAGTCGCCGGAGACTTCGGGCCAGGGGACGTGGATCGTGTCCCAATGCTGCTGGATCCTCACAGCGTCATCTTTGTAAGTCCTTCAATTTCACATCTTCAAGTTTGTTCCCTATTTTTTGGCTTGTCTTGACATTCTGGCTGCGGTTTTGAGCGCCGGGTAACGTCGACTACAGGGTCTCGGTGCCTTTAGTTCGAGAAGATGACCCTGATCACCAGGTGAGGTGCTTTGACGCTCAACAGGAAAAGAAGAGGAAAGATCCAGAGAAGAAGGAGAGGAAGAGGAAGAACCTCGCACACCAGGCGCTCAAAATGCGCTGGGCTAAACAAAGACGAGGCGGGCTTCCTATCAAGGAGTCCCCCCTAAGGAGATGCACGTGGATGATGATGATGATGATGTCGAGGGAGTGGCGGGCGTCTCGAGCCCCATCTTTCCTGCTTTCCTCGAGCTGACGCACCTCCTACGCAGAGGACATCTTGGAGCGCCTGCAGGAAAGAAGGCAAGGGGGTTCCTCGACCCGCGCGGGGTCCTCGTCTCGTCGCCAGCGTGGTGGCACTCCGCTGGCCTCATCCCGGGGTCCGTCCAGTGCCTCGCCTCACCAAACCAGGTCCTCGACGCTTGAGGCGAGGACCTAGGGCCGGACGAGCTCGGAGGAGTGGGCAATACCACCCTCGGCTCACGACTCGCGAGAGGCCGCTCCAGTGGAGGGCCGTCGAGGCGCCCATGTAACTTGAGGGGGCTGGGTCGGTTGTCATCCCTCTAGGGTAAGTTTTGTCGTCCAAAATTTTCTTCCCTTTTCCTACGACTCGCAGAATTTGCTTGATGTTCCTGCCTTTCCCTACGTTGCCCAGGCTCAAGCGTCAAGTGGAGGAGGTGAACCCTTCGTCGGCCAAGCGACTCAAGGTGGATGCAGCCATGAGGATGGCGGCAGGAGGGGCAGGTGTGATCCCGAGGCCCCTGTCGATGTCGGAGGCGGCCTGGCTATCACAAGCCCAGGCGACGATTATTCAGGGTAGGCTGATGGGCTCTAGTCTTGTTGCAGGCTCGAGCGATGAGGGGGCCATGGGGGGCAGTAGCTCCGACTAGGGGCAGATGCCAGAGAGCGGGGTTGGTGCCCAGTCTTGATAATCACGGCCCCTGCACCTGGCCAGGTCGAGGCCCCCCGCAACCGACGGGGGAGCCCTCAACAGCCGCGAGCCTGGGTCGAAAAATGCCCCGATCGTCCTTGGGGATGAAGAGGCCGTGGTTCCTCCTATCTCCGTCGAGGAGATGGTGGAGTGCCCCCAGGAAGTATGAGTGCTTCCTTCCCAGCGAGAGGGGCGGGAGCCGTGGCCAAAGGGCCTGCACAAGATGGAGGTGCAGCGAAAGCGGGAGCAGGATAGCCCACAGAAGAAGGAGGAGGAAGACCGGCTACAGAAGCAGCAGGAGGAGCCGCAAGGGCGACAGGAGGAAGAGGGGCTGGAGCCGAGCTGGCTTGAACAACAACGAGAGGTGGAGGGGTTGGAACCGAGCCAACTAGAGTTGCACCAGCAACTACAGCAACCGCCAAAGTCGGAGGGTGCGGTGCCCTCAGCCCCGCTACCTCGGTGACAGGATGATTTGTTGGAGGAGCCAATACCTTTGAGTCTCCTGTAGCCGCAGGGGGAGGCTGCACCTACTTCGGGTCAGCTGCCACAACAGCAGAACGTGGCACAGGAGGTGTCGGTGGTTCTGCTAGCACTGCAGGAGTGGCCCGAGGAGGTGGCTATCGAGAGACAATGGCCGTTGCCTCTGTGTGAGGGGGAGAGAGACGCCCTTCCTCTTGCCAGAGTGGCAGTCGCTCGAGGGGCCTCTCGCAGCCCTGGCTAGTCTGACCCCGACTCTTCTGCCCTGGCAGGGCAAGTGAGCGGTGAGGCCGAGTCATCGGCGGCCAGGGCGGAGGTCAAGCTATCGTTCCCCACCTTGGCTGATCGGGTGGCCCGTTACAGCGGTTCACGTGACGCAGTGGAGCGCATCAGGTCGACGGTGTGGGAGAGGGTTGAGGCAGCTCTTCCTTCTTGGTGTAGGGAGGCCTCCCGCTCCAAAACCCACTGGAGCCTAGCGCCCCCACGGTTTGGATGGATGACGCGGCGGAGGTAAACCGCTGGGAGGATGCGGAGGAGTATCGGGCATGGATGGCCCATGCTTTGAAGTTGGCCGTTGATGTCGCCGTCGAGGATCTGGGCCGGGTTTTTTTGGTAAGTGTTTCCTTGGGTGTGCTGAGTTTGGATAACTTCCTAATGTGATGCCTGATTTCTTGCTCTGTCCTTAGGAACTGAGGAGGCACTCCTATGTGAAGTCCGAGTTCCTTCATGCGACGCATGAAGGACGGGAGGAGGTGCGGCGCCAACTCGAGGCCGGCCGGTCTGCCCAGGATGGGATGGCCTAGGCTGAAGAGGAGGCGAGGAAGGCAAAGGAGGAGGCTACCAGGGCTAAGGAAGAGGCTGAGGCGGCTCATAGGGAAGCATCTCATGCCAAGGAGGAGGCCAGCCGAGCCCAAACGGAGGCGCAGAAGGCCCTCGAGGCCCTCTCCTCCTCAGAGGGGCATCTTAAGATGCTCGAGGGAGAGCTTTGAGAGTCTGTGGAGCGCATCAAGGTACTCGACACGGACGTCGCTCAGGCCTCCGAGGCCCATGACGCCCTGCACGTCTCGGCCAAGGTGGAGAAACATCACGCCGACGCCCTTGCTGTTGAGGTCGCCGCGCTGAAGGAGACCCTTCTGGAAAAGGAGGGGGCCATCGCCTTGGCTGGAAGGAAGATCGAGGATCTACGAATCAAGAGGACAGAGGCAGTATGTGCTTTCAAGGAGGCCCAGAAAGAGCGCGACGAAGCAGTGGATGCGCGTGAGGTCCTTGACACCCACTGCACTAGTGAGTCTATCTTCTTGACCTTGATTTTCTTGTCTTCGTGCGCTGCGACTGACTTTGTTCTACCTTCTAGGTCTCGAGGCCGACCTGCTCTCCGTTTGGACTGCCTCCAAGGCGCTGCAAGAGGGCCTTTTGGCCGAGGCTTCTTTGACCGACAGGCTCCGGGCAACGATCAACGGGCTCTGCAACTCTTGGGGGTCAAGCCCATAGAGGAGGTCGAGGAAGAAGTGTGCGGAACCGCTCTCATCGACTGGCTGTACTACCTCAGGGCCACCATGAAAGATCGTGTCTGGGATGCCCTCCACGTCAGCGTGAAGCGGGCGATGGCGGTCATCTACTCCGGCTTTACGTACAACATGAACGTCATCTCGCACGGCTTCATCTCCGACCTCACCAAAATGGACACCGAGAATGAGGAGAGGTGTCAGGGCTTGATCGAAGACGCCGAAGAGCTGGTGAGAAGCTGGCAAAGCTGTTCGAGCCCGAGGTCCTTCCTTTCGAAGGTGAAGAAGGCGTCGGCGATGAGGGTGGTGGCGATGGTGGCGTTGAGAGCCAAAGCCTGTGAGCTAAATCTAGGTGAAGAGGCCCATGTAATAGATTAGTTTTTGTGACATTGTGATGTCATCGCCCTGAGGGCCTTAAAACATTTATGCATGTATATATTTCGTATACTTTAAATCCTTTTCTTTCTTGCATGCCCTGATTGTGTTTCTACTTAGTGAACTCGATGCACGATCATGCCCCTTGAAGGGGGAGTGAGTGGAGTTACCATAGCGTAGAGGCGTAGGCGAGCTTCCGGCTCAACAGCCCTCGACCCTCGAGACACTCGTAGTGTTTTCGGCTAACTAACGACACATATCAAGGCGCGTAAGAAAGGATAGACGTTGAGTTTTGAAAAAATGTGCGAGTTTTTTGAGGACTTCGGGGGTTCCCCCTCGTAGCCCCCGAGGGAGGCTCGACTCTGAGGGAGCAGAGTCAAGGCTACCTTATATGATCAAATAAGAAAATATGTTGAATCTAAGCTATTTTTTATTTATTCATTCATGATGCCATAGTTGTACAAAATACGAGAAATGTACAAGGCCCCGAGGCCCTAGGGGTAAAAGTGATGTAGTTGTTCGAGGTTCCAAGTGTTGGTGAAGGTTTCGCCTTTGTTGTTCGCTAGCTTGTATGTCCCAGGTTTCAGCACCTCAGCCACGGTATATGGGCCCTCCCACGGTGGAGTGAACTTGTGGCACCCCTTGTTGTTTTGTCATCGACGGAGGACAAGATCGCCAACTTGGAGATCCCTCTTGCGCACGTGTTTGTCATGGTAGCGTCGAAGCTTCTGCTGGTACCTCGCGGAGTGGAGGAGGGCCATATCACGACCTTCTTCAAGCTGGTCAACGGCATTTGCGAGGGCCTCTTCGTTCGTTTGCTCGCTGTAGGCCTTTAGTCAAGGGGACCCGTACTCGAGATCGGTGGGGAGTACGGCCTCGGACCTGTAGATCAGGAAGAATGGGGTAAATCCCGTGGCTTGACTAGGTGTCATCCTTAGGCTCCATAGGACTGAGGGTAGCTCGGCAGCCCACTTCTTGCCATACTTCTTCAACCAGTTGTAGATTCTTGGTTTGAGGCCCTGAAGGATCATGCCATTGGCGTGTTCAACCTGGTCGTTGGTTCGAGGATGAGCGACTGCAGACCAATTCACACGAATGTGATTATGGTCGTAGAAGTCCAAGAACTTCTTGCCAATGAATTGTGTGCTGTTGTCGGTGATGATGACATTGGGGACCCCAAAGCGGTGCATGATGTCGGTGAAGAACAAGACTGCTTGCTCGAAGCGGATGTTGGTAATAGGCCAAGCCTCGATCCACTTGGTGAACTTGTCAACTGATAACAGCAAGTGCGGAAATCGGCCAACCAGAGTTCGGCCTTGGTCTCACCGTTGTGTTGCGGTCGAAAGGGGCCAACCAGAGTGTGGAAATCGGCCAACTGATAACACTCGTGGGGGGTCGAAAGGGGTTCGACACGGCGTGTTGCGGGTCGTCCTGTTGAAGACTCGAGGGCCCAGCGGCTCGGGGGCCCGACGGTCCTCATCGCTGTCGTAGCGTCCCCCTCGATGGGCGCTATAGCCTCGATCTTCAGCATCCCCGCTCTTGTGTCGTCGGTTCTCAATGATGTCATAGCGCGCATCTTGGGCTTCGCGGTTGTCGACGATGCGATCTCGGACGGGGGTCGCCTTCTATGCTCAGGGGGCCACTTCCTGGTGAACCGAGACCTCCCTCTCATCGTGGGGGGGCCTCGATAGGTTGCTCCGAGGCCACCCCTCGATGTCTCGAGGCTAAGCTCTTAGCCTGTTGTGCGGCCACGACTTTGAGGAGGCCCTCGACCTCGTCCCATATCCGTCGAGCTTGAGGGTTCGATGGCGCGGGCATGTTACGAAGAAGCATGGTGGCTGCGATGATGTTCTGACTAGCTCGGGGAAAATGGTTGATGACAGGGTGCTCGGGTCCCCCATCTTCAATGATCTGTCAGTTGACCTCTTGGGCCCTAGCTCGGGCCCTTTCGTCGGGCGGGGGTCGGCGCTCCTGCTCGAGGGTCTGCTCGAGCTGACGCAGGCACTCCCGATCCTCATCAAGCTTGGCTCGCATCTCCTAGACATGCGCGAGCTGAGCGTCTTGGTCATCCAGATGCGGGCGTTCATTTTGGGGCGCAGCCGGCGGCTGCTCCTCCGGCTCCGCCACGACAAGGGCCCTTCCTGCTACGGCCGCGGCTGCTACCGTGGCCGTTGGGTCGACAGTGTCGTCGCTCGACGCGACTCCGCCCTTGATGTGAAAGCACTCGCAGGTGGGGTCGTAGTGGTCGGAGTCAGAGTTAGGGTTGCCGGAGTCAAAGACGGGGAACTGCCCGCGCTGCTCCTCCTCCAGCCGACGTCGCATCATGTCGAGGGTGTACTGCCTTAGGCCAGGTGCTCTCATGAAGCCAAGGTCCTCGAAGGCCGACAGGACCACTGCCAGGTCCATGGTAGCATGCAAGAGAGCCCCCGAGCGATCCTCATGCGTGCTCATATTGGAGCGCATCATGGTGGAGTTCGTCTTGGCGGCGTTGTCCAGATCGAATGGGAACTCGCGACGGGCTCCAAATAGTCCGTGCAGTAGCAGATTGGGGGGTGACGGAGCTGTGCCCATCGGGGGAACCTCGCCGAGCTCTTCTGATGAACACATCGCGAAGGTGAAGTCGGGGTCTCCATAGAGCCTTGCCGGCTTGTTCTCCGTTCCCAGGCGTGGGTCAGACAAGTCCCCAACCAGGGGCCCTGCGCTGCCCGCTAGGGACGGAGGAAACACGGAAGAAGTCGACCCAGACATAGGCTGATGATGACGGTGGCGCCGGTTGCGCCTCCTCCTGTGCACGGATGCGTGGTGACGAGACTGGCAGGCGACCCCTCCTGTGCGTGGGTGTCGCTGCGGCCTCCGCTCGGATCTTCGATCGAGAGCAGGGTCATGTCGTAGCCACAGCCAAGTGACATGAACTCCAGGCTCCTGAACCAGATCACCGTGGCTCGCGAAAGCGGCGAAGCTGAGTCTGCCATCCGGAGAAATGGCGGGAAGTCATTGTGACACGCAGATCCCCTACCTAGCGCGCCAACTATCGGTGTTTTGACCCCGGGGGCCGAGCACCAACGAGTGAATATGTACTTCATGCTCCCTAATCCGGATGGTGATGCAAGAAGAACACACAAGGTTTATCCTGGTTCGGGCAATAGAAGGCTCTACGTCCAGAAGAACACACAAGGTTTATCTCGGTTCGGACAATAGAAGGCCCTACATTCAGCGAGGGAGGAGAGTTTGTATTATCTTGCACCGAAGTGCTTGTACAGGGTGAATACAAGCGAGCGAGTGTGGTTGGCTAGGACTTGAGCGCTGCGGGCTCTGGCTTTCCTCTGTTTTTTGTTGAGTTCCGTCTCTATACTAGCCCGAAGTCTCTTTTTATAGGCCAAGGAGGGGCATGGGTGTACAGTGTATCCCTAGACAGATGCTTGTAGGGCTAGCGTAGGTTATGACGTCGAAGGAGATGCCGATCAAGTCGCCGTTGCTGTTGAGGCGTGCCTCGGGCGTGACTCGCCCTGTAGCAACGTGCTTGGAGACGACGGTCGTCCTTCCCGTGCATGTGATGACGTCATAGATGTCCGGTGAAAGACCGGTGCCCATGCGCGGGCGTGCAGATCCCTGTAGCTGTCGCGTCGGGAGTGGTTGGAGCACTGACCGACGGCGTTGAAGTCTTGCTCGAGGGGGTGGTCGAGGGGGCCGAATGTAGTCGAGGAGGTCGAGACCCAAACGGATAAGACCAAGCCCCAGGAAATATGGCGTTTGTGTTGACGAATGCGTCTCGAGGGGGTGCCGAACGGGGCACAGTGCGCGGTATGGTGATACAGTACGGTACGATCCGCTGGTTTCCTGGGTATGGGCAGTAAAGGGAGGATTTGACCGGCGTACTTTCCACTGTTACCACGGCTAAAGCCACGAGGTTAGGCGGGAGCAGGTGAAACGCATTAAATGTCTGGGGAATAGTACGGGAAGTAGGCAGGTCGAGGGGGTGCGCGGTATTCGATGGGTGATCGTTCGTCCGGGGGAGTTCCGTCACTCGAGGGGGTATCGTCGCCTCGATTGGACAGCCTCGAGTCGAGAGGGTCCCGTCGAGTGAACAGTAGCCCGGTTCATCGAGATCCGTTCATGGGCTGGCCCAGCGTAGTTTGATACTTGGATTGAATTTTTGGGCTAGGGGATAATAATGGTGGTTTTGGGTTGCTTAGTCGATGGTTAAGGGTACCCCTTATTCAGGTACCCGACACCGAGGCTAGGGTTCAACGTGGCTGAGAGGTTCTCTGTCAGGGGTTCCTGTGGTCGACTTTGGAAGCCCCCATGGCCTATACAAATTCGCCAACAATTCAGGTTCATGCCCGCTGACCTTGCAGTGCCCTGGAAATTCATGATGCTATCAGTGCTTGGTGCTATGGTGATGTGTGATAGTGTTGACCTTCGACCAATACCATGGCCATCCTTCAGCGCTCTCCATGTATTGACTGTACAATGGTGCTTCAATTTGATCATGCTGCCTTCAGCTTGCTGGCATTCTAGGTGCCAATGTGAAGTGCTTGCTGTGACTGTTCATTCCATTTCAAATATCTATTGTTGTGTGTTTGACCATGGGGATTTGCATACATTTGTGGAGCAGCACTACATAGCTTCCAGAGCATCTACATGCCATGATCAGTGGGTTAGTGTGCCATTATTTTATTCTGAGCTGCTGGATGATTATGGGTTCCTGGATACAATGATTGCTAGTGGTGATTCCCTGCAACCGTCAGCTACTGCACCAACTGAACTTTATGTGCTTCCAAATCCATATTTTGTTGATGAAGCTGATCGTCCAACTGATGATATTGTTATTGCTGATTGCGGAGAACTTCCAGAAGCTGCCAATGATGGAATCGTAAATTCCTTCGCCGACGGTGACATGTATCTTGACTGGCCGCTTGATCTTGTTGGAAAGCCTGCAGAAATTTCTTGGTGGATGGAGGCTTTGGAGTCTGCAATGGCTTCCAGAAATGAAAGCTTCAAGAAACAGGATTACAAGACAGCGCTCAGAAAATACAGTCAATCCATGTGCTTATTGTTATCTTCAGTTGACAAGCAACTATGGCCACCTACTAAGCAGGGCTGCTATACTTTGCTTGCGGATACCATTCAGATATGCTGCAGTTTTTGGCCGCCATTCTTTTGGAGTTGCTTTTCTATGCAGTGCATATCCCCATATGTGATGTCTGAAGTTACGTGTTATGGAGCCCAACTCAGGCTATTTTTCTATAGATATGCAGCTCCTGTGTACTCAAAGACATCAGTGTCAGTTGTTGATGATAGTTGCCCAATCCCTAGTCTAATAATTGGGATAACCACTACTACGCCTTATATTTCAGTTTACTTCTATGGCCTAGCAATGCAGGAACCAAGAGCTCAGTGCGTTACATTGCAGTGGCAAGAACCAAGAGAAACTTTACAGACAACAAAATATGATGGACAAGGTGATGCTTCCTGGTTCACATCAACATTACAGAGGCATACTGTTTACCATCCCCACTCCAATTGTGTTGCTCTGTTTGGGCCTATCTCTGGCGTTCAAGAGGTCTCGGTGATGTTTGATAAAATAGCTACTCACAATATTTCAGAGATACTATGGTCACTTCCCGTGCAGATCTCAAAAATGCTATGTACTGCTATTATACCCTCAGCTCCATCCATGGTTGACAGGAGCATTCAGAGCTGTTTCTTGC
Organism: Bothriochloa decipiens; assembly: GCA_023333625.1. NCBI lineage: Eukaryota > Viridiplantae > Streptophyta > Magnoliopsida > Poales > Poaceae > Bothriochloa > Bothriochloa decipiens. Next base: position 37,204,512 of record CM041635.1, on the reverse strand, counting down.
TTCCATCCTGTCGTCGTTTGGATGCAGTGGTTTGGCTTTCTCATTGGCTGTGTTTGCACTTGGTTGAATTTATAGATGCTGGCAGACCAGCTGGCCCAGTGGTTGATCACTGCAATGGAGTATCGATACATCTGATCAGGAGCTATGGAATCGTGCAGTTAATCCAAGCTGGTGTTCTGTTGTTGTCGATGCAAAGTCCATCCTTTTGCTGCTTTGGAGGTGACAAGAAGTCCAAGCTCTTGTTATTCTGTGCTTTTGCATCTCCTTGCCGGTGTTGTTCTGTGGCCGATACAATTACTGTCATGCTGTTATGGTGCTGGCAAGCAGTCGTCTACAATATCAGCGGCTTGGGGGCAAGCCGCCTTTCAAGGAGAGGGGAATGTCAGCTATATGGGCCAAGTACTCGCCATGGGCTGGACATGTACATCCCTGCAAGCCCAAGCCCAGGATGAGAAGCTCAGTATAAGAGAAGGGAAGCATCGGAGGATGGAGGGGGAGAGAATCAGAACCAATTATCCTTTACTATCTTTATTGTAGTTCTTCGTCCCGTCCTCTTCCCCAAGTTGCTCTCCCCGCGGCGAGTTTCTTCCTTTGTACCCAGATTCCCCTTCTTCCTCCTCCCTGCTACCTCTGATTGTACTCTGTGCTACCTTGAATCGAGTTATCAGTAGTGTGTTGCTAACACCCTCGGTCGTCCGATCTGCGTCCGCGTTCTTCCTGTGGGCTGGGACGGACAGAGCCGCCTTGCCAGGGCAAAAACGGAAGCGGTTGGCCACGTCACTCGGTATGCTCCTCCTTGTGATTCGGGGATTGCCTGATTAGCTCACAGGGTGTTTCTATGGTCTGTTGGTCTCTAGCCTAGTCTTGGAAGAGATCAGTGGACCAGGGGCGACAACGATGGTGGTCGAGACAGACAGTTGACAATGGAGTGGTGGGGGTGCCATCCGCCAAATAGTGGGAGAGACTGGTAGTAGGCAGCAGTGTGGCCAAAGGCGGAGCAAGCTAGGACTAGCATGGCGGTAGTGGAGCTAGATAGGGTGGCGATGTGTCAATGAAGGCTCAAAGGTGGTGGATACAAAAGCGGTCAATGTCAAACCTAAAGGAGAAGTTAGGGCTGGAGTGGTCATGGTCGAGGGTGGTGCGAAAGCGGCGAGGACGCTGCCGAGAGCTGAGAGGGTGGGTGCTAGTGGCGAAAGAGCGCGTTGAAGAAGACGAGATGGGAGAAAGAGAGTACGTGGAGAGAAAAACAACATATGCATGAATACTATACTAACGTCTTTTTTATTTATCTATGTTTTAAAAAAGAATCTAAAATTGCTCGATTACTTTTCTAACTAATTGACAAATACCATATACCTAGGTTATCCTCATTTGGCGTCTTTCTCACATCATCATCTTCTTCAACTTTGACAAGGTATTCAATGGGTTAGGGTTGGGGTTAGGGTAGTGGTCGGGTTGATCTATCACTGGCATATTTAGAAGAAATTAAGATGAATCTAGATCGAAAAAGTATATCGGCGGTGGTAGTGAGCCCGCAAGTTAGTGGTGGCGATGTCGACCATGGAGTAGAGGAAGGTTGTTGGGTGGGATAAAGACATCGGATCATGTTGATAGCCTAGCGAAGACAAGTTAGCATGGGGGTGGGTGGCAGTGGAGGATTTCGCGACAGAATAAAGGATGGACATATGGTCAAGGTGGGGCATAGATGGAGAGGTTGGTGTCACGGTAGGAGACGACCATAGAATAGGATATGTAAAGCCGGCAAAGATGTGGAAGATGGATAGACAAGAGTTGAGAGCCAGAAGAGGAAGCAATGTACCCAAGGAGAAAGGTAAGGAATAGGCGTTACAAGGATGTTGAATGAGGTCTATTGCATAGTCCAAAAATCAGATAATAGATTATATATTCTTTACACATGAGGGGTCATTGAAAACTTTTTGTTACATGCATGTTTTTTAGTAAGTTACATATGCATTTTTTTTTTACTAAAAACACTCAAAAAGTATATCATATCTTATTTATCAAGGAAAATAATTGATGGTTCAAAAATGGATCACTTGACATAAAACAACCTCTAAAAGAAGAGTGCATCAATAACGAATATAGTCGTCTTTTTTCTTAGATCGTTGACCATCTATATGAACAGATGACCATCTATCCTATTGTTATTTTGCCTTTTCTCATACCAAAATTACTATGACTACTCCAAGGATTTGAAATATTTGATGATAAATCTCCATATCTCCATTGTTCATTGTTGTTAGCATGTTCTAATTTCATCTTTGTGATTTATGATTTTTGCACAGTTTCTTTCCATTAACGACTTCATGTGTTATTTGCATATGCCTCTTTCCATTATGGGTGAGTGCTGAGGTTGAAATCTTTACTCTCTTAATCCAAAGACAAGACATAAATTTAGACAAAGTGGAAACAGTAGCGACATAGAAACAACGGTGCTGCATTTTTCTAATAGGACAGCTTCACACTTTACTGTCACATTATCTCATTAGTATGAAAGACCGACATAGAAATGTATAACATGATTAGTTCCTTTCTTCTCTCTATTGATTGAATTGTCCTTTCATGCAGATGCCATCAGGGTCTTCACAGGATGTTTCCATATCAAGATACACATTACCAGGGCAAGCACTAGGCCACTACATGAAACCTACCAAATATATAGTATAAAAAAAGGAGAAGATATTCTCATTTACCCTCTCCATTATTTTCCCTCAATTGCTCATTTTGTAAGGCGACCAACTGTTCAATACATTCCAGAGAAACTGCTGTAGTTGCCTATGGAACCAGAACACTGAGACCATCCAAGTTCGACGCTGAATGCTATTTGACCAAGCTGAATGGCCTGGGTCAATTAAAATTAAGAGTACAAGGTAATGTTAGTCGTCAGTTTTTCTGATCAGGTTTTGTAACTTTCTTCTTTCCCATATTTTAGTGTCATAGCAAAAATCTAGATTCACACTCACATAGATGCATTAGCAACGATAATAATAAATTAAAATTGAAAGGGAAGAGTAAATTCATGCTCTACAAGATCAGTGATGACCTATATCATGTCTGGTATCTCTTAAACATCTCAAGTATCTTCCTGTATTTATTAAGTTGTACATCTTAACTCTTTTCATATCGAATAGAATTGTTGATTGTACTCTTTTTCTTCTATGTTGACAATACAAAGATATGATGCATGCACATGGGTTTGCGATTGACCAAGGATAACCAGTTTTGGGACTAAATACAACCCCTTCTGGTGCAACCGGCCTAACATGATAAACATTCCAGCTACATATCCTACTGTCTTTAGTGAGAATAGAGCGGGAGAACCCCCTAGTAATTATATATATTAAGAAAAGTTAAGGTTTATGTAGGGCCTTAATCACATGGAAAGACTGTCAATGTTTTTATATATAAATTACATTTTCTTGGAAGACCATTCCGAAGTAAAGGAGCATCTCCTTTTATTTTCTCTTTCATTCATTGGCAAACATATTTGCAATGGATGCATATACAACATTAAACTTTATTTATATTCTTGTGCATCAATCAAATTTTTGTTGACTAAACCCCATGTTTGTCTCAAAGTTTTAGTGGCATGGCATGCCAGCCACACATTGGAAGTTTGGAACATATGCCAACCTTTATCAGAAGATTTATGCAACAAAATGCCATTCAAAAGTCATGCAACAATCAGTGTGGGAAATAGTTAGTAAAAACAGTTTCTATATAGACATCTTTAGGCTGAAAACAATATAATGATGGAATTCCGAACCCAGATCATTATGGAGAAAGGATTTAGATTATGCCACTGAGGAAGGGGATCAGTGTAGCACTTTAGATTGGATAACAGGCAAGGCAGACAGTCCTTGAAGGAAAATAAGCCCAAGTTAATCAAATATAGATAGATGAACTTTTCATTAAGGCAAACAAATTGGAGAGCTAATTCGTAGAGATTAGCCAAACTGATTGCACACCATTCATTAAGGAAAAAAAATCTGGTCCAAACAATGCTGGATTAACATCATATGGCTCTGAATGGAAGTTTCTACATGAATATCAAACTTGCATGTTCCCTGGAACATGAAGGAATCAACCTCAAAATTCAGTGGATCACTCTTGATGCATGTGTGACAGCTGCTAAGTTAAACAGCAGGAAGGTATCGTCAAAAAGTGATAAATTGTATTACTCAGTGTTGGATATAATATCCATTCATCCTAACAATGTGACAGCAACTTGTCCAATGAAAATAATAATAATTGGATAAGGAATAATATGGAGGACCTACAATTTTTAAAACCCCAAATCGAAGATGTTCAATCAGCTCTATCTCTTTTCCAATTAGAAAATCATATGAAGGAATTACAACTCATGCAAAACTCCACATCATGACTGGGTGAATACAACTAACAGTAGGAGCAAGTCCTAAAAGGATGTTTTGAATAGAAAGGTAGTTGCTTACCTTCTGGATCTTGCATATGTAAAATAATTCCTGCAAAATAGTTGCAATATTTTTTTACTTAGCCTGCATAGACAGTATATGTCGAAGTTGAAAGCAAACTGGGACCAAAGTCATATAATATAGGGTGGGTAGGCCCAGGCAGACAGACGCAACAAATTGCAAAGAAATAAGGAAGGGGAGTGCTCATCATTTGTTTTAGAGCAGGGGGCGGGGGTCAGGGAGCACATTTAGAGAATCCTTGTGCACAGTTTTGAAAGAATAACAATGGTTAGCAAATATGAGAACATTTCTATCAAATATGATGCCATGACATGGCTTAAATTTGACCCAAGAATCAAATACGATGTACCTTATTGGTATAAAGAGGAAGAGAAAATCCTTGAGATTGCACAATTAAAAAAGTCCATCCATTCTGCAATCAACTCAAGGTCCAGCAGTCCGGGTCATCTCCTGTACCCAGTAAGGAAAATAATAAATCTGCCCATAATTTAAAACATCAATTGAAAATTATAACAAAAAATCTAATTAGGCAATTACCTTACCTAAAGAAGTAAGGGAAGGAAATGAGCATGCACAAATACAAAACGAAGATTACCTGCACCCGCTCCTGTTTTGCAACACAGCCTTCCCCCGCCTATAGCAACAGCGGGAGCAGATAGGGCAATTTGAAGACAGTGGAGGACGGTGCAGAGTGTAGATAGGTGATGCAGAAAGGCTCACATATGATATGAGTAGTCTCACTGAGTTTGCATGTGGTAAAGGAGCTATTAAAAAAAAAAACTAATGAGCTAACATGTAGATGGTCGCAGTTGATTGCTGTTACTCATGCAGGGTAACTGGGACATTACAAAGTTTAGTAAGGTACACAGGTAAACAAGCATTAAGGTGTACTACAATGAAATTATGAAGCACAAAATCTAAGCCTGTTGGCAACCAAGGTGATAAGGATTCTATGGTCCTCTTGTAAGTTGTAACCACAGGCCTCGGTACATACTTCCCAGTTTGCATATGCATTAACAATCCAACGTAACCAACTAAAGGTGTATGAAGATCAGTAAGAATTGCCTTAAAACTAAGGCGAAGATGCAAACCGGATTAAAAAAAAAAATCCTTCAACTGAGCAACAAAGATACAAACTAAAGATGCAGCATCCTGTTTAGCGAATCCTCCTCTGGCAGAGGAGACAATGCTGGCAGAAATCACGATGTAGTGGCCGCCAATGGCTGACCTTCTGGAGGGGACGATGCTGGCTTTGAGGCACATAGTATATCACCAGAATTATTAGAGAAGCCAAAAGCTTTGTCAATGCAACTAAAAGAAATCAGTTTCAACACTACGAAATATTTAGTAGAATCCCAACATGAAGCATGCTTCTAGCTCACCAAACCCTCTGCTCTTATCAATTTTGGGTATGCAAACGACTGAACCAAATTGTTTCATGCTTCATATTGTGAATTCAGAAAGCTCTTGGTACAATTACAAGCAATCAACTTTAAACAATATCCCCACAGCCCCTCCACAAAATAAACTAATGAATCCAAAGAAGCAAACCAAAATGAGAGCTGTCAGCAATCCTGCCAAAGCAGCTCAGCTATCATCCTCCTGCTCACGAACCTCTGAAATGTTGACAGTCTGCAATCGTTCTTCCTCTGGAAGCAAACACCAATTTGGTGACTGCACTGCCTTGAGCCACTTGAAGTCATCCACGTTAGCCCAATTACCAGTCTCCTCCTCAAGTCCAGAGTCCTTCAAATCTTCTTCAATTCCTTCATAATTCAAAACATATGGTGCAAATCTCACACCACTGCAATCCTCAATGATAGGCCTGCTCCTCACCCGCAAGTAGAAATCCGTCGCCCTCGCCTCATGGATCCTGATCTGGTGTGCTGCCATCACATATACGCAGCCTTGGACGTCCTCTATAAGTACAGAACCAAGAACAGCCCCGACGAACACACGGCAATCTCTCAGCTTGTAGATGTACAGCGCCCGGCATTTGCCCTTGAGATAGACCTCGCAGGAAACCAAATCCGCGAGCGTGAAATCCCCGTCCTTGTCGCTGGAGGAGACTCGCAGATCCTTCGCAAGGGTGGCACCGTTCCTGCCCCGGAACCCGAACCCTGGTAGGATCGCGTCAAGACTAGGCTTCGGCTGCTCCGGAGGAGGATGTGGCTGCGGCGGTGATGCGGTGGTGACAGGATCCTGAGGCGGGTTCTTGAGATTCCTGCTCTTATTCCTAAAGGAGAAGGACTTCTTGGGGCGGAGCTCGGAGGCGGCGACCCTGTGTGCCGCGCGGAGGTCGGCGGCGGTGGCCAGGGCGGCGCGGAGCTCGTAGGGGGGCAGCGCGTGGGACGCCTCGGCGATGAGGCGATCGATGTCATCGACGGCGGCCGCAGCTGCCGCCAAAGATGCCGTCGCGTCGTCTCCGGGGGAGGAGGAGCGGCAGGCGGAGAGCGCTGACTCCGCGGCGAGCTTGGCGCCGGCGAAGCGGGAGAGGAAGGCCTCGACGGGGGAGGAGTCCGAGGGTGCGGCGCCGACCGAGGAGGAGGAGCGCTTGGAGAGGCGCTCCAGCATGGCCAGGTGCTTGCGGTGGGCCCCACCGGCGGCAGGCTTTGGCTGATCGGGCTCCGGCTCCATGCCGGCGGCGGCGCTGGATCGCCTGGGGGAGTGAAGCTTGGAAGCGGCGCGGGCGGGCGGCGGGCCTGGCCTGCGAGGACCCACAAGCCAGCAACACAAGCCAGCAAGCTAAACCCGCCGAGGTGGAGCGGGCTGATATGGGTGATAGCAATCGAGAAATTTAGGATATTTAATTTTTTATACAATCTTTAAAAGAACTAATCCTGCGTCATAGACGCCAGCAGCACGTTTAGCCACGTCACCTCCTCTCATTTGGCCACGTAGCTTCATACCACCGTTTGATCTTCATCGGGCACTTCAAACTCCAGCTACCTTTCCAATTTCGAGAGCCTTCGTCCCGAGTGCAGCCGTCGCCTCCTGTCATCCCTTCGCTACGCGAACCCAGTCTCCTCCCCCTTCGCCTCTCTGTCTGCCACGCGCCCGCGCCTGACTCCGTCGTCCGCTTGCCGCCACACTGTGCGTGTCTTCCTCCTCCCGTTACATGCATGCGCCATCTCGCGTATTGAGCAGCGGCGGCGGCAGAAAAAGGAAGAAGAGATTTGACGAATGTACGGAGGCAGCAGCCTGCGCACGTCAGCACGTGCACCGTGCTCCCCAGCACCATGTCGCGGTCTTTGCCATCTTGCCTGCCGTTATCCACCCTGGTCTGTGTGGCAGAACCTTCTAAATTATATGACTCACATGTATCTATTATTGTCTCAAAAACTTTTGATAGCCATGCATGTGTTTTAGATAACTTAGAAAGCCCTGTCGGGTGTCCTCAAAGGACCCCGATTAAACCATATTTGTCAACTCATACCAGGATCAACAAAGGAGTAGCTGCAACATTACAACATTTATGATAAAACATATATCAGAGTGCGGAAGAGTAATAACATTAAGTTTATAAAATATATGAAAAAGTTAACTTTTACAAACTTGACTTCAATTGCGGAAACGGCAGAAACAGAGAAGAACTTCAGAAGACAACTTAGGTAGAGCGCCTAAGTCGGGAGGGGACAACCAGATCACGTCGAGCCCACCGACATGAACTTGATTTAGACACCAATTGGCACCTGCAACAGGGGTTCAACAAACCCTGAGTACAAAAGTACTCAACAAGACTGACCCGACGAAAAAGAGGGGTGAAGACTCAAGAAATGCAGGCTAGAGGGACAAGGTAAGGCTTGCAGGAGATAAGAAATTTTGCAGAAAAGCTTGAAAGAAAGAAAAGATGTCTTGTTCAAAAATTACCAACCAACTTCATTCTTAAACCTTAATCTTTGTTCAAATTGTTACTACGATGATGAACACCGATCGAGTCTTCTTCTCCGAGAAGCACGGCGATTCGAATCCATTTCATACTCAGCTGGGACCTAGGTTACTGATATGCAGGAGACTCTAACTCCTAAGCATAGCAGGTGAACCGATATACCGGGATAACAACCGCAGCCATGTATCACCACATGATACACGTGAGCTTTGCGGCCCAGCGTACCGAGATACGTGGGAACTTAAACCCATAGTAAAACACACTATGACATATGTGGGGGTCGCTGACCCAACTATAAGTCACTCCATGATATACACGGCTTCAACTATCAGTATATCACTTCATGCATGTGGATTTTCTAATTTCTCGATGTCACTGATTTATCAACCGACGAGACCTAGGGCATCAACAGACGAAAACACTACAGAGGGACTCCGTTCCCAATGTAAGTTAGCCGTCCGGACTCGATTTATTAACTATCATCATGATCTCAACAGATAAACCAATCTTATCTTTTTCATTCTTTTCCCTTTGAACATTTAAATAAATAAGCAGAGCTAAGCATTACTACGCATCTTTTAGAACAGGTAACAAGGAATTATGAAAGTAAGATAGGTATTGCAGTTGGTGGGTTTTCACTCAACTCCTATTACTTAATGCAACGAATCATAGCTGAAGCGGTAAAACTTTTATAAATAGAATAGGGTTTAAATGCATCCGAGGCTTGCCTGTGTTGCAGCGGTAGTTAGTTCTCATCAGGATCACGGGCGTTACACTTGACACCAACTCCAGGATGGACGACACCACATCATGGATCCGCGACTTCACTTCGATGGGGGATGGCATTTTTCAGAGATCGTGCACCAAGATCCACTCACTCTCGAACAACTACACGTATTTAATGATGTATGTTTTAGCATGATGAACTCATGACATGATGCACGGCAATGCATTGGTGCAAGCATAACAAGATTAAACAACTAGCTAATTATAAACTATTTTAAAAGCATTACAGAAGATAAATATAAAACTCCACATATTCTAAAATTATATAGCCATATTAGATTTTAACATGACATAGCAGAATCATACAAAGGTAAAGGAACCACATTTTTCATTTATATATTTTTATTATAATTATAAACCATTTAATAAGCAATAAATAAGATAAATCAAAAGATCAAGCATACGATATCCAATGACCACAATATTTTTACTACAACACACACATAGCATAAGAAACATGTCATAAAAATTTCAAGTCAAAAGGAGTCACATAGCATGAGATATGAATTTCCTTCTTTTTAAACATTAAATAAAGGCATAAAACATAGCTAATTATTTTTCTATAAAACATGGCATGTTTCGTATTTTTAATAAAAACTAGGCATCATAAGGAACACAACAAAATTTGGTTCACTAAAAACGGAGTTACGAAACTCCAGATATGAATTTCTGAAGTTTGAAAAAAAAAAATGTTACAAACAGGTCCTCGGGGTACTATTCACCTGAGTCTGTAGCTGTGCAGTTAGGACCCTGGCTTTAGTTGAATTCGAACCCGAGGTCCTTGGTCACAAATGAAGAACAGAGACGCCGGGAACGGCGATTTTGGGAGGGCGGGGTACTCGTTGGTGGCAAGGGAGTAGCGTGGGAGCATCGGGAGGTGGTAACGCGCTCATGGGTTGCCTTGGCTTGGCCCGAGACGGCCCGTGGCAGCACGGCCACGCGAGCCCACGGCGAGGCGGCGAGGCGACATGACTGCAGCGGCTCTCCAGCAAGGAGACAGCCGGAGGAGGGGATGTGGAGGTGCAGCACAACGAGGGCAAGACCATGGCGCTCACAGGTGAGGACAAGGAGGCACGGACGCGAGGAACGCGGGCGGCTTCGAGCTCGCGGCCATGGCGGCAGTGAACAGAGAAGGGGAAACGGCGACCGGTGCTCAGCTTATAAAGGGAAAGTAGAAGATGGTGGAGTGCCTGGAGCCTTCGCGGGCGTGGCCACGCAGCTGCCAGCACGGGAGGTCTCGAAGACACGGCAAAATGGCTCACGGCGACGACGCGGCAGCAGAACAGAGCAGCTGCTCGCGCAGGTACTGTTCACAGAAATTACAGAACTGCCACTCGTCGAAAATTACAAATTACTCCAAAATTTATATAAGAACTTAAAAATCTCCAAACATATCATTTGCATAACTTTTCAAGAGCTATATTCTTCATTTAACAAACATTTTCAAATTCTATATAGATTTTAAAAATGAATTCAAATTCAAAAGGGAAACAAAATCCTAGAAACAAATACTTAAAATTGCTTTTTATTTTTCAATAAAATTTGAAAATCTTCAAAACTATGGAATGTTCAAATTTTCAAATCAAATATTTTTCATATATAAAGTTTTTCCAAATTATACATAATTTTTGAAATATGGATTTAAAATTGAAAAGGGGCAAATGTTAGAAAACTGTATTTTCAAATTCATTTGAAATTTCTTTTGGAAACTTAAAAAACTTTATATACCAACTTTGTATCTCTTGTCAAGATCTACAAACCATCTTTTTAGAGTATCTCCAAATTCTTTATAGATTTTGAATTACAAAAAAGAGGATAAAACTAGGTTTTTGAAAGTATTTTTTTAAAATTATCAACTAACTCATCATTTCATGTATAAAATAAAGCACCACATAAAAGATATAATTAAAACATGAATGCATTTATGCCATGATGCTTAATGATTATGTCTGATAATGCACTTGATTATAATTTTAATTGATTACTATCATCTGGGATGTTACAGGCTGCCCCTTCATGGTTGCCCCATCGTGCCTCGCGGCACTGACGGAAGCGACGAGTGCACTAACGCTCGAGAGCAATCCCCATGTTGTTCGATTGAATGGCCATGCGGAATATGGTCTTCCTGCCACTCCGCCTTTTCATGTAGGCAATACCTCAGCCGGTGGCACCAAGAGAGAGTTGTTCAGGCAATGGCATTCCAAGTTTCCAACTATCAAATTTTTGGTTCAACTCCATGCCTCTATTTGCCACGAAGCAGAACTCCATTGTAGCATCAGGCATCGGTGAGTGATGCAATAGTTGGAGAGCCTAGAGAGGACCAACAATGTGCTGATCGATTCTTCCCTGATCTCGAGTGCAAGGTGAGATGTAGCCCTGAACATGCCCTATGTTGTCATGAACCAGGAGTAGGCGTCAGGAGACAAGGCATTTGATCAGTAGCGAGACCTATTCCTATAATGTGTTTAAGTCCATTTGTATGACATGTGGGCCTGACTTGTCAGCGAGCGTGTATCCCTTTTATTCCTAAACCTGAGTCTGTAAGAACATATTGGACCAGTTAAACAGAAATAGAACTCGCGAGGAACTTGTCCTCCGCGATTCGTGGCCGAATTCCGGCGATCCCTGTGTGCTCATGTCGATCGGCTCATTACCGGTGGCCAGGGGTGTTATAGTGGTATCAAAGCCCGGCGGTCCTACCCAGTTACCCACCCTACCCTCCCAATTCGTTTCCATTCGGTACCGACGGCGGTGGCGGCGGCGGAGTACCAGGCGAAGAGGGAACCAGATCTGCGCACGGCGACGGCGTGACGGGTTGCGGAGTAGAAGCTACAACGGCTTCATCTTCGTCTACGGTGACACACAACTGGGGGACTACATCGACAACCTACGGTTCGGTGGTGTGAACCTCTGTGAGCAGATCCACTTTCGCACCACTATTCTCTCTTAGCACGCACAGGATTAGGAACAAGGGTTGCAGGGCGTAGTCTCTGTGTAAAATTCCGGAGTTTTGATTGTTCTGTGTGGTTGCGGTGGCGATCGACGCGAGGGTGTCCGTGGACTCGGGTTGCAGAGCGGCTATCTCTGTGTCAAATTCAAAGGTCCCGCCTCACTCTCAGGTGTTGGGTGTTTGGATTGAGCAGTTCATAGGGGAGGATTACACCAAACCTCTTACTTAATCCAGTTTGTCAAGACGGCTCTGTTAGGCTTCGTGAATCGACTAGGGTGCATCTAGGCGGGTGATTCGTTGGGTAGGTTCATTATGGTAGAGAATAGATGACATTCGAAACCTAATAGATCTACTAGCATATGAAGACAGAGGGGGAGAAGAGAAGGGTAAGACATAACAGTGCCCTTGGAGGGAGCCGTAGAGGGAGTCGAGGTTGACCCGACCACCATCTGCGCTTAGGCAGCGACGGTCGTGGACGATGCAGTGTAGAAGACGAGATGGCGGCGATGAGTTGCCCTGGTGGTACTTCCCGCCGCTTGCAGTGCTGCCTAGATCGGCTAGGGTTTTTCAGTGGGGAGTGCTAGCGGCGGTGAACCTCGTAACCCAAGCCAGTGGCCCCCCTCACATCTTCTTATAGGCACTGTGCGACAGGGGCCCACCAGCCAAGCATTGGGCTGGGCACCCCCGATCAGGGTGTAGGTCAAGGGTCCAGTTGGCCGTTGGGCCAACTGGTGGAGAGATCAATTCCAATATTCTCCCCCTTGATCTCTCATCATTCTCATCATTCTTTAATTTTCTTGCTTTCAACCTTCAATTCTTATCTTTCTTACTTCTGTCTCATTCTATTACAGATCAGCATATTGAGCGTGTCTCATCGTCACGACAATTAGTGCCATTAGACTAACAGCCACAACACACTTCTCTGTTTTGGAACAAAAACTCTCTTCTGGGCCCTTTATTATCCGGAAATCATAGGCTATACCATAAACCCATGTCGACTGTGTATCCTCTGAACACACTGGGTGGTAAGCCTTTAGTAAGCGGATCCGCAAGTTCTTTCTTATTACTTATATGTTTAATATCTTTAAAATGATTTCGGACTTTCTCCTTTACAATGAATACATTCATGTCAATGTGTTTGGCAGCACACTTGACCCGTTGTCATAGGAGTAAGATACTTATTTAAATGGATATTGCTGTAGTCAACCATTATCTATTCCGGGTATAGGTTCTCTTAACCATTTCGCCTGTCCTCTATGCCTCACAATGTTTCATTGTATAACCTTGCATCATTCATGATTTTACAATCGTTTCTTTAGAGCTTTTCCACAATAAAGCTCTGACAACGCGTGTTAGTGATTGTGGATTTCACTACACATCACGCTGAACTTTTATTCTTTATACCCATAACTATTTGAGAGTACTTGATCTCTCTTATTCAATTTGAGACTATAAATCTTTTCAATGCATTCTTTATTCCATTCCAGTGATCTATACCTAGATAGTACTTCTGCCAAAATATCCCGGATATATCAACTATGTCAGGGTAAGTTCTTATTCAAGTCATCAAGCTTCCAACAACTGGAGCATATAGGATGTCCATTTTATCGATCTCATTTCGGTTATTCAAAACATTTCAAGTTCTCAAAACTATTACCCTTGACTATAAGAACAGGTATAGGTTTTTCTTTGTATGCATCTTTGTTTCTTCAGAATCTTTTCTAAGTATGCCTTTATGCTAGTTCTAATACCCCTCTTCTTCTCTTTCAATGAGTTTCAACTCAAGTGATTCTTCACTGAGATTCTTCTTATTCGAACTTGAGGACAAAACTTCTTTCCTCTCCAATAGTAGATTGACATCACTACTAGCAAGATGTCATCCACATATAGGATTAGAAAATGAATTTTCCATTCATAAACTTTGCATAAATGCAATTGTCCTCTACATTCTCTTCAAAACCCAAACTTTCTTTGATTCATCAACTTTTAATTCTATTTTCTATAGATTTGCTCTAATTCTCAAAAGGTTTCTTGAGGCAACATTCATTATGTTCTTTTCCTTCCACAAAAACCCTAAGGTTATGCCATGTAAACTATTCACATAAATCCCCATTACAGAATGTCATCTTTACGTCTATCCGATGTGACTTTAAATCGTAATGTGCCACTAACATTCATTATAATAGATTCATTCTCTTTGTGTGATTCTTTCATCACAAGTTATGCTATATATATTTCTTTGTTCCCTCCAGAGCCACGTTACGTCTTGTAGACCCATTACAGCCTACTGTTTTGGCTCCATTAGGAATTTCTTCTAAATCCCATACATCGTTAATATTTCTCAATTTTATTTTATTTTTCTTTGCTTCTTGCCATTTGGACGAGTGAACATCTCTCATGGCTTCTTCAAAGGAGATGAAATCACCTTCCATCTAAATTTTTTTATTGACATTGACTTCATAGTTGCCAAAACAATTAATTTTCTCATTCTTTGAGACCTACTAGGGCCTCGTGGCACTTCTTTCATATGGGGATATTGTTGCTCTTCACTGCCAAAAGGCAATTCTTCTATAGGCTCCTGTATCACAAGATCCTTAATTACTTATTCATCTTCTAAAAGAACTAACATCAAGTGTTGTATATATCTTACAACATCAACATAGTAGTGAGCATTCAATCCCACTTCTATTCAATTCTTTAGGTATCTCTATACCATGCTCCCCCAGATTACTCCATCCTTTATAAGGATGGTGTATCTTCAAATTTCTTATTTGGATTTAATCTGTCATAACTTCTTACGACGCTTTGAGCATCGTTTTAGTATCTCTCACTGTGCTATCTTTCTATTAGAACCATAAAAGGTTTAGGAATCTAGCTATTTCTTTACTTAGGGGTAATATAATTGTGACTGTTATTCTTGTTATTCCCACATCTTTTTGAAAGTACACACTTTCCTTATTACACTTCATGAACCCAATAGAGTCAATCAGTACTTTTGCAAGTCACACTTGCATGTTATTCTTGTTATTTGGTTCATATGCATCTTTCTTCTCCCGCATGTAGGATAAGTTATGTCGATAAGTTCTGTCAAAATCTCCCCTCCATGTGGGATAATTCCCCGTAAAAGGGATATCAAAAACCAGAATTGGCTCTCAGGGCATATTCAATCATTAAATTCAAATATTCTTTAACCATGCTTAATCCGACGTTGGTCAAATTAAACGTGTGTATAACTCATTACATTTCATATCATGACGATTGAAATTAAAAGTTACATAGACATATTATATCTCTTATCATGGTTCATAGAAGGAGTACTTCAAATACATTTGTTAAACTACACTCTTATTGTTCATAAAGGTCATTTCTTAAATTAAACTCTCATTTATTCTATCTTCTTTTCTTAGATCAATGCACCTGAATCATTATTTTCTTTCAATCCATCCTTTAAAGAGAACACTGCCCCTTATATGATGGTTTTCTTTAATGCAAAACTTGTACTTTTTATCTTCTGAGTCATAAGCACCCAACTCATTATCTTTTCTGTCTTCAAAGGCAGTAAGTTTTTTATCTAAAAATATTCAACAATAATCATCGGTAATGCTCATTAAACTTTAGAATCTTTATGTTCTATTCTATAACACCGTTAGGCAGAAATAGAATAAAACAACATTCTTATATAATAATTCCACATCATCGTTAGACAGAAATGGAATCAACATATGAAATTCAATTATCTTAATAAAACATATCTCCTCAAAAATTAAATTCTCCCGTTGGTTCGAATTTAATTAGAGGATAATCATCATTGTTGCAGCAAAAATACGAAAATACATTCTTTTCATTTCATGAGTATTTCTTTATCTTTAAATTCTCTCTAAAAATTGGTCATTGTGATGCAAAATTTATCAGAGATTAAAACTTCAAATTCAAACTTATAATATTTTCTCTTTTATATTCTAAATCACCGTTGGGCAGAAATAGAATAAAACATCATTCTTCTACATCAATTCTAAATCACCGTTAGGCAGAAATAGAATCAATGCACATAAAACGTAAATCATATCATGATATTGCTATTAAATAACTTTGCTCAGAAAATAACAATACCATAATTCACTGAAATATTAACTTTTCTTTAAATCAAATTCTCTCATTGGTTCGAATTCAGTTAGAAGAATCATCATTATTGCAGCGGAAACATGAAAAAAAAGTCTTTCTAGTTCACTAGTATTTCTTGATCATTGTCATTTCTTTGAGATTCTTCAAAGATCTGAACTTCAAAATTCAAAACTCATAAATGAACTTATAATATTGTTATCATCAACGTTGGTCAGAAAATAACAATATCATAATTTCTCTAAAATAAAAAATATATATATATTTAAATAATTCCCGTTGGTTCTAATTTCAGCTAGAGAATGAACTTTTCACCATTCACTCAAAATCTTCAACTGCTCTCCAAATTAAATTCTCTCGTTGGCTTGAATTTAATTATAAGCAATAATTCCTTCAATACTCGCAGTAGAAATATGAATAAAAAAACTCAATAATTCCATTTTTTAGAAATCTTAATTCTATGATGCTCTCTGAATAAAATTATCGTTGGATAAAATTTGCACAGAAAAAATCGTATCAAATTCGGTTCAAATTCATTCAAAAAAATTCATTTCAAATCAATTTCTGAAAAATTCATAAGGCTTACTATTCATTTTGGGCCAAAGTCTGACTTTCTGGCCTGTTGGCCGAAGCGGCCCACGGCCTTGGCGGCAAGCACGCCCACGGCGCAGCCCAGGTAGGCCCATGGCCTGTTTTTTAGGACTAGAATTCGAAAAATAATTCATAAAGGTGACTGTTCGTTCGCGGGCCGCAAACGACCATTCGGCCTGTCGACGAATTCAGCCCAGTACATGCCCGCGATCAAACCCGCCTAGGCTAAATTCGGTCCGATTGATCATGGCCGCTGATTTCAATCCGACGGCTGAGCATCAAAATTGGGAGAATAAAACCTGGCCGTCGGCCACCCGTAACCCTAGCGCTTCATTTCCTTTCTTTCCTCCTCCCGTCTTCACCTCACAGCAGCAACTGCTGCAGGAGATGACCATGGCGACCGAAGACGAAAGAGATGGCTGGCGCGGCCGCAAGCCCTCTCGGCGTCATGCGCGCTCCCCGTTGGGTGAGCGCGCCGCCGTCGAGCGGCCTCGCATCCGCTTCCTGACCCACGCGCCTTTTCATATGGCGCGGTCGACTGCCGGTGAACCGGCACGCTGAATTCCTGCTCGCCGGCGGAGTGCTTCCGCACGATGGTGGATCCGGCGGTAGGGAGAAGACCCTGGTAGATTCCTTTCCCATCCGCCCAACCTTTCTTTCTTGATTCTTTAGGGTTAGGGTTTGGATTCAAGACCGAATCCTATTTTCTTTTTGGATCGGCATGGGCGCACTGTGGTGTGTAGGTGAGCCAACACTGACAGGGGCTCGAGAGCCCCCTTTTTCTTTTAGTTCATATTTCCGAATCAAAATTTGATTTTGTCTCTTTCTTTCTATCCCCAACTGAATCCATACACTAGAATTAACCTGGCTCCGATACCATTGTTAGGCTTCGCGAATCGACTAGGGTGCATCTAGGCGGGTGATTCGTCGGGTAGGTTCATTATGGTAGAGAATAGATGACATTCGAAAACTAATAGATCTACTAGCATATGAAGACAGAGGGGGAGAAGAGAAGGGTAAGACATACCAGTGCCCTTGGAGGGAGCCGTAGAGGGAGTTGAGGTTGACCCGACCACCATCTGCGCTTAGGCAGCGACGGTCGTGGACGATGCAGTGTAGAAGACGAGATGGCGGCGATGAGTTGCCCTGGTGGTACTTCCCGCCGCTTGCAGCGCTGCCTAGATCGGCTAGGGTTTCTCAGTGGGGAGTGCTGGCGGCGGTGAACCTCGTAACTCAAGCCAGTGGCCCCCCTCACATCTTCTTATAGGCACTGTGCGATAGGGGCCCACCAGCCAAGCATTGGGCTGGGCACCCCGATCAGGGTGTAGGTCAAGGGTCCAGTTGGCCGTTGGGCCAACTGGTGGAGAGATCAATTCCAAGAGGCTTCTGTTAAACCATCGAAGCAGACTCCAATTCTGTTGGACAGAATGACTCAGGCATCTGATGAGGAAAAAGCTAACTAGGAGCTGTTTCAAGAGAACTTTGAGTTGCTCTGCAAGCGTATGAATGATATTGGTAAGGTCCAACAAGAAATCAAGACCCAAATGCTGAGAACTAGCAGACGAGTTGAAGAGATTGGCTTGCAGCAAGACATCATGGGCAAGCAGGTTAAGGAAAATGGTGATATAGTTTCTGATATGACTCTGAAACAGATGAGAGAAAATGCTCAATCTGAAGAGGACAGTTCTGAATCTGCAATTTCAGCATAGTTTGATGGGGAGGTCTTTGACAATGTGTTTGCTCCTCCGAAAGGCAAGGGCAAATATTATGCAGAGGGAGGACCATCTTCCAAGCCTCATAGCCATCATAAAAAAGGGAAGAAGGAGCATCATGCTCACAACTCAGAACAATTACCTCATCATACATTGCCAAAGATGCAATTCCCCAATTTCTCTAGCAATCACCCTAAGATCTGGCTGAACAAATGTAACAAGTACTTCAAAATGTACTCTATACCTGAGAGCTTGAAGGTGACTGCTATAACAATGCACCTGGAAGACAACCCAGCCAAATGGTGGGAGTCTTATCTGTTGGATCATCCTGATGTCACATGGCAGCAATTCTCCCATGATATCATGCTCAAGTTTGGCAGTGATGATTACAGATGTGCCTTGGCTGATATCATTGCACTCAGGCAAGCTAGTACTATGGAAGAGTATACTACTCAATTCCAAGCTCTGCAGTACAATATCACCATGCATAGTGGCAAATATGATGAGTTATACTTTGCTCAGCAATATGTTTCTGGTCTTAAGGATGAGATTAGAGCAGTAGTGGAACATCAGGTACCCACAATTGTGGATCAGGCAACTCTTATTGCTAAATGTAGCAGAGGGTTCTAGATAGAAAGAAGGCCAAGTATCAGGGACCCAACATGGCTAATAGGAATGTCCAGCACAAGCCTGAAGCCAAACCAACAAACACCTATGGCAACTTGTGGAGGGATAAGCAATTAAGGGACTACAGGAAAGCCAACAACCTGTGTTTTCATTGTGGAGATAAATTTGAACAGGACATCTGGAGGTATGTACAAAGAAAAGCAAGCCTCAGCTGAATGCTTTAGCACTAAATGACCTGGATAGGAAAATCAATGAAGAAGTACTGAATGAAATGGCAATTGATGAGCTCCTGACGGAGGACTTGTACAAACTCTCCATTAATGCTATATCAGGCACGGATGATAATGAGTGTCTGAAATTGAAGGCTACTGTCAAAAACAAATCCATGTTAATCTTGGTGGATACAGGGAGCACACACAGTTTTGTTAGCTCTCAGTTTGCGAACATTACCAATCTCTCAACAGTACCCAGACCTGCACAGAAAGTCAAGATGGCCAATGGCCAATATTTGACAGCAACTCAAATGGTTCCTCAACTACCATGGCTATGTCAAGGACACACTTTTCACACTGATATGATTGTGTTGGATCTGTTGCCATATGATGCTATATTAGGTGTCAAATGGTTAAAGAAGCATAATCCTATGAATTGGGATTTAGATGCTAAAACACTGCAGTTCCACATAGAGGTAAGCCTGTTTTGTTGAAAGGTCTCCAACCACAGCAGCAACAACCATCAACTATGTCAGCAAAGCAGGTCTATAAATCCACTAAGGGAAATGACATTTGGGCTTTTGTACTAGTGGAAACAGTTACACCCCAGCATGTTCCACAGGCATCCCCACATGCCACATCAGAAGTATTGGATCTGCTCCTAGCAAATATGCAGATGTATTTGAGGACCCTAAACATTTGCCACCAAGAAGAATTTATGATCATGCTATACCTTTCCAGCCAGGTTCCATTCCTACCAATTCTAGGCCTTACCATTACTCTCCATTCCATAAGACTGAGATTGAGAAGCAGGTGCAAGAACTGCTGGATAATGGGTTCATCTGTCATAGCAATAGCCCCTTTGCATCTCCAGTGTTACTGGTGAAGAAAAAGGATGGGAGCTGGAGAATATGTGTGGATTATAGGAAGCTCAACTCCATGACTGTCAAAAATGAGTTCCCAATGCCAATCATTTATGAGATTCTGGATGAATTGCATGGTGCCAAATTCTTTACCAAGTTAGACATGAGGTCAGGGTACCACCAAGTCAGAATGTTAGCTGAAGATGAGCACAAAACAACATTTAAGACTCACTAGGGTCATTACTAGGACAAGGTCATGCCATTTGGGCTTACAAATGCACCTGTAACGTTTCAGTGCATCATGAACAAGTTCTTCATCCTTTCTTAAGGCAGTTTGTACTGGTATTCTTGGATGATATCCTCATTTACAGTAAGTCCATACAAGATCATCTACTGCACTTACAGCAAGTGTTAGAAGCCTTGAGGATCAACAAGCTATATCTCAAAGCTTCTAAATGTTCTTTTGCCCAAAACAGTCTAGAATATTTGGGACATATTATTTCTGACAAAGGTGTTGCCACTGACACTTCCAAGATTCAAGATATGCTGAAGTGGCCAACCCCAACAAATATGACAGAACTTAGAGGGTTTCTAGGACTTACTGGATACTATAGAAAGTTTGTGCAACGCTATGGTATACTAGCAAGACCACTCACAAATTTGCTCAAGCTGAAGACTTTTCAATGGTCTGAAGTGGCTCAAGAAGCTTTTGACACATTGAAGAAGGCAATGACGACTACTCCTGTGCTTGCTCTGCCTAATTTTGAAGCTCCATTCACAGTAGAGACTGATGCCTGCACTGATGGTATTAGGGCGGTCTTGATGCAAGAAGGCAGACCAATTGCATACTTTAGCAAAGCACTGGGTGACAAGCACAAGAAGTTGTCCATTTATGAAAAAGAGTTTCTAGCTCTCATAATGGCAGTGGAAAAGTGGAGGCCATATTTGCAAAGACAGGAGTTCATTATCCATACTGATCACAAGTCCCTAGCTTACCTCAGGGAGCAGAATCTGCATTCAGATATGCAAAGGAGAGCAATGGCAAGACTCATGGGTCTAGATTTCAAGATTGTTTATAGACAGGGCAAAGAGAACCTAGCTGCTGATGCCTTATCAAGAGTAGCTCACTTAATGCCTCTACAGGCGGTCTCTACAGTGCAACCACAGTGGGTTCCGGAGGTTCTCAACTCATATGCCACAGATCCTAATGCACTCAACAAGTTACAACAGTTGGCTTTGCATAGTCCAGATGAACATGGCTACAGTCTGCACAATGGCCTAATCAGATACAAGCATCGAATTTGGATTGGTGCTAACACAGCTTTGCAAACAAAGCTGATCACTTCTCTTCATTCTTCTCCAATTGGGGGTCACTCAGGAGTGAAAGCAACCTACCAAAGGCTCAAGACTCATTTCTATTGGAAAGGTATGAAACAAGATGTTGCTACCATCATTCAGCAATGTGAAATTTGTTAGTTCAACAAATCGTCTCATCAACACCCATATGGGTTGCTCCAGCCTTTACCAGTTCCATCTGGTGTATGGACCTATTTGTTGTTTTATCTAAAATGAATTTTTAGTTTTTCAACCCTGTTACAAACATACATGACATGTACCTACAACAAAGAGTTGATACTTTAGTTTCATTCAGTATGATATAAAAGCAAGCAGGAGACATAAGACAGTTTCCTGCGCAGATGTAAGCATCTGCCTTTGAAGTTTGGACAATAAGCAATGGACACATAGTGTAAAAGCTCTATACTGACTTTTTTAAGGTGAAACTATCAGCAAAGGTGTCAATCTTGCTGCCCTGCGGTCCTGCTGCTCACATCTTGCCTGGCAAGGTTTCAGTTCTCCAATAATCCTATTACTTTGTTCCTGATGTTCTTGAACCACTCTGTTAGTTCAATGGGACTTGGGAGTTGCAGGCTTGCAGCACAATTGAGAGAAGCACTAAATCCTCATCTGCGCAGGATTCGTTCTTTTAGAGATTCGAGTCAACGATTCGAAATGCAATGTGGATGCTTGCATAGTTGCATTGAAAAATGAATTGGAATGGAACAAATTATTCATGACATGTTCATATGTTATATTGAACAACAGATTACTAATTGTATAGGTATGCGTATGCTTTGCTGTCCTCTGCTCTCTTGACGCTGTTAATCATCCCTTATTCTTTGTAATTATGTGCCTACAATATTCATAATAGTAATAGCTAGTGTAGTTCTGTGTGTGTGTGTTTTTTTTATAAGTATACCTGTATTAATTTAAAACAGAAACATACACATACAAGTACACTGTATACGCATACAAGAGACAGTTGTTCAACCTATACGCAACCAGGACCTCAACAAATATAGAATTTACAACCAGGTCCTTATCCCAACAGAGCTTCGCATCGGCCGCCGTCGTTGAAGACCTCCGCCGCCGACCAACGTCGTCGAATTCGAAACCGGCGAAAGTCGCCGGCGATAAGTTGGACTGCAGCAGATGTTCAATCTTGCGCACGCGCCGAAGATTTCTTTGAACATCCATCCGTCAGGTCCACTCCTCCGAATCAGCCGACGATGGCAGCGCCGCCGATGACATCCACCAACGTGCTAAAACCGAAGCCGCTCCCGCCTGGATCGAAGCTTGCCAACAGCCCGTACTAAGCTCGATTCGCACCCCATCAAACCGCAAGACCCACAGCCGCCGTTGTATCCGAGCCACCATGTCCACCGCCTCACGGAGACGACGGAGCACAAACGAGCTCCAACTCCTACACATACCTCCACGGGCTCGTCGACGACATCGTAGGAGAACGCCGCCTAGACGGGGTCGAGCTCGGGAGAACTTTATTCCTTGGCGCCGCCGCCGGAACAACAACCCTAGATAAACTAGACTCTAAATTACACCGCCGGACGGAAGCCACATTCCCCCGCATCCGGAGGCCAGAAGGCCGCCGGAGGCGGAGGGGAATGGCAGCCCCGCCGGTGGGAGCACGAAATCGCCTCCCTTGTTGCCGCTCTCTACTGTAGCCCTAGAGAGAGGGGAAAAGTGTATTCTTCTTTCTGTGTGTGTTTTTGAGAGGCTAGCCAGTGTATTTCTACGTGCATGAGGATTAGTATACGATGAAGGAATAGATGGAAGGGTTGAGCCCAGTGCTATTTTAATATTAGCAGTGTTATCTTGATCTAATGTCAATATTTTTCAATGTCAATATTTTTCTCTGCCTTCCTTTTTAAACTATTGTCATCTTTAAAAAATTTCATGTGTCCATCCGTCAATTTGTATGGATATTTACTAGAGGACACCATATAACTGTAATTTAATTACCAATATATAATCATGTTTTTATATTATCGGCCATATCCCAATTTTCATCCATCTGTTGCCACTAATAAATAAACTGAGTTGGAACTCACAACAGTGGCGATGGTAAGAACACTGGCAACAATCATCAAAATGTCGCTTCGGTTTTAGTTATAGCGGTTGGCAACTCTCCGAATCTCACTCTAACGGATGACACTATTTATTTAGCACCGTTTCTTGCAAACGCGTACATTTTTACCATTTTTTATGACGTGGCACGCCAGCGCAGCTGTCAGAGCACGGAAAATAACCTCGCTGCCCCTCTCTCTATCCCTCTCTGATGTATAGGTCCAGCAGCCTCTCTCACCGACATATGGACCCCATGCGTCATTTTCATCTTCTACCTCCAGTACAGGGAAGGATTACGCAATACATGGCAGGCAGGGCAGACAGGAGGCTAATGTTTTGCAAAAGAAAAAAAATCGAAGTTTGGAGACACATATATATTGGAATAAATAAATAAATCCTCACCTTCCATAGCCTGCTCGCAAGGCCTATCGTCAAGGCGATTGGTTTCTTTGCCGTTGCTCACCTCGCGCAGCACAGTAGCTCGAGCGGAAGGCCGATCAGCTGGCGGTGGAGGTCGATTCCACGCCGGGATCCTCGAACTAGCTGCTGGGGAGGCCTATTCGGAGGGCAAGGAGGACGAATCGACGGTAGCGGAGGGCATTTTGGCGGCATGGAAGCTGATTCGTCGACAACGGAATAGCTTGTTCGGTTGTCGCCAGTCGCAGCACCGCGGCCTCGTCGACGCACTCGAGTAGCGCGGCTCCACCACGGCCTCGCGTGCCCTTTCGGCCCGGCCTCGCGGGCATGCGCGCCGGCAGCTCCGCCGCAAGTTTGCCGGCGCTCGCGAGCAGCTCCGCCGCGGCCTCGCGGGCGCGCAGAGCCGCGGCCCAGCCCGCACGCGCGAACAGCGCAGCTCCGCCTCGGCCTCGCCGGCCCGCGGCGAGCAGGTCCGCCGTGGAGAGGGAGGTCAAGGTGGTGGCTCACCCGCCTCACCATGTGTTGTGCTGGAGGTAGAAGATGAACATGACGCGTGGGGTCCACATATCGGTGAGAGGAGCTGCTGGACCCATATATAAGAGAGGGATAGAGAGAGGGACAGCGAGGTCATTTTCCGTGCTCTAATAACTGGTGTGTTATGTCATCAAAAATGGTAAAAATATATGCGTTTGCAAGAAACGGTTCTGAATAAATAGTGCCTGCGTTAGAGTGAGATTCGGAGAGTTGCCAACCGTTAAAAGTTAAATATCTCGAGAAATTTCCAATCAGCGACAATTTGAGCAAATAAACAGAATCTTAAAGTTAGTGGTAAAATGAGAAGAGGCTTTAGTAGTTTAAAAAAAAAGAGGCTTCAGGATCACAGGGAGGGTATGACTGTTCTAGAGGTGAGGAAATCTTCACGGAAGTGCTGATCGTCGAATTTCTGAATCTCCTTGCCAATTTAAAATGAAGAGCCACATATAACTAGTATTGGGGTCAGGAACCTTATGTGTCGCTTGAACTAGTCTCGGTTTATTCTCTCACAAAATACTATTAAATAAGACAAAATCAAATAAAAAAATATACCATCACGAAGTTTGAAAATGTAGATTGCTATTCTTAGATGCAGAGGTACCAATATCAGTGTTGTAGTTTGTTTACGTTGCCCTTCTAACCCTGCTTCTCTTTTATTTAACTATCACCATGAGTTGAGCAAGACGAAAAGCACCGACCGTAGCAATACATATTTTTTATTCAAAGTAGCAACACTAGTAGACTACTATATTATAAGAGAAAAGCATTGAAAGTTTTAGCTTGGCTTGATCTGAATGTCTCTTATGTGCATTTGTTGTTCTGGTGTTGCTCCTAC
>CM041635.1:37123202-37179069 GCA_023333625.1 Bothriochloa decipiens | reverse complement strand
CTCAAATCGTAATCTCACAAATATATTTGCTACGTCCCCATGACCCCGTCTAACTTATAGGGACCAATGTTTTATCTAACTCAGGATCAGCATTTTCTAAGAACGCCTCCAACAGTCTTCCTTTTATAACCTTCAATGAGAAAAACTATTATTTTGTGTATTTCGTAGCTCCAATAATTCTCTAAGTCTAACCCTAACGAGAAAAAACTTAAATAATTCAATAAGAGTTTTCTATTTTTTAAGTTAATGATTTTTTATTGGATTTCACTTCACCCGTGGTTGGGGAACTACTAATTTGTTAGATGTACAACAATCTTAATCCCTTCAAATAAGAACCTCTCACTTCTCGAATGAATGGGGGTCCCCCATAATTCACATTTTTTTTCTCATTGAGTATTGATTTATCATTCTGTTGGAGAAAAAAGCATCAAAATTCCAAAAGACTTTTTCTATCTCTTTCGGTAACTAATCTTTAAGGTTTGGCCTTTTCTACTACGGTTAGAGATGCTCTAGACTCTAGTGGCTCTCGCCGTAAATAGCACCGCAAAAAAAGCTTCAGCCTGCTCCCAGAGCTCTCGTTGCAGCCGAATATTCCACCGCGTGCGGCCTCGGAGTGGCTTGTGGCTTCTGTAACGTGGGGGATGATGGGCAGACACGCACCTACCAGTCCCTTGGCCACGTCGCACGTTACTATGCCACGTTTTGAACTTGAAGGTTCACGAGAGGCAGAGAAATACCTACGTACAAGTTACATATGCGTTGTCTCTTTTACTTTTCTTCAGTTTCCTTCTATGTTTGAGATTAGAATTTTCTCTATAAAGACGACTCTTCGTCTTTGCCCATAATTTTATTTCCGGTGATATATCTCTTTGTCTACAGGTATAGGGAGAATGTTGTCGTTGCCTTTGCCTTTGTTCCTCCCTCCTAAAGAAAATCTCCATCTTATATATTTTGATAGGTTAAACAATTTTAACTTTAAGATAAACATCATTAGCATGCTATGGGCTTGATTGGTTAGCTAACAACTTTGCCCTAATCAAAATCATGACAAGCTAAAATTCACACTTGTCAAATCAACCAAAACCAAGACATGTCAACTTTGTGGCCATCAATCGGTTCATTACCAAAAAATTAGCGCCACCAATTTTTATGGTTAAAGTTTTGACTAGTTTTCTAAAAGTTTTTACAAACATGTAAAAAATGGACATCTTTAATTTTGGCAACCAACTAAGTACATAAAAGAAAAAATTGATAATCTTTGATTTTGGCAACCAACTAAGTACTATATCAAAATTCTTGTCAAAGTTTTGACAATCAAAATTTGGCATGCCCTTATTTTAGCTTACTCTAGTTTTGGTGGGATAAATTTTGGATACCAACTAAACAGGTCCTAAGGCTTGCCAAAGTTAGAGCAAAAATATAGACGTGCATTTGATTAATTGTTAAAATAAAGGCTTGCTAAATTTCTCTTTTATCTATAATTTAAGATCATTCTAGAGACTTACTAACCCTTTGATATAGAAAATTGGTGATGACAATTCTTTAACAATGAGCCAATTAATAACCATAATTTTGACATGCTATAATTTTAGTGTGGCAAGAATTGAATGTCAACCCAACAGGCTCTATATATTTTTATGATTTATGATGAACCTGTTTAGATATGAAATATTGATAATATTGTTTATAGATCTAATAAAACTGAGATTGACGGCTCCTCAAACTACGACGGAGGGTTAGAACTAAAATTTAAAGTTTTGAAAAGCAATAATAAGCATTTAACTTTTTTTAACAATACTTCCTTCGTTTCAAATTATAATTTATTTTAACTTTTTGGTACACTCATCTTGCTATATATCTAGACATAAATAAGATCTAGATACATAGCAAAGTAAGTGTAAAAAAAATCAAAGTAAGTTACAATTTAAAACACAGGGATACATAATTATAGGAGTATTTTCATAGGTGTCGCGACGAGCGTGGGAATTTATCGCAGGAGTACTGTCGCGACGAGTATTTTTCCAATAATAATTATTTAATTTGTCAACAATATATAATATTTATAGGAGTATATCTTTTTTGTACCGTGTTTTTTCTTTTTTAGGGAAGAAATTGTCACCGCCGAATACGCGGATGCAGTAAAATTTCCGTACTCTCAGTCTACCACCCACCCACCCTGCCTGGCGGCCACGCTCTCCCGCCGCCGCCGTAAATTTTTCCCTCCATTTATTTTCTCTCTCTATATATTTTTTTTCTTTTGACCCGCATCTTTTCCCCCACGACCCTCTTCTTCGCGACCTCAACCCCCAAACAAAACGAAGAGAGAAAGCCCCCGCCCCAGCTCGAAAACGAAGGCGCCAAACCATTCCCCAAACGCGCCCCGCGCCCGCCCGCGCGCCCAGCTCCGCCCCCGCCAGCCATTCCGCCGCCGCCGTAGGGGCCCCTCGCCCCCGCGCCGGTGAGTCCCTCCCGCTCGGACGCCCCGCGGCGTCGACGGTCGGTTCCCAGCTTCGCGGAGGCTCCATCCCGTGCCGAATCGAGGTATTTGTCGGTGAGATCCGCGAGCCCTAACGCGTCCTCCTTGTTCCTCCGTTCTGTTTTGTTGCGGGTGGATCGTGCTGCGGCAAGGGGGGCATGGCTGTCCGTGAGGGATGGCGCGGTCGGTGCCTCCCGCCTCCGCGGTCGGTGGCGTGGGCTAGCTGGGCCAGATAGGAATCGGGGATTGGATTCTTGGGGGCGAGTCGAGGAGCGGGTGCTGCGGCCGGCGTAATACGCCGGTGCTGGGAATTCATTGGTGTGGGGAACGATAGAGTTTGGGATTTTTTTGGTTTTCTGGGCTCCTAGATTCCGGATGCTTTGCCCATTTTGCGGGTTAGGGTCCAGGGTTGTTTCTGGACTCGTTCACCTTGTGCTTGTTCATGTCCCACAAGTGCTGGGCGGCTTAGGGTGACCCGTGATGGTGTTGCATTGATGCGCTGCGCTTGATGTGCGTGATGAAAGAGCAAGTTTCGACATGCTGCTCTGAAGTGCTGGGTTTTCCATTCTCTGCTCGAACCATTTCTAGCTTACATTTTACATTAAATTGCCTTTCCCATTGGTCCAAGAACACGGTGTTAGTCCTATCACTATGTAGACTCTTGTAATTGTTCCTTATTACTCGTTTATGCCCGGAGCTGTTGGCAGACCAGATTACTAATCAGCTTACTTATCTGCAGTGTTCTTGATTTTTCCATGCAAAACATTTATGGGAGAAATGAAAATCGTGCTTTATTTTCATGTGCAGGCAGGATCTGAGGCCAAATGCCTCTCTTTGATAAGAGGCCTTTCTCCTTACTGGAGCCCCCTAAGGACTTGGATTCAAAGGAGAAGGTGTTCCAAATCCGGTTCACAAAGGAGATATTCCATGATTATGAGTATCCTTTTCTGTATGATGCTGTTGCAATCGAATTTGCTGTTATTTGTCCTGGAGCATTTTTTTGGCAAATGGCTGCGCAAGATTTGTGTGCCTTTTGCATTTGCAGGGAAGTAATTTAGCAATGCAAGTTCTGAAGCTTGTATCCTTAACAACAAATCAGAGAATACCTGAAGAGGCTAAATCTTTATCGCCAGAGAGTTTGGACATGTAAGATATCTGGAAAGTCTAATTTAACTTTTGAAGAAGCTTTGGTTTCTGAGCATAAAGCAAAGGAGAAGGCTCAAAATTTGCCAACTGAGCTAATGGCTCATGTTCTTCGGATGACTCAGTACAGTAAGTGCATTTTCTTAAGAAAAAAAATCCTGTACCTTATGTGTTGTGGTTCTGGATGGTACACTTCTATTCATATGTTCTTGTTTCAGCAGTTGATGGATAAGTCTTTGTGAGTGTGTGCTGCAAGAGCACATGATCCTCGTGTCCTTGTGTCTTTTGTAAAAACATCCTTGACTGCTTTTAGGACAGCAGTTAGCATCTTAAGGACAGCATCTTGACTAGCATCTAGGACAGCATCTAGGACAGCATCTAGGACAACATCTTAGACTAGCATCTTAGCATATGTTTGGCTGGTTAGCAGCCTATAAATATGTATTCCCAACCCCTGAGGTTGGAATAGCATTGTGTGAGAAATAAACCCAGAAAATTGCCTCAACTCTGAGTTCTCTGTGTGCTATCCTCTCGATGAGAGTAAGGATCCTGCTCATACCAAGAGCAAGGATCCAGAGACTAACAAGTGGTATCGGAGCCGTACTATCCTGTAGCCTGAGCATCTCTTGCTCAATTCCCCAAAGCTCCCACGCAGCAGCCCCTATCCACCTCCCTTCCCTTGCGGAGACAAGCAACAGCAGTTTGTCGGAGGCCCTCTCCTCCCCACGCAGCAGCCCGGACATTCCTCATGTCCGCAGGTGCGTCTCAGCGCTCGCTCTGCTCGAGCGCGCGGCGCCGGCAGCAGGCCGAGCTAGCTGCGGCAGAGGAGCGCGAGCGGACGGCAGCAGAGCTCGCTGCGGCAGCGGCCCGGAGAGCAAGGCTAGCGACGGCGGAGCTGGCAGCAGCAAGGGCGGAGGAAGAGGCAGCGGCAGCGGCAAACGCTGCAGCTGCGGCCGCAGCAGAGCTTAAGTCTCTACGTGCCGATAGCTCCAGCGGCGCTGCCTCTGACGCAGGCATTGTCGACGTAGAGGCCGACGCAGCCAGGCTGGTGGCGGATGACCGGACGGCGCGGTGGGCAGCCGCACAGCGCCGTGGGCGCGGCGGCAGCCCCGCCGGGAGGTGGCGCGACGGCGACGACCCGGAGGAGCACAGGCGCAGCGGCGGGAGCCCAAACGGGCGTGGCTGCGCCGGCGACGCTCCCGGTGGACGTGCGCGTGACGGCCACGCTCCGGGCAGACACGGCGACCGCGATCCGCGTGGCGAGGACCTCGCGCTAGAGGCTCGGCGGCTGCGGGAGCGGGCTGCACAGCTTGAGGCGGAAGTGGAGTACGAGCACCGGCGCGGCGGACGGGTC
Organism: Bothriochloa decipiens; assembly: GCA_023333625.1. Taxonomy (NCBI): domain Eukaryota; kingdom Viridiplantae; phylum Streptophyta; class Magnoliopsida; order Poales; family Poaceae; genus Bothriochloa; species Bothriochloa decipiens. The sequence goes on along the minus strand of CM041635.1, from coordinate 37,174,096 downwards.
GAGGAGGAGCACGGCCGTCACAGGCAGCGTGCTTCTCTCTCCCCGGACCGGTACCGTGGTCACCACGGGTACTAGGCTGTTGCCAGGGACGTTGGCCCCGATGGTGGGTGGCCTACCCTCACCAAGACCAACTATGTTGAGTGGGCTGCGGTGATGAAGGTGAGACTTCAGGTGGGGAGGCAGTCCGGTACGGCGACGTCGACTACGACCAGGATCGACGGGCACTGAATGCCCTCATCGCTGCAGTCCCGTCCGAGATGCAGTTCTCGCTTACCAGCAAGCGAACTGCCAAGGAGGCTTGGGACGCCATTGCTGCAGCACGCATCGGCAGTGACCGCGCCCGCAAGTCCACATTGCAGGCACTTCGCAAGGAGTGGGAGAACCTGGCCTTCAAGCCAGGTGAGGACGTCGATGATTTTGCTCTCAGTCTCAACACTCTGTTGCAGAAGTTGGTGCAGTTTGGCGACGACACCTACAGCGAGGAGAGAGCTGTTGAGAAGCTCTTCCGCTGCATCCCCAAGAAGTACAGGCAGATGGCTCGCTCAATCGAGTCCTTGCTGGACCTCTCCATGATGTCGATCGAAGAGGCGATAGGTCGCCTCAAGGTCGTCGACGGTGATGAGCCACAACCCTTCTCGGGGCCTGCCACCGTTGGTGGGAAGCTCCTTCTCACCCGGGAGCAGTGGGCTGCCGGCCAAGGTGACAAAAAGAAGGGGGAGCCTTCTTCCGCAACAGCCGGCCGCAAGCCTGGCAAGCGCGGCAAGCCACGTAAAGGCGCCCAGGCCGGGGCGCAAGGGCGTGCCGAGGGCGGCGCCCGCAGAGGTGCCTAGGGCGGCGCCACCGAGAAGCCCAAGCCGACACAAGATGACGCCTGCCACAACTGTGGCCGTGCTGGTCATTGGGCCAAGGACTGCAGACAGCCACGACGCGCCCAGGCCCACGTCGCGCAGGCAGAGGAGGAGCAACAAGCTCTGTTCATGGCACATGCGAGCACCGAGCTACCTCCAGCAGCACAGGCTGCAGCGGCTCTTCTCCACCTCGACGAGCCCAAGGCACATGCCCTCCTCAGCAGCGGGTCCGGCAGCGGCAGCAAATCGATGGGTGGTGCCTCGACACCGGCGCCACCCACCACATGACAGGCCGGCGGGAGTTCTTCTCCGAGCTCGACTCCGACGTTCGAGGCTCTGTCAAGTTCGGGGACGTCTTCGCCGTGGAAATCAAGGGCGCCGTCTCCGTCATCTTCGTCGCCAAGAACGGCGAGCACCGGCTACTCACCGGCGTCTACTACATCCCCGCGTTGAGGAACTCCATCATCAGCTTGGGACAGCTGGATGAGAACGGCTCGCGCGTGGAGATCCAGGACGGCGTGCTTCGCATTTGGGATCCCCGTCACCGACTTCTCGCCAAGGTGAATAGGGGGAGCAACCGCCTCTATGTTCTTCACGTATAGGTGGCGCAACCCTTTTGTCTTGCAGCTCGGCGGGACGATGAGGCCTGGCGGTGGCACGAGCGCTTTGGGCACCTCCATTTCGAGGCCCTGAAGCAGCTCGGCAACAAGGAAATGGTGCAGGGCATGCCGTGCGTCGACCACGTGGAGCAGCTCTGCGACACCTGCGTCCTCACCAAGCAGCGACGGCTATCCTTTCCCCGCCAAGCAAGCTTCCGCGCCAAGGAGAAGCTGGAGCTTGTGCACGGCGACCTTTGTGGCCCCGTGACACCGGCTACACCTGGAGGACGACGCTACTTCCTCCTCCTCGTCGACGACGTGTCCCGCTACATGTGGGCTGTCCTCCTCGACACCAAGGGGGCAGCCGCAGACGCCATCAAACACCACCAAGCTGTTGCGGGGAAGGAGTGCGGCCGCAAGCTTCGGGTGCTGCGCACGGATAACGGCGGCGAGTTCACGGTGGCTGAGTTCGCGACGTACTGCGTCGATGAGGGGATCAAGCGCCACTTCACCGCGCTGTACACCCCGCAGCAGAACGGCGTCGTCGAGCGCCGCAACCAGACAGTGGTCGCCACCGCCCGCGCCCTCCTCAAGCAGAGAGGGATGCCGACAATCTACTGGGGGGAGGCGGTGATGACTGCCGTCCATCTCCTCAACCGCTCGCCCACCAAGGCGCTTGACGGCAAGACGCCGTACGAGACCTGGCACGGGCGCAAGCCGGTGGTGAGCCACCTCCGCGTCTTCGGCTGTCTGGCGTTCGCCAAGGAGCTCACTCACGTCGGCAAGCTCGACGACCGAAGCACTCTAGGAGTGTTCATCGGTTACGTGGAGGGCGCCAAGGCCTACCGCATCCTCGACCCTGCGACACAGCGCGTCCGCATCTCCCGGGACGTCGTGTTCGACGAAGGGCGAGGCTGGACCTGAGACAAGGCGGTGGACGACGACTCGACTTCGACCCTCAGGGACTTCGTCGTCGACTACGTCCACTTGGAGGGAGCTGGGGGAGTTAGCAGCTCATCTTCGCCGAGCTCGTCCTCGGCAACCGGCTCGCCATCAGCATCGGCGAGCCCTCCACCGCCTCCGCCACCAGCGAGTCCATCACCACCACCGGCTACGCCACGCACTCCTACACCGGCTCCCCACTCTCCTGCACCGGCGCCGGCATCTCCAAGATCGGCACCAGCAGCTTTGGCCCGTCAGCGTTCGGTGGAGTTCGCCACTCCGATGTCCGACGATGAGGACCACGACGATGAGCCTCTACGCTACCGCACCATGGACAACATCCTCGGCAACCAGCCTGTCCCTAGGTTGGCGGTACATGACTTCGAGGCGGAGCTGCACCTGGCACGAGGACGGTGAGCCTCGGTCTTTCGCTGAGGCGGAGGGAGACGCGGCATGGCGCACCGCGATGCAGCAGGAGATGGATGCGGTCAAGCAGAACCGCACTTGGGAGCTCACTGACCTCCCTCGTGGTCACCGCGCGATCACCCTTAAGTGGGTGTTCAAGCTGAAGAGGGATGAAGCCGGTGCCATCGTCAAGCACAAGGCTCGCTTGGTGGCACGAGGCTTCGTGCAGCAGGAGGGTGTCGACTTCGACGACGCCTTCGCCCCCGTGGCACGGATGGAGTCCGTACGACTCCTCCTTGCGCTAGCTGCCCAGGAGGGCTGGCGTGTCCATCACATGGATGTCAAGTCAGCGTTCCTTAACGGCGACTTGAAGGAGGAGGTCTACGTACATCAGCCGCCGGGATTCGCAATTCCCGGCAAGGAGAGCAAGGTGCTTCGCCTGCGCAAGGCCCTCTATGGCTTGCGACAGGCACCGAGGGCATGGAATGCCAAGCTGGATTCCACGCTGAAGGGGATGGGCTTCGAGCAAAGCCCGCACGAGGCGGCCATCTACCGGCGGGGCAGTGGAGGAAAGGCCCTGCTGGTAGGTGTCTACGTCGACGATCTTGTGATCACCGGTACCAAGGAGGTGGAGATCGAGGCGTTCAAGGAGAAGATGAGGGCGACCTTCCAGATGAGCGACTTGGGCCCTCTCTCCTTCTACCTAGGGATCGAGGTCCGCCAGGACAGTTCCGGCACCTCTCTTCGCCAGACTGCCTATGCCAAGCGCATTGTGGAGCTTGGCGGTCTCACCGGCTGCAACCCAGCCCACACTCCTATGGAGGAGAGGCTGAGGCTGAGCCGGGAGAGTACGGAGGAGGAGGTGGACGCGACGCAGTACCGGCGCATTGTGGGCAGCCTTCGCTACCTTGTCCACACGCGACCGGACTTGACGTTTGCCGTCGGCTACGTTAGCCGGTTCATGCAGCGACCGACGACGGAGCACCAGCAGGCCGTGAAGAGGATCCTCCGCTACGTCGCGGGCACCTCCGACTACGGCTTGCACTACCCGAGGTGCCCAGGCACAGTACATTTCATCAGGTAAAGCAACAGCGACCACGCCGGCGACATCGACACGAGCAAGAGCACCAGCGGGACGCTGTTCTTCCTCGGCAAATGTCCGATCAGCTGGCAGTCGGCCAAACAGCAGGTGGTGGCTCTATCCAGCTGCGAGGCAGAGTACATCGCAGCCACTACTGCTGCTACTCAGGCTTTGTGGCTGGCTCGGCTGCTTGGCGATCTCCTTGGCAGAGACGCAGAGGCAGTGGAGCTCAAGGTGGACAACAAGTCCGCCTTGGCCTTGGCGAAGAATCCAGTCTTCCATGAGCGCAGCAAGCACATCCGGGTGCGGTATCACTTCATCAGGAGCTGCCTGGAGGAAGGGAGTGTCCGGGCCAACTACATCAACACCCAAGACCAGCTCGCCGACTTCCTGACCAAGTCCCTTGGGCGAGTCAAGTTTCAGGAACTTCGCGCCAGGATCGGGATGGCTCAGATACCTCACAAGGAGTCACACAAGACTTAGGGGGAGAGTGATGGATAAGTCTTTGTGAGTGTGTGCTGCAAGAGCACATGGTCCTCGTGTCCTTGTGTCCTTTGTAAAAGCATCCTTGACTGCTTTTAGGACAGCAGTTAGCATCTTAAGGACAGCATCTTGACTAACATCTAGGACAGCATTTAGGACAGCATCTTTGACTAGCATCTTAGCATATGCTTGGCTGGTTAGCAGCCTATAAATATGTATTCCCAACCCCTGAGGTTGGAATAGCATTGTGTGAGAAATAAACCCAGAAAATTGCCTCAACTCTGAGTTCTCTGTGTGCTATCCTCTCGATGAGAGTAAGGATCCTGCTCATACCAAGAGCAAGGATCCAGAGACTAACAGCAGTAACATTTGTCTTTGTAATGTGGACTGTATTCTGTGCTGATATAGTTTTGTTGCAAAAATAACTATTTTCATTTAATTATCATATGTACCTTCAAATTATATGCTTGGAAGCTGGAAATCACATCTGATGTACTGCAACTAGATTTAAGGTTCATATAGTGTCATGCAATAGTAAACTGTATTGGCCACTTCTGCTCTGTTATTCTGTGAGCACAATGGACTGCTTGCCAATACAGCCAATTACAAAACATCCATGTTACAGCAGCAATCAGAATGCTATTGTATTTCATGTCAACTTTTGTTTCAGGCACTCTTGGTTTACATGAACTTATCGATAAGATATATGCCAGTCTGATGGAAGAAGTATTTGAAGGAATAGAACTACATGCTAATAAGGATGGTGCTGTGGCACCTTGCAAGATTTTGAAGATTTTAGATTCTGGTGGCACAAAGATGTGTGAAGTTGGTTGGATTTCACGGGGTAAGACTGTGACCAACACATCAGTAATCAAAGCTGCAGATCTGTTTTACCGGAGGGCACCTGTTAGCAGGAGTACACTGAGGGTTTTTATTAGAGATGCTACATCACAGAGTAATCCATGGGTTATCCATGAGAATCTCGCCAAAAAATTTGGCATATCCATGGATCCCCCTGACAACGTAATGGTGAGTATCCCAGGCTTATTTCTTTTATTTCTCATGGATGTTACAAATCTGTAGCACTAAACTATCGTTCTTTCTCTACTATAATGAATATTTGCAGAACAAAGGGAGAAAAAGACAAGAGAATGGAACTACTGAAGATGGGAGGAAAAAGCTCAAGACAGGTGATTCAATTGAACCTGAACCACTTGTATTGAGCAAGAGATGGTTCTGTTCATTCTTACAAGCTTCTAATCATTGATTGATACCTATATGATTTCCAGATGAAGAACAGATTAAGTATCCAATAGATGATCTGCTAGTAAGGCCCAATGCAGATGATCCGGCTTTATTTAAGAGACCTCCTCTAGCTACAGATTTTAGAGTACCAAGATGTTCTGTGGGAGATCTCCTTATGGTATGGGACTTCTGTTTGTCTTTTGGGAGGGCTCTCAATCTGTCGCCATTTCCGCTAACAGATCTGGAGAACGCAATTTGCCACAAAGAAAGCAATGTTCTTCTCGTGGAAGTACATGCAGCTATGTTTCACTTGCTTATGAAGGATGAAGGTGACTATTTCACTGTTCTGCAGAACAAGAAACAGAAGTTAAAGGTTCTCCCTTAACACTATTAAGGTCGATCTGCCTCTTTTATTGAGTGTGCATCTCATGTTTTTTCTTCCGTGCATCTATTGCAGGTAAGTTCAGTAACATGGGCTGATTATCTATGTGATTTCTTGGAAATGACAAAAAGTGAAGAACTATCCGCTAACATTGCAACAGTAAGAAGGGGTTATTATGGTCTTATTGACACTGATATAAAGCTTAAGATCCTCCGGGAACTAGTAGAAGAAGCTATTCAAACCTCTACGATAAGGGAGATACTAAGTGACCGTGTGGACCAAAAACAAGTCCTTAATGCAACAAAAAGAGAGAACACCAGAAAGGACAAACAAGAGCAAAATCTGAACACCGAAATTGCCATGAAAAATGAGAATCAGAAAGATGCTGTGCAAGATGGCAATGAGGGTGTAGATGAGCTGGCTAGGGAAAAAGAAGAGAAGGACAAGCCCAATATTTCTCGAAGCAAGACAGAAGGGAAACGACATCTGGTGAGCACCTGACTAAGTATATTTGCATTTGCAGATGCACCAATATATGTATTTTATGTGACAATGTTGGGTATTGAGCTTTGCTGTTTTGCTCAATTTATTGGTATTTGAATGTTTGTGAAGCTACGGCACCTTGAGACGGAGATGGAGAAATTATCCATCCGTTCCAGCCCTCTTGGTAAAGACAGACACTACAATGGGTACTGGTTTTTCAAGCGTGAAGGAAGGCTTTTCATTGAAAGTGCAGATTCCAGAGAATGGGGTTACTACAGCACTAAGGAAGAGGTGATTGTGGTGGTCTGATTAGAAATCTCTATTTTCACCACCTGTGGCTGCTATAATAAGATTTTTGGTTTTGAAATGACAGCTTGATGCGCTTATAGGCTCATTGAATGTGAAAGGTATAAGGGAGAGAGCTTTGAAACGGCAACTAGAGAAGTTCTATAATAAGATAAGGTATGTTTATCTCTGCTAACCCTTAGTTTTGACCAGTAAAACCTTGGTTTTTATTTCTGTTGATCATATCAAGTATGTTAACACTATGCTTGTTCTTGATATGAAGATTAGTGTTTTTGCCTTTATAATCCCCATATCGTGGCTCATTAGAGAAGGCTTTGTTGTCTTGGTAATCAGTGCACTTGTACTTGGAGGCTTAGTTCAGGAAGTTTTCTCTTGAAACCTGAAGAATTCGCCCTTGTACTCTTATTTGTTCAGTTTTATTTTCTGGTCATAATTTTCGCCACTGACTCTTTCTAGGCTCTTTCTGGTCTTGGTCTGACTCTTTAGTCTGCAGTTTCCTCCATGCATGTCTTGATGCTAACCTTCTAGGCTCATTTCACAACTTCAATATTCATTCTTGACATGCCCCAAAGTCTAAGTGAATATTGTAACGCTAGTATTTCAAAAAGTTTCATTAAGTGCCAACTGCTGACTAATTCTTCTCCTGTTCCATGTTACAGTAATGCCCTAGAGAAACGATCAAAAGATATTGCAAACAAGATGTTGCTTGAAGAGGGTGTGCTGCGCCGTTCCACACGTGTCCGGGCTAACCCAAAGGACAACCCGTCCATGGCATTCCTCAAGTATGTCAACAAGTGGAAGGATAACTGATGTATGCACTCTGAGATGGCCGCCGGTCTGCCAGCAGTGGGAGGATAACTGAGGCACTGGGTGACTGGGTTTGTAGTAGTAAGTTATGTAGTCTTTGCTTGGTTAGATCGTCGCAATGGCTGCCATACTCATGGCTGGTGGTTTACTGACACCTCAGTAGCTAGTGAAACCTGTATCAGAACCCAGTTTTCTTCTATTTTTTCCCCTTTTACTTCATGTGTTGACACCGGTTCACGAATGAAAACCCTTTGTTCCTTAACTGAACTTGCCGTGCTTTACCGTTTTTAGAGCAGTTACCAATTTTTTCTTTTTTTGCATGAATGATGTAAACGTGATGAGGCCGGCGTGGAGATGCTTCGATTTGCAAGGGTTGCCGCGGGTCGATGTTGCTGTTACTGTGTTAGTTCGTTGAGTAAAGCAGCTGCTTTCCCTAAATAAAAAAAAAAGAGTAACGCAGCTGCCCACGATGAGTCTCGGAGCTTTCTATGGCTGCGGTCCTGTAGCAACTCACAGACGTTTCTGTCTGAGTTTCAGTTTTGCTGCGATTTTCGGAACTTTATGAAGTTTATACGGTGGCTGTGCGGTTCAGGAAGCTCAAGGCCCAAGGGAAGCCGCCTGGTTCGATGGACGGGCCACGATCTCCGCAGCAGCCAGCGCGGCAACGTGGACGGACTGGCGACCACAGACAACAGACTGCTATCACCGGAAAGATATTTGCTCACGACGCTTAAACGGCTTACACACAAAAGAGAGCGTCTGGTGGTGGTCTGGATGACTCAATTCTCTTGTGTTCTTCGTCTCCTGTCCCGTCGTGTGTGCGCGTCTGCCACAAGAGGAGGAAAGAGCAATAGCAAGTAGGGATGGCGTGCCCTGCGCAGTCCATGCTCTCCGCCAGCGGCTGCATCTTCCTGAGGAGCAAGCCTCAGGCGGTCGTGGCCTCCCATGTGCGCGGCGGTGGCTGCAGTAGCAGGCCGTTCCTGCTCACCTGCAACGCTTCCTCTCAGCCGCCGGCGCCGACGCAGGAGGACCCCGACTGCAACGAGGAGGAGTGCGCCCCGGAGAAGGAGGTACCTACTTGCTCGTCTTCTTTCCTTCACTTGTCTTGCACTTTGCGTGGCCTGCCTCGTTGCGCAGCAGTAGATAGTACTGTACTAGACGCTTACGCCGGCAAGAGTGGGATTGAAGCAGCAACGAGAATGATGAGATGCCAATGCCATTTACTGTGGTGGCTGGTGGGTGCTTGCAGGTCGGAAGCCTGAGCGCCGACTGGCTGGTCGAGGAGAAGACCCAGGTCGTCGGCACTTTCCCTCCCAAGAGCAAGAGAAAGTGGGGCTACGTCGAGAAGGACACCGCCGGCCAGACCAACATCTACTCCGTCGAGGTAATTCATTCGCGCTCTTCTTACAATCACTCGTTTCTGGAGCGCGAGGAGGTGAGATAGCTTTACATTGCCATAATCACTCCTGCAACAGCCGATGGTATACGTGGCCGAGAGCGCCATCAGCTCCGGCACGGCGGGCACGTCCGCGGATGGAGCAGAGAACACGGCCGCCATCGCCGCGGGTCTTGTCCTCATCACCGTCGCCTCGGCCGCGTCCATCCTCATCCAGGTGAACAAGAGCCAGCCAAAGGTTGCGCCGGAAGCCGCCTACAACGGCCCGCCGCTCAGCTACTACGTCGCCAAGTTCCAGCCGGCGGTGGCGCAGACCCTCGAGGCCCCGGCCCCAGCCGAGGCGGTGGAGGCAGCAGCACCACCAGAGGCGACGTCCACCGTCGAGGCCTCTGCGGCTCCGGAGGCGCAGGAGCTGTCGTCGTGAGCTGATTACAGATGAGGCTGTAGTGCATGATGATCGAATATATGTATACATGATAACATGAGAGCATTTCGGAATTGTACTAAGTTTCGTGCAATATATATACATGCATTCATCAGCTCGTCTATGCTCATGCTTATTTGAATTCAAACATCACGGGACTCCCACAAACCACTCAGTTGTAACACGGTGGGTGAACATAACCCATTTTCACACATATAGACACATCCCTGTAACACGCTGTCCAGAACCTTGGCGAGGCATGATCAACACTATATATTTATCCGCGGTAGCAGAACCATTCACAGCAGCTGCGTGTACCATGGGCCATGGACCTGCTCTGACACCATTGCTGCTTTGATAAGCACCTCGGCTGCCTTCACCAGCCGTGCAGTGAGCTTTGTTGCCCCGATGCGCCTCAGGGATGCATCAGCGAGCTTCCGGCCCTTCTCCCCACTGCCGCCCAGAGTGATTGCACGGAATGCACAGTACACAGACTGAGAGACCTTCTTGAAGATGGTGTCATCGGTCTGGAGGCTTTTAAGGAAGACCCTAGTCCCTGGCATCCAACATTTCATGATCTGACGAGGAGCTCCTTGAGGTTGATGAATACATCATGGCCTCAATGATTTTGTCAGTGCCAACATCTGGAAAGTTGTCTACTAGCCTCGTGAGGACGTTGAACAGTTCCAAACCCGCGCTCTCCAGCTCAGCAGGAGTGATCTTTGGATTCTCACTCACTAACACCTGATGCAAGACAAGCATACTGCAAACAAGAGAGAAATAAGGCAATTGGGTTCAGTCATTCCATTCTATCAGATTACAAACACTACAACATGTGCCATAAAGAAACATGGAACGATCAGATAATGGTTCACCTTGTCGCTATCACAATCACTTGTTCAAATTTACTCTGAACAGACCGCAGCCTCAACCAATTGAGCATAAAGGTCTCAGGAACTGAATCCCTTTGTACACCTCCATGCTACTGATGAGCTGTAATAACCCAATCCTTATTGCCTTGTCAAGTATTTCTCCCCTACATTCTGGTAGTCCTGCATTGTCTGCTTCACAATATGCAACATCAGCCGTGAATATGGGTAAATAGCAACCTTTGGTCAAAGGAGGGAAACAAAGAAAATACCTGCTGCAGGTATCACAGATTGTAGCTGACCTGGAACTGCATGGCCAGTTCGGAGGGTGGCAACAAGTGGCTGAACCTGTTATACAGTTGGGAACTCTCAGAAGTTCTATGTGTAATCAGAACTACAGAAGAAAACGATAGGCACAAACTACAAAGTAAATTAGCTGTTGCCTGTTGCTTAAAAAACATAGATAAACATGGCATTGTCACCCAGCCCGCAGCTCAAGTTCAAAGATGAGGATTGATTGGGGCCAAAGGCTGGGCATTTCTGACCATTGCTGAGGATTGATTGACTGTAAGTGCTCTCATTAGTTGCTCTGAATTACGGTGCGGCATGTATGAAATTAGGTATGATATCTGTGTCCATGAGTTTGTTTCTATGTGCATTTGTTTCTTAATGCAATGATGCACAGCTCTCCTTCGAGAAAAGAAAACAAAAAAAAAACAAGGGCAAATGAAGCACTAACATGGTCTGCTTCTGGAAGAATTGATAACGAGCTGACATGTTCACTCCATTGTTCTTCCACCACATCTTTCAAGGAGGAAATCCACTGGGCAGTTGACGGGAGAGAAGCTAACGCATCAGAAGGGGAACCATAGCGATCAGCAAAAGACTTCTGCAGGTAATCCACTCCACCTGGTCCCTTAATCATTGGTTCCAATAGTTGGATGCGTGCTCTACTAACTTCTGCTTTTAGAGCCTGTTGTGGTAAGGAAATTTATTTATGAGATAATAAATAGTAAGTTCACATATAGCTCATCAGTTTGTTTGAAAACAGACTCATATAGTAATAAGGACCTCTAATTCCTCCATAGTGAAGCGCAAACCCTTGATAACACAAAGAACAAATGAATTTGCATCTCTGTAATTAGATTCAGAGCCTTCGATCAATTCTCCCAACAATTTGTCATGACTCTTCTTCATCTCAAGTTCCTTCGCAGGAGAAGACAGTTTTCGCAGCTTATCCAGAGAGTACTGCAAAATTTGTCCACGGTATTGTCTGTCCTGGGAACCTGATTCAAGTAACTTTCCACCAAAAACAATATATATTTGTCTCAAATATGTACAGTGGTTCACCATAATCCACAATATTAACTGAAATATTCTTGCGTTCGAGAAAAAAAAAACTTTACCTGGGTCAAAATTTCAAGGTTAATATTGTCATTGATTTCTTCTTTCCACCCTGTAGGAGCTAACTCTTCCAATGCTTCCCTTATTTCCTTTACCAGACCGACCAGATAACCGTAATCTGGCATGTCTCCTCTCATTGAATCCGCAACCACATCCCAGAAAGCTTTCTCCATTGTTTCCTTGACTTTTACCTGATAACAAAAAGGATAGGAAATTTAAAATTACACAAGAGAATCATCTCGTACGCCCTGAATTCAGATATGTTAATTTCCCAAAAAGATCATCAAAACTGATAAAAAACCTTTGATGACACACAATGCAATTTTTTTTTATTATTTGTGCTGCTGAACATTACAATAAGATTGGAGCTAACCTTTAAATCACCTTCAACGGTACCAGTAACATCAGAGATGTCAGCAACAGAACCATGTATATCATGGAGTATTTCATTGACTATTTGCTCATTTTCAGTAGGCATTTTTTCTGGTGCTGTGTTACTCATCAGCTTACTTCCTTTGCTACTTTCATATAGTGAAGAGGAAGCTCCAAACAGAGATTTAACAACTTGATTTGTCTTTTCGGCATCCATGTTACAATTCTCCCCAGTTTCAGAAACATTAGACTGTCCTGAAGAACATGCAACTGAAGGAGATGCTACATTTGCAACTGTAGTTGCAACTGAACTCCTGTTCTTCTTCGCTTGAAAGAACTTTGACCGTGTTTCAGATAAAGCAGATTCCATCCTTCCAATACCAGCTTCACCTCCCAGGTCTTGGATCCTCTCCCTTAAATGTTTCTGGTCTTCTGCGACCTGGATGAGGAACAGAAACTTAATTCAAAAGATATTTCGCTATTGAAGATGTCAACAAGAGGTCATAAAGACAAAGATTAATGGACACAGCATTAAATTTTAGCTTGATCCGACGAATCACTGCACCTCAAGGCTGATTGTAAAAAATGACGAAAAAACAATAGGAACTGAATATACAAATCATACCTGTTTCCGGATGGCTTTCAAATCACCGCTGAGGTTATCAGATTCGCCTTCATCAGTTATTTTGCATGTTTGGATCATTGACAGCTCAAGCTTGCATGCAGCCCTAATGAGATCATCCTCTAATGATTTAGCATCTTTTGCTTTCCATGCCACAAAATGGTAAAGATAAGCACACCAAGCTTTGTCAAAGGCAGCCAGCTGAGTTCTGAATTTCTTCAGATCAGAAACAGTCGATGAAGATTCCTCATGGCTAGAACAACCAGGAGTGGCATCATCTAGAACTGACGGACTCAATATGCTTGCACCATTTAGGGCATCAAGTACTGTTTTAACCAGCAGTTCAAATTCCTTCACAAAGATTGTTGCTGATTCCATAAGCAATTTCTCTTGCTCACCTTGTCCACTAAGAACAGATTTTGGATGACCTAGTATCATATAGGCACAAAGTGCAATCCTTTGCGAATATCTAGACAACTTACTGGAGTCATAATTTCCAACTGCCTTCAGTGTTGCTTTACTTCTTCCCACATTGCTCAGTCGGAATCTCCTCTTTGGTGATCCTAGATGCTTTAGAAGGTGGTCAATATTTTCTGGTTCTGATGAACTTGATGACTGAGAGAAGACAAAACGACTCTCCAGGCGGTCAAGCAATGCCTTAGTGGTCTGAAGAACTGCAGGAGATTCAATGCAGAGAGCTAATTCTTCAAATGGCATAGACACAACTGATCGCTGATTTATCCCCAGTGCATCAAAGGCCCTAGCCAATACCACTGTTGTTTTCCTAGAAGTTCTAAATCTTCTCCAGCATCTAAAGTCCCAAAAAAATGAAATGAATCATAATCTGCATATGGAAGCCAAACAATTAATTGGAAATTGCAGAATGTGCTATGGGACGTACTTTGCCAGTTTTCTTGAAAGAAATTCTCCATTTTTAACTGAACTGCTGTGCATAGAATTGTGAGCATTTCCTCGCTGCTTCAAATACTCATCCCTCTGCTGCTTTGCCTATTTTGGCATATATATAGATGGTTATGACACAAGTTAAAGAGCTAAAACAATTACATCAATGCTGCATCACAGAAATGCATACCTTCTGAAGCTTTTCTTCTAATTGCTCTTTTAACTTGCTCCTCTCAGTTTCTCTCTGGTTAGAGGCAGTTTTCGCAGCAAGTTGAACCTGCACAAGCCTACACTGTGCCCGTCTTTTCTCAGATTCCAGCAACCCCAATCGTCTCTTCTCAGCAGCATTACACTTCTGTATTGCAGAACGTACACGCTCCCTGTACTTGTTTTGTGAAGTCAGTCTTTGCATAAAGTACTTTTTTGTCCTCCCCTCTAATGCAGCCCACCTCTGCAAACGAGCATGCAGGAGTTGCATACGATTGTTCTCGGCCTTCCGAACCCGTGATTCAACTTTCATTCCAAGTTCTTCCCTTTCCCTCTCGAACCTCATCTCTGCATCACTCTTAACAGCCTGTCGCAGTTTGTCCAGCTTAGCCAACCGGCTCTGTTCCTTTTCCAAGAGGCTCAACCTGCAAAGGATACTAGCTTTTTCAGTCCTTTTTCCCAAATACAACAGAGTAATGTACTCTACTGGGTTCCTCTTATGAATACCTCTTCTGCTTGGCAGCCACAAGCTTTGCCTCAAGGAGCTGCCCTCGATCCTCCTCCTGTGATGACCCTGATGGAGTCTTAATTGAGCGCCTTGCTTTGGAGGATAATGCTTCGTGGAATTGCTGCAGAATAGGAAGTCATATAAGATACAGGACATAGCGAAAACCCATTTCTACCAGCATAACTTAAATTCTGAGAAAACTAACTAGCCAAGCATGAGCTTCCTTTGTCCATAGAGTTGCTTCTAGATACATCTCAATTCTCATGCCAATTGTCATGCTGCTCCTGAATGTGGTCAGGTAGAGTGTCCTAGACGACTAGTTGCTCCTAAGCTAATGAGGGGTTTACCATTCTACCTAATCAAGTTTTATCTATAACCTATAGGAAAATGTAGAAATGGCCTTGCAGAAGTTACTTAACCAAGCATGAGCTTCCAGAGTCCATAGAATTGGCAAGTAAAATGTAACACTCTAAGTAAAGCATGACGCTACTCCGGATTTGTTCAACTAATATGTGCGGCGTGGTAGACTGCTAATTGCTCTTAAGATAACGCAGAGTTCAGCATCCACCGACACATTTTGATCCACATGTTATTACTAAAACCAACAGCGGTTTCGGTAACAGAGGTACATTAACATCTCAACCAATCATCCACTGACAAAACCAACAGGGACAAAATGAAGCAGTAATTTCTACGTCACGTGAGGGAGAAGGGAGAACACGAACACACCTGCCTCCGGAGATGCGCCTGGCGTAGCTTGGCCTCGATCTCCTCGGCCGTCGGCGCCTTGCCGCCGTTTTCTCCGCTGCCCCGCGCCTGCAGGAGCCTCCGCCTGATCCTGGGTGGCACCCTGGCCAGCGGCGACGGCGACCCATCCTCCTCCACCGCCGGTATCTCCAGCGCCACCGCCTCCGACACACCCATTCCGGCGCCCGATCACCGAATCAAATCCAGGTTCCACTCGGAACTCGGGACTCGCCGACGCCGCGGCCACGCCGTAGCCCCCTCTGCGCTGCGACGGCGAAATCTCGAAAGCCGCCCACGACTGGCGAGTTCCGACTTTCAAAGTGACTTGTTTGGAGCGGAGGGGATCTGATGAGGGTGTCGGGTGTGTACGGATGCAACGGGCTGATCAATGCTTCCAAGTTCCAACCTTTCCAGGGCTCCGGAAGCGGCTTCTCGGCGTCGCCGTTGGGTTTGAGATCAGTTATTTTTTAAAAAAAGTTTGTCAACTGAATTTTATAAAAACATTAACATTTATATCTATCTATATAAATAAATTTTACTATGAAATATATTTCATGACTAATTTAATAGTTTTTATTTGGTATTGTATAAATATTACAGTTTTTCATATAAATTTAGTTACTTGAAATTATTTGACTTATCAGAAAATAATAATTTCATTATTTTTTAGTAGACGGAGTAAATATTATAGAAAAGTGATTTTGTGATTCTATGCTAATTCTGAGTGATTTTTTTTGAAATAAACTAAGAAGCTAGAAACTAAAAAAATAGCTCTCTTCTGATTCTTTAAAGTGATTCTTCATCATAATTTTAAAAGCTTATGCTAAAGAATCAAAGAATCTCATTTTCAGTCACAAGATCACTTCTATCAGAGAATCAACTCTCGTATAGAATTAAAATCAAATGAAGCTTTGCCAAATAAGCATTTGTCTCGTTGCAACACATAAAAAAGGGCGTACCCAGTGCCGTAGACTCCCATACTGCGGGGTCTGGGGAAGGGAAAATGGCCAGCAACCATCCCTATACAAATATGCAGAGGTTGGAGCTTGAACCCTAGACTTCTTGGTCACAGGCGGTAAAGCTCTACCGCTTGCACCAGGGCCGCCCTTCGTTGCAACACATAAACATTTATAAATATTAATACACTTTAAAGATCTAAATTGTAGAAGATATTCACACGTAATCTACATAAATATAAGAAAAAAAACACCCAGGCAAAAATAGCTCCACTAATACTAATCCATATCTTTGTACATCTAATGTGAGATTGAGAAAAGTAGAATATAGACTATAGATTAATACATGATTTCTTAAGAGCGGATCCTCGACCCTTGCTAGCTTAGTTTCAAAATACAAAGCATTTTAAACTTAACTAAATTTATAGAATAAAATACTAATGTTTATGACATTGAATTAATACCAACACCTACAACTTATAAATTTGCAACATAAATAATACATTACCAATGCCTGTAGTTTTATAGTTTTCATGTAAATTACAACTGCGTGCACCATTCATTGTTTTTTGTTTCTGTCGTTCTAGGGCGCATATCATATCTCGTTGTGTGTTGCTAGGATTTTGTATTGTTGTAAAACTTATCCTTATGAAACCAGGACAAATGCGCGTTCTCAAAAAGAAAGTTTTATGATTTGTTCAATTATTTATTGCATAAAAAAATGCTAGCTACCGAGGGACTCTCTAAAGCACTTGAAGAGAAGCTATTTTTCATAGATTTTGCTCCTATTTCCTCACTTTTATCACTCTAAAGCACCTGAAGAGAAGACTTCATCACTTTTATCTTTGTTATCGTAGTTAGGGTCATTTGACACGATTTCTCTTTAAATGCATTTGAAGAGAAGCTATTTTTCATAGCTTTTGCTCCTAGAGTACTTCCTCAAATATTTGATACGACTTCTAACTCTTTTGATAAGCCGCTCTCGAAGCTGGAGGTAGAAGCCTAGAACCAAAGCCTTTTACCTGTGTGCTATTACGAAAGTTCAACCAAACATGTATGCCACTGAAAAGTTAAAACGGACCTGTGTGCCATCGTTAATCTTTTTTTTTTACCTATGTGCCATTCTGTTAAGAGCAGCTAACGGTGTGAAACAACAGGAAAAAAAGATATGGATGCCATCAAGCTTGACATGTGTTGTGAACTTTTGCCTTTCCTCATGTGCCATCAAAGAGGCCCAATTTGCTGCCCAACCAAGCATTGGCGTCCACGTGCATCAATGCAAGAAAAATATATTTGCCCATTACTTCATCATTAAAAAAGAACTGATGCCCCAGGCTCCCTATATATGTATTTATGCGTGAATAAAACAGTCTACCAACAATTATTACTCAAAAAATAGCCAAATATTTATCAAACACATGACCAACATGGTAGCAACATTGAACATAGCAGGTAATGATTCTCATCAGTTTACATAGCATCAACATAACATAGGCAACGGTTCTCATTGTTTAACGAGATTTTGTATAAAAGTTTTCTTAGTGCGTACATTAATTTGTGGCATTTGGAAATATTTTGTACTCAAAGAAAAGATAAATAAACAACAGTTATAGGCGCATTGTATATATTTTACATGTGCTATTTCTATGAGATAAGAGAAACGAAGCTAATAATTATATATTGGCTTCGGGTACGAAAATATATACATGCCGGGATAACCTGAGGGCGTATATCACTACCGGAAACTCATAGTTTGCCGTGTGCGCGAAACTTTGCCGTGTGCAATACTACGGGCACACGGCGAACAGGCCCTTTTCCGTGCGCCAAAATAAAAACACACGGCAAAAACAGAAGACACGGCAAAAGGTAAATTTGCCGTGTGCCCAAACGGATGCACACGGCAAATCAAAACTTTGCCGTGTGCCCCGGTTAATGCACACGGCAAACTAATCAACGTTAACGGGCGTTACCTTCACGAAAGAGTTGCCGTGCGCGCCACGGTGGGCACACGGCAAAGTTTGATTTGCCGTGTGCTTTACAGAGGCACACGGCAAACGCAAAGATTGCCGTGCGCTTGCACAGCGCACACGGCAAAGACGAGAGTTTGCCGTGTGCCTTCTCCGTCGCACACGGCAAAAATATTTGCCGTGTGCCCGATAAAAGGCGCACGGCAAACTCGTGTTCGCCGTGCTGCTGCTCGCCGTGCCGGCTTTGCCGTGGGCCACCCACGGCAAAAACTTCGCCGTGTGTTTCTTGCCCTTCGCCGTGTGCCCCAGACACACGGCGAATTATCAGTTTCCCGTAGTGTATGTATACCGTATCCTCAAGATCAGTGGTTCAGCTGACAGCTAACATGTGCATGGCTATATGCAAGAACAAAGAAGCTAACATGTTTCCTCACATAAAGAGAATGAGAGGAGCTTGCATATACGCATATATATGCGCCTCCAACATGCTGCATTAGTGCATTACCATGTGTATATATACACGTATGCACCTAGACGAGCCATCAAAGAAGCTAACAAGCTAGCAAGTACATCATGTGTGCACACGTATACGAGATGGACCTGAGTACACGGCCGGCAGATGTGATTTGGTCTCGCCAACCGTAGTATACGCGCGTCCGCCAGCGCAGGGAGGGGAGCGAGGGAGACAGGGCGCCGGGTGGAGGGGTCCGCGCCGGGGGCCGGTGGCCGGACTGCGAGCGGCGGCGGCGTCGGGTGCTGGCGACGCTTCGCGACGAACGGGGAGTCGCGGGCTCGCGGCTATACGCGGCGCGCGAGCAGCGGCCGAGCGGGTGGGAGTAGGATGGGAAAAATAAATAGGGGCATTTTGAACATTTGGCTGCTTAGGTCTCACACGTCAGGCCATCAAAACGGAGCACCTTTCGCAGAACATGAGCCGAATGACACACCGATAAAAAGAGATAAATAATAATATGATCTATTTTAACTTTTCAGTTACACACGAATCGAATTAAACTTTCGTAATAACACACACGTAAAAGGCTCCGGAACCGTGCCACACAAGCCCACCAAAAAACTCACCCATTCCCCGTTACCGGCTCATTACAGACATGGGCCCATTCGTCATAGAAGAACCCCTCAATCAGTTTACCAAATCAACCCCCAAGAAAACTTGCAAATCACACTCGTATCTCTACGCCACCCAGTTGCTTCTCTCCAACTCCTTCAGCGCCGGCTCCATCCCACTGACCTTCTCCTCCACATCTCCCGCAACCGCAAGCAACCACTGATCCAGCCCGTCCCGCCTTCCGGTAAGCTCGACTCCCATCCCATCCAATCCTCGCTCCCGCGATTTCCTTTGTGCTAGGGTTCGATCGGGATCGGAGTTCGTCTGCCCCCAATTTGGCAATTTCGTCGGTGATTTTTCTTTTAATGTATACTCTTTTTTTTCTTCCTTGGCGGTGGATAGGCGAATGGTGGCGAACCAGGACGCGGAGGCGGCACCGGCGGCGGCAGCGCCGGGGGCAGGAGGGGCGGGGGCGACGGTGGACCCGATGCGGCTGGCGTCGCGGTGGCGGTCTCGGGCAGAGTGGGAGTCGGCGGCGGCGGAGCTGGAGGCCGAGCCGGTGCCGTCCGAGCTCAACACCGTCAACAGCTCGGGGCTCTTCTCCGTCGTCTCCACCGACAAGCTGTCCGTGAAGTACCTCGGCAGCCACCACCACGGCCACGACGTCGGCGTCGTGCAGGCCGACCGCCCCGCGCCCACGCGCCGGGCCGTGTACTACTTCGAGATGAGCGTCAGGAACGCGGGGTTCAAGGGGCAGTCGTCCATCGGGTTCACCATCGAGACCTTCAAGATGAGGCGACAACCGGGGTGAGGACCCTTTGCCTTTCTGCCTTGTTTTTTTCCCTGGTTAGTTAGTCATTTATCGTGAAAGATTGGGATGTAATTTCCGATGATTGCATCACTCGTATAAACTAGATGATACCCCGCGTGTTGCTGCGAAAAAAGCGCGAGAATTATGTCTGCGCATTGTGTGACACCAAGTGTTGCTTTTTTTAATGGCACATGACAACACCTGTCTTATCCCTTGTGTACATTTTATAATTTATTTCAACAAACTTTGTAATAAATAAATAAACATATGAGGGAGAGAAATCCAGATAGCATCATCTATACTGTCTCCTGGAGGGAAGCTGGAGTTCATGAACCTGCATCCTCATGCGGTATGTGGAGCCCACCTGTAAAACCACCACACAGTCAATAATGATCTACGGAGTATCAATCTCCCGTAAAAAATACCTAAAAAAAATATTGGCCACAGCCTCATGCGACCTCTATTTCGAGTATGCTCCGCTGACCGGAAAAAAAAATTCCACCAGCAGCAGCTCCCAGTTCTGAAATTCCCATCCAAATCTGGCCCTGACCGCGTCCTTCTCCAGTCTCTCGGCACCGCCTCGATCGTGGCTACTGCCGTCCTATGTCGTGACTCGTCAGCTTTCTCCGAGGCCGCCGCCGTACATAGACAGAATCCCAGGATGTCGTCAGCTTCCTTTGATGCCCCGCCGTAGATATGATCTCGGGTTGGTGGCTGAGCAACTCGAGTAGGAGCTGCAGGTCGCTGCGTGCCAAGGTGCCTTGGTGGCAATTGTGGAGACACTGGAGAGCAGGAGAGAGGTGGCGGTATGAGGACGGCGATGCGGTGACTAATCTAGATGCGAACTTTCCATTTTATAGTGGGGGATTGTCAGTTTCAAATCTAAATAGGGAGCTGTGACTGGAGAGTGGCGGAGCTCAGGAATTGAAGCGCAAGGGACGCAGGAGTTGATGCTCGAGTTTTTGGACCCTTCAATCTTTGCATGCGAGCATGCAATGCTTTAGTGCAATATCCAAATGGGAAGAAAGTTGTTCATTTAATATTGGCGGCACTTGCGGTGGTGGGGTCCTTAGATGATGTGGCTTCACGAAATTACAGGAAAATCATCTAGTGGGTTCCTCTATTTAGATATAGTAGATTTGTGTACAATTTGTTCTGGTAATCTACAAATGTTAGTTAAGTGACCATGATTGGCTATTTGTCGCTAAGGTCTTTTTCATGCTATATACTCCCTCCGTCTCAAATTGTCGTTCACTTTGACTTTTTTGGTGCATGCATTTTGCTATGTACCTAGATAAATAATATGTCTAGATACATAGCAAAATGCATGCGCCAAAAAAGTCAAAGTGAACTACAATTTAAGACGGAGGGAGTAGCTAAGTTCCTAATTGTAAGTTTAAAGAGGCTGTCCGTGCAGACTGTCAAGACTGTTTCTGATTTATGGAATTCTGTAGGTTAACTATAAAGACCCCTTCTCTTCTTTCCCTTACATTTGAGCTGATCTCATATTGTAAATGCTAGTGTTTATGTGGCTTAATTGATTTTTCTTTCTCAAATTTATCCTTTGTGCCCTTTGTTCTTTCTAGTTGGGAGTCAAACAGTTGCGGATACCATGGTGATGATGGCTATCTTTACGTGGGTCAAGGAAAAGGTCAATCATTTGGGCCAAAATTCACATCTGGTGACATAATTGGCGCTGGCATCAACTACTTGTCACAAGAATTTTTCTTCACGTAAGTTTGAGAGTTCTTAGTAACTGATGGTGTTTGCTTGTTTGACTGGCTATTATTAACCTTCTAGGGCATTTTTTTCCTTGGCTGAACATAGGATGATGAATATATTTGTACGTCACTTAGCCATGAACCTCGCTAGCTTTGCAAATATTCTTGTCAGTACGTCCGTAGAATGTAAAATCTTGAATTTAGGAAAAGAATCAAGTCTTTGTATATGCACCTGGCACCACTCTTAGGCTCTTTGCTAGTTTCGACATGCCAATGCCATTCTTCTTTATGTTCAGGTTGGAATGTGATGTATTCTTATTTTTGTTTCTTTCTCTTGAGGCTTTTACCTTATGCCCTTTAGATTTCAGAACATATATCCACACTGTAATCTAACTACATGTAGCATCTTGCAGGAAAAATGGAACTCAGGTCGGAGCCATTCCAAAAGAAATTAAAGGCCCACTATATCCTACCATCGCAGTTCATAGTCAGGGTGAAGAGTAAGCTGACACTTTCTTTAGTTGTTTAGGTGACATATAATTGCTATTTGGAGTAAGTTGTGTTTCACCCCAGGTATCCCAACCTGAGTTACAGAAACATCTGGCAGACTTGGACAGTTATACCTGTGCAGCTGTGCCAAAATGCTGAGTTGCAGAAACATCTGGCAGACTTGGACAGTTATACCTGTGCAGCTGTGCCAAAATGCAATTTACTCATTACTCATTTGTCTTTGGCATGTTATATGATGGTTTCCCCTTGTAGCACAACGCATAAAGTCACAAGTCATACGCCTTAATAGTAATACAAGTTAATTACTCCCTGTTTAATTCTTAGACATAACTTTATCAATGATTGAATCTTGGATTTGTAGGTTCACAACTTCAAATATAAAGATATAGTGAATCAACTGTTGAATTGATGATTTATGTTGGAATGTAAACTCCTACTTAAAGAAGTTACATCACATGTGGTGTTGCTATCTGTGATAGCTTTTTTATACTCCCTCATTCTAACTTATAAGACATTTTGGTGTTTCTAGATACATACCTTTTGCTATGCACTTAGATACACACCATGTCTAGATACATAGTAAAATAATATATTCAGAAAAGCCAAAATGTCTCATAATTTCGAATGGAGTAAATAATTTATGTCTATACCTTTTCATTTTCTATATCTTCATTGAGTCTACTCCAAGTTGCTTAGGACTAAAAGTCTGTTGCCGTTACAGGTTGACTGTAAACTTTGGAAAAGAACCATTCTGTTTTGACATTGAGGTGCGGCAAGATGTTTACGTCACTGAGCTACATCAAAATGTTCTATTTTTTCCCGTCACAACTGAAAATCCTTATTGATCGCACTAGCTATATATCAATAATACTCTTCTGCATCTATGGCACATGCTTCACTTTCTATTATGAATTACTCATCAGAGTTTTGATAAATTTGGCTGCATTATCAAATCAAATACATTTGACAGGAATTTTGATCTCATGCAGACATGCAGTACCCTTTAGTGTGTTATTGGCCAGCCACCACAAAAATATTATGCCACTTAAATGCAATTGATTTTCCTTTATGGTTCATACTTAACAGTTGCAACCATAGCTCTTCCTTTACATAACCACATACACAGCGAGTTAATGCAGAAGATGTGGATATAGTGATCATATATTACTGGGCTTATCCCATTTACTGAACACTAATTCACAAGTGTTCTTGCGCTCTGTCAGTTTATTTTGTGATTGATGTGTTTTGCTTATATTGGCAGGGTTATATTCTTGAAGAGAAAATGAGGCAGCAATCGGTATCTGATAAATTGAACCTAGAGCCGGACATCAGTCATTGGTATTGCTGATACTCACTTCTTGTCTACTTCATTGCTTACTGTCTCCACATCTTGATTTCCATGTTATCTTATTTATAGGTTCTATAATTCTATTAGATTGTTTAACTACTGGCTTATTGTTTCCATGGGTCCTGCCTTTCCTGTTTTTTGAAATTCATTCTATATTGCCTTGTCTTATGGATATGCACCATGAACTTGTGACAGGATTGTCCGTTCATATCTCTTACATTATGGATACCAAGATACATTAAATGCTTTTGATATGGCAAATGCAACTGATCCCCCCACAGATCGCCAAAATGGTCATGCAGAACCTCCCGAAATGTATGGTCTTAGCCACAGAAAACTTTTGCGTCAGGTGAGCTTAGAAACTCAATGGAACTAATTGTCGAATTCATTTCTCTGGTATCTTAGGTAACATCTCCATGGAATCAGTTGATACTTTGTAAAAGTTACACATAAGTTGATACTTTGTAAAAGTTACACATAGCCGCATAGAAGTACACTTCATTTATTGGTCCAGTTTGATAGAGTGTTGATCGTTTAGGCGCCAGTTCCTAATGATTGATGCCTGGGAAACTTTGTGTGAAGTATCTTTATTGTCGTTACTGTTTATGTGTGTTATGAGGGTGACCTGACTTTTGTTTGTTTTTACTACCAATCAATTAGGTTTGGAAGTTATATATTTTTTTGACTTAATTGAAATTTTAAAATTGCATGCATGTGAGCTCATTACCTGTCATTTTCTGTTCTCACAGAAAAGTGACAGTTGATCTTTGCTCTCAACTGTCTTGTAAGCTCGAGCTCTTTTATCTTTGGTTATGCACTGCAAATATGTTGTAATATTACATTTATCCACATCATTCCACCGTATCTTGCAGATGCAGCTGGATATTGCTTTGATACTGCCTCTTTAGATTTTTTTTTTGGCCTCTGGTATGGCTTCTGCCTTCTGAAAACAGTTTATTTTATTTGTTAAAGCTTATCATGAATGGAGATATCGACTCTACATTCAAAAGACTTGGGGAGTGGTATCCACAAGTGATAAAGGTATACTCTACAGTCTCGTGGTTGATTTAATTTACCATCTGTTATTTCCAGGAAAAAAACATGACAGATATTATCTCTCAATTAATCTTCTGAGCTTGTGTTACAATTAATGCCCTCGTCATACATTCAGTCCTGTTTTCCTGGAGAACTTAGTTATAATCTCTGTGTGTTCTAAGAAAGATTTTCTTTCCTTTGCAGGATGAAAAATCGGCTATATGCTTCCTACTCCATTCTCAAAGATTCATAGAATATATCAGGGTAATTATTTGAATATTTAAATTTCAATGCCTGCGCTTCATAGGTCACACCACTTCATTATAGGCTGAATAGATTGTACACCACTTCATTGCTGCATTGCATACGACTCATATTTATAACTTTCTCTAATGTATTAGGCTGAACAACTGGAGGATGCTGTGAAATATGGTCGTGCGAACCTGGCAAGCTTCTTGTCACACAAAGCTTTCGAGGGACTGCTGAAGGTAATGCCATTTTTTTTCTTGTTGGCTTTCTTTTGTTCTGTTGTATGCATTGAGCTCTACATTAGTAATGTTCTCGTAAAATCTGTTTGTTGAAATGAAATCTTCTTAACTTGGTCAGTTTACAATTCAATGAGCTTAAGCACTTGTATTGATAAGCTAAATAGAGAATTAGCTGCTTTCTGCAGGATAGTGTGGCCCTACTTGCGTATGAGAAGCCAGCAGAATCATGCATAGGATACCTGATGGACTCTCCCCAGCGTGAATTCGTGGCAGATGCAGTGAACGCAGCTGTCCTGTCGACCAACCCCACTATGAAGGACCCTGAGAGCTGCCTTTACTCATGTCTCGAGAGGTTACTAAGGCAGCTCACAGTTTGTAGCTTTGAGCGACGTGCATTCAACAACGACCAAGGAGATGCATTCTTACTCCACAAAGAAGTGCAGAATTATGGAAGGTCCAGGTGCTCATAGGCATCAGATCTGATGCGCATCTGAGGAGTAAACTCAGATGCTAGACTCCCAACTGCTGTTTGAAGGGATGAAGGTTCACGACGTAGTGGTTGGCCATGGCAAGCACAGATCTTTCCCTTTGAAGGTCTGTAGTGCCCCTCAACTTTGGCAATGTCGGACACCGAATTGCACAGACAGAGCTCAGACGCTTAGGAAGGTGTTCTAACCTCCCTGTTATCAGAAAACTCACAGTGAGATACGGCCAACGTTTCAGTTTCCCAAATTTGTTGTTGGTTGGCTAATATGCTGTTTGACATTGTGAATGCTAAAAAGTAATAAAGACGCTTCAAGGTATTCCCTTGGTACAGTATCTCGTATCTTGTCTCATGTGAGATTTATGTACAGCTTGGTTTGAGTGCTGCGCTATATATAAAAAAAAAGGGTCACGAAGTCACATAGGATCAAGCTCGACAGGTCCGCTGTTGGTCTGGTTTGGTGACAGCGGGTAGCTATCACGTCATCACGTGTCGTGACATTCAGATTGGTCGACAAGTCCATGGCTGATAAGTTAAAGCGAACAGCGCAGTAACTATCTATTATGGAGATGAGTGCCCGTAGTGCCCATGATTCTTATTGTGCGAGTGAATCTAGTCTAGTCTCTAACAAAACTAATCAGTAGGAAAAAAAACTACCAGAGATGCATTCATGTAAGAAAAGAAAGAGATTAAAAAATGGACATGCGAGGAGATATATTTCCCAAAAGAAAAGAAATTTTCAATTAGCCTGTAAGGAAATTAATCAATTGGAAGTGTCAAACTAACAGAAGCTGTGGGTTGGAACCTAAAGGTCTGCACTGATAAATATAGATGAGTACTCAATATAGATTGTGATAAGCGCCCCATTACATGCACAAGTCGTCGAGTTTGGTTGATTCCTATAAGCGAATATATATAACTAAGGTTAGATTTTAATATCGAAGGGGATGTAGCTCAAATGGTAGAGCGCTCGCTTTGCATGCGAGAGGCACGGGGTTCGATCCCCCGCATCTCCAAATAATTTTTGCACTGTATCTTTTTGCCTTTAGCCCACGTGGAACGTGGGCAACCTGTTTGTCATCTTTGCTCTCCCTTGACTTAAAAAGCTGTTGCGAGCGATCCTATAAGCTAACTGCAGTCGCACAAATTTGTAACGATAGATTTATAGCTATTGGTTTTATTTTTTTATAAATTAGTCAAACTGAGTTTAACTTTGACCTATAGAATTGTGTTTCTTTTTGAATGGAGAGTACACATGGTGATGGTGGACAACTTGATAGTCTCATTTTCCAATCTTCGTTTTAATTCTTTTCCTTGACTTATAGCGTTTTTCCCTAAATGGAAATATACTCCGTTCGCATTTACAATGACAAATAAACCTATCTATCAATCCATATTATTCAAAGCAATATGTTTTCTTAGTCGCTTCTATCTTATTTTAGTGTCAAAATCTAGATCAAAATGTGTTTCATCGTAACATCGCGTGGGCGTGTAGCAGGTACATGTGCTAGAGGTGGCCATTTGAATTACCCAAAAAAAGTCGAGCTAGATAATATAATATTTAAGAGTTTCAGATTTCTAAAATTGATACCTGATCTTTTCATGAAAAACAATTCTATTCAAAATCAGGTAAACAAGTAAAATTCATAAAAGACAAAACTCTAGCCGCAAGTTTAAACAATACTCATTTCCACCAATTTCTTAATAATTTGCATTTTCCCAAAAAATAATAAAAAATTGTATTTTTTAAAATTATACAGAACAATGTAGACGTCCACAACAAACACACATGTATAGCCTATGAATAAGGATGACAACAGGTCGGGTTCGAATTGGATGAAGTCTCCGTGCATCCAAAACCAAAACCCGAAACCGAAACCCAAAACCGAAATCAAAACTGATTCGGGTGAAAATTCATCACCAAAACCAAACCCGCGGATACTCGAAACCCAAACGGATACCCAAATCTCGAATGGATACCCAAAACCCGCGGATATATATACACATATTCACATGTATAAATAAGAGGCAACAAATAATAAATATTTTCATGAGTTAACTTTAAATAATTTTAATAATCTAAGTAAACAAATTATTATTAGTATATTATAAAATATGAATTTTAATTCCAAATAATTTATTTCGGATATCCATTGGGTATCCATAGGTGGAAAACCAAACCCAAAACCGAACCCGATTGATTTTAGGGCCCCGAACCCAAAAATCGTGGATGAAAAACTACCACCAAAACCAAAACCGCTGGACCTAAAACACGCAGATATCCGAATCAAAACCGACCCGCTGCCATCCTTATCTATGAATACATTTATGCAAACCCTATCCCTAAAAGCACCTCTCAAGGACTGAGCCAGCAGATCTCGAAAATCACAAAGTCATCGCAGCCACCTACCTTGACAAAAACGTCACCTTCCACTTAATCTACGTGTGATATGTATGTATTTTCATGAACATTGGAGGTGTTACCTTTTTTTTGAGGAATTGGAGGAGTTACTTGTCGCCCCATTACTATTTTTCTGATGAATTCGAGAACTTCCGGCCCGTGCTCCTGAGCAGGCCCAGCCCATGAAAACGCGCGGACACCTCAACGGGCCCACATTTCAGTCACCGTTCTCCGGGGTTTAGGTAGGTTTTTCCCTTCTCGCAATCTTACCTTTTCTTTGTTTGATTCCCTCCCGCCGCCGCCGCCGGAGACGCCGAAACACGCCAGCGCCCCAGCGTTTCTCCTCCCGCCGCCGGGGTAATAAGGAACCGGAGAAAAGCAGCGCAAGAGAGATGTGGTACCTATGCGTCTTCTACCACAGGCTCCTGGACTACCGGCGGCCGGAGGTGGAGTCCCTTGCCGAGCTCTTCGCCGGCCCGGGCGCCAGCGAGTCCGTCGAGTGGCGCATGCCGGAGAACCACCACGTAGAATCGCCCTTCCACCTTGTTCGCCTCCCCGGAGACGAGCGCCTCGCCGCCCAGGTCGCCAACCGCAGTAAGCGCGAGCTCAGGTCCTTTTACACTTCCCAACCTTCTCCTCCCGTTGCCGTTTATTGATTGCTCTGCGTGATTCTCTGGCGTCGTGCGGGGTAGGCCTGTTGGTGAAGGGGATCTATGAGCTCTGGGGCCATGGCACCACCTACGAGGAGCTGGAGAAGTCGGTCAGGGAGTACCCCGACGAGAGAAAGCTACCGTTCCTGACCCCGGAAAGCACCTTCAAGATCGTTGTCGACAGCTTCGGCAAGGTGATCAGCTCCCAAGAGCAGAACGAGATCATTCAGAGCCTCACTTACATACCATTCCAGGTTGATGACATATTCTTTTTTTGGTGCTGATCTTGTGGATGCTGCTGAATTGTATTAGTCACGTAATGAGGCTTCACCTGTTGGTTCTTTTCAGGGACGTGTTAATTTGAAGAAGCCTGATCACAGGTTCTTTGTCATGGAGACAGATGACTATGGGTCCAACAATGGTCTCCCACCGGTTGTGAAGAGGTCAATATTCTTTGGCCGGGAGGTTGGAGCTGCTGATAGGCATCTCCTGCCAACATACCAGCTCAAGAGTAGGAAGTACATTGGGGCGACTGCAATGGATGCTGAAATGGCTTTCCTCATGGCCAATCAGGGTCTGGCCCGGCCTGGGAAGCTTGTTTATGACCCTTTTGTTGGGACTGGTAGCATTTTGGTCGCAGCGGCGCATTTTGGAGCTATGACGATGGTTTGTGTTTGTGCTAATAAATATACCTTTTAATTTTGTTAGTCTTGTCTTTCTGGTAAATTCTTTTCAGGGTGCAGATATCGATATAAGGGTTGTACGGGATGGCCGTGGCCCAGATTGCGATGTTTGGAGCAACTTTGAGCAGGTAATTTACATTGTTATCTTCAATCAGCTTCTTGCATGCTTTGTTGTCTCTATAGCCCAGTCATCTGCAATTTGTTTGCAATTATTGGCCTCATGAAAAGGGCATGTACAGCAATTTTGGTAGGTGTTATAACTTATAACAATTGATGGTGGCAACAATGATTTCCCTGTCATGACAAATACTTTTTTTTAACTTTTATCCTCTATATTTGTGACTCTTGTTGATTTATCTCTAGCCTATCTCAACAAACCAGTAACACTCATAAGTTGGTCTAGCAATACTAGATTTTGAGACTATGTAGTATGTACCATAGTTCTTCTATCCTTGACTCAAAATAGGGTCTGTTTTGTGGCTACCAATAGGGATGAGGCAGGGTTTCATCAAATTGATTCAATTGGAGAATTGACTCAACTTGTTGGGACAATATGCTTGGTTCTTTGATGAGTCCTTGCTGAGTGAGAAATCGAACGGGACCCGTGCTGGCAAGTTTTTACCTTGCTTCCAAGGGAAAGCTATTTCTGTTTGCTTGCTGTGGCAGAGCAAGGCGAGGCAAGCCAGCACAGGAATCAAACATGCCATGCTTGTTATATCAGCCTCATTATGTCATGATTTGCATGATTTTTTTTACTTACTAGTTTTAGTCACGGAAGACATCCATGTTTAGTATTCACCTTTTCTTTTTGGCAAGAATACTTAGGGATTCATTTGTTAATTGAATGGCTGGAATGTTAGATTTATTGTTAAGCACTGATGTGTTGTCTATTTATCAGTACAAGTTACCAGAGCCTTTGTGTTTGCTAAGGGCAGACAACAATCTCCCACCCTGGCGCCCAGGATTGAAGGAGGTAACAGTTGTGCATTATGTACTATTTATGGACATGCATTTTCATGTTAAAATCCATTAGTGTTTACTAGTGTATGAAATGAAAATGTGAGGTATCCTTTTCCACAAAATGCACAATAACTTGTCTGGTTAGTATGGCTCTATTGCTGGAACCAAACTTTTTTTGTGTGTGTGGGGCAGCAGTAGTGGGTGGTGCGGGGGGTCCAATTTTGCATTACGGAGTAGCATATTAGGCTAGAAAGAAGTGCAAGTTCAATATAAAATTGTATGTATTTGCACTCAAAACTCAACAAAAATGCCTTCATGATTAATGCTCTCACTTAATCTGAAAAGCCTTGTCTGCAGTGGGTAGATCCATTACCTAATAAATCTATTGCATAATTGCATTGCTACATGAAATTTGATTAAAGCTTATATTATGAGTTTTTCGTTTCTTCATTAGTGCGTCTCCAACGGTATAAGCTAGCAAATGTGGCAGAAAGAGACAATAGCAGTTGTTGTGTAAGAGAGGGGAATCATGCTAGCCTCTTGTCTTTTGCACTATTCAATGAATAAAATTTTGATTCAGCTAGCCTTAAGCTCATTTGGGATGCCCTTAGGCTTTCATTAGGGAATGGTTCCTTTTATTGGAGTCTACAATTTGTGAGCCTGTCTTTATTGTTGCTTCTGCCTCCATGAGCTTTTTTGAAACTCACTCGATCAGATTTGTCTTAATCTTAACTGAAAATACCACTGCCTGTCATCAATCAGATGTTCGATGCAATAATTTGTGACCCACCATATGGAGTCCGGGCTGGTGGCCGGAAGTCTGGTGGTCGGAAGCTCATAAAAGGCGTCAAAGGCCCTTACACAGTGCCGGATGAGAAACGGGACAACCACATCCCATCAACTGCGCCATACAGCCTCGCCGAGTGCGTCCATGACCTCCTCCACCTTGCCGCAAGGATGGTAATCATGGGTGGCAGGCTCGTCTTCTTCTACCCTGTAGTGCGAGGTGAAGACGGCGCTGGAAGCCCGCAGTTCCCGGAGCACCCTTGCTTCAAGCTGATCACCTCCTCTGAGCAGATCCTGAGCTTTCGGTACGGCCGGGTTCTGCTGACCATGGTGAAGGTCGCACCCTACACCGAGGAGATTGAGAAGATGGCCGCAGAGCGGCACCAAGAGTTCAGGGAGAACCACCAGAAGTGGATGGAGGAGGGCAACCTCCACTCTGCCGTGTTCGAGCCAGCTGATGGGAAGCCTGATAGGGAGTCCAAACCCAAGTACAGAGGCAAGTACGTGTAGCAGCGCAGATACTAACCTGTTGAATTTAGTGGAAAGACATTTTATGGTTCTCCTGTTGTGCATTCTGAGCTAGACCAAATTTTATGATCTAGAGTGTTAGCAGGTGCTGCGAGATGTACTGCTGCCCTAGAGTATGATACAAAGCTGGCCAGTCCATTTGATGGATGAGGAAGTATAATTGTAACTCAATTTTGTCTGAACTTAATTTTTTGGTTAACCTGCCTTTGACACGGCAGTCGAAATTTGTGCTGTTTGTTAATGAATTATGCGAAACACATTACCTATTTGAAATACCTTGATTTTTTTTTCTTAAAAATGATTTATTAGGGTGCATATAGGGTGTATTTGGTTACTTGCATTAGTTGTCCTGGATTAAACTTATATTATAAAGCTAGTATAAAGATATGCAATGTCTTGATGTTTGGTTGTCATGTATTATGTATAGGTACATTGTGTTTGATAAAATTGTACTGTATTTGGTTGCTTACGTTGTGTTGCATGTAGTCATCTATATTAGAGGTTTTATGTTTCTATTAGTGGCGAGATGTTTTTTTATGATCATAAACTTATGCAAATCTGAAATGTTTACAGAGGGTCTGACTAACCAAACAAAAGCAATTTGTATATAGCTAACCAAAGAGGCTAATAAATGCATCCATATGCTTGTTTATCCGCATACAGCAAAAGACAATACAATTTGGTATTATTTGATTGCACTACATTACTCTATTGCATTGTCTATCCCAGTGGTTGAGCTGCAATACAATTATCCTGCTCTGCAATGGTTGAGCTGCAATACAGTTGTCCTAAATGGTGCAATATGGTTGTCCTCTGCAATGGTTGAGCTGCAATACAATTGTCCTGAATGAACTTAACAGACCGTGCAATAGCGTGGAGTCTTATTCAGTTTTGTTGTGCATCAATCAGAATTCTACACGTTCAATCAATTTTGTTAGCCTATTAAAAGATTTATTTTGAAATGTCAGATGGTCATCTCTGTAATTCATCTGTAATCTCCTTTACAGAGCTGTGATCAACAGCTGTTATCAGTTGTGATAACCTCATTGTTGTACTAGTGATTCAGTCATTATAGTCGTTCTTTACTGATGAGCTGTGTACCGTGGCAGACCGTGCCAGCATTCACATTCGCGCGTCGCCATATATAGTGTATTCTTGCATCTAAAGATAGTTCATACATCGGCCATTTTAACTCGACGCAAAAAAAAAAAAAAAAATCAGAAACCAAAAAAACCTTTGGATCGCAGATATTAGGAGATGTAGCAGCTTGTTCGAGGCCGTCACAAAACAGAGGAAAATCTGAGCGGCACGGAGAACTGCAGTTTCGTTGTCGCCAACCTTCAATGCAAAGATCGCCACTTATCTGGCCCCTTTGCTCTGCAAATTGGCTTCGTCTGTTTCCTTGAAACTACTCCTTTTCATCCAAATCCAAAAATTGACAGCAGCATATACAAAACAAAGCCAGCTAATAAAAAACTAAAAGACAAATCCATTGATATCCGCCTTCTGGCTTTTCGAGGAAACGAAATAGGGGATGTGCACTCGAGAACCATCAGAAGCCATTAGATTTGACCTCAAATGTAATTCAGTCCGCATCATGGTTGGATCGGTGGATCCACATCATTTGGATCCCAGGAATCACTCGAGAAACCAACAAGACGCAACGAAAATAAAAGAGAAAGCAAATGTAAAGAAGGCTCAGACGAAAAATGGGTAGAAAGTTTGTTTGTCAGCCCAAAGAGAGAATATAATCCCCTCTGTTCAGAGTGGTGCATGACTTTGTATCATCATTGCCCCCTCATTACAAGCTCGCTTTCCTCTTCATACGAGCAAGAAAGAGGATCGAACACAGAAAGGAAAACAGATCCAAAATCACGAAATAAAAACACAGCGACGGCGGGCAGAGGAGATTGTGGAGGAGCACGACTTCAGGAGGGTCGTATTTATAGGGTGGCCCGCGGCGGCGGCGGCTTCTCTGCTAGGGTTCCTTCCTTGGGCTCGATTCTTAGATTTTGTGGCCCAAACAAAGCTGTTCCTCCGAAAAATTTTCTGGCCCAACTATGGCTAGCACCACGCTTCTCCTGCGTGTCTCTCTGAGCACGCCAGCCCAACGGGCTCGGGGACGCATGCTGTGCAGCCCGTTCGTTGTTGAGTTCCACACGCATCTGCAAACTGGATTTTGTAAACCGATCGTACACTGGGCATGTCCAACAGAAACCACAACCATATCAGTCCAAGCGCTCGGCCGAATTGATTTTCGAAGGTGGATGATGCTAAGTCCGCGGCCCAAAATTGGCTTGGAGACCG
Organism: Bothriochloa decipiens; assembly: GCA_023333625.1. Lineage (NCBI taxonomy): Eukaryota > Viridiplantae > Streptophyta > Magnoliopsida > Poales > Poaceae > Bothriochloa > Bothriochloa decipiens. The sequence continues at coordinate 37,140,362 of CM041635.1, read as the reverse complement.
CCGGCCATCCAATTTTACATTCGCCACATGTTGAAAGTGTTGTTTCGTGGAAATGCTTAGCGAAGCCGACTGATGTCGTTTTTGGTTATAAGAGAAAAACACCGCCTTATCAAGTTTCGAAAAAACATTGCACTATGACTAATAATGAGGTCTAATAACTTGAAGCGAACTGGACAAACCAAACACGTGTTCTTTTCCAGGAAAGAGGAGGGATCAGAGGCTAATTCCTACTGAAATATATTAAGAAGAACCAACAATTCAGAATACAAGCAAGAAGAGAATAGAGATAAAAAATAGTCTTTTTGTTCGTTTTGACTTATCAGTCACGTTATAGTATGTATGTGTCACAAGAAAACAGTATCAGCAGAATAGTTTTTTCTTTTCAAATATGCATGATAGTGTGTATCTTTGCATTAAGGAGAAATAGAGTTTATGTACAACAATGCCGGTGACCGGCAGCGAGCTCAAAAAGGCTACATAATTAATAGAGCGACAACAAAGGGGAGAGATCAAACCGTCAAGCGGATAGTTAGCGCCTCATAATAAAATAAAAATTGACCATTTCTCCTCATAGTTGTCTTAGGTTGTAAGTTGCAGCAACAGCAGGCCAGGTTCCATTTGTCGTTAACAGCTCCACAGAACATTTTTAGAAAGGTCAAGAACATTATTTTCTCCCTTTTGAACTAGACGCGTTATTCTGCTGCCGGTGCTGTGCCCTCTACTCCAATCAAAAGCTCTCACACTCAAACGCCTTTGGTCTCTGTGTCGTGTTTTCGTTGCAGCTTGCAGGCAAAGATATATAGGACACGCATAGCGAAGAAATACGCGCTCTCTCCCCATGTGGAAGCAAAGCAAAGTAAGGCCTGCTCCGTCCGTTATTATCCTATCCTCCAATGAATACAAAAACTTCAGTTAAGAAACAACAACATAGTCTGTGGAGTGTATCTGTATATTCTTCGTCTCTGCAAAATCACGTACGCATCACCTGCCTGCCCTCATGATCTGGCAGGCTACTACGTTACGTTTCGGAGAGACTGTGCAATTGGAATTGTCAGTCCAAGTCATGCTGTTGGACTGGACCTCAACGAACTCAACCTTATATTCCACGGGTAGCTAGCTACATCAATCATATCAATATAATCTTACGCACACACCACCTAATACACGGGAAAACTAAGATTACTTTGGTGCTCTGCAACCTTCACTCAATCTCGTTACAAACACCTAATGGTTCAATCAGGGTCAATTCAAGATTATTCCCGCCTCCTCCTCTTCTTCTTTCCGTACTCCTTGTGCATATTATCTTTCTGTCTTTTGATCTGAAATCTCTTTTCATTTTCTTTTGATATATATAAAAGAGGTTTCCAAACCTATTTTCATCTAGTTAAACTGGGAGTAGCTTTTACATGTAGTAGTAGACTAGTAGTAGTGTGAAAGTTTGGTTGAGTTTACCTTAATCCCTTGGCCACAAAGCTATCTAGCTAGGCCGGCCGCATGCTGCAGCTAGCTGCAGAGATTTGCTTGAGGTCCAACCAAACACAAGCACACGCCCCGCCCTCCCCGATGCATCATCCATCCATAAAAGAAAACGCGATCGGAGGGGGAGACGCCCCAACCGTTTTTCATTAAGAAGAATGCGATTCTTCTCGATCGCGGAAAAACCCCCTAACCCCGGCTACGCCAACGAGGGGATTTTTATTACTCCCAGCCTGAAATTCGCTCTCATGGGGATTCGAACTCAGACCTGAGGGGTGCCGCCGGAAAGCTCTAATCCATCCATTGGTTGGGGTTTGGTGAACGTCCCTCAAACCTGCACATGCAGTGCGGTGTTTTGTATGTGGTAGTCAATCCATGTTCCAACCACAGCAAAAGGCACCCATATGCATCTATCTATCTCATTTCACCCTGCACCAACAAATGCAGGCTACCTCTCAACTAGTCCTAGCTGCTTCATTCTCCAGTCATTCAGTGATTCATTATATGCCCACATTCAGAAACCCAGCAAAAAAGCAAAGGTTGTCTCTTCCAAATAGAGACTCAGTGCAGGCCGGGTTCTGATTCAGTTGTGTACACATTTTTGTGTGACCAGACCTAGCTAGGCTTTATCTTGTGATGAGTTGCACCTACTCTACTCTTTCCTTGCACATAAGTAAGGTCACACTCACACCTGATGATCTGAAGCAAAGATGGATGCGGCCATTCGATCAGATCAGCAGCTAGCATGGTGTTGGGTGATCACTGAGGAACCGAGGATGGATGGATGTATGGAAACGTACGTGTTAACGAAATAGGGCAAGGGAACAGCTCAACGACCAGCGAAGGGGATTGTTCGTTCCACTTGCTTCCTCGTATCTTTTTAGTTAGATAGAGGTCTGGAAGGCCATGCAAAGTAGTCCATGCATCATGTGCTGATGTGCCTTTTGCAGCAGTAGTTGTGTGCAGCAGTGCAGGCCGGGGATACCGTGTCCACTAATGTGATGCTAGCTCTCCAAACACAACACTTGTGAAAGGGACCAGGTCTCAGGTCCTCGTTGCTTGAACTTGTCAACCAAGTGTCGTCCCTTCCTGGGTTACGACTTTGGTCTCTCACCAGTTCACCTGCCCCTGCCCCTATAAGTTGCTTCCAATATGCTTTGGTTGCATCTCCTCATTTTGTCCTCAGACCTTCCCTTGTTGCCACTTGGGAGACTCTCTTAATCAAAGCTAAACTTCGCATATATAGCGCTTTGCTTCATGCTGTTGAGGAGTTGCTCCAACCGTTGCACATCTCAAGCTTCAGCCTACAGGCCGGGGTTGAGCATATATATCGATATAGCTGGAGGATCAGCCATATACGACATCGGATCGGAATCTACCGATCGACAAAGCCAGCGCTATCTTGTTGTACAAGAAGCAATACCGAGGATTCCGTTCATCTGAGCTAAGCCATAGCTCCTCTTGCTAGCTCTTGGTGCATCAATATGAGAGGCTTTGCTTGCGCTCACCACGCAGAGAAACGCCATCGCCTGGACAGAACTTTGTGAGTTCATTTCCCTCTTATCCTCTCCATTTTTATTCTCCCTGTACTACTTCATCTTATTGTTAAACTCCGTTTCGAGTTTCATGGACGTGCCACGTGTCGTCGTCCTGTTCGTCTGCAAATGAACAATGAAGCCAACACCATGCATGCTACTCGACTGCAAGCCGTTTTGTTTTTCTCCTAATAAATTTCAGTTTATTTCATTGCCCTCGTCAACCTAAGATTTGTTTCCACACATCTTATTCATGATTGTTGCGCCATTTAGAAACACAGTTAGTCGTCCTATTCTGCGACCGAACATTACAAAGTTGGTCAGAATCTTAAACTCTTTTCTTATCATAGGCTAGTTATTGGTAAATTGTCAAGAAAACTGATTTCACCACATGGAACCCTTGCGACTTAATTTTAAGTGCACAAGCAATTTTCTTTTTGCTCGAATACGCAAAAAATTTTTGCACCATTATCATTAAGGTAAAAAAATTAAACATAAACGCGCTTAGCGCCCTAGATCGTCTAGAGTTATAGCTAGTTTCAGGTTCACGCACAAGTGACTTTCAGAGACGGTATAGGTTTTTTTCAGAAATCTGAGACGAACCACCCTTATTTCGTGCACAGTTAACAGAACCCAGTTTTTCAAAGTTGCCTATGATAACCTGTTTTTCTACTAGTTTTCTAGGCAAGCTAACCCAGGCTAGCTAGTTAATAATTTTATTATAATAATAATACCGACGTATACCGAGTTACTTTCATGGTTGGCTCACCTGTTCTCTGACCAAGCAATTGATAATCCGGTGCAACAAACAATCTGAGGGTGAATTGGTTGGGGGTGAGGAAAAAGTCACAGCTCGTGTCTCTGCACTGAACAAGTCTGCGTGCTTCTCTTGATGCCAATTGCCAAGTGACACGAACAGTCCCTGCATAGAATATGCGCAGGACAAACACACACCCAATGCACGCCTGGAGATGAAGTCGTCAGCGATAACGAAAGGGCGAGTCTAGACTCTACTGTAGAGCAGGGACCATGGAGATGGAAGGGGGGAGGCTGATGGACAGCAGTCAGCGATAACGATACGCTGATGACATTTGGCAGTTGATTATATGAGATGGTCCTGGACCACTGGGGGAGTATGGAGCTAGCTGTTCTTGATGACTTACTGTTGGAGTGGGTGAAGAGATAGTTCTGACTAACGACTTCTCCAGGTCTTGAGTTGGAATTTGGAAAAACAAATGCGAATCGAGGAGGATCATCAGGATTTGGTCACTGCAAGCAGCATATAGAGGACCAAAATAAAATGCATCGCAAGCTTAGCTTTCCTTTCACACTGTAATAAAACTAAAGAGAAAGTTAAAAACAGCATGTGTCTTAACAGCTCGGTGAAAAATACCTACACTTTGTAACAAGATCCCATTTTGGCTGTATATATATTGATCATTTCATCTTTTGATTGAATCTGTTCGGTTTTCTTGCCACTGAATGTTACTGACAGTAAATATAATACGAGTTTGCTTGTGTTGATTTGAATCCAGCAGCAGTTTGAGCAGGAAGGACTGCATCGGAAGGTACTACGGCAAGGATGCCGGCAAGTACAGGCCGTTCAGCGCGCTGCTGCCGGAGGGCTCGAGCGGCAAGGTGCTTTACGTGAAGCTGGTGCTGGTCCTCCTCATGTGCGGCTCCTTCATGGGCCTCCTCAACTCGCCGTCCATCCACCTCGCCGACGAACACCACCCCGCCACCACACCTCAACCTGCAGAGGCGCCGCCGAAAGCGCACAGCTGGACGTCGCACCCGGACGCGGCGAACGCGGGGTACGCGTCGAGCCTGAGGATCGACTGGTCGCAGATCGAGACGGCGGCGGCGGAGCACTTCGCTGGTCCGGCGGCGGACGGCGGCGGCACGCGGGCGCGGGTGGCGCTGCTCAACTTCGACGACGGTGAGGTGGAGGAGTGGAGGGCGCGGATGCCGCACACGGACGCCGCGGCAGTGCACCTGGAATACGTCGGGAGCGACGTCACCTGGGACCGCCTGTACCCGGAGTGGATCGACGAGGAGGAGGTATACGGCGCGCCGACGTGTCCGGACCTGCCGGAGCCTGCGGTGGAGTCGGAGGAGGCGGCCTACGACGTCGTCGCGGTGAAGCTGCCGTGCGGGCGCGCGGCGAGCTGGTCCAAGGACGTGGCGCGGCTGCACCTGCAGCTGGCCGCGGCGCGTCTCGCCGTGCGCGGGCGCCACGGCGGCGGTGTGGCGGCGCACGTGCTCGTGGTGAGCCGGTGCTTCCCGATGCCGAACCTGTTCAGGTGCCGGGACGAGGTGGCGCGCGACGGCGACGTGTGGCTGTACATGCCGGACGCGAGCGACCTCCGCCGGAAGCTGGCGCTCCCCGCGGGTTCCTGCAAGCTGGCCATGCCGTTCAGCGCGCTCGGCGAGCCGTACGCCTCGGCGGCGCCGGAGCGCGAGGCGTACGCGACGATCCTGCACTCGGAGCAGCTGTACGCGTGCGGCGCCATCACGGCGGCGCGGAGCATCCGGATGGCGTCGGGGTCCGGGCGGGACATGGTGGCGCTGGTGGACGAGACGATCAGCGCGCGGCACCGCGGCGCGCTGGAGGCCGCCGGGTGGAAGACGCGGACGGTGCGGCGGATCCGGAACCCGCGGGCGTCGCGGGACGCGTACAACGAGTGGAACTACAGCAAGTTCTGGCTGTGGACGCTGACGGAGTACGACCGTGTCATCTTCCTGGACGCCGACCTGCTGGTGCAGCGGCCCATGGAGCCGCTGTTCGCGATGCCCGAGGTGAGCGCGACGGGGAACCACGGCGCCTACTTCAACTCGGGCGTCATGGTGGTGGAGCCCTGCAACTGCACGTTCGCGCTGCTGGCGGACCACGTCGGCGACATCGAGTCGTACAACGGCGGCGACCAGGGGTACCTGAACGAGGTGTTCGCGTGGTGGCACCGCCTGCCGTCGCACGCCAACTACATGAAGCACTTCTGGGGCGGCGACACGGCGGAGCGGCGCGCGGCAAAGCGCCGCGTGCTGGCGGCCGACCCGCCCGTGGCGCTCGCCGTGCACTTCGTCGGGCTCAAGCCCTGGTTCTGCTTCCGGGACTACGACTGCAACTGGAACGTGCCGGCGCTGCGCCAGTTCGCCAGCGACGAGGCGCACGCGCGGTGGTGGAAGGTGCACGACGCCATGCCGCGCGGGCTCCAGGGGTTCTGCCTGCTGGACGAGCGGCAGAAGGCGCTGCTGCGCTGGGACGTCGCGCGGGCCAGGGAGGCCAACTTCTCCGACGCGCACTGGAGTGTCCGGATCGCCGACCCGCGACGGAGCATCTGCGCCGGGGGAGACGCCGAGGCCTGCCGCGAGAGGGAGATCGCCGGCCGCCTGGTGGAAGGGAACCGGATCACCACGTCGTACGCCAAGCTGATTGACAATTTCTGAAGAATTCTGACGGCAGCAGTAACATCAACATGTTCATCATCCCACGGCGCGTAGCTCCGTGCTCGTGCTTCGAATTTTGTTTGGTGCTATCCATCATACACATCCATGGCCATCAGTATTGATCTGAGACGGTCGAGTGAGATGTCAGGGCTCTGCCTGTCTGTCTGTCACGTGGCAATATGCTCAGCAATCTTTTTGGACGACCCTCGTCTCATCACGTGCATGCCAGGTGGATGGTTCATTGCGTCAAAAGTTTTGACTCAAAACCTCTTCGCATGATTTTCTTCGTCTGTTTTGCTAATTATGTACCCCTACAATGGAGAACCCGAAACATAGCTGATTCTCCGATGAAAGGCATACTCAGCGAGCTCAATTTACCGCCCGCTCAGTTTTGGATCCACTGCCAACACTGGATACAAGTTGATTTGGGCTACGTGGGCGCCGCGACGATCTTCCTCTTGCTCAAGCTGAAACGCCGGCACTGGACGGCAGACCACCAGTGGAGACCAGGTCCGAATATTTTTTTTAATGAAAAACAGGTGAAGTTTTTTTTTTTTTTTTTGAAACCGTGCGCTTCACGTTCTTCGTTAAGCGAGAGCAAGATTTTTGAAATACAATCGGAGACCGACATTGGAAAGTTGCCATGACCGATCCCCAAACACACGTTTACAAGAAGCGTCGGCTTAACGGCAGTGCTGGAAAGCAAGTTAACATTATTTCCGGTATGGCTAAAAAGCACGGTGTTTTCTATCTCAAAAAAAGCATGGTGCTGTAAACTTAAACTTCATCTATCTTAACACAATGACAAGTAAATCTTATATAAAAAGGACGTTCGTGACAACTGCTATCTAGTTGATCCGCATGACCGCACGTTAGAATGACGTGAACACTGAACATTATCTGCTGTAAGCGGGACAAAATTTCCTCGAGTTCAAAGGTGCCTAATTAGGCCCAAGATCCTCAAGTCACCCTCTCTCATTCCTCACTCCCACATCCACATGTATCTAGTTAAGGGTTTAAGGTGAAGGCCCGTTTCTCCGCCAAGTCACATTTTCACCCTTGTTTCCTACTTTGGCAATGCTCCCTTGCCCGACAAGGAGCTTGCTACCATCCAAGACGATGCCTCTCCTCCGCCCCTTTCACCTCGCCGCCATCCCCCTAAACCTTCTCATTCTCCTCTCCCACACTACCGCCACAGGACTCATCTTCATCACCCTCTGGCCGCGTGCCTCCATCCCATTGTGGCTAGGATGACGCACCATCATCAACCACGAGAAGCCTCCTCTACGCGCATGCATTATCCAACTACCTTGATAGTTGCCTTCGCCACAAACCCTCTCCAACGGTGGCTCAACGCACCACGCCAACCCTCGTTGCCTCGATTGTCGCGCGGAGGCCACCGTCCGGATCCAATGGGGAAGGATCGGATATGCCACTGGCATCATGTTCCTAGTAGCCATCTAGGTACTGAGATTGAGTTTCCCCATGTTAGAACCTACATTCACCAAAGGTCTTCTTCTCGGTGCTCGAGCTCGTGCGATGTCATGTGCGAGCACCGGAGCTAACAAAACAACAAGCGCGGCGATGAGTGCATGCGAGCACTAGAGTTGGCAATGTTGCAGTGTGCTTGTGCAGCATGAAGCGCTAGTGACGAGCGAGGAAGCAAAGAGCAAGGGGAAAAGGAAAAAAACTATTAGACCCAATTATTAGGAAGGATTGCTGCTAAAATTGATTAGGGTTCCTGTCTATTGGAATCAATTTGGAGGGTTCAATTAGAGCATGTACAATAACCGGCAATTCGCTGGCCACGTCAATTGCATGTAGGCCGTAGAGGAGAGAGAAAGCCATGCTTGGTGCTAGGTCCGTCGCCCAGCTCAACACGGAAGCCAAGACACTTTTGCCTGCATGTCAAGCTCTCTACCTCTCATATCTTTGTCTAGTGAATAAAAACAATATTTAGACTGTTTATACATATTAGTTGTTATATGATTTAGGCTCTAAACTTGGCTATTGATGACTTGGCTTGGCTTATAACCAAGTCTTATTGGCCTGGCTCTTAGGGGATATGCTGCAGGAGTTGAAGAAGAAGCGGCCAGTGGCTTAACCGAGTCTCACGTGTAAAATGGCATGAACGAGTTAACCCTTTGGGGCACTCGGTTGCATGTTTATATAGGCAGGAAACGCCCCTGCGTGGCTTACAACTTGAGTTACAAGATTACAACAAACTCAGGGATAATATCTATCTCCTGACTACCTAACTATCTAACAACTCGTTACATATCTTTGAGTAAAGGTCATGGACGCCAATGTCCAGGTTCAGGTAACCTATACTTTAACATCCCCCTCAATCTTAGCCACTAATAAGGTTAAGATTGTTTTTGAATTTCTTTAACTGTGCAACAGAGATAGCTTTCGTGAACCCATCTGCAACTTGATCTCCTGAACTGATGAACCATATCTCCAACAATTTCCATGCCACTCTTTCTCTCACAAAATGAAAGTTAATCTCAATATGTTTCATCCTGGCATGAAACACTAGATTTGCTGATAAATATTTTGCACCCAAATTGTCACACCACAAACGTGCAACAGGTGGATGTGGAATACGTAGTTCAGTCAACAACTTTTGTACCCACATGAGCTCGGCTGTGGAATTAGCTAAAGCCTTGTATTCAACTTCAGTTTATGACCTTGACACGGTCGCTTGCTTCCTTGCTATCCAGGACACCAGATTATCACCAAGATATACAACAAACCCTCTAGTGGAGTGACGATCATCAACATTACCAGCGCAGTCGGCATCCGAGAAGGCACTGACTAACATAGAGCTAGACCTCTTGATTTGAAGACCATGTTTGATTGTTCCCCGCACATATCTCAGTATTCTTTTTACTGCACTCCAATGAACCGAAGTAGGAGCATGGAGAAACTAACAGACCTTATTTACTGCAAATGCTATATCAGGTTGTGTAAGTGTGAGGTATTGCAATGCCCCCACTAGACTTCTGAACCTCGTGGAGTCCTCGGGTCCAAGTTTCTCTCCATCTGCAATACTCCGAGACAGACAATGGTGTCTCAGCTAGCTTTGCCCTGTCCATACCAGCCCAAACAAGTACATCATTGGCATATCTCTCTTGAGTCAACAGAATTCCACTGGGAGATTTCTTAACTTCAATCCCAAGGAAATAGTGGAGATCACCTAAATCCTTCAACGTAAAATCTCTTTGTAGATCCTTTAACAATGTAACTGTGGCTTCTTGGGATGAACTTTCAACAATTATGTCATCCACATAGACTAGCACATACATACTGTACTTGCCTCGGTTGTAGTAGAACAGCGACGTGTCAGCTTTGGAAGGAACAAAACCAAGAGACTGCAGCCTCTTGCATAATCTTGCATACCATGCCCGTGGAGCTTGCTTCAAGCCATAGAGTGCCTTGTCAAGCTTGCAAACGTACTCTGGATGAGCTTTATCAGCATAGCCTGGCGGTTGATCCATATAGACTTCTTCTAGAATTCCATGGAAAAATGCGTTCTGAACATCAAGTTGGCGAAGTGTCCAACCTTTTGATATAACAATGGACATGATGAGTCGTATCATGGCAGCTTTCACCACGGGGCTAAAAGTATCTTCATAGTCAATTCCATACCGTTGCTTGTATCCTTTAGCAACCAATCATGCCTTATACCGATCAATTGAGCCATTTTCCTTGCGCTTGAGCTTATACACCCATTGACATCCTATGATGTTTTTACCTTTGAGACGAGGAACCAAATGCCATGTTTGATTCTGCAGTAAGGCTTGATGCTCATTATTCATTATTGCATGCCAATTCTTGTCTCTAAATGCTTCATCAAGTGTCGTTGGTTTTTCAGGGTTGGTTTTGGAGAGCATCCCCAATGAACAGTGCCATCTGTAAACATCTTGGGCTGGCGAATTCCACATTGGAGACGAGTCACAGGGCGCTGCGCTGGTTGAGGAGGCACAGGTGCTGCACCAGGAGACATAGCCGCAGGAGCCACAAATGATCCAGGGGCAGATATCTCTGGCAGGGTTAGCATCGGATCAGACACCGATGGTCCCCTCGCGCTCGGATCTGTCTGTGGCGTAGGTGGTGTAGACGAAGAGACGTGTGGTACGGTACGAGCCATAGAAGATCTAGGCGAGGCCATGGTTGTCGCACCTGAGCACCGGTGGACGCAGGTTCGACGTGGAGCCCGAGGCAGATTCGCCTGAACCTCGTACTGCAGAGGTTAGAGGATCAGGCTGGGGATCCGTGCTGTTGCCGACGCTGTGACACATGAAATGACGATCTCCCGTCGCTAATTCTTGATCATTTTGCGCCAAATTTTCACCTGTATGCATCAAATCTCCAGCACAATCTTGTGAGGGGTTAGAAGGTACAGAAGAACCAACACTTGGACTAGGTAATTGCGACACCCCATAGATTGGATTACGAAGCATATCGGGTAGAAGAGCAATTTCTACTCGAAGCTGGGCACCGGCATTTGGGTGAAGCGAGCAAAGGGAAAGATGTGTTCATCAAAGATCACGTCACGGGAGATGTACACACGACCAGTGGAAGGATCTAGGAATTTATATCCTTTATGTTTGTTGCTATATCCCAAAAAGACACACTTGGTGGAACGGAAAGCAAGTTTGCGAGGATTGTAGGGTCTCAAGTTTGGCCAGCAGGCACAACCAAATGATCTAAGAATTTCGTAGTTGGGTTGTTCACCATATAGGAGAAAGTAGGGCGTGTCATCATTGATGACTTTAGATGGTAACCTATTAATCAGATAGACTGCAGTTAAAAACGCCTCATCCCAAAACTTCAGAGGCATGCTAGCATGGGCAAGGAGTGTCAACCCAACTTCTACAATGTGCCTATGCTTTCGCTCAGCTGAGCCATTCTGTTGGTGAGCATGGGGACAGGAGACATGATGAGATATTCCCATGTGTGTAAAGAAGGAACTTAAGGCTTGGTACTCTCCTCCCCAATCGGTTTGGATGGTATGGATTTTCCTGTCAAATTGACGTTCAACAAGATTTTGAAAATCTCTAAAGCATTGGAACACTTCAGATTTGCGGCATAATAAATAGATCCATGTGAATTTGCTATGATCATCAATGAAACTCACATAGTAATTGTTTCGACCAACAGAACTAAGGGCTGGACCCCATACATCAGAAAAAATAAGATCCAAAACACTAGATGACACACTAGAGGATCTAGGGTATGGCAGCTGATGACTCTTGCCCTTTTGACATGCGTCACAGATGCTGGCTTTATTCGACTCTTGAATGAAAGGAAGCTTGTGGAGGTTGAGCACACGCTGGACGATGGGTGATGCAGGATGCCCTAACTGATGATGCCACAAGGAAGCAGGGAGCTTGTACGTGCTAAGCACCTCTTTATTCCACTCTTTATTCGATGACTTCACTAGATATAGGCCATGTCTACATGGCCCAGTGAGAAGGATCTTCTTCGTGGCCTGTTCCTTGACACAAAAATGATCCGGATGAAACTCAAAAAAGACATGATTATCACGAGCTAGGCGATTTACTGAAAGAAGATCTTTGTGTACAGAAGGAACATGAAGGATATTTTTAAGTTGGAGATCACTTGATGGGGATCATAAAATAACATGACCAATGTGCTGGATCTTCATACCTGAGCTGTTGGTAGCATGGACTTGATCTCCACCATGGTACTTGTCGTGGGTTGAGAGCTTGTCTAGCTCGCTGGTGATGTGATCCATCACATCAGTATCCATGTACCAGTTAGAGTCGATGCCGTAGGAAGCAGTGGACACCGCTGACACCGACTTCTGGGGTGGCCCAGAGAAGCTTTTGTTGTAGCGCTTGAAGCAGCGATAGGCCTGATGGCCCTCCTTCCCGCAGACTTGACATAAGACTCCTTGCTCGAAGGTGCTCCGGCCACTACCACCGCTGCCACCGTCGTGGACAAAGCTGCCACGGTTTCTGCGACCACCGCCATTGCGATTTGGTTGGTGGTTGCTCCCCCCGACATTTCTGGAGAAGTTGTTGGTGCTATTGTTCCCGCCGGTGCGGCCTTCTTTGGCCACCATGTTGGCTGAAGAGTTGTTGCCGCCGTTGCGCAGATCCAGACGCTGTTCATGACTCACGAGCTGAGCAAATAGCTCGCTAATAGAGATGGGCTCAGTGCGGTTTGCAACAGCTGTGGATACTGCGTCGAAGTCGGCATCCAGGTCATTGAGCAGGTAGGAGACCATCTCCTCATCTTCTAGACGTCATCCTGCCGCCGCCATCTCATCTGCCAAGGATTTGATCTTGGCAAAGTAATATGCAACCGTGGATGTACCTTTGGTTCCATTGGCAAGCGCCATGCATGTGGTGATGATCTTGGCACGAGACTGAGAGGCGAACATGGACTCAATCTTGGCCCATGCGCCCTTCGCCGTCACCTCGGTGTTGATGTGGTCGAGGATCTATTTGGAGAGATTGGTGAGCAGATAGCTCAGGACCATCTGGTCCTTTGCCACCCAGGGAGCAAACTCCGAGTTCGCCTTGGGTGGATCGGCTTCTTTCCCTTCCACGGGCGCCTTCGCGGGAAGGAACTTCTCCGGTGGCACCGCTGTCGCCTCGAGCCAGTCGGCAAGCTGAGCACCTCTTAGCGCCGAGACAACTTGTGCCTTCCATGATTGATGGTTGGCACGAGACAACTTTTCGATCACCGATGGAAGAAACGTGGTGAGGGAGATGGCAGCAGATAGACCTAAGGAGGAAGAAGTGGAAGCCATGGAAATTCTCCATGTGGAAGAAGGCTCTTGATACCATGTAAAATAGCATGAACAAGTTAACCCTTTGGGGAACTCGGTTGCATGTTTATATAAGCAGGAAAGGCCCCTGCGTGGCTTACAACTTGAGTTACAAAATTACAACAAACTCAGGGATAATATCTATCTCCTCACTAACTAACTATCTAACAACTTGATACATCTCTTTGAGTACAAGTCATGGATGCCAATGTCCAGGTTCAACTAACCTATACTTTAACATCACGTTGACACGTGTCCATGCGCTCCTTGCTGTCGCTAAGAATGTGCCCCCACCTCCGGCTCTTGCAGCGAAAACACAAATGCGGCGTCGACGACCAGCAGATACCAGCCCAGTAGTCGATCCACACTTGCACCAGGAGACGAGAAGAGGACAGGGCCCCACCCCACGGCCTTGGTGTTGGGAATATGCCCTAGAGCTAATCATGTAGATAATGATATTCTGATTGTACCCATGATTAATAAAGTGTTCATTGAATATCCATTATAGACAACTTATATTGATTGACGATTATGTGAATCGTTTATGGAACTTAATTACTTGAATAGTTATTCTAAAATTATCCCTGGTCGGTGTTCTTGTGAGAACACACTTGAATATTAGACCAGCACATGTATTAGTTGATGGCTATGTTTCACAAGTCATGGACATGGAGATATCAAACTAATAATGTGGGCACATGTGAGACATGTAGGCTGGACTAACCCGTACGTTATGTCCTTAGACCTAAGATTGTGGTATGTACTCAAGATGTGAAACGACCTACTTAGGGACTATAAACGCTGTTCCGTAACTGGGTAGTTATAAAGGTGGTCTTCGGGTGGTCGGGAAGCATGCTTTGAGACATAGACAATTAAGATAGAATTTGCCCCTCTCTATGCGAGAGAGATATCACTGGATCACTCAAGTGATTGGATCAACAAATGCATGGTCATGCTTGGGTTAAGTGTTAACCCACGAGTTGAACAATCGAGTGGCAAAGGAAATAACTTATATGTGGTCGTAGTGGTTCGTCTGATATGATCTTTGCGTACACATAGGAGTTGTCACGCCTTCCTAGAGGCCGTTGTCAACTATTGGGCGAGTAGGAGTACTCAGCCCATGTCAATGTGTCCGTGAACCCATAGGGTCGCACGCTTAAGGTGCTGGAAGCCTAATTCGGGTTGGACCCGAATTAGATAAGGCTTATGGTTACTAACGGGCCTCCAACTCATGAGCTCATTGGGGACACCTATATAAGCAAGGGGTAGGGGCGTGATCAGGGTTACACACACGCCTTTGGCAGCCACCGTCGCCCTCCCCATGCTCGCTCCTTCTGCTCCTCGCGGACCTAGTAGTCTGGAGGCACATCGCTTCTTCCCTGCACGTGTGGGATTCCTCGGAGGTGCTGCATCTGGAGCACTGAGACGAACCGCGCGTGGAGATTGAGGTGACTGACAACCATGCAACTGCACTGCCTGCTGCGACGTGTACTACTACATCGAGTCATCTTCCGCTGCACCTGCGCGTCTAGTGATAATCCCGTAACCTGTAACTAGCAGTAGATCCTGATTTATGAGGTCAAATTTTTTTGTTTTCTGGCTAGCGTAGCAACCTCATAACCCTTCAGTGGTATCAGAGCTATTACTGCCTTGTTATAGGTTCAGTTTTGTGCATATGGTGATATGCGTGGTTGTAGATGAGTCTCTAACCTTGGTTCGTCATCTTGTCATGTTGGTCTTGAAACGATCTACTCGTACCGGTCAGAATTCTGCCATCCGAGTAAAGTGATTCATGTAAATCTAGACATGGTGAGTTAGAGATCGATTAGATTGATCAAATTGAACCCTAGGTCAAGTGCCAAGCGCATATGATGCGCGGCGGTGGTAGAAAGAATTTACTGCCGGGCGCCGGTTTACCGAGAAAAGTGTTGTTCGGTAAAACAGCCGTAACTTTTGAACCGTAACTCGGATTGAGCACGAACTCTAAATGAAAATCGTAGAGAACGAAATTTTACATCTGGTTCTCTGCAGCTTTGCTACATTTGGAGAAATTAGGATTGAGAAATAAGGCTTGAAAAATAGAGTTTTCTGCGTTGCAAGATTAGACGTCGGATTCGGATAACTCTGTTTTGTAATTCGACAACAATCATTCAGCGAACGATATGATCGTGGCGCTTGAAGATATGTTCCAAACTCAAGCACGGACTGAAAGTTCAATGTCTCTAAGGCGCTTGCAGAAATCAAGCTAGCAGAGGACGCAACTGTTGGTCCACATGTAATCAAGATGGTTGGTTACACTCAGAGGTTGGAGAAGTTAGGCTTCCTAATTGGCTAAGAGTTGGCTACTGATTTCATTCTTGCATCACTTCTGGCCAGCTATGGAAATTTTATCTCGAACTACCATATGCATGGAGCGGAGAGGGGCTTGAATGAACTGTGTGGCATGCTGAAAATAGCAGAGGCCGACATCAAGAAAGGTACCGGCAGTAGCCAAGTGTTGGCGATCCAGAACCGACCTCGTTTTAAGAGGAAGGGCAATTTCTTAGAGGAAGAAGAAGGGCAAGGCTAAAGATGAGATCTCTAAGCCAAACTCATCTGCTGCCAAGGCTGGACCATCTGCAAATTCAGATTGCTTTTATTGTAAGAGAAAAGATCACTGGAAAAGAAACTACAAGGAGTACTTGGCGTCCTTAGAGAAGGATGGCGGTGGTAAAGGTACTGCTACTGCTTGTACTCTTGTTATTCATGTTACAGACATTTTCCTCGCTAACTCTTATATCAATTCTTGGGTATTTGATACCGGATCGATTGCTCATATTTGCAATACGATGCAGGGAATGATAAGAAGTAGAAGCGTGGAGAAAGGAGAAGTTGATTTCCGCGTGGGCAATAATGCAAGAGTTGCTGCATTGAACGTCGGGACGATACAACTTTTCTTGCCATCAGGATTTATTTTGGAATTGAATAATTGTTATTTGATTCCTAATTTAAGTCGAAACATTGTGTCACCTTTATGCTTGATGAAGGATGGTTATTCATTTACGAGTAAAGACAATTGTTGTATGATCTCAAAGAATGATGTGTTTATGGCTTTTGCATCCGTTGTGAATAGATTATTTATTTTAAATCTTGATGATGTACCTGTCTGTAATGTTAGTGCTAAACGGCCTCGGCTTAATGAGTTAAGTCCTACCTATATGTGGCATTGTCGTTTGGGTCATATAAGTGAGAATCGCATGAAGAGGCTCCATGATAATGGTCTTCTAACTTTATTTGATTTTGAATCATACGAGACATGTGAGGCTTGCTTGCTAGGCAAGATGACCAAGACGCCATTCAAAGGATTTCCTGAGAGGGCATCTGACTTGTTGGAACTTATACATACTGATGTATGTAGACCAATGGATCCGAATTAGATAAGGCTTAGGGTTACTAATGGGCCTCTAACTCGTGAGCTCATTGGGGACGCCTATATAAGTAAGGGGTAGGGGCGCGATCAGGGTTACACACACGCCTTTGGCAGCCGTCGTCGTCCTCCCAACGCTCGCGCCTTCTACTCCTTGCGGACCTAGCAGTCCGAAGGCGCATCGCTTCTTCCCTGTCCGTGTGGGATTCCTCAGAGATGCTGCATCTGGAGCACTGGGACGAACCGCGCGAGGGGATTGAGGTGACGGACGACCACGCAACTGTACTCTCTGCTACGACGCGTACGACTACATCGAGTCGTCTTTCGCTGCATGTACGCGTTTAGTGGTAATCCCGTAATCTAAATCCTGATTTATAAGATCAAAAATTTTTATTTTGGGCATTAACCCGCCGGCCGCACGCGCACAGCACGGCACTACACGCGCGCGCGCGCACCGCAGACAAGACCCGAACGCGCAGCGCAGGCAGACC